>CM040744.1:12968217-14168217 GCA_022829145.1 Albula goreensis
ATATTTTTTGTTTACCATTTTACTGTCGTTATTTTTGTTTCCGTGAGTTTACAGTAACATATTGTATTGATTACTGTACTGAAATTCTACTTTTCTTTGTGTTTATTTGTTTGCTGTTTTAAAAACCTGCAATGGCAAAAAAAATAAGCTGTATATGTTCAATTTCTGAACCTTTTTTGTGTTCATGGAAATGTGAGTAGATGTACTGTACTGGAACAATTTTTCACAGAAGCCTATATGAGAAAATTAAAAAGGTATACAAAGTACAGAAGACAGCAGTGTTTTGTATAAAGTACATCATTGTTGTGTTGCTGCTTTTAAAGAATAATTCAAATGGTGCATGTGTGAATCATTTGGTTGCAAAAATTCCATTTTGAAAAAGGATTGTTAGGTTTTGATTGCAGAGTTTCATTTTGACATAGAAGTGAGATATTTATCTCCAAATATTGTGTCTTATTTGGCTTGTGTGTAGAGTTTTGATGCAATGAGCCAAATTCTGCAACAAGTGTGTAAGCAATTGCAAGAAAGTGTAAGCATAAAGAACCTATGCTTCAGAACTGTGATTACTGGCAGAGCCGGATGATTTTCTTCTGTAAAATGGTCACATTTGCTTTTCGTGTCACCAAAACCCAAAAGGAATATCCAAATTATACTTCTACAATATGCAATAGCTGTTTTTCCATTCACTGATTTGCCTCATGAGGTTTGTCTTTATCACCTTATTCCTATCAGATTAGCTTTTAGAATAACAAAAAACAGTCAGATCTCAAAATACACTCTGTGGAAAAAAATGCCAGTACAGTTATTTGCATAGAAATACATGATGTTATTTTGAAAAAAGTAGATGCCTTAAACATTTGTATAATTGTGATTTTCTGCTTGAAGCACAAGTAAAGTAAAGGGTATTATTATAGCAGAGGGGAGATGGAAGTGGTGGAGCTGGGTGGAGGGGCGAAGGGGTGGAGGGGGAGGAGGAATAGATAAGAGAGAAAGAGAGAGACTTGCATCAACCCATAGGCCCTGGCAGTTGGCTGGCCTGCGCACTCCACACAGCCTAATTCAATTACATTCTAACCTTTCCTGTGTCATTCAGTGCCTTTTCCCTGCCCCTGCCATTTGTCTTCCCATGATGAATATTTCATTATTTTCCAACCTCTTCCTAAAATCAAGCTATAAAATAATATCCACTAACAGCATTGCTGTGTTCCCCCAGCATTGTCTCGGCTGAACATGGAGTACCTTAAAAAGACTTTTATATGAAAATGAGGAGCTCACGATGAAAGGCAATGGAACAACAATGCACCCCCAAAATGTATCTTTTTTTGAACTAAATTGATGCATTAGGCAAATTTATGGAAATCAACTTTATATTACTTTGGCAATTGTTCTTTCAGTTTGACACAATTATTAAGGCAAATCATAAAATGGTATGATAAGAGAATATTGTTGCTATGGGAGTATGAGTGGACAGATGTGCCCAGTGATGAATGAATATGGGCTATTGGATTTCACACACTCGGGGTATTGACCAGTGAGGCATTCATAGATGCTGGCAGCATCAACTGTGCAGCGATGGGCCTTATGAATTCAGTTGCATCATATGGAAAAATCAAACAGTGACTGACAAAACAAGCATGACATGTTCAAAACATGTTTTTCTGTTTTCACAAAGACCAGCAAAATTCATAATCATACCCCTTGGATTGCCTTTGTATTAGTGCCGTATAATTAACATAGTAATCAGAGCGATTAAACTACAAATGCATTAGTCAAACAAACAATTAATGAAAAACCTTAATCAGGGTTTTCTATGAGTATGAATTAATTGTGTTTTCCCCTGAATCAATTCTCAAAAAAGGGGCCATTTAAAATAGATGAAATCAAGTCATTGCTGTGGTCTGGTCATTAGCAGGCCATCTGAGCAAAGCACAACAGGGAACAGAATGGCTAAGGAGAATTTAGTTATTTATTTTTTATTATTAAGGCAGATGCAGAAAGAAATGTGGCAGATCAAAACCATATACAGCTGTGTGCATTGTAAATATTCCCAAATTTTACTGCAAAATCAGCATGACCAATCATGTATGAGCTTCACATTCACTCACCACTACTTGTAGAATCCATAAAACAACATAAATCTTTGCAAATATTGATTAAAAACAGCATGTTAACATTAAGGAAAAAATAATAACATACATGTTGACACTGCTCTTTAAGCAGGTGGTGCTGTTTAGCTTGAAATAATGTCCAAAGGGAGAAGAACACGACCCACCTCAGCAGGTAGCAGTTCTTAGCCCCCCCAGGGTAAATCAAACCTAAGCAGAGGTTCTGTGGTCACAAAGAACACCAAGGTGAAAAGCCAGCAGGACAGATGGCAACAGTTGCAGCATGGGGCAGAGGTCGCTAACAAGCCGACTAGAGTGACAGCGCACTCCGGGCCAAAATGTGCAACACGGGGAAGACAATGACACGGCACGAGGTGATCAGCGCAGGGGGACGTGCTAATTAGCCAGATGATTGAGGGGGAGAGCAGGGAACAGCAGCCTGAGAGGAGGGGAAGGTGAC
Organism: Albula goreensis; assembly: GCA_022829145.1. Lineage (NCBI taxonomy): Eukaryota > Metazoa > Chordata > Actinopteri > Albuliformes > Albulidae > Albula > Albula goreensis. Next base: position 12,970,783 of record CM040744.1, read on the forward strand.
CATCAACACAGGCAGAATGTGACAAGGCTCTAATTAGTTCTGGTGCCTTATCTGGAGGCAACAGCGAAATGAACAAACACACATTAAGACTGCAGCTGAACCTCCTTCTCATAGGGTACCATTTAGAGATGTAGAAGGTCACTTAGAAGGTCAGCATACTGACTGAGGAGATGAGCATACTGTATCTCTGAAGTCTATATGTGTGAATGGCAATAGGACTAATAGGTGGATATACTGCACATCCCCATTAGTTTAGGTGGATATGCTTGGGAACCTGCATACACTCTTGACTCCATGAATCATCTTCATGAACGAATTATAACATTGCCCTTATGACATTCCCTAGGAGCAGATAAGTATTTGAAATGGAGGTACAGTAGAGTACAATTATTCAAAAGTGAATAACAGTCTTGCCCTAACCCAGGTGATGAAATATTTATGCCTTAATCATTTTTTTGGCAATGTGACATCAGTTGAGTAAATGTTTTGGGATGTGGGAGCCATATTCCTTAGTGGAGCCTTAGGGAGCCTCCTTAGTGGAACAGTATTTTTCTTCCCTGGGCACAGATGAGATGGTCTTTATTTACAGTATTTACACAAGTCATGAGTCGCACCAGGGTGCTTCAAATCTACTTCCCACAATCCTTTTATGAAATGAAAATTTTATGAAATGAAGACGTGGGTATTGCAGATGTTTCCATAGTTTCTGCTAGCTCTTTGTCAAAGGCAGTGAGGTATGTTGACTGGGGATCTCAGTTCACCTGATTGGTGACCCAGACTCCAGCCTTTCTACCAAAACCAAACTGCACCAAACCGAATCACCCATGCTTGGACGGCTTTCCCCTCTGCCTCCCCATTCTCTAATCCCTGGTGTGGGGTAATGATGGATGAAATGAGGTTTCATGAACCCTGTTAAGGTGGAGCTCTACACACCTATCAATCATTAACTTGTTTGAGCCAACCAGAAATGTTTGTCCTCCACAGCCGGTGTGGTCATTGATTCAAATAATCCAGCCACTGATATTTTTTGGCAGCCTCTTCCATTTTTGGTTAATTTCATGCATCACTGGTCTGGAGTGTCTATCTGTCCAGCTGCCAGCTATAGCCTATCATTGACTGGCCTGCTGTGGATTCTGTAGGCCATCTAAAGAATCCCATTCCCTGTCAAGTTCCCTAGAAGTAACATGGCAGGTTGAGGTTGATGAAATAATGCATAATCTGTCTTCACCTGTACCACCTATGTGTTCTCTATACAGCTCAGCTATCCACACCACCTTCGGTGGGACAATTATGTAAGGAGTAAACCACGGCTGGCAGTGCAGTTCCATGGAAATAAAATGCGACAGGGTGGTGTGATATGGCCCCAAACTTTTGTGTTTAAAATCTTTTTTCATGTGTGCTTCCACAGCAACTTTTGTGGATAGTCTCACGATGAAGAAAAGTTAGAGTCATTTTAAACCCTCCATGTTCCTTTATTTCTGACTGTCATTGTGAATGAATGAATTCATAACATTCAGTATTGCAGCAAGAGATATGAACATACTTTCTAAAATATTTTGACACAGTCAAATGAATTATCTTACAGACTACAGGCAATATTCAAGGTTGAATGCCTTTCTTCATGAGAGTTTCTCATGCATTTCTCATCTTAATTTACGCATTCAGGAATATAAAAATGGATATATAAAACACCATGTGCAATTTTTTAAAAGAGAACGAAGAAAGACATTAGGATATGAACCTTCTGGGGTGGAGATTTTTTAAAATCATAAAACAGAAATGGAACTATTTTAGAGATACATGAAAAATAATTAAATCCTGCAACACAAATCCATCCCTATACCAAGCTAAAGAGGAAATCCTATTATATTTAATATAATTGAAGGTTTTTGCTTGTGCCTGTGCATTGACAATATATCTGAGACCATCCCACTACCCTCCAGGAGAATGCAGATCCCAGACGCAATGAATAGATGCTGACAATAAGGACCAGACCTCCCCCGAAAAAGAGAGGGTGAATTATTACTCTGCCGCCTAGCTAATTAAAATTTTGCTTGTAACTTATGTCAGCCTCTGAAGGCTGACGATCTCCCCTTTTCATTTGAGGCATGTGCACGTAAATTGCCAGACGACAGAGGGGACCAGTGCTAACAAGTACTAATTGAATAACATGGCTCCTGCCTGCTCTGGTGGGCCTGGCTTGACATGCCAGAATTAGATATTCAGTGGTGCTCCCTATTGTGGGCCTGATTGATAAACGCTGAGGAGGATTTGTCAAAACAACAGGCCTCGCGCCCAATGGGACGTCAATATGTTCCATTTAGTCACCCACAAGGCCATGTCATAGTGGGAATTGTCACGGGAAATTAGGCGAGGCTGCTATCTGGTGTTGCTGGGGTCTGAGCAGCAGACGGTCCTGGAGCTTTGTATGCAGATTAGCCCTCATGCTATGCTATTTTTTTGGTCGGGCCTGGAAATGGTGGGGAAAAGAGAGGAGGGGGAAGAGGGGGAGGAACCTCTTAAGCAGGGCTTTGGCTCTGTGAGCTAGGGGGCTGGGACAGGGGCAGGGGGCAAGGGCTGGGCCGAAATCGACTGGCTCAGCTGCGGGAGCTTTTTAGCCCATTTCCTGGCGGCTCAGAGGACAGATGCACTGCCCTGAGCTATAATCTGTGTCCCAGTTCAAATGACAAATGGCACGGCGTGGAATATTGCATTATATATTAAGTACCTCCAGTCTGTAAATTATAGGATGCAGTTTCTGATGCTACTGTCACTGCTGCCGCTGATGCTACTGCACACAGTTCCAATGTCTGCCCGCAGCCTACAGACATCTCCACTGTGTCAGGCATGACTTTGTTTTTTAAACACTCGATTAGATACAGCACGGCCCCTGGAAATAAATCAGGGCAACTTTGTGGGCCCTTAATGGTTTTTGCATGAACCTTTTCCTTCCACGTGTGTGTAAAATGAAAATCTGTGACTTATTTTAGAAAGGGCTGCCTATTGATAAAATAATGGCATTATTTTACTCCTGTAATATGCAAACATTGGTTAAGTGTATGCTTCTCAATTGCCCCAGGCATATAAAAGCACCAGTAAGGTATTGTGGTGCAATTACTTTCTTTTCAGTAGGAGAAATTGCCCAACTGTGAACTGTGAACTGTTTATCTGCATGATTTAATCTACCATGTCATAATCTGGAAGTGCTGGAACAGAGTGAAAATGAAATAATGAAATAATCTGACATGGAAAAAAACACAAATTAATTAACTTAAATTTACTTAATTCATTTTTTTATCCACATGTATCTGTAACCCATGTGCATATTTTGTCATTATGGCTGAGCTAAAATATCTCAGTCCAGATTCATGATTTAGATATAATAATTTTCGGATACATAAACAGACTCTGGGACATTCAATGTGCCTTTTCCATGCAGTATATGAATGCAATTGCTCACACAGACAGTATTTATCATGGTAGACTATTATTATTCACGTGGTGTCAGAATGCAGTGGAAGCGTTATAATTATGGTGAGGGAGAGATCCTCCGTCCAAACTTCACCCCATCCCAACCCACCCCACCCCATCCCTGCCCAGCCGTCATCTGCCGAGGGGTGGGGTGGGGAGCTCTCTCCAGCTGGAGGAGGAGGAGAAAGGGATGCCCCAGGCTAACGCCTCACAGACTTTGAGTTGCCACTTCTGATTAGTAGCCGGCCATATGGAGAAACATACACAGTTGCTGAAGACCCTTTCAACCAACCAATAACAGTGCCTGTCTGGAGGGCAGTGTTATTTGATAGTAAGGGTGTTGCATGAAGAAAAACTGTACAGCTGAATACAGTCTTTTTCAGTGGGTGCTGTATCTTGAATTAGGATTTATTGTGAATTGTTAATTACTTCTATAGACCAAAATGAACTGACATTAGTTCATATAACAGTTTTGTCATCAGTGCGTTAAATGAAAAATTGCTTGTTGAAATCAAATGTTTTCTTGCCAAAAATGAAAGGGATTGATTGATTACAGTTTCTTACGATTGCTTAAACACAATTTTAAAAACAGGGTTAAAACACTACACACAGTTCACACAACCACATACACAAGTAGCAGATCACCTCAGATCTTTAGCAAAATGAAACACTTCATTCAAAACCATAAAATAATTTATAAAAGCCCAATTTTGCCACCGTATGGCACACACATGGTTCATACGATGTGATTCTGTTTGAACCAGTTACACACTGCTGTACTCAATCTAAAACACTTCAAACATTTCTGCTTTTCTCTAATGATATAGTCTGGGTTTGACTTTTTAAGAGATCTCATTAGAGTACAGTACATGAATATATTGACGAAACACAACACACAAGACTGTACACTGATGAAGATATTTATTTCTCTTCACATTGTAAAATCAGGCAATGCATCCACACATTTCCAAAGGTTGCATTTTGAACTGGAAATCTAAACAGAACATATTCTAAAGAGAATACAGTACATAAACACAGCAAAAACATTTGTGGAGACAAATGGATCGTCTAGCTGGATCTGGCCATAGCATTTTGTCCACATCACAGGCTATGTCCTCTCCTTGGCGAGGGGTGACGGGTGAGGGGTATCCTGACGCAGGGCTTCCATCCCCATGCCGAAAAAAACTCTTCAATGGAAGGGAGAGTGTGGTGGAAGGTGCTGGAGTGAAAACTGAATGAAACCGGTTTTGGACGAGAGCAGACCGATGGAAAGATACATTGTCCCAGATGACAATGTCTCTCATCTGCTCTAGCATGGGTAATAAAAAGTACTGATGTAGCGCATATAGTAGGCTACACTGTACTGATTTTACTGTAGACAGTAGGGAAAAGTTGTTTTTCACCTGTACTCATCCAGATTACTGTTGCAACAGTGTATCTGTTGAGGCTGGGCTGAACTCTCTGTCCATCCTTTCTCAGAGTTAACCCATGGTTTACAGCATTGTCAACCAGTGTTGCTTGGATCTCATGTGATAAATTTGGTCCTTGTCTTCTATGTCCACATCCTCCTCCAGGTCTACCTCTACCTCTTCCTCTTCCTCTCTACCCCTCTTCCTCCGCAGGCTCCCCCTCTCATCCTCACTCTCCCTCTTCTTCTTCCTTCCATCTTTGTTGCAGACAGGAAAATTCACCTGTTGCCTTTTTATGGTGCTTTAGCCTGATTGGTGAGTTTACAGTTAAGCACCTAAGTGTGTGTGCACCTGACGGCCATGTTTGATCAATCGGCTCATAGATTGGGATTTTGAAGGCAGTGCCTTCAAATGGCAAACAAGTGATATCATGTTATATATCTGTGTCTAATGTAGAGACATGTGCGTAGTGTTTTCCAAAACACTGTGGGTCATGTTTTGCAAAAAGTGTGAGGCTGAGAATGAGCTTATAGTTGTGCAGATCTGGGCTGAGGTTTTGCTCCTTGAGTGTCAGTTTCAATAATTGTGCTTCATGTGTCATTTCAGTGTGTTAGCAATTGAAAAAAACTGTAAAGAAAGAACTTCAAGCTGGTGGACCAAAAAATAAAAATAAAAAAAAATAAAATAAAAAATTATTTTTCCTATTATTCCTTGGTATTATTACATGGCATTGAGTTTTAATGATTTTGATTTCTCTTTCAAATATGCTTTTTCCTTTTCTTATCTAAGTGATTAATTTATTTTCAAATGGAAAAAGCAAATGTTCATCAACTGAAGTGCCACACAGTATGCTATTATTACTTATCATTGAAACAATATTCATCTTTGATAGTTTCTTACTCTTTAATGAGTAGATGAAAAAAATGTGACATAAATGGTAAGGCAATGACACATAAAAGCCTTCATTAAACCCAGAAGATGGCTGAGGGAAATAACAGTGGGGAAAAGGGGAAACCCAAGGTAAGAAGAAGTTAGTGAAAAGAAGGAGCAAAAAGGGGCATGGAAAAGGGGCGGGGCCGATGCCGAGGCAGAGTTCAGCGCTGGACCGCATCATTGTCCTCCTGTGGTTAGTTCCCTTGGGGGTCAAAATCTGGCTGGGGCCTCAAATGACCCCTGATGTACTAATAGATTGGGGCTTGTTCCTCCCAGAGAGGTGTCTGCATTAGAACACTGCGACATGCTTCCAAACAATTAGACACAGTTGCTATTGCCCTGGTTTGAAAGGACAACGGAGTCTTGAGGAGGGGACGGAGGCACTGGCCTTTTCACCCCAGCATGAAGGGGTGGTCCCCTGGGTTAGAGCAGACGTGCCCCTGGTCAGTAAGTGAGGAGGCTGGAGAGCCGAAAGTGTGTCTGACATACAAGCAGGTCTTACCCTTACACAAGCATTAGAGAGATCTTGCAGAAGCCTGACATTAAAAGGGCAGTGTTCTCCAGAGGCCTACCAATGGACTGGACTGGATTCCTGTACAATGCTCCTTATACCCCTTACCCTACTTTAACTCTCTCTCTTCCTTTTCAAGCCTGGAGGACCGCAATGTCTGTCAGTCTTCAGTCTGTCTCACTTAAGTACTTAATATAGGCTAGGTCACTCACTGGCTTAAGAGTCCACACACCTTGTTTATAATACCAATGTGTTTGTTATTGGCGAAGATGGAAAATAACATGCATAGGTTACCTAAGTTATTCTCTTGTGAAGATATTGCAAAAGTAGTCATTCAGTCCATATTTAACAGTTAAGGACACTACAGTTATCTTCAGGGAATATATATGACACATTTGTTTATTGCATAGAAGCCACATGTATCACCAAATCAAAATGCTTAAACAATGCATTATTTTCCTGGGTTTTGGCTGGGAAAAATGAAATATATGTATGTCAGTGGTTGTTTTTGATCAATGTAGAGATGATCAACATGAAAGACTCATGCTTTGCAAAGAAGTACCCATCATTAAAAAGAAAAATAATAAAGAAAATGGGAAATGTTCTGCATGTATTCAACATGCATGATCCAGGAGAAATGAATCTGGCTGAGGAGAAAATCTATGTGGTGTCATCCTAGGTAGTGGTGAGTGTGTTTTGTGTTTGATGGTGTTAAGTGCTTCATTTGACTGAAGACTCCTGTGCAGGTCATTTATCCCCTGTGACTTATGTGGATTACCATGAGGATGAGGATAATATGGATTTGACAGGAAAACAGGAAATAAAAGGAAAAGCAGAGCTTAATACACCGGGGCCTCTATCCTAAGGCAAGCACAGTGATCCAGGTGATAAATTAGGCTAACTGAACTTAAGCTTGAAAGTTGATTTATGAGAACAAGTCTCTAAACTGCTTCATTGTGTTGGTCACTTGACAGAGGGATACTTGTGAAACTCATTCAAGGACATTCCACAATAACTATCCGAGCTTTTGTAAAACATTCAAAGGAATTCAGTCAGCATAAACTGAGTCTCTAAACAAAAATATTACATTAACAACATTTTTCTTGGGAGTCATGTTAAAAGTTAATCATGACATTTTTAGAAAAGTCAATACCATCTTTATAGTGAAAAATTGAATTGAATTTCATACAGCCATGAGTTTTTTTTTCACAAAGCATTCTGCAATGCATTGCTGAACCCAAATGCTGTAACTATAAGAGATTTACTCTGTTATGTGTTCATGAAACTAATTCCAAACTAAAGGTAAGTGGCTTTCACAGGTAGGTCACCTCAGGGAGTGACAGCTGGATTGGTGACTGTTCCATATGCTTTAGGCCAGAAATGGGAGAATGTAAGTGTTAAATCTATAATGACAGGGGTTGCAAATCCAGAGGAGATTTTTGAATATATAGATGGCACAAAAAGCCTAATCAGTCCTTTGCATTAGAGCAGATTTTTCCCCCATTCTTTTGCATTAACATAAGTACCTTAGCATCAAAGAAAAAAAAAGCATGGAGTCAGCAATGACTGCATTGTATATCAAATTATGCAGAAATATATTATTTGCCATTACAGTTTACATAATGCTTGTACACTTGCAGTCTGTGGTGCACTTACATTGTGCTCAAGTGACAGGGCAAATAATAATGGCTTCATGGTCATCGGGCTGTTAGGCAGAGATGGTTTTGCATAACAAAGACCTATATCTGTACAATTATTATAATTTGAAATATAATTTTAAAACTAGAAAACACATTAGGTTAACACAAGGGGGAAAAATTGCAGTTTACAGGGAACAGCACATACCGGTGTCAACTTTAGAAGTCAAATGGACAGTACTTAATTCCAATAAGTTTTGTTTTCGCTTCACGGGTACAGATTAAATCACCAGCTTGGCTCTGAAAGGCTCCACACAAAGATAACATTTATCCAGCCCACCACCTCGCTGTGGAGATTACCTAAATGTTTACACTGTATTTAATCCGGAATTTCCTCTAATGCATCGGTCACAATAACTCACCCTCGGTATACTAACCAGAAGCGGACGCCTAATCCTTGGGTGGCACGTTTACAAAGTGGGGAGGGTGAGGGGAAATCAGAACAAAGCTAGAACACAATTTCTTATTGTCTGAATTTGCAAGTTCTTTCCCCCTCCTCCTTGTCTTGGCAGCCTATTTCTTCACTAATGACTTTGTGACGGTGATGTCACGGCCTGCGAGAGCAAATAGAGAGGGAAGCTATTGATAAATGGGGACCGTCTGATGCTTGGAAGAATAAAGGAACGAGCTGAAGTACCCACACCTGTCAAGCCTTATTGAGTGAGAATAATTTAGTGCAAGGTACATTGTGGAATGACTTTATGCATTACTCAGACGCAGTCATTTCTACCATTCATCACCACGTGTTACAGTATGTGTAGACAAAGACTCCGAGGCCCTTCTCAAGATGTATGGCCCACTTTCCTGCCCTTGGAGCGTTGGCAGAGATCGGCCGCATTCAGGACAGATGCCTGCTTCTGAGACTTGTAAGTGCTTTGGAAAAAAAAGACCAAAAAAAAGAAAAACACAAAGATGAAGAGAAACAGAAGGGAGCAAATGGAAGACTTTATTTTTGGATATTAAATCAAATTTTAGCCTCAAGGACAAACACTGATTGGACTAATGAGGACGAGGGCTCCCGCTGTCTTGGTAACATGGGAGTAACACGAGGCTCTGTGGGAAGGCTCTCATCCACTTACCCCAGCGAATCCAGCATGGCTGTCTGTATCAGGTGAACAAATATTGAAACATTTCAAGCCACAATAAAAGTCCAAGGCAAAATACAGTGAAACATTACTGGACTGGCTGAAAGAAATGGAAGGGAAAAATGCTGAGAAGAGTAAAATGTTGGATTGTATGGACATCATGGAAGTTACTGAATGACCTGTGGGAAGGAGTTCAAGGGAAATTTAAAGCAGAGACCTTAAACACTAATATTTTTCAGAGGTTGTATGCCCTGATTTTTATGTAATTTATATCAATTTAATACATAATATGAGCAGGAGATATAAGAAATAGATTAGAATAAGGTGCAGTTCCCCTTTTGTTCATAAGCTGCCACTAGTAACAACCTGTATGTCCAGAAATTGTAGGAGAAAAATATCAAAATCCAGTGCTGGTACCCAACATCTATATTCCCTTTAGACCTTTTCAGAGTTATGATGCCATGATGTACAGTTCACTATGTAATGTTTAACTAAAATTATTATCCAATCTCAAACACAACTACACAATCTTTGAAAAGTTTGAGATTTACAGGAGTAACCCTCTGTAATATGTCTTGTTTTTCTAGTTTTTAATTAGTTGTGGAACATACAAAACATGATCTTTAGAAACAGACAGTCATAACATAGCTTGAGATAAATGATGCACGTGGAGTTAAATATATGGTAATTAGCTGGTTTTGGTTTGCTTTTTGCTTTCTGTCTGAGTTCAGTTCAGGGAGAGAGTGAACTTATCACTTCCAGTGATGGGACATTTCAAAGGTGGAGTCAAGGAAAAGTGAGGTTTTAACAGTTTTGGCTTATGTGGGTTTGCTTGTATGTATTGCATAAGTACAATATGTGTGTATTTTTGAGAGAGTTAAGCAGTATTGTTTCCCTAACTTTGCATCTAATCATAGACAGAGACAAATGCTCCCAAAATAATTCTTGTTAAAATAATAGCTGACTCACATGAAGGACATATTACCACATGGAGAAGCGGGAAAGCCTTCAAATGACAGCATGAATATTATTGCGTAATAAAAGACGACAGAGAAAAGTTGTACATTTTTGATGTGAGAGTCATTTATTCATTTATAAATTCATTACACATTTCAGAAAATGAACTAAATTACTAAACCCACACCGAATAAGTGAAGAACGATGCAATTATCTTCTGCTGGTGCTTTCCGCTGTGATAATTAAAGTGATTTCAGGCTGACATATCAAAAGAGAGTCATCCAGCTTCGCTCCCATCAGAGAGTGCCACAGCAACCCCTGACAGCGTCACTGTGGTGTCAGCTATCTCAAAAAGTTATTCTGACAGCATGGGTTTTATCACTTTTGTGTTAAAGAAACAAACAAAAGCAAAATCCACCATTGTAATTTATCAGCTCATAATATGACATGCACAAAAACAAAAGTATTTTTAAAAAACCTAAAGTGGCACTCTGGATACATATTATAGTTTTTGTGTCATTTTATTTTGTGCTGTTTACTAGAAACAATAACCTGCATATCATTTTTCAGACCTTTTCTGAGATTGTAATCACATACCCATATTTAACAAGGTGTCTTATAAGTTCATATAAAACATATTACTTTTTGTTCACTTGTAATCTCAGTTTGACAGCTGGTTTGTGTGCTTAGTATGGACTGTGGACATTAAGTAAATTAAAATATGAATAAAGCCAGACTGTCATGATGATTATAATTAAAGAGGTGATTATGATAATCAGCATTACCTGGTACATTGAGCATGATTATTTATCATATGGTTTTTGTCCTAGATGGCAAACTGTTTATACATGAAGTTTTATACCATGGATAATTATCAGAATCTGGATTGTGCCTTGTACATCCCATCTACTTTCATTAACAACTCATACTTCCACTGTTTAGAGGATTCAAACACCTTGTATAGCTGTCATTAATTTATGTCAGATACATAAACAAACTTACAGTTGTTGGTCTAAGCATGACTACTAAAGGCATGTGTGATGAAACATGAATAATATTCATTAAACTGCTTTAGGTAGTGAGTTATTTTTAAAGGCTATATTATGCCACCTGTCATCAAATGAACATTAATTTCCCATTATGTTACTCAGCATTTAATATTGAGTCCATATTGTCATAACAGCTTTGCTGTCAGCTCATAGTGAAGACCTATGAAGGTCTGCAGTCTAAAATCTAAAAAAAAAAGACTTTTACTGGAATTTTCAAGAAAATCTTCCATTAGCACCACTGCTAATTCAACAGGCATCTCATACAGCACTCAATGGAGCAAACTGCATGTCTGGTCCTGCTTCTGTTCTTAGCCTCAGTCAATTGGCCACACACATCCCATAGCAGAAGGAGGTATATTCACCATTCACCCAATTAAAATTGTAGAAACTTTTGATATATCAGTGAGATGATAATTTTATAATGTATTACAAATCTAATCTTCCAGCAAGCAATGATGATTTCATTAAGAACAAACAGGCTGTTTCCAATGGAAGTCATTTGGAAAGCTACAACCAAATAAAAAAAAGCCATCAAACTAACTCAAAGTTTATTACCGTGTTTATTTACTGATACATTGTCTGACTGAATATAATTACATTAGTCAGAAGAAAGGCAATGCATGTTTTTACATTTTTGGGGGTATTTTGACTGAGATAAAAGTGGTGCAAATAGAGCTCCTGTCTTTTCATCAGCAGCAGTGGCAGGTAAGCTTAGCCTGAGGTTTCACCACCTCGGTTTGACCCTTGACCTTGTCTGTCCTCCAAACGAAGGTAAACACCCTCCATTGGGGCCCTGGGAGGCACTTAACAATAGCTGTCCACAGGCGTCCGACACTTCCCCGGGTCGGTCTCCACCTCAAAATACCTCTGGAGCTGCGCTTTGTAACACTACCGTACCACGAAGGAGTTCACAATGAGAGCAAGGCAAGGGTACTTCCAGCAGAGGTAATTGGGCATTGCCTGGACTGACTTCACACTTGGATTATCCATCAATGGATTTTTCCTCAATTCATTACAATACGCCAATGTTTTGGTTGGCAGGTTCAAGCTGACTTACCGTGTGGGGAGGTTTTGGGGTGGAATGCCAGGTATGACTCCATCACGGAGGGGCACAGGCTGCCTGACGCCACAGGACAGTAGACAGGTAAGTATCGAGTTACAGGGCATGTGTAACGTGAGACTTCTACCACAACTATGGAAATCAACGGAACAGAAGGGCCCAAAAAAACAATCTACTGACCAATGGAACACTTCCCAGAACCAGTCGAAGTTCATAAGACCGCTAGATGAGCTAATATCTCAAAGAAGGGCCATTTTATATTATTTTATAAACCGACAGTAATTTGGATTAGGATCTCATGAAAACATTTATTATTTTGTCTAAGTTAACATTCCAAAAATACTCGGGAAAGTTTATCTTGGGAAAGGCTTTTGATATCTAAATGTGGTCTAATTAAAGCATTTTACTTAAAGCTAGTTTTACTTTCCTTCACTTAGCCTATTAGATAAAGTGATGACAGCGAGCCATCATATCCATATCCATAGATGACAAACTAAACTGTTATTTATCCATTTTATCCACAATAAAAAAACTATGATTTTAGACCATAGCTAATCTAAGAGTAATATTGTCCTTCCCTCTACACCAGACCTAAATTATGCACCTGCAGAAAAACTAAATTAGAAGTGAAAAGTGAAATCAATGTACAGGTTCTGCTTCACATTAAATGAATATTTTAGGTCTGAACAGCATTAGAATAAAGTCCAACTGGGTCACCCATGCAGAGATAACAGTGTGGTGGATAGCAGTGAAAAATGACTGATGACCCAACAAAAGGTGGGAGGAAGGAAGAGAGACAGGGCCAGTGCTCAGAGTCAGCCGCAGTTGGATGGAGAGGTGTCGTTTTCAGCAAAGGCTACATCAAGCATGAAAGGGGCTTGTTGTTCAGCCCAGAAAGGTGGGCGGTCAAATACCTCACAGGCATCCGCCCTACACTGGAGGCCCTTGTCACGCGCGCACCTTCCAGCAGCAATAGAGAGCTGGGATTTAGATGGACTCTCTGTGACATTGGACCCGGCTCATCAGAGTCCTGCTCCAGGCTGTCAATAACCTAAATCCAACTAAAAAACCCCTCTCCTTTCATGACTCTTCATCACCTGCTTAGCCTCTGCATTTAGGCTCTTGCATTCACCTTCAAGAGTAGACTCTGTGGTAAGTACAATGGAAAAAAAGAATATGAAGACGAAGAAAAACACATCTAATTTACTCCTGTCTCCCGGAGGACCTCTTGAAGGTGGCATTCAAGGTTTTTCAGAAACAAGGCCGAAAATGGTAAAAAAGTACTGTAATCTCTCCAACACATGAGACACTTGGCATTCGAATTTTAAAATGTTTAAAATGACAGTTCACTAAGACCTACCTGCTCAAGTGTTCTTTAGTCAATAGAGTATTGCATGGACATGCTGATTACCATGTCATTGCAGGTGACCAGAGAATTGTTCTGTGCTCCTTAGTTTGTATGAGGTGAAAATAAGTATTTTGATTTGGTCTGAAAGAAAATGTCTTGTGCTTAGACAGGTGAATTATAATTGAGTAAAAGGTGTGAGAAATGATTCTAAGGCCATTCAACACAGTGGCCTATGTTGTATAATTATTGTGAACTGCATAATATTAACTTATATGACAGAAAATAAATAACAATACATACATGAAATATTACATATTTGTATTATTCCATATGAATATATAAATGAATATTGCATTTGCTTTTTAGAATTAAAAACAACAGAAGTTCAAAAATTTCATGCACATAAAATATATGCACAATAGAACTGTAACACAAAGGTAAAATAACTTCCAATCTTTTCTATTGTCCATCATGACATTATATATTTAAAAAATCCAGCTCTCAAATTGATTCTTTTATATCCTAAAGCATTTCATTGCAACATTTTGACAAAATCACTTGTAGAATAATATACTTTATCATGCCCAATCATTCCTCATTCACCATCAAGGAGTAGTGTTGCAATCAGTCTATAGCTATCTATAGCTAACATAAGACAGCCATCATACTTCCAGGAATGATCCTAGCCTTAAGATTGTAAGTCTGTTCATGATGACCATATACCCTTCAACCATTTTTTAATCATTCAGAATCCATTCTTTAAAAAAGCTATATTTACATGAAACTTTCTGTGCACTGTCTGTGTAACTTGAAAATCTGTCACCATTTAATCTTGGGTCCTGCTAGAGTGAGCACCAGTTATAACACTTAACCAGAATGCTTGAAAGGGTCGGTCCATGGTTCATTTCTTAAATTTTCATTCAACCTAGCTCTCAGAAAAAGTGTCTTAAACAGGACATACTGACAGATGTCTATTTTAGTAAGAACAAACACCAACAATTCACAGCCATTTTCTCCACCTGATCAATGTAGACCCCAGCATTACTAATTTTACAGTACCTTATTTCAGTGGGACATAAGTGCTCTTTGATTGGACATTGTTCAGGAATCAAGCCTTGCCAGGTAATCAAAGGCTTTATTGTCTATTTGTAGAGCCATCTGTGTGAACCTCCTCATGATTCCATGTTAGAAAATATCTTTTATGCATAATGATGCGTGTTTCTATCACTATCACTTACACGTATCGTAAGTTCTTCTCAAAGTGCAAATAAATTGTCCTGATTTGTATATCATTTATGTGTCCTTTAGGTTTGTTTCCAGTAATTTCAGTGTCCTGGGAAACTTGAATGAGTGTGTGGGCATGACTCAAAGCAATACAATGACTGAGTGCGGTCTTTGAAACAGCAGCCACACTGAGACCAGGTTTCTGCTCATCTGCAAGTATCCTCTACTGCCATAGTAATGTAGTGCTTTCCAGAGCTGGACTTTGGTTGTTAGGGTGAAGCTGTGCAGAATGGCGCCTGCTAAATTTACCCCATGGCATTAAAGATATAATTTCAGCTACAGGGCGCTCATATTTAACCAGGGTGTTGTCATCTGTGTAGTGATCAAGTGGATTGGCGTTCATACCAGTCGCAGCATTTATATCCACAATAAACATATTCTTTTGAATCTCTGATTGAAGTGCAGGATTCTTTGAAATACAGCGATGACAATATATCCTTTCCCCACAATGCAGGAATGGCAATGTTTTGGCAGGACAGCCTGTTTCATGACATTAAAATCATTATCATGTCTACTTTCAAAAACAATGTGTTCACAATCATATTCAAAGGCAGATATTTTATAATTGTATATATGATTTTTGAAAAGTATTTACACTCATTTTGCTTAAAAAGGACTAGATATAAGGCAGCAACACTTTTTAGCCAATCGTGGCCTGCAGTTCTAAGAATGCATAATGAACGTATGCACATTCTGTTTGCCACTAGGTCAGATTGCTAGTAAACAGAATGCTGAAGAGGTTCTTAGCTGTGAACTAGTGATCCAGATCTCTGGTATCTTACGAACAAATGAAAGAAACACTTTGGGTTTGAACATGCTTTAGAAACCCACATTATTTTAAGAACAATAGTAAGAGGCAGTTAAAGACATTCTTGGTGTTACAAAGTTTTCAAGAAACCCACCTCAGACAAAGAGATTCATTGCTCTCATCTCACCCTCCAACGGTCTTTGGAGATGTAACATTGAACCAGGAGCCAACTTTAAGTGACAAACAAAAAATTCCAAGTCAATCACTTCTGTTAGATGTGAGTTATTATCAGTAGAATCCTTTTTGTTGTCTCTTTCAAACTATTTAATAGATCTAATCACATTTTAATCTATGCTTAAACCAATGTAATGCATTTACATCACTTTTTAAAAAAACTTTAAATTTAGATGTAATGCCCAATGCTGAAGGACTGAAAAGAAAAGATCCTAAATTTCCTAACCCTCTTGGTTTATTGTGCAGGTTGAGTAAACTGTAAGAATGGATCCTAAATTTCCTAACCCTCTTGGTTTATTGTGCAGGTTGAGTAAACTGTAAGAATGGATCCTAAATTTCCTAACCCTCTTGGTTTATTTGCAAGTAAACTTAAGAATGGTAAATTTCCTAACAGTAAAAAAAGTTGAGTAAACTGTAAGAATGGATCCTAAATTTCCTAACCCTCTTGGTTTATTGTGCAGGTTGAGTAAACTGTAAGAATGGTTGAATAAACTGTAAGAATGGATCCTAAATTTCCTAACCCTCTTGGTTTATTGCGCAGGTTGAGTAAACTGTAAGAATGGATCCTAAATTTCCTAACCTCTCTTGGTTTGGATCCTAAATTTTATTGCGCAGGTTGAGTAAACTGTAAGAATGGATCCTAAATTTCCTAACCCTCTTGGTTTATTGTGCAGGTTGAGTAAACTGTAAGAATGGATCCTAAATTTCCTAACCCTCTTGGTTTATTGTGCAGGTTGAGTAAACTGTAAGAATGGATCCTAAATTTCCTAACCCTCTTGGTTTATTGTGCAGGTTGAGTAAACTGTAAGAATGGATCCTAAATTTCCTAACCCTCTTGGTTTATTGTGCAGGTTGAGTAAACTGTAAGAATGGATCCTAAATTTCCTAACCCTCTTGGTTTATTGCGCAGGTTGAGTAAACTGTAAGAATGGATCCTAAATTTCCTAACCCTCTTGGTTTATTGCGCAGGTTGAGTAAACTGTAAGAATGGATCCTAAATTTCCTAACCCTCTTGGTTTATTGTGCAGGTTGAGTAAACTGTAAGAATGGATCCTAAATTTCCTAATTTCCTCTCTTGGTTTATTGTGGTTTTATTGATCCTGCTAACCCTCTTGGTTTATTATTTGAGTAAACTGTAAGAATGGATCCTAAATTTCCTAACCCTCTTGGTTTATTGTGCAGGTTGAGTAAACTGTAAGAATGGATCCTAAATTTCCTAACCCTCTTGGTTTATTGTGCAGGTTGAGTAAACTGTAAGAATGGATCCTAAATTTCCTAACCCTCTTGGTTTAGTGTGCCAGTTGAGTAAACTGCATCCCTGCTCTGTAAAGCCATGCAGTGGCCCTCAGGATGGTTCCTCCAGAGCTGCTCAGCTCTGTCTGTGGAGGGCCACAGTTGAGCAGGAACCCTGGGTGCTTTGCCCTCTTATAATCACCAACAACCCTCAAAAACAGGGAAAGGAGTGGTAAATTCATTCAATCAAGGTGCTCATTAGTTTGATTATGAGACGAGTGGATAACTTGTTTGGAGCATAAGCTGGTGTTCAGCAGCTCCATGGGCCCCTGGGACTCTTGGATTGAATGGTCTTGCTGTTATAATGTAGCAGCCCAACAGGTGATTTAAAATGTGACTTATGAGGGGAAAGCCATGGCAGGCCTAACCCATAATTCATTGACAATTGCCCAATTGCTGTGCTGGTTGCCTTTCTAATGGCTGTTGGGTTGTGTGGAACCAGATGATGAGTGATAAGGGAGGGACTCATTGGTGTTTTGCGTATTTTTGCCCTGCAATACCTCGCTGTTGTGTGTTGAGGCTGTCCTCGTATGTGTTCAACCTTCCTTTCAGCCATAGCCCCGGGCAACTGGGGACCCATGGGAATAAGCAAGAGTTAGCTGCCACCATGCCACGTTTGAGTGCTTCTGACACGTTGTCACAGTCATTCCACCTCTCAGGCCCGAACGGGTGGGAAGTGGGGGAGTGGATGGTGTGGGGGGGGCTGTGCTGTCCTGGGACGGAGAGGCGCTCATGAGCTCCCCAGGAAGGCCATCTGTCAGAGCGGTGTCATGTGGCTCTTGTCTGTGCTGATTATGAGTGCTGCCTCAGGTGGTCTGAGACCAGTGACCATATGGCCCAGAGCTCACCGCCGCCACAGGGCCCAGATGAGAGGTCTCCCTGATGAGAGGACACATCGCACTGTAAGACTTGAGTGACAACTGCCATCCTGTGACAATCTAATGACAGTGGCTCAAGGGGTAGGAGGAGAATTTGTAGAACAACCACAGTACGCGAAGAAGATGTAATAACAAGTCACATGGTATACATCAAAATGAATAAAGGATACAAAAGGGGCATGGGCAGTTTCAGATTTTTTTTTCATTTTTGGAAATAAAAATTAAGGCCATTAACACAGTGGAAAGGAATTCAGAGGTTTCTCTTGCAAAGCCTGCATCAGAATAAGTATTTGTGGAAAGGTGTTCTGTGGCATAATTTATGTTAATACATATTTTAGAGTCATGTAACTTAGTGATGAATACTTTTTTAGTTTACTTTTTTGAACACCCGTTTTAATTTAACCAAAATGATTTTTTGAAGCAAACGCCTCCTTACACCATGTCATGCTTACAAATCACCAAGTCTAGTTTTTCAAGCCACGATTGTGTACTGAAACATGTTCCTTTAACAGTGTAGCTCTGACATTTACATTTTTTAAAGTGCCATTCCAAATCATGGGAGGGATTATATTTCACATGAGGAAACATAATTGTACACATAATCAAAGGTCATTGACGTACCATTACATTAATACCAGGGAATTTCTCAGCAGTACTAATCAATGACCTGCATTTCATTAGTTCCATGCAGAGTAGAATATAGCTGGCTGAAATGGAAAGGTTTTGCTTGAATAGTAAAAAATGTGAATTTTTCTATTCTGAAACGTCTTGACATCAATTCATTAAAGTTTCAGTTTGTTCAAAACAATGGGTTATGGCAAGCATTTTTCCTGTGTTACTGAATGGGCACATGCTCACACCCATGCCTAATTCCTGCTCCTTCTTAGATCCATATTGGCCAAAGCACATTAGAAATGCAGCTTGTAAGAAAAAAACATGCATTATTGGTGATATTGTATAATGTAGAGCATGGATCAAAACTATCATGTTAAACTATTTTCCACATTCTGTCCCATCAGTATAACAACACAAAAAGAGATATTAGAGATGACTGAGGAGCAGATGTCCAGGAGAGAGGGAATATTCATTGGGCATCACAGGCATCCATGGGCTGTGAAACAGTTCACCTGATCAATACACAAATAGCGTTAATTAAAGTGCACCACTTGCTATCAGTATTCTCAGCAATGCAAGATCCATCTGTCTTGATGGGATGAAATCTTTAATTAGAGAACAAACAGGCCTATATTGTGCTGAGGTGTGAAAGAATAGCAGTCTGAGGACTGCCATGGATCATGTGTGGGTGACATTTTGACTTCTCACCACACCGATGAAGCGTGTCAGTGTGTAGGTTGAAAAATCACATGAACAACAGGAAACAGTATGGCCCAGTGCTGTTAGAGATTGTGGAAAGATATTGTCTCCACATGTACAATAACAAGTACCCCCAATACAATGACATGAAGATATTCAACCATCACTAGGGGGACATGGCCAATATCTAGGATAAGGCATGACAAAATGTATAGCATACATATCTAATATATGGGGCAGAGGTCAAAGAACACCAGCAGCATAGGTATGTACACTAAATTTGTATGACTGTACACCTTGGAATCCATTATTCTGCTTATACCAAGGCTACTTGCTAAAAACAAGAAAACACATTTGAAACAGACTGTCCAATGGGAATAAACATTTAAAAATATATTTGCAGAATAAATAACCAAACCAAGAGTATAGCATCCTGTAATGTTATAAATGTAAAAAAAACAGCCATAAGCCTATGCACAGAATTTGCTTTTCACTTGTTATAATTAAGATATTTACCAGATAAAACCATTTGTTCATAGATTAACTGACACTGAGAAGGAGAATGGCAACCAGCTGGCATGTTGCTAATGCTAAGTATTGCGAATGTCACGGTCATAATCCCAAACTGAATAAATACAACACCCCAAACCACAAAAAATGGTTTGCTAGAAGAATGTTGTTGCAACTTAGATACTCATGGATACTTCACAGATTCAACATTAATGTTAGCTACTGTTTTTATTTATCAACTGGTATAGCCTGTTGCTATGGTTACTGTCAGTGGAAGCCAGAACCAGAGACAAATCCGTGGCTCTGACAGGAGATAACCAAGTCAGTTTATTAACTGAACAGTGCTTCAGCCTCTTTCCTGGAAATACAAATTTAATGTATACCCTCCAGCCAATCAGAAAGGAGAATTTAAAACTGCTGTGGTATAAATAAGAATGTTGGAGGAAATGTACTTGATTACATAAGTGTGATAAGGGTTTGTCTCCTGCGGGTTTCGAATAATGGCTATGGCAGCTTACACGGTGGAAGAAAAGAAGGGGTATCTCGCTGTGCTAACAACTAAGGTCCCCAGCAAAGGGAATTAGTCACCCTTTTATTTAAGCTCTAGAGGGTTATGTAGGCATGCCACCTTTATGAATCAGTTTTTGCTACAGGGCATTTATCAAAGCTGTGGACAGGGTGTAGGATCTTGGGAAGAGACTTGGTGGGGGTAATAGTCTGTCAGTTGTTGATTTTATTTGGACTTAGATTCAAAAAATACTTCTGTGGCGCTTCCAATATTTCCCTATCTTTGAGCTACTTCATAATCCAGAAGAGATTTGAATTAGGCCATTGCAACTGAAAGTCTTTTCCCCACCAACTTCCATTCAGAGACCAAGCTACAATATTAATACCTTGCTACCCTTCTGGTCCTGTCTTTACGTGCACAATTGTGTACTAGAGAAAAAATAATAAAAGAGATGGTCACATCCTAAAAATGCTGCACTCTCTACAAATGAAGCAACAAATCAAATCTGAGTTATTTTCTAAAACTGCCACGCCACACATTGATGGAGAGAGGAGGGGAGAGGTGCGACTTCCAACACACAGGAACTCAACAATTGTGCGAGGTGAGGATAGTCAGACAGTACTGCATCTCCTGGAATAGTCATTTAAATCCAGCTCTTACCACTCTCTGAGGGGACCCCTGCTGTCAAGGAGAACCGATTACTGAGCATGCCTGAGACAGTCTGGTAAGTGTGAAACATAAGGATGCCTCGCATAGGCATTTAATGTCATACCATAATGAACAAGACATAAGACCAGAACATTGCCTTGTGTGTATGTGTGTGTTTCTGTTAATATACAAACTCACCAGCTGACATGTGTAGTATGTGTTTCATTGCTATACTTTATCAGTTTTATACTTTATCAGTTTTATAATTTATCAGTTTTATACTTTATCAGTTGTCTTGACAAAACAGAAAGAAAAAGCCTCTGCCTTTTCTGCCGCAGGTTTCCCAGAGTCCTCAGTGAGTATTTTAGGGTGGTCACTGAGCTCAGTCAGGCTCTGATCTCTGCCAAGTAAGATCTCATTTTTTGGACTTAAGATTAAGTATAACCAAGAAAAACTGGTGTACTGCAGAATTCTTCTGAGACAAATGCTTTACTTGCCAGTAGACTCATGTGCAGTAACCAGGTTTCCATTGAGCAGTTGCATAAGAGAGTGGGCTGTCATCTTATCAATAAAGTGCAAGCAAAGGCTCTCTTCTGCATCAGATGTGACAACCACCAATGTGAAACATAGGTCTTTGTAAGAATTTCTGAATGTCTACCTGAAATATCTAAAACTTGGATTTAATTTTTTGCACATCCCTGTTAGGGTATATTAGTATTCATATTCTAACAGCTAGTCTGGGTGATAATATCCTTTGCTCATCTTTCCCATTTGTTTTATTGTAAAACAAGCAACATTAATAGTACATTGATTTAATTTCCTTTAAGTTGTTCAAGTTTCTGTGACACTGAATAGGCATCAAAAGCTGATCCAAAAAAGTCTGCATAAAAGTTTCCATTTATAATGGAGACTTTTCGTATTTTCATTTTCAACTTTAGTACAAGCGCAACACAATGAATTAAATATGACACTACATGTATTATTTGTCAGGAACAAGAATAAGGCGGTGTGGCCACCCTGGTCTCTTACGCTTCTGCTCTGTGGGGCATAAGGTGTGTTCACCCCCATCATCTCCTGAGAGTCCCCTCAAGATCGAATGACTCTTCCTCACAGCTCCAGGCTGGTTACAGATTTTCATATGATATATGAATGACTGACACATATCACATAAGACTCATACTTTACTTATTGAGTGATATTATCTAGGGCAACATCGCATTTGTAGTCATAAAAGCAGTGAACAATGTTAAAGACAAACCAAAAACAACAATAGTACTACAATATAGCAACATTTCATTATTGCTGATAAACGGATGTATTACAATTACACAAATGATTTAATGATAGTGTCATTAACGATACACTCAGAAAAAAATGCTTTCTAGCACGTTTAAAGGTTTTTCATTTGTCCTGCTGGGTGAACCATTAAAGGTTCATCTTAGATACAAATATCTTCAAGGGGTTCTTTAAGTAACCCTCAGAATAAGACAGTTCTACAGAGAGCCTGTGAGTGAATTCCATATCCGAGAAGAACCTTTAAGGGTTCCCCCAGCAGGGACAAGCAAAGAACCCTTTAGGAACCTTTTTTTCTAAGAGTGTAGTGAGAAAACTGTATGATACAATCACCAGTGAGCCACATAGAAACTGTGGATTTAACAAAACAGTTTTAGTGTCAAATGCATAAAGGATAAAGCAGTCACAAAATACTCACATTCAGTCAAGCCACAGTACACAATGAGTTCTGTTTAAATTAATAAAAGGTGTCGTGTAAGAGCTGAATAAATGTTGCAAGGTTTTCCATTCAAGTTAAAGGCTAAGGGCCTAATTCAGACCTGCACTTAAGTGCTTTTTCGGCATAACTTATTGTGAGAATGGGAGACTTACGCGGAAAATGCATTTAAGCGCGGGTCTGAATTTGGCCCTAAGATCAGTGAGGTTGGCTTTGGGCCACAGTAAACTGTTGGTCTTGACTTTTCTCAACATCGTTGTCTTCAATATTTTTGTATACTTCAGGATCTGCACTATCCCCTTGTATATGTAAAAGCATGGTGAAATTGAATAACCCTGCATCAGCTTGACAAAATTCTGTATGATATCTTGTGCATATATTTAATTTTGAAACCATGTTAATTTTATCCATAGCTCTATGTGCTGCTACCACAGTTAGTTTTTGTTATGCTACAAAATGCAGGGGTGATTTTCCATGTTGTAGAGTAACTCATTTTGTTGACACTTCTGCTGCATAAGTAATATAATCTGTTATTTTATGCATGTTGTGACTCTTATCTCCTCCACAATATATCCACTGTTTAAGGTTATTCTGTGATTGTAACAGCCTGTAACTTCCACCTGTAAATTCCACTACTAGAAAGGCCATAGGATTAAGACAGTCATTTTCATTTGCAGAAGCATATAAAAGCAGTGGAAGATGTAGCTTTTCTGACTCATGTTGTCCTGAGGTGCTCTGAGATTTCTTGTTTCCACCTCCTCTCTCTCTCTCTCTCTCTCTCTCTCTCTCTCTCTCTCTCTCTCTCTCTCTCTCTTTCTCATCTGAGTCTGCCATTCCATCAGCAGAAAAATGCAGGGTTCTGTGTTCATTTTACATTTTACTCTTGCAATCAGACCCTGTTTTCTATATCTTCCAAAAATGTTTAGTCCAATGTAATATTTTTCAATTTTCGTGTGCAAAGGTTTTTCATACAAATGATAAAAAAACGTAAAGTTCTTTTGTACAGTTTATATTGACCCTGTAACTGCAGGCATACAGACAGAAAAATAGATAGATCGATAAATAGGTAAGGACGTAGCTATATCTTTGGACTGTATCTATATCTACAATGTGTCACAAATATACGTAGGCCTGCTCATTTTTACTTTATCTTTTTGTGCTGCTCTTGCTGGTGTAGTGACTACATTATGCGTTGTTTTTTTACAAGCAGGGTGTTTTTTATGTGGACACGGTGTATTTCAAATATCCCCGATAGCAAAAGAGGTTTCGCCGAATAAAAAGTTAAAAAGGGCAACAAAACAAATGATCAAAGAGCCTTTATTACTAATTAAAGTAATTATGTCTGCCATTATTGTGACAATAAATTAATCGTTGTCCTTGTCACCATCATCGGCGTCAAGAAGTAAGACACGGCGTCGCGTGTAAGAGCTGAGAGCTTGGAACATGAATGTCTTTCCTCCATTACATGGAGAGGGAAACATGACTTATGTGCGCCTTCAAACTGCCGTGCACTTGGTGCAGGCGCAATAACCCCTATGAAACAATAAATCAAACGTCGAACTCCGTTGCTGTGGCAGAGAAAAAAAGACTGAATTTCGATCACTCGCAGGAATATAAGGCATATTGAAAAGTCTTCCTGGTCTCCCCGCTTAAAACCATAAAACTGCTAGAAAAAATTACACATTTAATTTACTGGAAGTGAAACTTTTTAAACATTCATATAGCAAGTCGAAAAAGCTTGAAAAGCAATGAGCTGTTATTTTGTAAATTTAGAGAGGTCCACTGAGGTAAAATACGGATGTTTATATCATGTCATTTCGTAAAAATGAATTACACTATTTAATAAAAAGACAGTCTTATTATATGTGCCCATATATTTCGGGAATGCTTTTCAATGTTTCACGTGAGAAAGAACAAATGTGAAATAATGTAAAAAATATATTATAAAGAATTGCAAAGAAATAAAAAATGATTATACAAACGGGGCAAGATCCGATCCTGTTTTACTTATGTACAAAATATATGCGTATGTTCCATTTCCATCACCATAAATAAATAAATAAATAAATGTTCTTTTCTAAAAGCTAGCTCCTCTTTCTTAGTTGCTTCAAAGCAGCAACAAGCTTGATGTCGCTCTCTCTCTCTTTCTCTCTCTCTCTCTCTCTCTCTCTCTCTCTCTCTCTCTCTCTCTCTCTCTCTCTCTCTCTCTCATTTGCACAAGGAATCGATTTTAAAGTCACTTTTTCGTTTGGAATTTTATGCTTTCAGGTTTAATTTCTACAACCACTACATTTCCTGATGCAAGGACCAACAAGTGTGGAAACACAGTAACTATACCTATATGAAAGCAATTGTCACAGTAGCATTTCCTTTGTTTAGTGCCTTAATTTCTTAATTTACGGGCTGCCAACTATCGAGCCATTGTAAACACAAGAGGGCGCTTTTGTGTCTAATAAAATGCAAAACGATATTACGTTCCTTAGCACAAATGGGTTCACATAGGTAATAAAATAGGCAATAAATGTTCTTGTGAACTTTAAAAGTTGTTTGAATGTTGATGCCATTCAACAAATTTTAGATATACAGGGCATTAATCACGTGTATTTCATGCGGTCCTGAATATTAATGCGACGCCTCTCTTACATAGGAAGATACCAAACACGCCTATTTCTACATGCTTTGTTTAGCCTATTCAGTAAAATTAGTATTCACGTAAAAGTTTACATTATGCCACGTGTGTCTGTCCCTTTGTTTTACAGTCATTACATGCAATTATGCTCAAATCGCCATTTGATTTACACAGATAACACCTTGAACGGAAGAAAAGATTTTAATCACATTATGCTCAAGTTATTTTGAATAGTTTACTTAAAGTTTGAGTAAGTCAATGCATTGAATGTATTAGTTGTTACTTTTAAACAAATAAACATTAATATCTCACCATTTAACCACCGGCTGAGTTGTGGTGTTTTTAAAAGATGAATTCTGAAGCAGAAAGAAATATAAGGATATTAGGTGCTCTTATCTACCAAGAACATTGATTTAATAGTTAGCAGAGCTGCATGAAATTTCATAAATCATCGTCTTAGCTAGAAAGAATAACCAGGTAAGTTGTTTGTCTCTTCACTTGTAGTTTTGTATTTGTTGCATCTGTGGACAGTCCTAAAATAATGCAGTAACATACACATACAATATAAATACTGGATTCAGAGCCTAGACTGAAAAAGCAGGAACTCCCCACTTGGTCAAAACAGCAGGCCGGTCCATGTTGTCCTTATCATACTGAAATAGAAAATGAAGCAAAAATGTTAATTCCACAAATCACGAATAAGCACATGAAGGTGACAATTATGCTTATATAGTCCAGTTGTCAGTCTTAAGCAATAGAGAAAGAAGTCGCGTAAAGTGGGAGAAAAGCGCTTAGGAAAGTGAGAATGAAAAAGATACAATATTGCACCAGACAGCGGATGGACTTCAGTAGCTGTAATGTAATAAAGCGAACAGCTGCTCGCTCCTCCACAACCAATCAGCTTTGCACAAAGATGACGTTTCTGGGTCCTACGTCAGACCAATGGCGATTGAGTACAGTTAGAGCAGAGAGTTTGAGTGAGAGATAAGGACAAGAGTGCTCCATCAGCAGTAGGACTAGGCGCCGCAGCACATATACACACACATACACACACACACACGCACAGACACACACACCCCTTACTTTCAACGCTGACAATACGAGGCTGAGCAGTTCTGTAGCACCTCGCACCAGATATTCGCCGCAATTGCGGGAAAAAAAGAAAAGAAAGAAGAAAAACAATTCTGGCATAAAACTGTTGCTCTTCGTTTCTAAAGTGGACCTAACACCGCCTTACTTTCTTGACATGGGAGATATGGGGGATCCGCCGAAAAGTAAGTGTTCTTTAAGGATGTTTTATTTATACGTAGAATCTAAACGAATTTGCTATAATTACCGATAAAAAATATAATGTATGTTAATAAGAAGGGAATGACTGTCGAGTGTACCTGGACTTTTTGTATATGCATCTTCTGCAGTAGCAAAGCTTACAGAGTTGTTAGCGAAAATAGGAACCGATAGATTGGTGCATATCTATAGCTAGTTAACGTAAATGTGATCTAAAACTAGAAAATATAAGTGTGGTTTGTTTGTCGAGTTTGTGGTTGAATGGCATTTTTACCGATATTCTGTTAAAAAAACTGTCATTTAGTGTAGACAAGCATGCTTAGGGTTTTAGGATGAAGTGATATTAATTTTAAGTTGCGGTGGTACCTGTAGTATAAGAAAATCTCAAATAAAATGGGCAAATTATTATTATTATTATTATTATTAGTTGTTGCTGTTGTGTTTCCGATTATTCACGACTTCTAAGTAACATTACATTTCCAATTTTTCTGATTTGTCACTGTAAAGGAGACAGAGTATTTGTTACTTTAATCGGCATGCTGTGTGCTTTTTTCCAAATAATTTTAGTGTGGTTCGTAACAAATTATCAAATAGCCTTCTCGTTTCTTTCCTCTAGAAAAGCGGCTGATTTCGTTGTGTGTTGGGTGTGGAAATCAAATACACGATCAGTACATTCTAAGGGTTTCTCCAGACCTGGAATGGCACGCAGCGTGCTTAAAGTGTGCAGAATGTAATCAGTATTTGGACGAGTCTTGTACCTGCTTTGTGAGAGACGGAAAGACTTATTGTAAAAGGGACTATATCAGGTATGTATATCTGCTTGTACAAAATTATATATTTTTGCTGGCCTATTTAGCAACAGATTAAATGCTTCAAATGATTTTTTGGTATATTATTTTATAGTGGAATGCCGCAGAATCGAGTTAAAGCAATGGATTATAGTTTATGACCCTTTATGAAAGATTAACTCGAGACAAGTTTTGGGAATATGTAGATTTAAATCGCAGTTTATATCCTAGTGAGAAGGAAAAAACTGAATTCTAGAAACATTATTTTAATGGCATCAGCATCTTACATTTCAACGATAAAAAGATGTAGCGACAATAATATTTTGTTGTAATGCAATATTGGCCAATATTGTAATCAAATTAAGCATGCATTTTCTTTACTTACGCTGTTAAGTGATTGACAGGTAAATTGCTTTTTAATATTATACAGTAACCCAATTATTAAATTATTATCTGCGGTACTTATTCTTATAGACATCTGTTTAAATAGATACCTGCATAGTAACGCATTGTTATTCTACACAACACGTGTAATTATCAGCCAGTTCATATTGATTATGTTATTTAATTGAGGTAATGATATACTATACCTGTGAGCTGTATTTCATACACAGCCACATGTAAGGTACTATAATCACTATCAAATTAACAATTTCAACTTTTTTTCATCGTTATGTTACTTAATATAAACGCCAATATCGTAAAGGCCTCTCTACCGAGCTCCTGTGAATGCATGCATTTCATTACAAGATAATGAGTAGTACATGTAAAATACGTGACATGATTCACTGAATTTTGTATACTTTTTATACAGTCTGAAAAGTTGCAGTCTGAAAATAGTAATAATAATAATAATAATAGTAATAATAATAATAATCCCTTATGAATCTTGTCATATTGTCTAATAATTTGTGTAGTACTTGTATTATAACATTAATATAATTCAGTTTTAAAGCCAATGTATATTATATTATATTATATTATATTATTATTATATTATATTATATTATATTATATTATATTATATTATAACTTTTTAACCCGAATGGCTAATACTAATACTTCCTTGCCCTGATTTCTTTTTGGTAAAATGCTGTTCCGGGTACAGTACATTGTCTTCTCACACATTACATAACCTATTTTGCAGGCTATATGGGATAAAGTGCGCCAAATGCAACATCGGTTTCAGTAAGAATGATTTCGTGATGAGAGCGCGCTCCAAGGTGTACCACATCGAGTGTTTTCGGTGCGTGGCTTGCAGCCGGCAGCTTATCCCCGGGGACGAATTCGCTCTGAGAGAAGACGGCCTGTTCTGCCGGGCCGATCACGACGTCGTGGAGCGGGCAACAATGGGAGCCGGAGACCCTCTGAGCCCTTTACATCCAGCACGACCCTTACAGATGGCGGGTATGTTGCGCATTTTTAAATTTCGAGTGCCACAATGCGAAGTGTTATTGCTGTTTATAAAGTCAGTTGAAACTGTGTATGCTTATGTCATCTGGTCATATTTACTCTCCTTACATGAACAATGAAAAGTTTATCTCATTGATTGACTGATCTCCATCGGCCACATTATCGGCATACAGTGAAATATTAATGACGTTTTGAAAATAAATAAATAACCCAAATTAATTAAAGAATATCGAATGGCATTAAACTAAGTTTCCAGCCTAGGGTATTTATTTATTTATTTTTTTTAGAAATGCTAAAATTATGTTGTACAAATATTCCAGAAACACATATATCATGCAATCCCAATCAAAACGTTTAGTAAAAATAAAGATGATTATCGAGCCTAGCTTTTCGAATAACAGTACTAACTGTTGGAATGGTGCTCTATGTGAAGCCATTTAATCGCAGAAATAAAATGACTTCTCTGGAATTTATTTACAATATTGTTCCGTACCGGTTACAAGGCAAGTTCTCTGCGATGTTATATGGCAATGTTTTAACTGAAGACGATAGGGGCCTGAAAATTTATCAGAACTCATGCATTCAATGTGCAGCCTAACTTCATGGTGCTAGTCGCATGGGTTGTTACACTGTAAAATTAATAAACAAATTTTTCCATCATACCAAGCTTACCTGTTTTATATCACATTTGAAACTTTTATATGTGTCTATATTATGTATTTTGTATTTGTTTTCTAGCATTAGTATTTCAGTGTTGCAACCTTTATCGACAAAACTAAAGATTTTAGAAAGAGTACATACTGAAACCCACCATCAAATTCAATAAGTCACCGTTATTTATCAGTACGTTAAATATTAATTTTAAATACTTGCAGTTTAATGGTATTTCAAAACAACTGTACAATTAAACAAATCTGAAGAAGATGTGCATTTTAGGATTGTTGTCCGTGTCCCCTAACCAACATGTTCCATAATCTTACTGAATTTATGAGTGGAGTCAACCGTGGATGCAAAATAATTGTGTATTGTGATCGTTGTGTATTGTATGTTCGACTATGTTCGGTTACACTAAACAACATTTTAAGCAACTAAAGCTAATTAACCACG
The DNA here is from genome assembly GCA_022829145.1 of Albula goreensis. NCBI lineage: Eukaryota > Metazoa > Chordata > Actinopteri > Albuliformes > Albulidae > Albula > Albula goreensis. Next base: position 13,000,673 of record CM040744.1, read on the forward strand.
CACATTAAAGGAGGAACATGGAGACTTGTTTTGCTATTTGCAGTACTTAAACGGATGCAGTGTGTAATCACGGAATGAAAACAAATAACATCGAGTCCTGATGTGTTAATATCTGTCAGAAAGGTTTACTTACACATTCATTGTTTGCGACAATGTGTAGTCATTTTGAGATACATGTGGTTATTTATATTTTTTATTATTTTTTGTTTCTTTACAGCAGAACCCATATCTGCAAGACAGCCAGCGCTTCGACCGCATGTTCATAAACAACCAGAGAAAACCACTCGAGTCAGGACGGTACTAAACGAAAAACAGCTTCACACCTTGAGAACTTGCTACAATGCTAATCCCAGACCTGACGCTCTCATGAAGGAGCAGCTGGTGGAAATGACGGGCCTTAGTCCAAGAGTCATCAGAGTTTGGTTTCAAAACAAGCGCTGCAAGGACAAAAAAAGGAGTATATTGATGAAGCAACTCCAACAACAGCAACCCAACGACAAAACGGTGAGGACCTCACATACAAAATAACTTTCCCGAAATTCGAACAAGAGATACACAGATATAAATATATGGAGATGGAATTAAGGCGTATAGGCAACATAGCAGTAGATACTGCGAGTGAGTATTTTGTTTGAAAATTGTCCAATCCAGCGGCCCAAATGACGTCCAATGCTTATCTATAAACTAAATTCACAGAACAAAACCTAACAAATACAAACTTCTTGCCAGTGCATGACAGCTTTGTACGCCGCTCTGAAACACACCGACACACAATGGGGGACAGAAAGAGACAAAGGAGTACCTTTTCCATTGTGGTTATGACATTTCATTTTATGACAAATACAGTGCATTCTGAATGAATTACACTGTAGTATCAAATTTGTAACTTGATACTTCCACTTCACATATAGGCCTAAGCTACGTTTGTGGCGAATAAAACGATCTACGTGAAAGAGCTGCAACAGTTACGATTTATGATAACAATCTCTTCATTGTGAACACTATATACAGTTGTATTCGATTATATAATGTAGGCCTAGCATGACAGGACCAACTCCGACCTACGGCTCAATGAAAAAGTAATGTAATTATTGTCGACATTTGTTTGTGAACATATGCCCTAACTTTAACTATATGACTCAACTAGTTTCTTTGGGGCTATCTGCAGAATATCCAGGGGATGACAGGGACTCCAATGGTGGCTGCTAGTCCGGAGAGACACGACGGTGGTTTGCAGGCGAACCCAGTGGAGGTGCAGAGTTACCAACCGCCTTGGAAAGTTCTAAGCGACTTCGCACTGCAGAGTGACATAGACCAGCCAGCGTTTCAGCAACTGGTGAGCGCCAATTGAAAGTAGAGGAAACATCGCCGTGTGTAGGCTTCAACAGGCCAGTGAGGAACTTCCATCCAGCATGAAGGCATCTGTGCCTTAGTCAGTTATTACTATTGTTAGTACTACTACTACTACTACTACTAATAATAATAATAATATATAATATAACTTCAGTTACTGCTTATGGACATGCATTGCTTGTTTCGGGGTTTTACACATTATCCCTCAATCGCATATACGTTCACTGGCTAATCTTAGAGTCGAAGTTTTAATCAAAATGTATTTGTTTATTTATGACAATTGGAGGTAATTCTGCAATTAATTTCGCCTTTTCAGGTCAATTTCTCGGAAGGAGGACCAGGCTCAAATTCGACTGGGAGCGAAGTTGCGTCCATGTCCTCACAACTACCAGACACACCGAACAGCATGGTAGCCAGTCCAATAGAGGCGTGAGCCACGTGGACTATTTATGATTTCGATATCTCTTAAAATTCGAGGTGCTGGAAAAAACGGACATAAAGACTGATTTGTCCCCCGGTTTCAACATCTAAAAAGTACCACACATTAAACTGCACGAAGCCTCTTTATTTAAGCAACCCCTGGTTGTATTTTTACACTGTGAAGACAATCATGGGAATTACACAAGCTGAACCGTACCTCTACCTACATCCAAGAAGTCTTGCTACATAATATATAAGAAGATACAGTAACCATGATATAATTGTGTGAGTTGCTGGAAGAGTAAAATTGCCTGCATACTTGGCATTACAAATGGACAGATCTCGTGGCATCATACTGTCTAATGGGATTGAAATTGGTTACTATTTTGCCAAAAATAAAAAAGAATAGAGTATGGAAAGCTCTATGAGTTTGAGAAATTGGTGGATCCCGACAAAGACCAACGCCTTCAGAACGTAGCCTAGAGGAGATGGTTTCACCTGAGATTCTTATTTCCACATTGCTGTGCGCAAAGTCTGACGTTACAAATCAGTGACTAGTGATCCAGTTTCAATAAAAAAGCTGGCTTCTTATACTATTGTATTCCAAAACGACCATTGGAGGATTGCAGAAACTGCTTTTCCATGTTTGTTTAATTCTCTACTTAAAAGCCCAAGTAACTAAAGCATTGCAACAAGGTATACCTCTGTTTTGCCACAAGCTTCGTGGGAACTTTGTGTGTGAGTTTGTGTCCGTCCAAGAACTATTTTTCCCAAAGATGTGTATAGTTATTGGTTTAAACAACCGTTGGTTAGCTCTGGAATTTTTTGTTCCTGTACTACAAAAATATATATATAATTTATTATTTATTGTCGAAAGACTTGCCACTTTTCATGTACCTTTGTTTGCTGAAGTAAAAGAAGAAATATTGTACTGTGGTCTTTGAATCATCTGTCAGATTTTATGTCCTGTCATTTCTTGAAGATTATGTAAAACAACGCCATATGTAGGAATAAATCTTCAGGATTATTTCACTAATAAAAGTTTGGCAGAAGTCGGAAGTGCAGCAACATGTCTGAGATTTTTTTATTTTATTCTTATTTCCAAAATATTGAAGAAACCACGACCAGAGTTTACGAGAGTTTCAATGTACATTGACCTCCATGATGAATGTTTATAAACTGGATTTTTAAATCCAAATCATTGGATATTCAAATCATTGGATATTCAAATCGTTGGTTATTTAAATTGTTGGATATTCAAATCGTTGGATGTTCATTCTAAATTCTGTGTTCGGATTATTTTAAATAACGCATACCAAGGACGTCCTTGATATCGATTTAAAGCGCAACCATAAAGTAGCTATTCATTGTCCACAAAGCTTGGTAGCACAGACTAGGGACCTGATGCTATTAATTCACAGAATTCTGATATCAATAGTTTGATTAACAAACAAGCACAATTAGAAGCAGTTACGCAAAAAGAGTGGGAGAAAGGTACATTTATTGCTTCGTTGTATTAGTTCCGAGCTGCACATGAAGCGGACATTTTAAACAATTATTAAAGCATGTAGCAACACATCTTAAACGACTTCATCTTACTAACGGACATACATTGCCCATTGTCCATACTGGTTACATCAAAGTCAATCGATTGATGGATAATTTGATATACTGTGTATACAGAGTGCAGGTGAAAAGTTTCTTAATATATTGGCAGAAAACCGAACAAAACAAAGACAAAATAAAACCTTTATTTGTATTAACCTTGATTTTTCTATTAAACATTGACGGCTCCAACAGCATATTATATATAATATAAACCCTGAGTGTTCTTTATGCATAATGTGGGAAACCTCAGATCGGACAGAGATAATGCGCGAGGCAGTACCCCACCTTTCTCCCCAGGCTACAGGATCTAATAAGGGGAACAGGATACTGTTGCAATCAGGCGTCACACACGTCAACTTCATAGCCCTCTTCACAATGGGCCGTCTACGGGCAATTAAAGAATTCAGAAAAAAATGTATAGTCTATCGACCGTATCAGATAATTCCCTCTAAAATACAAAGTAGATCAATTAGTTGAAACCCTAACAATACCCCTGGATTATCGATAGATATCAGGCTACATATTTATCTGTATTAAACACTACCACCGCTGCTTTATTTCTAAACTACTACAGCAACGCATTGTATTGGGACGCCACAAGTGTAGATATCAGTCGTATTTTAAATAAGGTTACATCAATGAATGACAATTGCTTTGTCAATTTCATTATTATTCCAGTTATTTGCAGCTGTCCATTATATTTCTGGCTGCGAGCGTTTTAAATCGCTTCCCACCTTGGGGGAGGGGCAGGATGCATGCAAGTGACCTTTCAAGAGGAAGAGGTGTTATTCTACCTTCCTCCATTGAGGCTGATCAGGTCAGTGGATCTTTACTACAAACAAGTATTGTGACCGTGGGTTCCTCAGCCAGACAGCGGTGGTGACTGGGGGGCTGCTTATCTGTCTCTGGGATCTGCTCAATGACTCTAAAAAGCCCCCCAGAGCTAAAGTTTACAATATCTTCACTTCCCAAGACACCACTTCCATGGTGCAATAGGGAATGTACAAGACAATTATACAAGCTAACGAGTGTTTTTTTTTTTTTACAACGTTTTGTGAAAATGGGGAAATGGTTTTGACCCCTTGCTTACTTTATGAGAAAAATAATAATATATGCAATGCAGTATACATTCAGCTCCATGACTCTAAACTAAATTGTATGTATGTATGTATGTATGTATGTATGTGGAGGGTAATGTTCCTTGGAGATGCAGGAGACTGGTGCATATCAGTGGGAAGATGAGTTTATCAAAGGTCCAGCTCAGTCCCTTGGGCCCAGCCACCAGATCTGTCTCTCTGTAATGTTCTTATTTTGCCTGTCCCTGTACCTAACTCGGGCATTGCCCATTCACTATCCACACACAGTGTGACTGGACTGCTTTAGTCAAAAGTTTTTCATGGCGGTCTCTTTGATATGGAATTTCAATGGTGCCAAATAAGACTCAAGTTGTTCATTCAGTCATCTGTATTGCCTGATTCAAGACATGCAATAAAAGTGATAATTGCATCAATGCTAGAAGTGAGTTTTGTTGATCCTTCATTTTTTTTAAGTGAAAAGAAGATTCATGATCAGTACAAGCCCCACAGAATACAGTATTTTGTGTCTTAATTTATTAGAATATGCATAAGGTATGTAGTGAAACAAAAGCATTGATGATGTTCATCTGTCCATCTTCCCTGAGTTATTAAAATATCATATCAGTTTTAAACGAAAAACAGGCACTTATGAAAATGACCTGATAATTAGTTTCCATGCAGTGAAATGTCTACTGTATCATGTAATATATTGTTTCTTGTGTAGGAACTTTGGTGAGAATCAAATAATATAGGAGAAACTTACTTTAATATCTGTGTCACCTTAAACAGCTAACATGGAAATGCAATTGGAAAGTTTTAGATTTGTAATATACAAACACCTGTATGCAATACATTCATTTTTTTAGCAAACACTTAATGGTTAAAAAAACAAATAATAACTATGCATTATCTAACTGTGCATTTAACAAATATTAGTATTATTAAACTATTACTGAACTGTGCATTCACATATAATAGGCTAATCATAACAGAGAAAGGAGTAACTGTAGTGCTTGCTGCATCACAGGTTAAGTCCTGCTTACAGGATTTGAGATTCAGAGCGCAAATTATCAAACTAATTTCACGCAAACCATCTTTCATACCTTGCTGAGCTATTGACACTACAGAAACAGTGCCTCGCCTCAGGCCAATGGCTAAAAAAAGTAACAGGCCCACCAAGTCATAACACATGGTATGAGGTTCCCGTCAGTATCTAACACTATGACATCTATGAAGTAACGATGCCGTGACGTTTGAATCTTGAGCCATATCTTAAATGATAAATGTTGAGTAATTATTCTTTATAAACAAAGCCAGCCTGATGGGAACATTTAAAATGTAGAATGGTTTCCCAACACTGAGAGCAAACATAAAAGCTTCTCCATCTCACCCATTCATAAATTATGAAAATATCACAAGGTTAAAAAAAGAACAAAGCCAACTTCTTTATATAGATGGAATATTTTTCCTGTATGTAGCTATCTTCTCTGCACTGGACTGTTTATTCAGACACTGGTTTTGTTACATTTACTGGCTACATTTCTACTCAGCAACACAGGTAATTTAATTAGCCTCACACTTCAGATGATTACTACTTCAGCAATAAGAACAAAAAAAAGAATCAAAAAGAGTACATATAATTTGTTCATAATAATTATTAATAGTTATAATTCAATCCCATTGTATTAATAGAAATTCCTTAGAGTCACTTACTTTGTGTGATATTCAGTTTTCATTTTATTATAAAATGAACTTACTACCAACCAAATTGTTGTGTCTCCCCTCATCCTCTCTACTTATATGTAATCCTGTAAACCACCAAGATAGCAGGGTACTAGCCAATTACTTGTTGTTAACTCTATTTTTTTCTTGTATCACAACAGCTGGTGTCTGGTATTGATGATTTTTGTTCAGACTCCCTATGTCTCTGTTCAACGATTTAATGTTCTACAGCCTTACAGTATTTGCCAAGCCTTTCAATATTCTACCATAAAATTCAACACTGACAGGATAATCTGAAAATCCACAAAACATATGTCTAGTATTGAATACTGTCACAGTAGATTCTCTCATTCCACTAGTTATCCGTGTATGACGGTTTGGGTGGGGAAATAAAATCTGAGTGACTGTTCAGTAGCTTTGAGTTAATCTGAAGGCCCAGAGGGAAACCCCACCAGCCTGTATTCTTCATCCTTACTTATGACGTAAGGCACAGACCGTTACATGGCTTTGAACTCCAAGCAATGTCAAACAAAATTCAGATGTACAGTGATCAGTTCCATGGTTTGGGCACACAAACATTACCATGGAACAAAATATGATTTTAGATTTGGCTAAAAAAATATCAGAGATAACTGTGATTTTTCTGAAGAAGCTCAGACTGGAAATTGGTGTGGTGAAAATTTCGAACAGAAATTTTCAGCTCAGCCTGCAAAGATGAATTGCGAGATGATTCATTAGCTTGCTCACGTAAAACATCATTTCGGGAAAACATCAACAGCGTCCATGAACTAAAGCCAGACATCAGTCAACATTCATCCTTCACTTTGACTCAGAATTCCATTTGATTGTGTCACAAAGTTGGATGCATGTTGCAAACCCAGATCTATGTTCCAGCTGTAGAATATGAATTACTATTGTAGATATTTTACATTTCAAGACCACATACAACACAGACAAGTCACCTTGTCCCTTTTTTACTAAACTGCAGAATATTGTGAAACTTGCTTACTTGTACATACTGAGAACATAAGCATACAAACTTCCTCCTTAGAATGGTTTATAGCCATTTGAAGGACTTTGAAGCTTAATGGGTAGTGGACACATTATAAAAGAAAAAAACATTGATTAAATGAATGCAATCTGTGGCTAATGCAACAAACACATATTTAAACACAGTGTGATAACTGTCTGTTCTTAAAAGTAGTACTGTATAACTCAAAATTAAATGTAAAGAATACTCCATTAGCAGTTCCATCTTGAACACAGATGAATAATGACTACACTATGTTTTCTCACATTTGCAGTTTTCATTTGTCTGCTTAATGTACTTGAAAACTCAAAAGCTGATATTATGTCACCCAAATGGCTTAAGAAATGTATTTCAGGGAAAATAAGAAAAAATGCGCTGTGTGCCTTGTGGCAATTTTTTATTCAGGCAACTCCTTCCACATCAAATTTCAGAGACTTTTCAGAACAAAATTTTATAAATGAGGAGGAATACTTCTATCTTTATTTATACATTTGTTATTCAAAGTAATCGTGTTCTTTCCTCAGTTGCCAAGTACAAGTATGTAAGTGATGGCTATTCAGACATTTCAGTTTAAGAACTTTTCTTGAACTTGAATCAATTTCAAGAAACATTAGAGAGAATAAGTACCCCTCACTCCATACCCATATGGCAGTGGTAAGCAAAATGTTTCAGGGAAAATAATGATAATTTTCCTGAAAATAATGAAATGATATGATAATCAATAATGATAATTTTCCTGTGTTGCTGGTGGTGATGATAATGATGTTGATGTTGATGAAGATAGTCATCGTCATCATTATTATAATCATCAGCATAAACATGAAACATGCAGGATACATGAAGAACAAAGAAAAATGTATTACATCACCACATTCCTACATAATTTTGCAAGCACTTATGTTGAGTGTTTTTTTACTAATGGTCCCATACTTGAATTCTTGTTAACTCTAGTTAAATTGACAACAATGAAATTACATAATTGCCATTTGATAGGAGTCTGATAGCAATAAGTTAATTTGAAATCTGTCTATATCAGCCCGCTTGAGGAAATCAAAAGTTGCTCATTTGATAATTAGCTGCATCAATACTTTAATGAATGGGGTTTGAAAATGCTCTCTGTCTTTGCTCAGCATGCATCTGTACAGGGTGCCTTTGGCTCAGATCCTGAATGCTTATAATATACTTATTTCACAAGTCATTAAGGAGTTGATTGTGCATTCTCACATTGGGTAAGTGTATTTCATTTCAATATGTTTTTGGAATTGTAACAGTTGCAGCCATTTCATTAACATTTTATTTTACTTTTGCCTAATTTTTGTAATTATAACAGCATGCTGGACTGTCTTTGAAACCCCTGAACCTCCAGTACCTCACCTCACTGGTCCACAGAGAGGTGAGCACATTGTATTCAAAAGTGGATCTCATATAGAACAATGTGTGCTGGAAAGCAGTGACCTAACATATGTGGAACAAAGTCATGTGGCTCTCTTATTTGAACATCCCTGCTTGTAATATAATATAATATATAATATATAACACCACAAAGTGCCAATGACTGTGAGCTCAGTGCAGCCAGGCTTGGCCTGGACTAAGGTACATCAACGGGTAATGCAAGGAATGTAAAGATGACAAACCCCCAGCCAGACCAAGTAATAGCTGAACATGAACAAGTTTAAACATGCACAGCATTCCAAAACAAATATAAGACATAATTTACTCAGAGGAAGGTAACCTTCCTCCGGAAAGGGAAGAACACCAAAAACCTGGACAGTGATAAACATACGATTCTCGCCCAGTGAGAATTAGTTTGTGTGGTTGTTGAGTCACTAATCAATCTGTTTACATCTTTTGGATGATAGTGGGGCAATTATGACAGTAATGAAGCATGTGTCCTTGGATAAACTGGATAAAAACCAACTTCACCAAGGCTTAACAACACATTACTTTGTGAGATACAGAGGTGAGTTTATGTCAACCAAGAGTGTGTGTCACTGATGTGTGTCACTGGTTTGACATTAAAACATGACATTAAAATACACACTGAAACATTACTGTAAGTCTCACCTGTCTTTAACCTTATGGAAAATCAATTAAGGATGAAACAGTGTATGTTTTCCCCCAAAGTGATTTTGTGAACAGCTCACTTGGCGCCCCCAAAGACAGTGCCTGTACAGACCACTAAAAAGCCTGTCCTTCGGCTCTAAACGCCCACACTGTTCTCCGGCTGAGGCAGACCGTGGAGAGAGAGGGGTAAATGAGCAGGACAAAGCGTCCTGAAAGAGCAAACCCCCCTCATGTCTGGCTAGCTCCACCACTGTATTCAGCCCAGCGACCGACTGGAACAAAAGCGGCACTGTACCTGCTGGAGGCTCGCTGAAACAATCACCAGCCCCTGGATGAGACTGGGGCTGAATGGCCGATGTCAGCAGGGGGAGGAATCCCTCCCAGCGGTACCACGGGGCCCAGGGCCCGGCGCCTGGCCCCCTATCTTCAGCCTGCGGGGGTGGAGGGTGGGGGGGGCACAGTTCAATGACCGATGACGACAGCCAAACCAACCCAGGGTGCACACAAGGGTTGATAGCTGCAAAGACACTATAAGATGGGCTAGGGCTGGGATTTACATGGTCAAGGTGCTGGCCTGGTAATGGTAAGGGAATGTCTGTTCTGAAACTGAACTAAAAACAACTGCAGCACCTCTTCCATTATTTGCCTAATACATATAAACATGAGGTGGACATCACAGTAATACTGATGTACTGAGATACGACGTACTGCAAATATTATTTGGGGTCTTGGTGGATAAATAATAAGGACCAACCCTCATTTTTTCAGTGCTATTAAAATATAAGTTATATATAAAATATTAAGTTATATTTATTAATGAAATTATAACTGGAGTAGTACATAGGGCTCAGACTTAATTTTATGGAAATGACATATCAGTTTTCCATAGTTTGGCATATCTATCATATTGCATCCATGCAAGATGTTCTTAAGCAGCCATAAACAAATCACCAATACACTATACAACCAAAATAAATGTGTGGAAGTGACTGAAGTATGACTGTACAACAGCATGATACACCACAATTTAAAAACCATAATAATAAATTATGTAAAGCTAAGCTGTTGGGTTGTATTCCAAGTGTAGAAGTGGCTGTGAAAGGCAGTTATTGCTAATTCCGTCAGTCTCCCTGAGATAAAGTTATCCTGGAATTCTGCCAAGCTCTGGACTTTTCCGAAACTGAGCAGCATCAGACGGTGCTGTTTTAGAAAGAGGACCTTTCAAAGATTTCAGCCATCAGTCAGCAGATGATGAGGATGATGTTGCCGAGGGTGAGCTGCTTGGAATGTACTGGCGAAGAGCACGCTCCAAGTGTTACTTGTCGGCGGAATAAGTGTGAAAAAGAATGCTAAGAGCCTCCACGGCTTGAAAAGCAAGGCAGTCAGATCCGCGGGGAATGATCCTTGCCGCTGAAAGAGTGCACTTCAACTTTTCATTTCGCACATGGGACTTCAAAGTATTGCCGCTATCCTCCAACAATGGTCTCGTGGCTCAGTCTTGATTTTATGAGGGGTCAGGCCCTTTATAATATCCCACCTTAAACCATGGAGGGATGCTGTAACATAATGATGCGTTGTGGATGGGAGAGAACCAATTCCTGGCCAGCATAATCTGCCTTCATTTTTGACAGCTAGCAAAGAAAATGATGGTGCTGAAATGTTGGGATAATGTTTAACATTGATGAATAAGGATATATGCTTGTAGCAATGGATTACATGAACGCCAGAGAATCACATCCAAATAAGGCAAATTCTTGAACTATCTACAATTAATAGACAGCCATTTTGCAATTTGGTTGAGTAAATACATCATCATATTCTTACAACAATTACATATAATGTTACAGTTTGTTTTCACAGCATCAAAGTAGATCACATCCACAATTTTTTCAAAAGGAGCTATTAGTCTGCTCAGAATACCTTTCAATGCAACAAACTATCCTTTATTTAGGCATTATGATGTTCAGATCATTTTTGATTTCCAGAACAGGGAAGCCATAGTAATGTCTGTTTTATACCAAATTCTACTTGATCTGTCAGTAAAATTCTGACTGACATTGTTTTTTGGTCATTGATGTTGAAATTTATTTTCTGTGCTGGAAATGATTGCTTCATATTCACCCATGCATATACGGTTCTTTCAGACAAAATATTATCAAAAAGTAGCCTGAGCAGTCAAGCTGAGGAAGAGGCGGTTATAGCTTGGTCATATTCAAAAGTAATAACTGCTTCTGTGTAATGCACAAAGTAAGTAAAAGGCTTATGCTAGTGATTGACTGACCACTGCTCAAAACCTGGGAGTAATCTGGGGTAATTACAAAGCTCAGAGACATCACCAAGATGCCATCTTGGAAACCATGGCAACAGAAGCCTAATGCAGAGTAGCTGTAGGCATCAAAACAATCATGAAATTGTCTGTAAAGTTCGGTGTTTGATTCAACGCAACTTGAATTGCACAGTGGTAATAAAGTGGGTAGAAAGATTATTTATATGAAATGCGTGATGGCTTGCATATTTAAGATTAAGATGATTAACCATATTGAAGTTATTTTTTTATGTAAGGTTCCCTCCTACGATTGAAAGCATTTAACTCCAAAAGTGTAACACTCAGTGGAAGGATTTTAGTGTAATCTAATTGGAGGAACAAAAGCTGAAAGTCTTGCTAGGCTGCACAAACATGCTAAACTTCGTGTAGTTGGATAAAAGTGTCTAGATTGTCATGTAATCTGCTGTTCTATAAAAACAATTAAGACAAGAAGTACAAGACAATGGAAAAATGAAAAGTAAGTTATAAATCTGGTGTATAGAGAAGCTCAATAAGAGGAGCTATCCATCCATTAGTGCAGGCTGAGCTCAGCTCTAGGGCCTGGAAATCTGAGGTAAAATCCAAGGCTAAATCATCAACAAATTATACCCTGGACCTGGCTGGTGTCATTAAGCGGGGATGGTATAGGTTAAGGTTGGCCCAGTTTCCTTGGGCTCCTGCCCTATTGTAGTTCCTTCCCAGAATGCACCAAGAGCACTCAGGCTGCTGGTTGTCATCTGTGAGACAGATACTTTCACTTCAATTGCAGCTAGCTCTCCTGTAGGACCCTGTGGGCAGTATGCTATACAGGCATATGGGATCGGAGGAGTGCGAGCTCTTCAGTTAAAGTGCCCCTTGTATGGGTGTGGGTGATGCAACAGTGAGTCAAGAGGCACAGCTGGTAACTCCAAATTTTGGAGAAAATTCAGAATTATTGAAAGGAGTTGTTAAAACATAGTTAGTTGACGGCAATAATTATCAAAGCCTTCGAATCAGACCAAGGCAAAAATGTTTGATTTGGATATGACAAGAGCCATCCTGCTGAAAATATACCAAAACACTGTCATGCCCCTGTCTTTCATAATGCTATAATTTGTCACTTCATCAAAAGGATGCTGTCATGCCAGAAATTAAATATGCAGAACAATTATTCCAGCTCATCCCCCTGTTACAGGCGTGTTTGGCGATTCTCTGTTTTGGAGCGTCTCATTTGATTGACATTGTCATACACCAATGGGTGAAAAGAAATGAGCAGAAGAGCCGTTCTGACAACAAAGCTTCCACACTGTTTCTGTGTTTTTTTTGTGAGGTTAAATGCCGCTCAGTCATAGAGAACACTAATTTGCCCTGATGATCAAGGAAAGCTGAGGTTCAAGAAATCATTTCATTTGGAACGAGGCCACTTCTTATCAGCCATTCAGGTCCAGTTTTACTGGACAGAGTGACTCTAACATACACATATGGAATATCCATGACACAACCATAAAATATAAAAGCCACAGAATAATGAAAAGACCTTCTGCCTTCAGCATTCTAGCTTTTTTGTGGGAAACAGTCTTAAAAAATATTGCATTGACAAACTTTTCTCCAGAACAGTAGTGATCCATAGGGACCAACCAAAAAGCAAATCATCAACCTCCAGAAATAATGTCCACAATAAATCCACAGAGACATTGGAAAAATGTAACCTTGATGACACATTAACAGTTCATGTGTGTGTGCTGGAGGACATGGTTATTTCTGAAGTTCAGTCCAGTGTTTATGTGTATTAATGCTAAAAAAATAAAATTTTTTGAGGATTTTAACCAGGTAATATGGAACATATTAAAATCAAATACCTTTACATTAGAACAGCTAAAACTGAAATTTAAAAATGTATATTCATTATTGTAACAGCAAATACTTGCATTGCTCTTTATCATACAGAAATCCCAAAGAATCTCTCAATATGTTCTTTAAGAAGAAGCATCTAGTTTTTTCCATTGATTAGACATTAATTTCCCACCAGTTTCCTTAGGATATCTCCATGAACACAAAGTTTCTCAAGTGCATGCAGCTCACCATGTGTATATATATACATATATGCACACAACACCCCCACTGAAATGAACACTTCCCTTTCAGACTACTGAAAACCCATGACACATAATGGAGCAGAAAGGAATAATGAATCTAGCATCTGGAAGACATATTCTTCATAAATCCTAATAAATGGCAAAGGCACATTTGGAGCAGTGAACAGGTGGCAGGGCCCAGCCCTTCACATCCAGGAGAGATCTCAGATAAGGGTGACAATGACGGGAGAGGCATTGCTCCGGTGTCAGTCTCATTATTCCCCCAAATAAAGGAGTGAAACGCTGCCGGTTCCACGTTCCGGAGAAATCCGAAGGGAGCCTTTCGCAGAACGCGGGGGGTTTGAAATCACATGTTTATTTGGCCTCCTATGGTTGTTGTATGTGGGATCTAATTGAAAAAGTAGTGGAAAGACCCTATTCTACTTTTACCTGCTTGGCTGATGTCCAAAAGAGATAGCTCTTTATAAAAAATTAAACAAGGGTACACCTTAATCATTTGTTCATGGAACCAGTCAGCTGGGACAGTCGTGCTCTAATGCTTTTGGACTCAATAGACCTTGCCATTATGCCTCTTCCACCAATTTGGGGCAGATAATGATGCGCTCAGGCAGGTGACCATGAGAAGAAGCCAGGGGAGCTCTGATTCTACGATCGCCAAGTGATAAAATAAAAACAGGGACAGGGCTCCAAGGCTTCTAGGTGAGGATGTCTTACCAAACACGGCGTCTTATCACAACGATGCACTATCTGTCCATTGACTACTTCCCTATCGCTTCCGTGAATTGCTATCCTATTTCACCAAGTTCAGCATAATCAGAATATGACTCGCAGACTGAGTTACAGGCAGTAATGGTTACTAGGTGGCACCGAATGTGTGGAGGTTCTCTCATCAGGGATTATTTAATTATTCCGTCTTTAAACTGGGCCTACGACTTGTCATCTTACTTTACACCCTATGTAGCAACAACATAATTTATATACAGAAGCAATATATTTTTAATGCCTCACTTCCGGATGCAAGTGGAAATCGAATCTTCCAAAGGCGCACTCAATTTAACACAGAGGCGCGGAAGGTGAAACTCGTCTAAGCCTGATTCGTGGCAAGTTTGACCAGGCTAATGCTTTTCGTGACCAGTGGACAAGAAAGTTTGACGAAACAAGTTCCTCTCCTTTCAGCTGACCTCTGCCAACTGTTGCCTTGTTCAGTAAGTATAGATGACAGACAGATAGAGAAAGAGATGTGTTATGACTTGGCAGACATTTTGAAAGTTTGATAAAAGAACAGACAACTCTGTAAAAACATCAACTGTAATGAACTCTCTGCCTGCTCCACATTCATGAATTTCACAGCCATCATTATGTTATATTCTGTGAATAATGAAACAGCAAGTTGTCATTTATACCTTGAGGATTAATTGAACAATATGGCTTCCTGTTTCAGATTGCTTCCACACAAGCTTTGCTAATGTACATTCTCCTTTTGAAATCTTTCACATCGCCTTAGCAACTGCCATAATAACACGGTAATGGCGCACAAGCGGAACCTTTGTTTATCCATAGCCAGCACTGTACCACCTGCCTGGCTGAATCTGCTGTGGCACCTGAGCCGCAATCAAGTGTTTTATCAGCTCTCTCTTTCAGGGGGTCCTGGCCAACAATGGAGCACATGCAGCAGTTCAAGCTTTCAAATCACCACCATCTAAGACAGTTTTTGAAACAAGCCCCAGAGCAGCTCGCTTCTGAGGCAAAATTACTACTGAGGGCTACAAAAATTTTCTAAAAAAAAAAAACAAAAAAAAAGAAACATTTGGTTCTGGACCACAAAGTTTCAGAGGTGAAACAGGCATGAAAGACTAAATCCAACACCCAGATAAATTCATTGATGGTACAACAGTCATTGTGCTGCTCAGCTATGTTGGGAATTGCTTTCTTCATATCCAAGCTCCACCATGCATTGGCCTCCAGCTTGTTTCACACTCAGTGAAAGTAGTGCAATCTCCCTCTAATCCAATTACCACTTCCTGTATTCAACTTAATGCTACATCTCCATTTGGGAAACACTGAAAAGGTTACCTGACAATGAGTTAGCATCTTGTGTCTATGCTAATGTATCTATCAGACGTGATTGCCAGACAATGCAAGTAACTGGGATTCTGCTTCCTTTTGCTTTGTTAAATATATTTATATTGTACAAATTTTTCATAATCAATATTTTGGCTTGCTTTGAATCTGCCAGAGATGCTATTTTCAGTATTGTAGAACTTAAGTCTAAAATGCTTGGATGCTCTTTTTATTTATATCCATGCTTTCTTTTCATTGTAAATTTGGAAATATTAGGTAAGGATGAAAGACTTAATTGTAATTGGGAAAAAGTGACACAATGAAATATCAAAGTTGCACATACAAACTATATACAAAAGATATTTTCTCATAATTTTTGTTGTTATTATGATCTTAAAAGAGGATAGGCCTGTAATTTGCTGAATATGGACATACATTGTTTGAGTGACAATTTTGTCAGTAACAGTTGTAAGCAGAACCTGAACAATGTTCATTTCCAGACACACACACTCACACAAATGCACACTCTAGATTGAATTTAACATCAAAAGTGTTCAAAAATAACATACATTTATACATAAGAGACCAGCCGAGGTGTTTTATGTTCTAATCTCATCCAACACAAAAGAACAAATCCAAGAGTTAACCCTGATAGTGGGAGCTTTTGAATGCATTATATGGTTCAAGAAGTGGTCAAGACTTTATTGAAAGTATAAAAAATACCAGGGAACTACACAATCGGTCAAAGCGTTAGAGTAATTACAGAATTACATTTCCAAGCGGCAATGACCCTAAAGCACAAATATATTATTGACCTACTCCTTAGAAGACGTTAGTTTTTTTCAGACCTAAAGAATAATCAATTTTAAACTCATACATACATACATAAGACCCTCAGATGCCAGCTGCAGGATCTTGCAGGGGGCATCTTTGTTATGGTGTAGGAGATATTTTTATATTCATACATATTTAAGAGCTGTCACTTTATAATCTTCATGGTGTCACACAATAATTTGCTTATAAACTAAGAATTCATAATTGTAAAAATGCATGTAAAAATGCATAGCTAGTTATTTCACCAAACCCTTTTTACACTATCTGCTTAAATTAACAAAAGTAGATTATAAAGATATCTGATATCAGTTAGGAGATGATAACACATGATAATGCTGTGTGATTTGACAGTAGAGCCCTCGGCTGTATTTACAATATACATGATGATGGATATATGAAGCCAGTGCATAACATAAGGCGATGGGCCTGTCAGTGGTGTTCCATCTCATCACCTGCCTTTTGGTTCCATTGCTGTGCACGGCACTGAGCGTTTTTACATCCCTGGGGCACTTTAACGGGACCGCATGAAAGAGAGAGGGGGTCACATCCGTCTACTTTCCCAGACCACAACACTGCATTCATTTGTTAACACCGCACCCTCCTCTAAATACTGCTGCCGAACCTCCATTTGAAATAACAGAAACTGTATGAGCCAAAGCAAAACGAGTTCCTTATTTAGCTACCATTTTTAGCCTAGTTCTCGCTCTTTTTCTCTCTCTCTCTCTCTCTATCTGGCAGAGCAGTCCACCTCAGCAGTAGAGGGTCAAAATTGCTCAGTGTACTCCAAAATGATGTGTTGTCAATCACACTCGCAAGTTGATTTTTAGATTTGCACTTGGCCTTGTCAGAATCCAATCTCACATGCCGATCTGAGAGGTTTAACCTTTGGTATTGTTATTTGTTTTTACAAAAATGCATGAAACAAAACAAACTTGACCAAAAAATTGTTCAGTGGGGAACCTATGGCAACAGAGTGATGCATATTTTTGCCAGGAAATTGATTCTTTGCCCTAACAATTGACATGATAGGATCAGGGCACAATATTTCATTCTTGGTCAACACCACAATCATTTTTTTCAGGACAACACAAGTACCAATATACCTACTCAGAGTATATACTTATTTACAATGAATACTTTTCAAAGGTGAAGCATCTTCTAGCACACTGAATACAAATATGATTGTGTTTTTATTGAAAATGACCAGCTGTATGCCATCCCATAGATAAACAGCCCAAGAGGGAAAAAGCTACTCTGAAAAATGATTTGCTTGTTGCATGAGATTCAAATGCATTTCTAAATACTGCATTAGTTGAAAAAAGAAAGAAATTGTGTCTCGCTTTGAGATGAAAACTATAGTTGAAGGAAATAACTATGTGCAAACCAGTGAGAAACAATCACAGTGTAAGACAATTACACAACTTATTTGGTTTAATCTGTAGTAGAAAAGTAGCTGAGCATTTCAAAGATAATGTAAAACTGCTTGATTCAGAGAGACAGAAAGACAGAGAGAGGGAGAGAGATAGATAGAGCAAGAGAGAGAGAGAGAGATGGATTTTGATACTTGGATTCTCTTTTAAGCCAGTCTGAGTCAACACTGTAAAAATGATAAGAGGTGCCATCAGGGAGCTGCAGCTTCAGCTTCATGTCCCTCTGCTTGACCATCTTACGGGCCAAGCCTCTCCCTGGGGAGCTGCACAAATGGAGCACTTGCCTGTCAAGGCATGTGACCTCTCAGCTCTCCTGAAAACCACTGCACGGTAGCCAAGAGAAAGTCTTGCCAACGCACATTTGGGCTACACACAGACACAATCCACACGCACACAGGTAGACACACACACACACACACACACACACACACACACACACACACACACACACACACACCACACACAGGCACACACACAACTCACTCACATACACATAATCCACACACACACAGACACCACTCAGTCACACAGACACACACACACAGTCACACAGAGACACACACACTCACACACACACACACACACACACACACACACACACACACACACACACACACACACACACACACACACACACACACACACACATGCACAGTTACACTACACACTGCTGAAGACAGGAATACTTATATATATAAAATATTATATACATAAAATATATAATATAATATATTAAAAAATATATAAAAATATAAAAAAGCTGGCTGCTTATATTGTTTCCTAGTTAATGAATGCCTTTGACATGATGCCATATGCGTTAGGTTGCATCATGTTACATGCATAGTATCCATGTAATATTTAAATACCTCTGAACAATGATTCATTTTTTCTGTGATAGTGTACAAAAGCATGATTCTGAAAACAAAATGGCATTCTGTTAAGATGTCTTTGTTATCACAGCTTTGTGCTTTTATATTTTTATTCCACATTTTGACCTTATAATATTATTTACATAAAAACTAATTTTTCCATGTATGTTCCATTGAAAAATCAGCAATGAAAAAAAGCTATTCTGTACCACATTTTAAGTGTGGCAATATTTTATCCCTCGGCCAGATGAGAAGAAAAGAAATTGAAAGGATTTCCTCCCTCACTTTGCCTGGTCACTCATAATGGTTAGCTGGTGTGTGCCTGTTTGTCAGGCGTCTGTTCGCCTCGTCCATTCTGACAGTAATGATCCTAAAAGCTGCAATTAAGCTGACTGTCACATCCCACCGAATGACATCGCAGGCCCGGCTCTGGCAAGAAAGAACTGCACCTATTACTTCCTCTGTGGATTATTCCCTGAAGGACACCTCTTTTCCCCCTCTCCATCCCTCTCCCCACTCTTCCTCTCAGATACCTGCATTTTTATTATCATTATTTTTTCAGAATACAGGTTTGTTCGTTTGCCAGCACTGTCACATAATTCCAGTGCTCACGCTGACTATACGATTGTGATGTTCATAAAAGAATGTTTTACAATCCAAATCTCACATATCAGACATTGTTGGTATTCCACCTTACACCCAATATAATTCAAGATTCATTAAATACATTAACTACTCTACCCACACCATCCTAGTCTAGCTGCTCCTCTATTCTAATATACAGTAGCATGGAAATACAATACATTTTCTTATTTATTTCTGTCTAAACTTTCATTTGACCAGATATGCTGAATCAACTGTCTACTACATAAATGGTGGTTAGCATTAGCTGTTAGCTTAAATCACATGCCAGATATATCAGAAACATTACAATGGTTGAACTGAACCAAAACACAACAGATGATTAAAAAGAATCAGTGTAAGTTAAACTGGAGGTCAAACAAGGCAACCCACATTTGTCTTTCTATTATCTGAGTTAATTGAAGATCAGAGGACACTGTATTATTGAGCTGCACAAGATAAAGCAAGACAATATCAATTTTCAACAATAATTTAGCCACTTTAATGAAAAAAGCTACTCACAAGCATAAGGAATCACAAATGATCAAGGCAACCCAAAATTCAATGATTATCAGAATGATGAGATCAAAATGTACAGTTATTTAACAACTTAAATAAGGTGATCAAAATATGATGAGTTACTCGGGACCGATTCAGCTTTGCTTTCTATTGGTATTTGAGAATATTGTATTTGGGTGTTGTAGAGGTGAAGCTATGGCCTCCACAGCAGAGCCCTGGGAAGAGAAAGGACAACAGCAGCTGGGGAAATTTATCAAACCTGTGCAACCACAAAAAACTCTTTCAATTAGCTGAGTGAATGTGATTTGCTGAATACAGGAAGCAGGAGCTCTGCTTGCATTAAAATTGGTCTAATTTTCTGTGAAAAAAGTCCCATCTGAGCAGCCCTGACCACAGTCAATCACACTAAAAGCTACTGGTGCTTAATTTGATTTACCAATATAAAATGCAAATAAGGTGATTAAGTGGAGTGGAAGCCAGGAGTAGAGGCCTCTTTTAAACCATCAAGTTAAATGTGAACAGACAGAGCACTGGCGGCAGAAATAATGTTTTAGCATATTCGTTTGATTAGCGCTACAAAAATTTAATTAGTGCGACTAATTACTTGACAAATTGCTTCGCATTGCTAAAAAGGCAGATCTTGCTTTATTCACCTGCAAAAAAACACCCCATGTGAATTTTCATACCAAATGGCTCCTGCCAAAAAGCATAATTAAATAAATGGAAGATGGCACAACAGCCCTTACAATGGCAAATGAGATAATGCATGCAATTAGGCAGGACACAAGTCAATAGCCATACAGCAACAGGACACAAGTCTATGGACATACAGCAACAGGACACAAGTCTATGGACATACAGCAACAGGACACAAGTCTATGGACATACAGCAACAGGACACAAGTCTATGGACATACAACAACAGGACACAAGTCTATGGACATACAACAACAGGACACAAGTCTATGGACATACAGCAATAGGACACAAGTCTATGGCCATAAACTTATAATATTGACACCGATGTCCTGAATCAAATAACCTAACTATACATTTTGACTGCTATCAGGTGAATCTTCCCAGGCAAAGGTTTGAGCCAAAGGCAGAATGTGAATTCATTGACCATCAAGTCATCTCTAAAATGCTTTTCCACCTCTCATAACACCAGTAAATGTTATATTTAAAGAAGAATGATGTTCTACTTCAACACAGAAGAAATTGCACAATGTGTTTCACAAGGTTTGATCAAAGCCATCACAAGATTCTGTAGTCCATTTTTTTTGGTTTATTGAACAGGATCCTTGTCTCTAATCAAGACGGTTTCCATGGGAAACCAATCTATTGACGTCAAAGTTCTTTTCAGATCCACGCAAAATTCATTGAAATATAGATTATATGACTTGAGTTTGCTTCTGAAGTCTTGAAATGACTGTTTAATATGAAAATATCTGCTAATATCAGCATCAAAAAAAATACCCTTTTGTATTTAGTTGTTCCACTCATTATTGAAATTATCCTCAGAGAATACTTTTCTCCAATTGAGGAAGTGCTGAGAGGATTAATCAAAAGATGTTTTTTCCGTCCTTTGTCAAATGTTTTTGTATCTCTAATATACATGTCTCTCTAAGACTAATAGGTTTCTCTGTCAATTGGAAAAGTTCATAGCCAGCATTCTTACAACTGGAAATATCTTATTGTAAGTCAGTATCACTTGTTCATGTAAAATTTCAAAGATCATTATATATTTAGACATTATTGTAAGCTTTTGTTCCTTGAACACAATACAGTGGACGTTGTAAGCATAAAAAACTTCAATCTTCCTCACCCTATTTCTCTCTCTCCTGATTCTCCATTTCTCACATTATAGCTGAGGGATCAAGATCTCCAACAAAACCTGGCGCACTGTGGGGTTCATTCAATGGATGATTGTACTAATATAGAGTTTATCCCCCCAGAAAAGCAGGACACAAGGATCGCCTCATTGATGAAATACGTGCAAGCACATTTCTATGGTGGTCAAACAACAGTGCCTTGTATCCAAACCACCCAGTCCCTATGGATCTACATTTAAACCCTCATTGTCTGGCAGCTCCACCTGCTTTCAGCAGCTACATAATGCCAACTAGGTAGTGCCGGAGACCAGCATTTTAAGGTGATTTAACAAAAAAAGGAAAGGGAAAGAGTTAGAAGCTTGATACCACTGACTGAACAAGTTGCATGGTTTTTATGGGGAAATATGAGTCACTATCCTTAACACCCACTTTGCAAGTAATTTTAAACTTCTGTATAATGCAAGCACCCTTGCACCATCAAATTAAATTCAGTGAAACATAAATACAATTAGTCCTAAGCCAGTTTTATTACCTCTTTAATAGCTTGTTATATTTTATATTTTTTGTCCTTAATGATGAATGAAAATGTGTGTAAATCATATTTTAGATGCATAGCATTACTAAGATAGATTTCCTCTATCAACTGACAACTACGTGTATGGATTTAAATTCATTTCATTTTAATCAGTGCATCATAGGAGTAGAGGATTGGAACTACATAGGCATAGATACAGCTATCAAGGAAACATCTACACTGTCCTGACCATCTACTACAAATCATTATTTATTGCATGGACAATAAACCCACACCAGCCCAGAGCATAATCCAATGTAAAAATGTAAAAAGACCAGAGGGAAGATTCAACAGGCAGCATAATGCCTGCCTTCACGATAAATGCAAGGCATTCAGCGTTTGAAAAACTTGACCTTAACTTTCATTTTCCAGACTGTCCACAGAATTTGAGCGGGTTTCATTAAAGCAGAATGATGGCAATATACCAATCAATCAAACGCATTCATTGGAGAGGTCTTGGAGAGGTCTCATAAATGACACAGTACTAGACCAACACAGGAAGCCCCTTCAGTCGATTGATCGAGGAGAGTGCTTCGCCCCGTCAATTTAACCAGAATACATCGCGCATTTGTGCTTTTTGAAGAATGTCATCGTTCCAGCCCAACAAGGTGAGCGCCGAGCTAACAATGGAGAGCTGAGTGTAGCCAATGTGAACCACTTGAAGATGCGGCAATTACGCAGAACACTGAATGAGCCTTGAACAGCTGTGGACCCTTGGAATCTTTGGCGGACACGCGGAGCGGTAGGCCAACAATATCAAAGGAAGTTCTGCTCAACCGCTTCAACAAGACCCGTTGACAGTCAATTTTATGGGTCCCACACCATATTTTAGCCGGCCCTTAAGCTCAGCATATCAGACTTATTCCTGAATGGATGATGCTTTTTGCTTTCATTCAATGGCATAAAAAAGCAGAAACTGCTTCCGTGCTGTTTAATTATCCCAGCTATTTGTATCGGTTGCAATTGTAATTACTATCTGAATGCAGGAAAAAAAGATTCTGTGGCCTTTTGGATTTGCATTTTCAAGTAGTTTACTTATACGCTTTAATTGTTCACAAAGGCTGGGATTATTATTTACAAAGAACAATACAGATCATTCAGCTCGTTCACATCTGCCGGTTCATGAACTCCTCAAGCGATGAAGATGACAGGATTGCGGAACAATAGAATCGATAGAGAAACAATGGAACGGCTAAGTAAACAAAAGAGAATGAGGTCAATTATTTAATTTCTATTCATCTGATTAGATCTTCATCTACAGTGACAAATGTATCACTTTTGAGAAGCTGAGGGTTTTGACATGAGGGTAAGTGTACCAATCAGCTAAGTAGTCTGCCTGTATTTTCTCTATATTTATGTTTTCCCATGACTTTTTAAGAGACAATAACAGAATGATGTTGTAATATCTGGAATTCAGACATTAAAAATATGTTGAGTGGGAATACAATGGTGAATTCAAAAACAAAACAAGAAAAAAATGAAACGGTGGGCAGAGAAATTAGGAGACAATGATAAAGGCTCAAGGACACTGACCATAAGTCACAGAGGGGGGCAAGGGAGGAGAACAAGGGGTAGCGATGGGGAGACCACAGGCCAAGATACTCAGGAAATATGGTGACATCTCCAGAGCATCCTGAGCTTCTACGGCAAAGACCAGTTTTATGTCAGCTCCAGGCAACAGCTGGACTAGGACATAGTCTGTAGGAACGGACAGCAGTGTGGCACTGCAGTCAAAGTCCCAAATCGGGACTGCCGTTGCTATACCACTGAGCACTGATGAACTGAAAAACTCATCTGCTGAACAAATAACAGTGCAGATGATTCAAGAGTTACTGTAGTAATGCTACCAGATGAGCAGGCATGATGGCAAGGAAACACTATGCTGGCATTAACTGTAAGTGACCACAAGCCTACAGCCAAAGGCAGAATCAAGGTGAGCTGTCACATGGAGCTGTGATTAGCGGGGATGTGGATTGGTATTCATCTGAAGGTGAGAGACAGCTCTCATTGCTAAAGTCTGTGATAAAACAGACAAGCTGCTGGTTTACATCAAGCAGCAGCACTTCTTACTCTTCCTGATGAGAGACACCGGCTCTTTCATTTCCTAATATTCTGCCCAGTATTAGTTACACTCTTGTATAAAACATTCAGGGTTTTTTCCATGATAATAGACAGATACAGTTTCAAGTCATGAATATATTTTACCTGCCTGACTGCATAAGTATGATGTCTGTGTGGATGAAAAGCAAAAGGTCCTTGCAACAAGCTCAGGTATAATGAACACTTACTATTTTCAGTGCTAATAGTACAATGCGTAACATTAAAGCTGAGTAGGAAAACCAATGGGACAGGCATAAAGCGCATAGAAAAAGAGTGTTAAAAAGCATAAAATAAATAATATTTGGTTTAATTAAGCTATTCATAGAACGCCAACACTGAGCCTGACATTGCAACAATGGTTTCCTCAAGGGACTGCTGGTATCTGTGTGGATGTCAAAATGCTTCTGTTTCAAGTACAGAGAGAAAAACAAAGGGTTTTGCTTTTTTTCTCATCACACAAGAGTATAAAGGCAACAGGATACTGCAAGGGCATGTAACTCACGTGTTAGAATGAACATTTAGATATAAAATATGCTTGGTATCTTTTAATTTCTGTGGTTCTGATGTTCCACATTTATGAATTAAAGAAGAGTCGTACTATAAATTAGATTCTCTAAATGGCTGAACACGCTACAGTTATGTCATAGGAATCTTCATCCAAGTTTAATTTGAGATTATGAATGACATATTATGTTATATTTCTGCGATAAAGATGTAAAGATGTGAAGATGTGATTTGCAATGTACAGAAAACTACAAGAGCAAGGTCTTGACACCTACATTATTGAGACATAATCCATTTTCCCTGACCCCAATACTACTACTGCATCTACAATATAATAATAATAGTAATAATAATCATCATCATCATCATCATCATCAGATTAACCATGTTTAGTTTCCACACGAGTATATATTTGTGCTTTTTGGAGCATTGGGGTACCATTCTCCAGCAATCAGCTCTGCTGTCTTTTCAGATGGAGCTCTTCTCAGTCCCTTCATTTACAGAGAGAAAGAGTGGGTCTCCTGTACTGTACATGTGGACAGCGCAGTGCCGTAGGAAGTATGTTCTAAGAGACTTGGACGTCCTGAAATCGGCCCTTCTTGTCAGGAAAGCATACCCTGATTCTGTACCTTTCTTTCTCTCTCACTGGTAATCCCATTTTGTGGCTCGTCTTTTG
The DNA here is from genome assembly GCA_022829145.1 of Albula goreensis. Classification (NCBI taxonomy): domain Eukaryota; kingdom Metazoa; phylum Chordata; class Actinopteri; order Albuliformes; family Albulidae; genus Albula; species Albula goreensis. Next base: position 13,026,346 of record CM040744.1, read on the forward strand.
ACTGCAGTGAGCTCAGCTTTCAGGGCGATCACAGGGGCCTGTCTATTCAGCACATGCACTGTATAATAGTCTATAGGGCTGGCACTTCAGGGCCTCTCTGCTCCAGCATAGTCTCTTTATGTGCTCCAGATCTTCAGCAGGTTACAAGTGAAGACAGTTACATCTCACACACAATAGCCACACCGAAAATGTTACTGTGATAACCCCGTCACTCTTTTCACTGTAGTTTGTGCTAGATGCCCTGTGCTTCTCAGAGCACTTAAACAGTTAAACAGCTGGGAGGGACATGCATTTCAATGGGGAACCCTGCACAATAGTTGCATCTTTCAGCAGTGTCTGGTTATTGATAAAAATTAAAAAGAAAAGAACTATGGGCCTGTTGCCATCCCCAGCCCAGGACCCTGGAGTATGAGTAACCCATCTCCATAAAAAAGAGATAAAAACTTTCTCATGTGTCAGCATTATGTGATAGAGCTCATAACTGTCAGGAGAATTGCATCATCATATTACCATATATGATTGTGGGAAATGTTTCCCCCCTTCATGCATATTCACAGTACATGTACATAGACCATTCTTCAGTGCTTGGAAATGCATTGAATACTTTGTTATTGTTGGTATCTATTGTTACCTATATTGAGGACAAATAAAGCTATATCAATGAAAAGCTTGCAATAAAAAATGAGAGGGACATTTGATCGCTCATTAAACAAAAACGGTTCTTCCTAAGCACAGGGGCATATCCAAGCATTGAATCAATCCTCAACCCTTTTTTGTCTCTTTGGTTCAGTCTTTGTAACCTTATACTCATTGAAAGAAATACGCTTTTCATGATCCTGTGTCTGTTGTTATAATCCTTTTCTGGGTAAAGATAGTTTGCAATTTTCACAACATATAGCCACATTTTGACCAGACAGTTATATAATTATATAATATAAAGTAGTCTTTATAATACTAATTGCATATAAAGCAATGTTTATAGTAAATCCAATGTAAAATGCAACACCTTCTTCAACAAATGCTCAATAATACCAGGATGATGTACATCCAGGCAAGGCAAAACACACACACACACACACACACACGCGCACACACACACACACACACACACACACACACACGCACACACACGCACACACACACACACACAAATCCAGGCAAAAAACAAGTACATCACTAAACCTAGTAGAACTTCCATATGTTTTTGGCAGGCTTCCTACGGATCTCTATATTTCTTATCAGTCAGATGTCAAGTCAAATGAGATGAATGTATCACTGACTTGTCACCATAATTAGAGTTTAAACCACACAGAAAACCACAATCAAAACATTAAACCAGTTACCTGGCCAGGAAGATGGCCCAAGTGTATATGGTCCTCAGGCACAGTGAGAAAGATGATGAGGAAGAAAAAAAAGAATCTAAGGGTCACAGTGTGAAAATGGTAGTTTGGCTGCATCTTGGAGTCACCAAAACACCACATCCATCCTGAAAGGCTACCAGAAGAAAGCCCTTGAGAGCAATTAACAAATTAAAGCACCTGGAGTTTTCCCAACACAACTGGCAATTTGTTTGGAACCACATCATGGGTGGATGGAACCAAAATTGAACTCAGGCTATGCACACCATTAGTGAGGAATGCATACTAAGAAAGGAACCTCACATCATGGCAGATGGTAATGAACTGTGGATATTATCAGGCTGCTTTGCTTCCACTGGTCCTGGAGCTCTTGTTAAAATCATTGGAAACACAAACCCTACTAAGAACCGAAGGTTTTCGGCCAAAAACCTGGCTGCCTCTGCCAGGAGGCTGAGTTTTGGGCAGAAGTGGGCCCACCTGCATGATATTGACCCCAAACCAACCTCAAAATCAATAAATGGTTGACTAAAGACAAAACAAAAGTTCTGCAATGGCCCCAGCAGTCCCTGTATTTAAACCTAAATGGAATCCTCTGGCCTGAAATGAAGAGGCAAGTGCAGACCTTAGCGCATCACACTATTTTTAACAGTTTTTTTCTCATTCATTATTGAGGATGTCAATAGTTCTGGGGTTGATTGTATGTGGGTCATTCCAAAGTCAACCAATCTGTGTGTCCCTTTGAGCTCATGGGGTCATCTCTCTCTCTCTTTCTATCTCTCCTTTCCTCTATACACATGTGTATTGTTATAAGTGTATTTATTGAACTCATTTTTCACTTCATTACTGATTAATTCAGCGGGAAAGCTTTTTCTATGAACTGTGATCATCATAGTATAATTCTCTATAAATATTACTCCCTGATGAGGATTCAAGATTCATTTTAGGGTTCAAAACTGCTCAGCCTGCAGTGAACCTCATGATGTCCTGACAAAGCAGCACTGAGGCATTAATTAAGACCACATGAAATTACACAAAACATCCATGTTGAGGTAGCAGTCTTCCTGTACGTTAAACCTGCACAGAAAGCAACAGTGTTCAGCTTCTCTTTGAAGGAACTGTCAAGCTGGATGGAATTAAAATGTTTGATGTCCATCAATAAAAAATCCCGTTTTCCATAGTAAATCCCACAACCAGTACCACTAAATATTGGCTGTGTGCTTTGAATTTTGTGTACTGTGGAGTAGCCATAATTTGCCATTATTAAGTGTCGGTTCCTAAGGTTTGTGAAGAGTGTACAGTAATTCTGGTGGGACGAAGAGTACAGTTATATCTTGTTTGAAGTATAGCAGTGGGATAGTAGAAAACCCCAAGGGACAAGCATAATGTGACTTTTCTCTATCAGACACCCCCAAACCCCCAACCACCCCCATCCCCGCCACCCCCCAGCCCCACACGCACACGCACACACACACACACACACACACACACGGCCCACCCCCATGTGTATTCCATTGCTCTTTGTGTTTAATGTATTGTACACATTACATTTTCTGATGGCCTTTACTTTGGTGTCTAAATTACTTTTATTTTCAACCGACAGATGTTGGTAATGTAGCCACAACATTGTGGCCTTGGGGTTAATAATAATCCTTGTTTTTTAAACCACTTTTTAATCTGTACACTGCCTGAAATTTGACTCGCTTCTTTTTAATGGTAATATAGATACCTGCTTTTATTGGAACAACAATTTTATGTTAAAGTGTGATGAATACAGAACAAATTCAACCAACTACAGGCAAAAAAGCTATATCTCATTTATTTTGAAGGCACTTGAAATGTATCTGCTGGGAAAAAAAAGGCACAGCCGTTTGTAAATGGCTGGTCACGATAGATATGGTAGGAATATTATGCGTTGTTTTATATCTATGTAGATTAGGTGTTCATATTCCATTATGCTTAAATTCCTTGTTTTCAGCCGATACAGCATAGTTTGAGTGCCCCTCTCGTGAAGCCAGTAGTAGAATGAAGGTTAACTTCACAAGCGTAGTGTATCATGGCATATTTGCCCTTTCCTATTTGCCAGCAGTTTATAAATTCTCCACACAAAAGAACAAGCGGAAGGGAAATTGAATTCTCAGATTTCACATTTTTGGAAACGAGGGTAGGAAGGGTAGGAGGATATTATTAGTCGACACCAGTAGTTTACAGCTTTGCGCTAAAAAGCACCGTTTATATTCGTCACAAGGCAACGCTGAGGATCCATTTCCAATAATGCATTGGTTACAGCCTTTAAAGATTTTCTGACAAGCTTAAGTGGAGTCACACAAGAACATAAATTGCTATCACGTATCCTGTCTGAAAAGAGATAAAAAGCAATTACACCTGGCATAACAAAGTCTTTTTCAACAAGGGAAAGAACATACTTCTGCATTGTCATTTAGCTGCTGCACAATCATTGTTGCTCAGTTAGTTACAGCACTCATGGAATGGTGTTAAGTTTACTGAAAGCTTTTAAAAGATGGTTTTTGGGTAGGAAAAATTATCAGCAAACACCAGGATGTAAAGTGAGTTCAAGTCTGATCAATAGGACATTGCTATTATCAAAGCACATGCTAAAATAAATGGCTGTAATTAACTGGACTGGTCCAGGCACAACCCATCAATACAGACATACAATACTTTTACTTAATCAGCTTGTCAGGGCTGAAATTTTTGTTTCAATACGTATGTGGCCAGAGATCAAGGGGCAGAATTTCATAATTACTGACTAAAAATAATGCACTTAAAATGACACCATATAAACAATTCAGTACCGTCTCAGTTTGTTGCCAATGAATTAGAAAGTTTTTGTACACTGTTATTAGAGAATCTTAATTTAGTCAATATGAAGTTAAAATTACAGGCCAAAATTGGCCAATGATGACTTTGTAGACAGTAATATTTTATTATATGAACTTATATTTAATATTAAAAATAAGGGGCAATTGATTATTCTTTAAACATGTGATTTATTTTATTCTCATTGTTCTGTGTGATTGGACTGTTGTAGTTTGTCTTGTATGTTTTAATTTGATTTGAATTGTTATTATTGATGTTGACTCCCTTGAAAAAGAGATGCAATATCTCAATGAGAGATGCATAAGTTGAAATTTACTGCAAAAATAAAGTTTAAATAAATACATGTAAAAACATATTTGTGTAATTCATTAGATATTGAAACATTCTGTAATTAATGCATAATCAATTACCTGTACAGCATGATAATTATGCATCGTAAAGTAACTAATCGTAAAGAAAAAATTACAAATTTTAACTTGATGAACTTCTGCTGATGTGTTACTCATTTTTTACCGAGAGTATATGGGCATCTGAGTATGTGTATAGGAAGTCTATGATTTCAACATTTTTCAGGCGTAACTCAGATAACTGGGACTGCTACTTCATTTTCTTCAGCTTTTAAAACTCTGATATTTACTGCCCTCCTCTTCAGCCTATATACTTAATCAACACCCATTTATATAAAAAACTGAATTCTACATAACAGTAACAGAAAAGAGTTTCTATTTAGAATAAATACAGGGAGATATGTGTCCTTGATTTTAATGACTTGCCATAGCTGCCAAGTATCTACAAAAACAAACAGCCCTCAAACTACCTGCAAGTTGACTACTCTCAAACACAGACAAAACAGTGTCTTGTTACCATCCTGTCACTTTATTTACTCCTTTATGACACAAAGGCAAATATTCGCATCAAGGGAACCTTTCAGCTCTGCTCGCCACCCCTGCTATATGCGGCTAGGTCCCCCATGGACCCTGCATTAAGAGCTAAAGGACACCACTGCACACAAAGACACCAGAGAAAGTGCATCATGGCTTTGTATAAGAAAAGCAATACCAATGGTTAAATATAGCAGCAGGTCGCTCTCATCGTTACAGAGGAATGTGATAAAAAAGTAAGAGATACTCAGTGGTGAAGGCTGAAATTCCGTGAGGAGATATACAAGACGAGTGGGAGGGATCGACTTCGAAGGCAGATGAAACCCAGTCGCACATCTGCATACAAAGGCTCCCACATCCCTTCGCATGACAGCAATCTATCACCATCGTCAGCTTTGCACTCATCATGTTTAATCAACAAACAGTTAAACCTGGGGTAGAATCGCTTCCAAGCACTGCTGGCTTTTCCCTCTCCTTAGACCCATTAAGAAGATGAGCAACCTTTGGTTGGTGACAGTATGCATACTGTGGGCCAGTGATCTAACTTTACCGGGTAATTACGACCCCTAGCTGTGCTCCGTGACCTTGAAGCAGGGACTTGTGCATGCCAGTCAAAGGGAGAATAGTTAAAGCACCAACCTCTTTGGTTTCAGGATCACTACAATACATTAACCCAGTCCTGTGCTCCCCTCCACAGCCTCCATCCTGCTACCGTACTTCCTGTTTGGTTAATGATGTCATAGAGGGCCAGAGATCATGTGATGTGATAAAAGGAATCCATCCCATTCCTTCAACAGGGAAATTGCAATGCAATTTGTCATTACAGGAAGGACTTTCAATGAAGTCCTTTATCACGTGCAACCAAAAACAACTGCAGGAAACACAATTAGCGATTTTCTGAAGGTACTGTGGGGTAAAAATCACAATTTTCTGAAAAATTCTCAGTGTGACAGATGTGCAAGGAGGACTTATTGATTGATCTTCAGGGAAACAAACGTTGCTAAAAGAAAGTCATTTGAGATTTTTAACCATTTCACAAACAAATCATTCTGAAAATATGCTGAATTAACTTACAGTGTTACACAAGTAAAGCATGGTGTATGACATCACTTCTTGACTGACACTTTAAACTCAATCCACATCCAGCCCATAGGCTAAACCGTACACTAATCCCATTGCCAGCACTTACATATCCATGTACAGAACAAAATAGGGCTACATAATCTTCCCCAGTCCACATCCACCTGCCATCCTAACAGAGGTATACAGAATTCTTTTTACCTTATCACTCACTATGAGCCTGACCAGACTGACACTCGTCTGTGTGATAAACATGCTGAAATTCCAGAGATGCGCTTCAGATTAAGAAATGCAATGGAAGGTCACATCTTCAATGAGGATTCACAATCATGAGTCTGTGAGGGTTAAAACAGCAGCTGGTGATTCCGACCTATAGCATACCTACTGCATATTAGCTAAAGCCAAGGTAAGAGAAGTCAGACTATGAGAAACTTATCTCAGGAAATGCAACTTCCCCCTCCAAACTCTCTAGAGAAAGAGAGCTAGTACTCGCTCTACTGGCTAGACTAGTACTGCTCTCCTTAATTTAATGAAGCAGAATGAGAAGAGGTTTTGTAACTGACTATTATGTGCTACTGAGCACAATCCATAACGTCTCAGGCCAAAATATTTGAAAAATGTTATTGCACAGAGAGTCATAGAACTTCAAGAAATATTTGACAAAAAACTTCAGCACAATGGTTGGATGGTTAGACAGAACAATATTGTAGAACTTCTTTTCCAGCAACATTTATTGTTATGTCTGTGAACATACCAGCTCACACATTTGCCTGGGACTCTTTGTGGTTCTTTCTGCACTGACTGCTCAATCAATAGCTTCTGAGAGCCTGTCAGCAAGAGCACGGGGAGGCAGGCTAGAGGTGTCAGACAGTGCACTTCAGCTGTTTCCTACTGCAAAGTGCTTTAAACCTCCACAACACCACTGCTGCAATGTTTGCTCTCAGATTCAGAACAGGGAAACTTCTCTGAGCCATTCAATACTAGAACAACACCATCAAATAAGTCATATTTCAAAAGTATGAATGACAGACAGACAGACAGACAGACAGACAGACAGACAGACAGATAGAGATAGATAGATAGGCATTTTCTATTTAAATAAAATACATGTCTGCAATATGTATGGAGAATATCAAATGTCAGGAGTTCATGAACATCCTGGGAGAGATGTTTGAAAGGAACAGGACAAACTCATGCTGCTAGCATCCCTGACCACAAAAGCTGATTCTGGCTCTTGTGTGAGGTGAATTGGCAGAAATCCAGGTGCGATGCTGTCGTAATGCAGGTTTGTCACCTGTCTAATGTTCATGGTGATGTCCCACAGCTGTCAGCTCCATCGCCCGCCCAGGGGCCACCCTCCCGGTCTCACAGAGACAGACACTGTTGATAGCTATCTGCTGATAGCTACGGTGAACGTTTGAGAACGATCAGTGCAAGGCTACGCAAAAAAAAAAAAAAAAAACTGAAAAAAGGCAAGCTGCATTCTAGTGCCTGTAGCAACAATCCTACCCTGTAGTGGTAAGATATAAGATTTTAAATAACTTATGTAACATCTATGAGAAGAGAGGTATGATCAAATATTGCCTTAAAGGCACTGACACAAGCTGCTATGTGATTCTATAGAAAATGATATGTTCCCATGGAGAAGGGTGCCAACTAATAAATTATGTAAATAAAAAAAATACAGTGCAGGCTGATCAGAAGTTCATGCCCCGGGCAGTTTTTTTTACAGGCAATGAGATCCAGTAGATAACATGTTGGCTTATACATAAATATGGGTTATACATAAATGTCTTGCTTTCCATTGTTTAAAATGTAATATGGTTTCATACCTAGCATTTTCCCCCTCATGCAGCTTTGGCTGTGAAATAATCATGTCAACACAGTGATGTATTGTCATCTATTAAAAATTAAGGCAAAACAACACACACACACACACACACACACACACACACACACACACACACACGCGCGCACACACACACACACACACACACACACACACACACACACACACAATGGTCTTAATATATGTGTATCCCATTATATGTTTATGATATACATATGATATATATATACTTTTGTATATACATATATAGATACTTTTTTAAACATTTGTCCAGTTTTATTATTATTAATAAAACTGGACAGCTACTACTGCCTTCTGTGTGTCATGGTGCACAACTCATGGCATATTGTTCAAACCTTCTTCAATAGAACTGGCATTCAATAGGATGTCTCTCTCTAAACTGAAATATATTCTATTGGGTATCCTCATATCATGTTTAAAGCCACTCTGAATATGGGTCGGGGGTACAAAGGGAGACATTTTCTTTGCCAGAGGAGCTGCAGCTGCAGGGGCAGGGGCAGGTCTGCCTGTCAGACACTGCAGCACCTGCCTGCCCACTGTATGCAGGTGAATCAAATCTGTGCTTTGACACACTCTTTCGCATTGTGCTGATTCAATGTACCATTTTCATGAGCAGATAGTGCTGCTCTGTATTTTGCTTTGAGGTTAAGGTGACACTAAATGCATTGCTATCAAATGCATTGTGTTCTGTTCGAAAGCAGAAAATATTGATTCATGTGCTAATAGATAAATTGTAGAATAAGTTCATGAATACATTTAGTTTCAGCAGAAATGTTATTTCACCAATTTGAACAAATTTTTGGTTTTATAAACAAGCAGACCTAAGGCTCAACATTCATGCTGTCATTGTACCTCCTCCAGCTGAATAATTGTTGCTTCATTTATGAATATACACACACCTGGGAAAGGTGGTCAGTAAATTTAGACATAAAATGGTCATGACTGAAGGAGTAGTCTTTCAGGGAAGATATATTTAGTCTGTTATCTTTGCCCCATAGTTATCCAGATCACTGACAATTCCTATTATACAGAGCTGAGAAGTATTTACAGAAATGTCTTGGTGAAAACCCCCCACAGTATACTACTATACTATAAACACAGTATATAGAATTGCCATATACGATATATGCAATTGTAAGACCACATTTTGCCACATCTAAAAGTAAAGTAAATCACAATATCAAATTCTGAAACTGAAACTAAAATTCAAAATAAATTCAGTAGAAATAATTAAAGAAGGGTAATATTCAAAATTATCAGTCTGTAATTACAACAATAATGCATTTCTTTGATTATAATACAAATCTCTAGAGACTGGATATGCCATTGTACAAAATGCAATCATTTATCTTCTGGCTGGGCAGAATTTTCCAGTCCTCTGTAGCACACAGTTGTCATGACATGATCTTTACAATTTCAGCTTTGGCTGAACAATCCAGGGAGTGTAGTTCATGATATGTAATGTAATATATGTGATACATGTATTCTGCAAGATGCTGTGAAAAATATTCTGGACCCTGGCCATACTTTTGATAGGTAAGAAGAGTGCTTGCTGGAATGATACAAGCCATACATTCCATAAAAATCCAAACTAGTTAACTGGCAATACAGAATCATGAAGTGATATACTTCATGATATATGATTGCTATGACATTGTTTCACACTACTAAGGAGATGAATTGCTTAGTTTTGCCAAGTCTGGGTAACACACAATACCTGAACAGCAATAATTAAAAAACATGTGTAAACAACTCAAGGGATGTAAAGGAATGAATTATACTACAATATACGACTAATTACTGTTTGAGGCATATAGCCAATGAAACAGTAGGCTCTCCTTTCGAGCTGTCATAAAGCAGCCTGGCCTGTGAAAAGGAGAAAAGCATACACCTTTTGCCTACGAGGAAAGGTTTTATGGTAGTTGTCTCTGAATACCAGTCACCTTGGCAGATAACAATAGGCAATGTAAGAGGATACCCAGAATTCCTCTGTACTCTGTAATTTACTCCTGACATGTTTCTTCTCGGAGAAATGCAACAAAAGCCACAGAATGTGTAGCTATCAGTGATATGACTAATTATTTAGGAAGGTAGGAAAAAGGACTGACAGAACTATGATGTGCCAGACAAATTGTTATGCAATGGCATTTTATATAAGTAACGTTTAAGTCCTGTCTCAGTTGGGATATTAATTATCATATAATTAGATCATTGAAAATGAACCGAAATACCAAATAGGGACACGGTCCCATTTAGACATGGTCATTTTACTCTCTTTCTTTTTGGGCAAGTCAAAGGGAACAGATGTCAGGAAATGATTCTCACTGGCTTCTGACCCCACAGGAAGGCATATGCTGTTTTCAGAGTTAGGCGGCTCACTGGAAACTGTATATCAGTGACATAAACCACAAGAGGTTTCAACTGGGACAAGAAAGTCGCTGGAGAGCTGAATTGAGAAAGCGCCGCCCGTATTTCCGTGCACAAAAGAAAGAACGCTCCTCGTGCTAGTGTACACAAAAAAAAAGTTTGCCTCCAGCAACCTCCCCTTTTCTGAATTAAAGAGCCTCTCTTATTGTTTGTGCGGTATCACCTTAACTGTTTTCCCACCATGGCGATTTGACCTGGAGTTCTGGGTGCTGTCTGTTTCTGGTGATCAAGTGTCACACAGTGGTTATCACCCAAGCCCTAGCTCAGCTGTCTAGATAATATTCCAGATTGTGTGGTGTGACTCAAGAAAACGGGACCTCTAACACACTCAACCATTCAGATATCCATTTAAAAATAATCCAGCAATCTAAAAACAACACTCTTCTCTGTGAGCCTTTAACTCTTTTAGCTTGGGTTTGAATAGTGAGAAGAGTATAACAAATTATTTATAAAACATGATATAACATGGTTTAGTTATTTATGGATACACATTATAACTGCTTTATTACATAGTTTACAGATGTCTCTATGAACACATTTTCCTTTCCTAAACTCTTTGCAAAAGGTATGAGTAGCACATCCTGTCAAATTGATAAAGATGTGATCCTAGCACAATAGCTAAATAATATACACTGGCTTGGCCATTTCGTACAGAGATATTTATTTTCCTATGTTACAGTTCCCTGTTCCCTTTAGTACTTCTGCATCTTCCCCAGCAACAGGTATATGTGGCATCCCACAGGGATCAGTTTTCGGTCCCATTTTGTTTTCCATTTATAAGCTACTATTAGGTCCTTACACAATATTTAATTTCATTATTTTCCAGATTGTACTACATTATTTCTTTCATTTAATCAAGTATGCATCATGCCTTGCAGATGTAAACTGTTGGACAAAACTTTAAATGAATGGACATCAATACGTCAGAGATCATAATTAATTTTTAAAGCATCCTACTAGTCCAAATCAATGCAGTTTTGAATTTGAAAAGCTTATTCGTTTGAATTAGCCTTCTGCATAGCTAACATTTGCTGGTATTAAAACAAATGAATACTTATGATTTCATTTGTGCAAAATACTTTTACATGTACTGTTACATCCCTGTTATGCATACATGTAGTGAGAGCGTGCATGATTTTGTAAGTGTTTGTGATTGAGTCCTGGCCCCATCTTCACTTAATTAAATGATCAGTAGCTAGGCTCCTAACAAGAAGGAAAATAAAAAAAAATAATGAACTCTCATCCAAGTCTCCTTGCACTGGCTTTCACTTATTTTGTAAATGTACACCCACTTAAATTAAGGACTGATAATGACAGGGGATTGTGCCTTCTCTCTCAAAGCTGTCCAGCTATGGAACAATATGTGAGATATCAGACTATCTGTCCAGTCTAAGTTTTCCATTTTCCAAACTCGGTTTTGTTTGGCTGGTTAGTTGTTGTGGATATATGTTACATTTGTTTTTGCAATGACACTCATCTGTGTTTTATTTAGTCTCATCCTTGTCGATGTCCTTTTTCTGTCATCTGCAACACTTTGATGTTTTTACTTTTTATTTGTATCATTTCCTAAAGTAAATCATTTAGTGTATGGTATAGTAATGTGAGAAAGATGTGTTCTACACAAATACAGTTATTGCACTACTATAATGCAGTAATTTTTTATGTTACCATAATGACTGCATGTAAAGTATATAATAAGAGTAACAAGTTGAAATAAAATGACAGGGGGGGTTACAGGAGAAAAATATATCTAAGGAGTATATTATTATATCCATGCAAAGCTGATGGGGGCATTGCTGTTAATAAAGAATACAGATAGATATTAACCAGACCTATAACAAATTTGCAGCCATACTGAACTTCTGCAAAGGAGTGTCTTGGGCTTGCCAGACATTCAGCTGCATTTAGGAATAAAACTGTATTTCTTTCGCCAGACAAATTTTGAAGAGAAAAAGAAAAACTCTTTGTTTTTCCATTACTGCCATGAAGTAAAATACAATCAGTATTATTTCCAGCACACTGTGCTAAATTTTAACCAGTAGCACAAACCTGTAGAAGATGAATGTTTAAGAAACCATCACAGACAGTATACTGAATGTCCTTGACCTCTGCTCAAATACACTCCTAATGATTCCACTCCCATACTCTAAATTGCTGCACAGAAGCTACAACACATATTTCACTTTACAATTTCCCTGAGATCAGGGAGGCACCTGTCTATTTATTTTACTATTCAGAATGCATTCAAGCTAGCACAACCTGAAAAGGGCATGCTGAAATACCATGTAATTACAAGCATTAAATCTAAATCTGAAACTTGGCCTGACAGGATGGGATTATCAGTGACCTTGCACTGCTACAATATACCGCTGCCTAGAACATGAACAAAGATGTTTGCTAAAATTTGGGATGCAAGAAAAACCATAACCATAAAAAGACAATAATACCAACATCAATATTATTTTTTTATGCTGTAGGTCTTTGCTATATGTCACAAATTAAGGCCAGCATGGCCACAATGAAAAAGCCAGCCACATATCTTTCAAATCTAGCACCTCCACAGTTGAATGCATTTGAGCCAGAAAGTTTAAGCAGCTTAGCTTACCTTGGACAACAAACGTGCGCACGTTTTTTTTGTTAGCGGTGTGCTAGGAGTCACACGAGGCTCTGCCCGCAAGGTGCTGAATCTGAAACTCATAAGCAACAAAGAGCTCATTTTGAAAAATCACCTCGGCCCGGCTGCAGCTCTGCCCTTATCAAAGAATCTTTCATAAACACCACAATGCTATTTCCCACCTGTTTGATGTTTCTCCTCCCTCCTCTTTTGCAGAATTCCACCCAACTGCCACAGACAATGCAAAATGTGTACCTCTAAGGTGTCCAGAGGTCGGTGATTTTTTTCTCTCTTTTTTTTTTTTTTTTTAAAAAAAGGCCACCTATTCACTCTCTCACACCAAATGCTCGACTTTGTGTGGAATCGGTTTCTGTCCACCAGGGGAAACTGAGATGGGGGGCCAACAGAAAAAAGTAGCTTTAGAATACAAGCTTTGAAAGAGGACAGCTTTACTATGAATGAAGTCTATGTTCTTTGTTGTTTAAATGAGCAGTGTCTGTTGCCGTTGCGGCACTCTTCAACTGCAGAGGGAATGTATTAAGTAGGTTTTCATTTTAACTTCAATGGCCATCACTTGTGAAAAGATCAGCTTACATGGTCTGGTTAAAAAAAGGGGGGGAATCTTGTTTAGCAATAATGTCTTTTGTTGCTCGTCCTATTTTGGCCAATTTATTGCTATTTCTATGTGAAGAATTATTTTCATGTAATTAAAAATCACCGCCAAATTTGGGATTTTTAAAGTTGCTACAATATAGTACACCCTGGAAATGAATTTGAATGTCAAGGGCTGATAAATACAGACATAGCTGAAACCCTTTATATATGTATAAACATATAAGAATAGTTATGATAAAAATATTTTACACTTTTATTATAAATTTTAAAGTTTATTATCTATTGTCTCATCATAGTACATTATTGACCAGGGTTTCAGCTATATATATATATATATATATATATATATATATAGCTGAAATATATATAAATTGTGTGAACAGTAAGGTATAAATATATACCTTACTGTTCACACTGTTCATGACTATAATTAGGCTAAGTGGGGACAAAAAAGCAACAATGGTATGTGAAGCTATAAACAGTAACACATGACCAGGATCACTAATGTTGTGAAAATATATCACCATATCTATAGCTAACCACGTATCTTAAGAACAATTACCAATTTTACAATATGAAAAAATAATGATGTTTCACCATTGATCGGTCGCACAGCTATTGAATGAATACCATGCACAGGGCAGTAATGTTTCTCACAATCTGTTTCGCCTTTGCCAAGCTGACTTTAAAAAAAGCAGGTTGCAGACATTATGCATTAATAGCTCTTTGTTGCTATTCACACTCAGACCATTCAGAACATTTTTAGGCAAGTGCAAAAGTATTCTGTCAAGGAGCAGTGCATTGTACGTGTTGATTGGTGCTTTTGGTCCCTCAAGGCTCAGGTGATGTTAGGTCAGGATGGCGCTATACAGGGGGCCTGGTCTTTTTATATCAGCAGAATCTACCCCCATCTGCTGCCTTCGCCTCCATTATTCTATGAAACATATTGAACCTTTTAAGTGTATTACCAGCTGGTTATCAGCCTTTTACCTCATTGTTTTGCTCGGTGCACCGGCCTTTGCCTGCTACAGGTTCAATTCTCTCCTAAAGGGTCTTTCTTTTGTATCCTCTCACAATTTTATCTCCCAGTCCCTTCTCTTGCAGGTTCTGGTCCTATTATATACTTCTAGCCACCTGCAAACATTGTGAAAATGAGATGAATTTATGCTTGCATTTGAGGTTGGTTCGTTTGTGTGCATCTATGCGAGCATGTGTGTTTTCTGAAAGTGGCTGAAAGCTTGTGTTGTTTCTTGGAAAACATCAAGAGAGACTTTGTGCCTGATGATGGGTGCCTACTTTTTAAAAAAGCATCCTGCGCAAAACAAACCGTTCCCTTCTATTATCATTCCTGCACCTGAAGTAGTACCCTCTACCACAGCTCTGAGTGCAGACACCGCCATTACTGGATGCTGGTGTTCTTCAGACAAGCAGCCATTGGCTTGCTTTGCATTGTGAAGGCAAGAGCACGGCTGGGTTCCTTGATGACGGATGACAACACTGCTTGCTAACGTTTGCTAACATGCATAAAGGAACATCTCATGGGTTGTCCTAAAAACAGCAAGCACAGTAGCCTTTCAGAAGTCGAGGAAGCGGTTAAGAAACAAACAGACATTCACAGACTTGGGTACCCCCCACCCAACTCCACCTTCCCCTTCCAAGAGCAAATGCTCAAGTATAAGAACGAGAAGCAAGGCTCCACGTAAAGGCTATAGATATAAGCTGACTCAGAAATCAATCGACACTCTTCTCCTTATCGCCTCCTATATCGAATCCCACTGCGGGAGACCTCGACCCCATACTTTTGTCACCGCAGGGTTATTGTATTTCTAATTAAGTTGAGTTAATCTTGTTAGCTTTGTCTGGTCTGTTAATGGACGCAGATGTGACAGTATAGGAAGGCCAATTTTATCAGGCATCCAATTCTCTTACAAATAAAAACAATCCATAATTTTTATTTTAATTTCTTGGCCTTTTAATTTATTGAACTGTTGTTGTTTTTTTTTCTAGGGGTGTGCTCCATGTTGTCAGCTACTGACTGTCACAACTTAATTAAAATGATTGAGGATGCATGAAACAAATAATGAAAATGAAGTTTCCTACCAGTACAGGCAGGATCATTTAGAATACAAAAACCTCAGTTGTATGTCATAGATCAACACACTCTTCATTACGTCCCGCCTCCCATATTTCTGTGTGATTTTTAATCAAGAACTTCAATAACATACTAAAGATGCCAAATGACATTGAACTGGTGAAACCTTGAGATTTCCTTCCACGCATTCTGTGGCTGTTTTTGTATGTGTTCTTGTTCATGTGCCTATTTAAGATATTGAACAAACATTTTCCATTTTAATCTATTGTCAAGGTTAAAAAAAAAACAGGTGTAGGCACTCAAGAACAACTTCTGCAATTGTTATGAAAAACACCTGCCATATCAACACCATGATTCACTCCATTCATCTTCATTAAGGGGTACATTAGTGATTCAATACAGTGGGCCAGTAATGTGTGTGGACCCTAGTTCAGATTGCGCTCGCTCCAAATACAGCAAGACAACATTATCAAGATTACTCGTTTTCCCCACTTTTTAAAACAAAGCCAGTGGACTGACTCTGTGGATGTTTAGGACTTCTGTCTTCTTTTCGATCAGGTTTCAGTGGGCGAAAGAAAAAGCCTCAACACTTATGTCCCAGGGATGAAAGTCACATCTGTCCACAGTTCATTATGAGCTGAGAATCAGTCATACTTCTAACCCCCATGAAAGATTTAGCAAAGCACCCAAATGTAAGGTCAGCACATAGAGAGAGAATGCAGCAGAGTCATTGGCCACAGAGTGGAGAAAGTCCATTTAAACATTAATGAGAGATTCTGGCTCCCAGGAAGAAAGCAAAGCTGTCAAAAGTCTGCATTCTCTTCACTCTGGAACACATGGAGCAACAGATGTTTTGGTTCACATGGGGTGAGAGAGTGAAACCATTCCCAACATGACTGTCGACTATGCTACACTGCACCCTATGCCCAACTATAATACTCAATTTCATTCAGTCCCTGTCAGTATGGAATCTTTTAGTGTTAAAGTGATGTATTAAAATGATGTCTTCTCTTTTACGTTGCAATACATCCTATGTCAACAGTGTTGTAGGCTATAAAAAGTCAGAATTACATGCACTGATGTTGTTTTCACCACAACTAAGTTGGAAATATAAATGTAAAATCTATATAAACACTGAGTAATCTGCTTTTCAACTCAGTGGAGCCACTTGGAAAAGCTGTTGAGTCAACAGTGTACTTGTCCACAAAAAAGGGGTACATCATGTGCGTATGCATGCTAACATAAACAGACACACACACACACACACACACACACACACACACACACACACACACACACACACACACACACACACACACACACACACACACACACACACTTTAGCGTCTTTGTGTCTGACATTCTAGTAGACTGTGACTAAGCTCACACATTATTCGAATTAATTATGTAGCAAGCATCTTTGTAAAGAGTATAAAGCATCTGACCAAGGAAAATACTCCACGCTAACATGTAATGCTAACTAGCATTTAGCTCCACTATAAGCAAGACTGCACAAGCTAAACTACTTAAAATTAATAAGCCAGCCATACAAATATGCATTCAACTAGGTAGCAAGATTTAACAGGAGATGCATAAAAGCAACTTAAGGGGAAAGCGTCTGGCGAATTACAAAGTCCCCATCTTGCTACAACATAGGATTTCTGCTGCAAGTGTAACAGTTACATTCACCTCTTCTTCCGCATGCGGAGCTCTTGTGGTCCACGATTAGCCACGGCACCAACCGCTATGCCATTTATAGCCCAATTAGAGACACCTACTGGTCAATGTGCTGCTTGCCCAGCGCCAGCCGAATTACCTGTCACCCCCTCCTCCACATCAGTTTCTGCTTAAGTTCCGTCTCTCCTCCCGACAGGTCTTCTCTCTCTCACTCTCTCTCTCTGTCTCTCTCTCTCTCTGTCTTCCTCCCAGGAAAGCAAAGCTGCTCTTATCCTGCATAATCCCGGGAATAAAGTTGTCTGCTTTGGGAGAGCTCGTTTTCCTGCTACCCCTCTTTCTAATCAAGCTAATGGAGCCGGCAGGTATTCTATTGATCTTTTTCTCTGTGTTGCTTCCACAAGGATTGATAGAATTCCATGCGGGTCAGACATCCTGTCTCTTTTAGGTTTTCTTCAGCACCCCCACCCATGCTAAACAACACCCCTCTTTCAAATAAGCAAATTCAAACTAAAATAAAATATGCATCCAGCCTTTTTTTTGGTAACCATACTGCATCACAAATGCCACTAACCTCTCTGCTGATCTGTAACCTTTAAAAGCCTCAGCTCTTGACCTGTGGAGTGGAGTCTCAGATCTCCCCAGCACTAATCTTGTCGCTGCCTCACGTTAAGAGGAACACATTGGGCTGATTCAAATCTTCTGTTACAAATCAGACACCATCCAGCCAGATGTCATAAGAACAGACACACAATGACAGTTCACTTATCCCTTAGCAAGAACCAGTCCTCCCACAATACATCTGTCAGTGAGCCCTCAGTAAGTAAAAGCAATTTCTCTGACTGTCTGACACAGTAATTGTGCTTAAATTTTCAATGAGTGTTTTAAGAGAACTTGAACCATGATGTGGGTGGGTGGGGGGACTTTTGCTTTCAGGAAAAGGGTGATGGAAACAATGGCAGGATGAAAGTAGGCACTGTATTTGTTCTTAATGAAAACTCCTTGCTTGATTTGATATTATTGCAAATAATCAAAATGTACCAAATAGCCTGGTCTGTTCATTCCATATGTTATCATAAAAAAAATCTCAATTTATCATAAAACATTGTTTATGAGGCACTCACAAATATTACTAAAGTGGACTCAAATTACCCTGGCTAATGGACAACTGCTGCTTCATTTTATATGTCAGCATCTTAAAAACACCAAAAACTGCAGTAAGAAGATATGAGCCTACCATAAACAAGAATAATCAATTACAGCAATATCTGAACGTATTCCATATTGCAATGTCCTTATCTGGGGAAACTATTCAAATAAACCGGGGGCACACAGAGTAATGAAAACACTCCTATTTCAAAGTAAATAATCAAAATGAAAAAGTTTCATGTTATTGTCACAACTAATTAGCACATTCTAGAAAATAAACTTGAATATGTAAAATTATGAAGTCAAGCGAGAGACCAAACAGATTTTGAAGTGTCATCGTGTCTCATTATGAATCTACATGGTAGAATTATGGCCATGGATTACAAAGCCTTTTTCTGCTGTCAGGTGCACCCTATAGTGTAAAAATCGTTTCCTTACTGAACTCCAAGACAATAATGACCCCATTTCATATGGTAAATTCTGGAATGTAGAGTAAATCCTTGATATGTCAGTGCACTATGAACAGTTAAAAATTCTTAGAAGATCTTATACAGCAATGTCAATAGTTAAGTTAATGATATGTCATCTTTCCATGAAAACAGATTTCATGTAACGGTTCCATGGAAAATTTAGAATCTTGAATCACAGTTGCTTTCTAAAAGTCAAATAATAAAAAAAACTGTGTCTGCATAC
Organism: Albula goreensis; assembly: GCA_022829145.1. Taxonomy (NCBI): domain Eukaryota; kingdom Metazoa; phylum Chordata; class Actinopteri; order Albuliformes; family Albulidae; genus Albula; species Albula goreensis. The sequence goes on from CM040744.1 coordinate 13,045,637, forward strand.
TGTGTGTGTGTGTGTGTGTGTGTGTGTGTATCCATCATTCACTCCACATGTAGGCCACTGGTTTCTTTAAATGCTAAACACTGAAAAAAAAACGCAAAGATTCAATTACACACTAATACATAAACACGTCAATCTGGCTGGTTTGAAATTCAGAGGCATAACTCAGGAAGCAGACTTAGCATGCACTTCACTTAATTAACTTGTTCTCTGATAGATGAATTATTTTGTAGGTGTGTACTGTACTATTTCCAGCTTGCATTCTTTCCCTAAACCGGCCCAATAAAGAGAAATCCACCACATGGCTCTTACATCCATTTAGTACCCCGGGCCCAAGTGAACATCACATTTTTTGAATTCATTTTATTTTCTGACAAAGGAGGTTACAGCTGTCTGCCTACATAGATCATTGTTACAACTGGAATGGAGCAGTACCCTTTTAGAAAGGATTCTGAATTACAACAATTATTGTCTGGAAAATTTGAGCAATCATTTTCATGCATAAGCAAAATGGATCTTGGAAGCGGATCAAATCCATAACACCTCTTACTAGCTTCACCGTTGAATGACAGGAATTTTAAAACATCAATTTAATAGTGTAAAGTGGCACTTTCTCTTGAAAGGACTTAATCTCTGTCCTTGCTGCACTTTAAAAAGAAGAAGATTTTATCTGATTTTCCCCCTTTCCCCCACCCAAACTTTAACTGAACTAGTTGATCTCACTGAAAGGGAAGGAAGCTGTGAGCACATGACTTCTCTGATTCACATGAAACCAAGCCCTAGCTTTTTTACATACTGCAGATGAGCCACCAGTCACACAGCACCAATCCCATCGCTGATATTACAAGGCCAGCATATCTTTGGTTCATGAATCTGCAGGTATCTGGCCTGACCAGGTTGCTTGAGAGTGAAAAGGCAAAGGAACTAGCCAGTTTACCTCCTATCATTCCTCGACAAGGCTTAGCAAATTATAAGCCGATCGCCTGCCATAGCTGGGACTGGTGCAACCGGGACTCAAACACCCGATCACATGGTTCACGCTTTGCTTACCATAACTACCATCTTTACACCATGAACAATCCAGATGCCTTAAAAAAGCTTAACACTTCATTTCCACTTCAAAATGTGAGGGCAAAGACATTTATGCATAAAGAAATTTCTTGCATAAAGACACATTAAAAATGGTCTTTGTCTGTCCTTGAGTACTGCATGTAGGAGCGGACAAGACGAAGTTACTCTGCAGACACTGCAAATGAATGCTGACATCGGTATTTCATTTCTTAGGGTTCTAGGAGTGAATAAGTATTTCAACATTTATCTATACTTTAAGTAGACCAAGGTGCAAGAGAAAGAGCATAAATTTTCCATATCTGACGCCAGTCCTGACCTTAAGAGATTCCCCAAAGAGTGCCTTAAACCATCAGTAAAGTAATGTTCAATTATAGGCACAATTTATTATCCTGCATGAGGCAAAATTACGGGGTCAGGTGAAAGTACCACTGAGGGTATCTCCATCACTTCAATATCAATGTCCTAAAAAGGCATTGACCACAAGGAAGAGATGACCTTGTACAAATATTAGTGCCAAGAACTCCACTCCAACCGCGTAACTCATCTCACAGCTCAATATTTCAAATGCGTTATTGACTTTTTAAACTTTTAATAGCCCATCATAAAGATCACCACTTTACCATAATATGAATACACTTTTCTTAACACTCCGACAACAGCTTTTTTGGATTAGCATTATTGACTGAGTTACATTTAACTGCTTCTGTAACTGTTAATGGAAGGTTAATGTTGAAGTCAAAAGACAAGGCTGCTTTTACTTAAAACAACTTTATTGATTTGTTATATAAAATAGCTCGATGGGAGATTTTAATGGTGATTAGATAAATGTATGTCAAAAATTATAAATGTGTGGGTGGGTGGGTGGGTGGAAGTGAATGTGTGCGTGGTTATACACTTTTCAGATTTCCAGACTACTGTTTTGAGTGTGTGTGTGTGTGTGTGTTTGTGGATGTTGTTGTTGGTGGGTTCAATACAAGACAAGCCTGTTTAAAATGGGATCAAAATTCTTTAAACCTCATTTTGAAATCACCTTCTCTTAGGCAGAAGTTTCAGTCATCTGAACCATGCTCAGTGCCAAAGGTGTTGAGGTTACGGAGGTCCCACTGTATATCTGGTGTTTCCAAACAACAGTAATTTATAGTCATTTTTGCTCTTTTCACAAACCAAGGTGTACAACATGTCAGTTGTCATATCGCATGCAAGTTGTGACAGTAGTGGTTTTCTCACACATGTGGGATAAAATACAAGGAAGGAGTTGAGAATTGTGTTTTTGTTATGAGATATGGCTTTGAATGAATGCATAAACACTCAGAATTCTGTCCATAGAACTAGTTATATCATGGAGCCTGTGTCTTGCTACATTTCAGCAAAAACAACAAACATGCAATTATTTCAAAACAGCCCACAATTACAGCGGCTCACTCAAGTGACATTTAACAATTAAATCTGACAGGGCATGCATAATTCCAAGAATTAGTTCACCCCAAAAAAGGATTAGATGTCACTCATTTTATTTGGGATGAGAAGAAGATAGTCAAAACAGTACAAATTAAAAGGTGTCTTAAATGTACCCAAACTAGGTGCTTCTGGGTGGCATAACCAGTGAAAGCATCAGCCATGGGTGATGAAATGTACCCTGTGTTCCATAATGTGATCTTCATTACGCCATTGCTGGCCAAGTGTTCTACTGGGAGGAGGATAACTGGCCATGATGTCACACGAGGAAGGAGGGTTTCATATGGAAGGGTTACCTCTTCAGGTAACAGATAACAGCTCTTCCAGCCCACCAGCATTGGCCATGTTAGCTACGCTCACCATCAGCACAATAACCGAGCGGCACTAAAGATGGCTACCAGAGTGAAATGAGGCAGATCTTATTAGTTCTCAAATCAGAGGAAGCTTATGGTAGTGTTCTCCTCCAGACTGGGTGTGGATGTTGCAATAATGGGACGAGCTACGCCAGCTAAGGCAAGCTACATTCATTCAGTATATAGTCAAATATTCTTAAGTGGAAAAAGGGATACATGTATTTTGTCCATGTTGTGTTCTAATTTAAAAATGCTGCTAGTGAATTATTACAACTATTAAAATCTTATTCAGTAGCTTGAGAATAGGTTAACACTTCAGCCAATATATTACCTGATGATCAAGAGTTTGAATTTGCTTAAAAAAAAAGGATACATTTGGTAAACCATGGAGAGAAAGAGTCAGTAGTGAATCTACCTTTTGGGTCTGGTAGAAGATGGCACATGGAAATGTTACCAGCATGGTGCATGAATACAACAAATACTGTTGAGTTTCACAGCTGTTTGCACTGTGGGAAGCTGCAGGTTGAATGAGAGATAGCAGCATGGGATGATATTTTGAAGAGAGGAATCGGTCACAGAAAACCGCATCACTTTCACAAGGCGTTCAGAAAGGAATGGTTTCAAACCTTTTCCTTGACAAATTTCACACGGAATTATTTTCACTTTCATTCGCAGGGTTGAAGGTGAGTGAGGGTTTCACTGTTTGAAAGACTGCATCATTGTCTGTGGAACTATTTTTCCAAGCAATCTTTTTAATTTTTTCTTTTTTTTTGAAGTGAGCCCACCATTTCAAATTGATTGCCAGCGTGTATGGCATTTGTCATGGCTGTAATGGAGGTAGGACAATTTCAAACTGAAAATCGATCACCAATTAGGCAATATTTCCTAATCTGGCATTCTTATGAACTGCTGAATGCTAAGTTGTTTCTGTGGGCATCTTAAGAGGAAGTGCTTGAATCGACCGTGTGTGCATGCTTTTTTATAGAGAGATACCGCGGACATTCTGATTCTTGACACAAAAGACCATTGACGAGAAGTATAGAATAGCACTATGTTCAGCAATTGCCTGCTATTTATGTACTTAACCAGGACCAAGACATACAGGCAATCTTGAGGAATTAAAAATAAGACATGCATATGAGATAAGATGATGGATATTTGCTGCCCAATACCAGATACACTGAGTAAAATGTATGGACTCCTATATACAGCATACAGTAAGAACAATGTATTAGCTCCGTGCATTAAAGCAAACCACTGTACCACTCTCAGTAACACACTGCATAATTCCTTCAAAATATGTGCTATTTGATCTAAAAATGTAACATTTCTGGTTAAGGTTTCCTAGCCCAACCTAAATGGCATTCTTCAAATCCCTCTTGATGCAGACAGGCTTGTGGTAATTACATTCACCTCCCTCTGCTCTCTGCCAGAACACTTAATAAAGAGTCCTTAAAGCCAGCAAACAGAGGGCTGACAGCACTAGAGGAGAGCTCACTTACATTGCAAAGGGGATAGTAAGACTTCTTGGTAACTGAACAGCCATTTTCCTCCATTTTCCATCAGGATGGAAGATCTAGATCATTTGAGCTACAGTGGAGGCACACATCAGACAGCATAGGAAAGCCAACATTTCCTCTTTCTAACAGCAAAACATGGTGGGAGATGTTTTAAAGTGTGGACAGCAACCTCAAGTGAGATATTGGGTCCAATTGTTACTTTGACTGGCAGAATTACAGCTAATTAATACAAAGCCATTTTAGGTGACCTCAAGATGTTTGCGTATTCTGGGAAGCTATGGTTCTGTAGGTGGCTCCACTCCTTATTATTGATAGAGTGTTTGGAATTTATATTATTTTGTCTATATACTGGTTTCAGTTCAGCCATGCAAAATACATAAATTCATGAAGTATTGAAAAGCACATTGTGGAGGCATGGTCAGATTTGACATTGGGCTTGGCTTTTCAGGTCCCCTGTGTTTTTGTTGGAACTATGTGGCAGCAGGTTTGCATAAAATATTACTACAAGCTGTCACTCCAAATCACCCAAAGCACAAAAGCAGCCCCTGCATAACTCTTGACAATCAAAAGAGAATGTGACAGAAACAAACACAAAAATTCTTGAAACGGACAAGACTGCCAGGGGCTGAGGGTTGTTAGGCCATCAGACCGTTCGGACTGGCGAGAGTCCAGCAAAACACAGCTGGAGCAATAACACAACATGGAGCTCACGCCTCTAACACTTTGCCTTCTTTGACTACAAACACTGCTGAAGGAGCTGAAGCTCAGCTACAGACCTGTCAAATCCGGGGTATTTAAAAAACTGCTGAGCTTTCATCTGCTCATTCTCTGGCTGTCTGAAGGGTATGACTGGGCAAATCAGGCAATGAAACAGTTTCTTATAAGACTTTTCTCCCTCCATTGAAGACTTGAGCTGAAAACCTGTGTTCCAAATTGTTGTTATTTGTCACTTTTGAACATTTCGAAATATGCCCATGCAGTCAACATCTTTGCTCTGTAGGCTAATACAAACGTTCCTTAGTGGACTCATAATTAGTGCTTCATCATATTAAACCTACATATCAGGAACAATGTCAGCCCAATACCAAACATGCTGTAAGTATTTTTTTTTAATGCCATTACATACAAGTACTGATATTATGGCTATTATTTAGTGCTATCCTTCACACAAATAAACTACAAATAAAGCAAATGAATGCTCAATGAATTTAATCTGATCAAGTTTTGCAGACCACAGACGACAATTTCTTGATCTTGGAGCATTCCAGTGACTTAATATTCTGGACATGGGCATGGTAGCCCTGTATCTATCTGCGTGGCATGTGAAAAGGAAATGGAAGGGAAAAAACTCCACAATCAACAGTTATGATTGTCCTTTAAAAAAGGATCCTCACTTTCAATCAGGTACCATATTCAACTTCACACCTGGCTGACTGTCACGGGAAAATATGGTCATTCCCCTGCGAGTGACATCCACGGAGGTGCATTCAGCCCCACTGTCTCTGTGGAAAACGCCGGAAACGGGCCATGCTTCGGACAATGTGTTCAATCAGGCCGATGTGTCTCGCAATCAGCCTGGGACGTGGTGCCAGGGCGCGCCTCTGTATCCTCTTGAAATTTTTTTGTAACGTGCAAAAAATCAGAATCATGGAGCCTCTGAATTGCCTCACTTGAGTACAGTATCTTACTCTATGGCCCAAGAATCCAATGACTGACCATCAGATGCCACGTGACCCTTCAGTGTCTTTCCATTTGAGTCTTCCATTTGAAGCAACCTCCTCTGTCCCTTCATCGCCCTCCTCATTCAAGCAGCAAATGAAAAATCCTCAGGTGAACCACCTCATAAGGTTTTGAATGTATTTTTTTAATCTATTTTTGGGTTACAATTTCTTTGGTGGTTTCAGGCCATGTCTTAGAAAAGTTTGGAATGTAAAAGGATGCATTCCTTACCCAAGCCAACAGTTTCCATGGCTGTTTTAAAAGCTTATTGATTTTGCGTGTGAGACAGCCGGCGATTGTATGCACCTTTTCATTGATTCTTGAGATTTGAAGCTAATGGCTAAAAATACTGAGCTTTGGCAGAGTCAACAGAAGATTGCACTTATGGAACATATGATCAGTGTAACTGTGGGGTTTTTTTCAGAGGTAATAGTACTTAATTCGGGGGGCTGTGAAGTGCCTTGCCTTGCCTTGGGCCTTGATCATCGCTATTACATGGCTTAGAAAACTTCCTCAGCCTTTCCTCTGGCCAGATACAGCAGAACCTCTCTGTAGTTCTTAGCTGTAATTGTCATTAATCACACTTTCATATTTAATGATGATATTTCTTTGAAATTTTTTTTAAAGGATGACATTTTTAATTTCAATATATTTAATAAAAAATATAAATGCAATGTAACATTTTAAAAAATCCCTAGAAATTAATCTAAATGTAATACCAATAATAAGAGCTAAATGTAACCCAACAGTATTCAATATGGAAATTTGCAATACATTGGATATCCTTTGGGGGCATGAGGTGCACATGCTTGAATGTACAAACATACCTGGGTACCCATGCACATACACACACCTATAACACACACCCACACACACACACACACAAACACACACATACACAGGCACACACACACACTCACATACACAGACACATACACACAGGCACACACACAAACACACATACACGCACGCACACACACAGGCGCACACACACACACACGTAAGACACATACACACACAAACACACATACATGCACGCACAGGTACAGACACACACACACACACATACATGCACACACACACACAGGCACACACACACACATGCGCACACACACAAACACACATACATGCACGCACACACACACAGGCGCGCACACACACACAGGCACACACACAAACACACATACATGCACACACACACAGCCACAGGCAACCTCTTGCACAGATGCCATGCAGTTGGTCCATGTGTGTTGGTTCAGTTCAGTTGCACACACACAGCTCCAGGCAACTGGTGAACTGGTGCAGACGTCTGTCAGCATCCCACCAGTGAGCACAGATACAAATACCAAACAAGTGATTGCCAGAGCCATAGAGAGTGAGGCAAACAAATGCAGAACACATGGATATGTCCACATTTCAACTGAAAAGATGCTCTTTACCTATGACAACATGATAAAAACATTTCACTGGGAATATTTGAAAGCAAAAAAATATAGACTTATACTAAGGAAATCTATCTGGTAAGAAAGACAGAAAAAACTTTCACATGCTTTCTAAACCAATGGTTGATTTTGCGTGATATCAAGCATATAAATAAATTAATCTTGTCTAATTAAATGTGTAATATTCTGTCACAACCAAGTTGTCAAATGTCATTTTTAATACCATTTCATATCATACAGACTGGTTTAATTAATATTTAATTGAGTGTATATGATTTATTGAAACAGTTAGTGTTTTATCTTGGCACCTGTACATAGTTACATTTCTATATTGCACAGTACCAATGTGTAATCATTTAGAACTAAAAAAGACTCTCTGAGACCCAGGGAGATGCACAGGATCACCCGTGTGTTGCATCGTTGCCTGTACTTTTCTACTCACACTCCTGAGTGTGCACTCCCCTCTGATTGGCCCCAAGGCCCAGGGTGAAATGCCTTAGCCAATGAGGGAAAGAGAAGCTAACGTGCCTGTACTGAGGAAAATCAATGGGGCAACTGAAAAAAAGTAAACCTAATGGAGACACAAATCATGGCTCACAGAAGGGTGAACTAGCAGTGAGCCCCATCCCCTCATCTGAGGCCCCCTGTTTGGGTAAAGGATTGGTAATGGCTACCAGGAAGCCCAGGGACTATTACTCATTCCAGACTAATCCTGGTCTTAGTGGGAGGTGGGAGAATTACGAGACCCCACAAGGGCAGCAGATAGCACCACACATGCAGCCAAGCCAAAAAAAAATCGTTGTGAGGCTGATACTGGAATGCGAATAACCCCCCAAATAAACAAACAGTCCTTAAAAAAGCTCCCCACTGGCTAGTTTAATGGGACACCACACCCCCACCTTCCCATTGGTTGGCCTGTTTGTCTATCACCATTCCAGACCTCGAGGCGGGGGACAGTACTTGAAGAATCGCTTCACTTGTCATTGGCCACAGGTTTTTTCATCCCCCTTGGCCCAGACATGGCACCTGACTGTGGTATGGATCCGGACAGTCATTGTCAAACACAGGTGACAATGTAGGTGGGTACACAGAAAGGGTAACTTCTGGAGGGGATGGATTTTTTGCTCTGTTACTGCCCCCTAAAGCTTTCCTATAGCAATTAATGTGTTGTTTAGTGAAGTGTATTATACAGTGGCACTCTTTAGCCTAAGTTCATGTTTTTGGTGCGGTGGGGGTGAATGATTGGGTGGAATGATTGGCTAGCAAAGAAAAATAAGTAGGGACTACTGCGCTTGAGGGATATGATTTATAATTTCATTTCATTAAATTCAATAAGAAATCAGTATTCATTTTTTTCCCAATTGAATTGGCAATTACAAAAAGCTGTTTCTCAAGAAGACCACTGAACAGGTGGTTGTATTCTACACACACATCCTTGATTTGAGTTCAAAGGACGCATGGCCACATCGGCCTGCAAAAGCAGAGACACTGTGGACGCACCTTGTCAAGCAGCATTGTTGCGCTGTCCTGCATTTTAGTCACTGGACGCTAATGATATTGATGCTTCTGCTGAGAGGAGACCAGGTCAAGGATGCCGAAGCTGGGTGTCAAAGAGAGCAGGAGAAAGAGAAAAGATTAGATGGCTAATTACATTTTTTATGGCTTAGCCTGGTGGCGTAAAAAGACTCTTCGACACTCCACGGTCTATGAGAACAATGCGGGAAACCATTCCGCTAACATTAGCCGGTGTCAGTCATGCCACTGGAAAGGTACCTTAGGGACATAGATAAGGCTCTGCCGGGAGACTGCACATGATTATCAGACAAAGGAAACTAGAGGTGACCACAGAGACAGGGGAGCCATCATATCAAAAAGAAGTGATCTGCAGATCACTCCAACACAATGTTTTACATGATGTGTAAACTAACCTGCCAGTCAAATTAATCAGTTAAAAGAAGTTATACTGAGGATCATCATGAAAAAATAAACAGTATGACTGCTTTGGAGATAAAACTTTCACTAGTCATTGCATTTTGTATAGCAAATTGAATGCAATGTCAGAACTTTAGAATGCTAAATAAAACATATAGCTCCAGCTAACATTTTTTTATATATTCCTTCCCATATGTCCTTATCATTGCATTGCTGCAATGCAGAATTAATATTACTACATTTGAAATGTTATGCATGTTCAGGAGTAGCTAGATAAGTGACATCACTGGATAACGCTACATGGTGACTTACTTTGTTGTTCTTTACTGCAATACCAGCTGGTTCTAAACCCATGGGACGTCCGTGAATGATAGTTACATCTGATAATGTATTATGATTTTCATTGAAGAACCTGTCATGACACATCAGAATACTATAATAGCCCGCCACTTATTTGCAAATATAAAAATAGCCTTCAGAGAGAGATCGATGTCATGCAGTGAAAACTTAAATGCAAGCTACATTTTTATACTGCTGCCCAGAGACTGTGTTGTTTTTTAAATTCATTGCTTATAATACATATTATGTATTTGAGGTTTTCCATTTGTTGCACAAAACAACCTGCCAAAGACTGACTGAGTAGAATGTGCATTGCAAGGCCATTTTTGTTTGGGCCACTGGCAAAACTAATCACTTATTCAAATCCTTTATTTTCAGGACTCCATCACCTCACCATAATTTTCTCCTGGTGGAGACTAAACATATATTCCAGTCCAAAAAGTCATAGCAAAATAATAATTCACCAACAAGGCAATATTTACCGTTCATAAATCTCTGTTTACACTGCAGTTATCGCCAAAGGACAAAGAGGAAAATTACTAATAATGATTGGTTTCAGAAAATGCGATGCTTTTATGTAAATGTCTAGACCCGAAATATGACCTGGAAACAAAAGACTGCTTAGCAGTAACTATTAAGCAGTGCATTAGCAGATTAATTAAACAGAACTCCTCTTTAATAAACAGGCTGCGCTGAAGTTGTCATAGCAACTGGACAGAGAAGGCTGGGAAATAAATGATAAAAAGAGACACATAGCAAAATCTGTACATTCATATGCATAATAAATTCAGTGGTCCAAGAACCCCGTGCTTTTTGGCTCTCTTTATTGATTTTAGTCTCCATTACCTTCTTTGTATCAAAGACTATGTGGTGCCATGTTTTTTCCTTCAAAGTCCCTATGCTATTCTTACTTCTTCTTTTTCTCCTTAAATTTTCAAAAATTCCAATCCATTTTAGCCTCCCTCGAATAGCTAAATAAAACAAGCACAGATTATTTCTGAAAGGTTACCTTGGGAATTTAATTTAATCGTGTGGTTCAATGATAATGGGTTCATCAATCTGTATTATAACGCTGACAGCACGTCATCAAAACAAGCAGCAATCACATTTAGGCTGTGACTACACTTACCCTGTACTGACCACATCAAACTTGAAATCTGTGTAATACTGAAAGTATATGTTTCACTGATAATCTGAGATTTTACATAGCAGAACTAGACAAGATAACATACCTCATTTGATAGCGACACAATATGTGGTGAGATGATATTATATTGGCTCCTTTGTATTGTGTGTGAGAATATTGGAAACAAAATATTGGGTTGATCTTTCCAATAGGAATCTTGCTTTTACTCTTAGAATCCTCCTGTAGAAAATATCTATTAAAAGAAAAATGATCAGTGACACATTTAACTTGTTTTTGTGAAAGGTCTCACACGACAACTATAACAGTTATGCCCAATCAATTATCTCTTCCTGCTCCTTAATACAAATGGTTTTACAAAATGTGCATTCAAAATCACAACATGCTGCATCCACAACATGACATTCATTTTAATTTAATGGAAAACATTTTATTAGTTTGCAATCTTTAATATGAGAGCCACATTCACAAAGACACAATATAACAATGGGAGACCATACTAATGGTTCTGTGTAGAATACTGAATGTACAACGTTATTCATTTCTTCACAAGACACATAGCTCTAGCAATGATGGAATTCAGTCCTCACATACTGCAGGAGTAAACATATGGCCATAAATCAGTTTAGTATCGCTGTGTTACAATTTAATACTTTTGAGCATAATGTTTGATATGGTTGCACTGTTTGTACTGACAAGCCTGAGAGGAGTTATTTGTTATTCCAGTAGGAACAAAATCTGACAATTTTAAGTGAGAAAAAATCATGACCAAAATTTTTGGTTGAAATGTTATATTCTGGCTCATGGAACCACTTCTCTGACATTTAGTAGAGACAGTAGTCACCTCTTGCATAAACACAATTTCACCTGCTTTCTTGTTTTTTGAAGACTAGCTGTTGATGTGAATACAGCACTGGACTTGCACTGGGTTTTTTCTGTAAAACAGATTTCTTGTTTATTATGACTTCAAAGTGGAGATAGACTGAAATAGGTTAATTAGACTGAAGAGGTATACAAGAGTATATTTAATTTATATATGCATGAGGTACTGTATGTTTGTCCATCTTTCATAGATTTTCTGTGGTATTTCTGTAAAGCAGAATGGTAAGATAATTTCAAAGAGACCAGTCTTTTCATTTGAACCTGGGATGTTTCATTATAATATTTAGAAAGCAGAAAGGACTTTGAGGAGTACATTTGCATGAAAAATAGATGGAATGGAACATCTTACATGTTAACTCTCTCTACTCCAGTAAAAATGTTCCCTTTGAGATTTTTAGCAGATTTTCTTCAGTGTCTGCTGCTCTGACATTCCACAAAATTAGGACCAGAATGCCAAATACATTTCAGAGTTTGTGATCAGCAAGACAATGAAAGCCCTTTGGCAGAAAAAAGGCATTTGTATTGAATTTGGATACATTGAAAGCAATTAGGCTCTTGGAAATGCAATTGCTGGTCACGTAATCTGGTGAGGCACATGACTTCCACACATTTGTAACCCATTAGGGGAGAATAACGCCTGTCTGGGGTTGAGCAGTGAAGGATTGATCATCGTAGCTCTGAGTGGGCTAATGGACTGGATAGAGCCTCTGTGAATGAAACCACCCCCCACCACATGGAGATACAAATATAAAGACTGGACACAACAGTGGAAAAAAGGTAAAGAAACATAATGGTCTTGGTACTGGGTATTGATCAGCATTGAAATTTACTAGAAGGAATGCTTTGTTTTTTTATGTTTATTCATATTGATTGCATCATTTTTCCAGACAAGAGACATTCCTATGCATTTAGAAATGGTGCCACTTTTCCCAGTTTTAAAGGAAATACTGTATTGATAATGCTAAATATTATTTACATGGGTGGCCATTTTGGTCCATGGTCTGTGCGCTGCATTCTATAAAGAAAAAGAGAGCACTATAAATGGTAAAAGTACACAAGTGCCAAATTAATAAGGTTCAGAACAGAATGTTGTATGCAACATTGAATGTCACTCAAGAAAAAAAACAATATGGTTTCACATTCTCAATTATCTTGAAAATCAATACTTTTCCTGCAGTTTCTCACAACTTTTGACTACTTTGAAAAGCAAACCTTGACAATTTCCAGTAATAAAAATATAACAGTGAATACATGTGGCTCACTTTATGGATTTTGTTGATTAAAAAACCTGATTTTGTTCACATAAGTGGCTTCTATTTCAGGCCACATTAAATCCCAACCAAATGAAATAGAAGCACTACTCACATATTGATCTGAACATTAAAGGATCATTATGGCTTTGAATTTATAACATCCGAGTGATTAGTTGACATATAAGAGGGTCATGCTTCTCAAAGTGGAAAAATCAGATATAAAAAAAGCCCCAAGTGGTTTCCATGTATTAGAGCTCAATGGAAAACCTTTAGTGGGATAAAACAGACCTGAGGCCATTAGATTGACATTATGATGCATTTTTCAGCTGAACATGATACTCTTTTTCAATGTATTCCACATAGACTAAATAGCTGAATATTTTATGAAATATTCTGCAATTTAGTGACTGTATAAAAATTGAACATTATGTTGTAGTGGAAGTATAATTTTCAGAAGAATAAGTTGTAAAACAGACTTTTAGTCCACATAATATGCTAATTCTACATGCACAGCAGCTTATCTCAATGATGTCAGCTATGTGAAGCATCTTGGTATGAGGTTTGATTAATGCATCACACATAAACAAGCTATCGCCTTTAGCAGTCAGTTCATCTGAAGCAAGCAACGCATGTCCTGGAGGACAGCAAGGTCTGCTGTCTGATGCTGTTAATCAGCGCTTAATTGCTCAATTAAAGTAGTTGATTGCTCACCTAACCTGGTTTCTAAGGCCTAACTCAGCTGCTGATTTTGAGGTGAAAACAAAAATCAGTGGATTGTGACACTTCTGGACCAGGATCGGAGACCCCTGTTTTGAAAGGGGGAGGTCAAGGGCAGTCATTCTTATCTTATTTCGTGAATGTAGGTTATTCTTGTAGCCAAACACTGAAACATCATATTCAACTTATCAGCAGTCATGATCTTTAAACACAAGTTTGACTGGTTTAATGAAGTGTTACAGCTGAAGACTGCATCCATGCCAGCTTTTCTTGGATAAAACTGGACACTCCTGGGTTTGGCTATGTGCTAGTTAGTAGATGCCCAAAAAATACATAGATGATTGTGGTTGTAGATCTATTTCTGAGCATCTCAGTCAGCATGTCTAATGATACAGTTTGTAAAATAACCTGAAACCATGTAAAATGTTTTCCTATTATAAGCTATTGCTTTTTATAGTCATTTTATGATATGTTGCTTTCATGGTGCTGATTAAAAACATCTCCTCATGACACCGAACATTGCATTGAATAAGGTTCTTGTGGCCAAGGTTCAGTGATTAAAAAAGAGTTCCCATCCATGTTACAAATGGTGAAAAGAGCTGGTGAGACACACATAGGAGAGGTGTAGAAATTACAGTCCTTTTATTTGACAAATGTGCTGGACCAGTTTTTTATTGTTCTGTAATATAATTAGGATCAGCCATTGGAAGCTGATTGTATTCAGGATGATAATGTTTGGCTTTGTGCACTTTATATGAACTCATTGTTAATCATAGATAAAATCACTTTTAAAAATTGCGATAATGATTTTTATGTTTAAAAATTTCCTTTTTTTATAATTAAAAAGCTATGATCACTTCTCAATAATAAAAAGTATTACCATATCCAAATTAAATTAAAATTACCTAATGAAAAGCCAAAAGGTAATACAACCATAATTAAATAAAAGGAACTGGGCACAGATAGGTGATCCTTATTAAAACAGGAAAGCTTGTAAATCAGTTTTCCTGTGTTTGTCCCGCTTTGACTGCAATTGTCAACCAAATATCAATGGCCTTTGAGTTTGCTCTACTGCAGTCGCTAAAACATTCTGCAATGAGAAAAAAAAGAATATTGAGGTGTGGACAAAAGTGCTATTGATTTGTATAAGGGGTTTTTTTTTTTTCTTGTCTAAGGTAAGATTTATTGCACTTTCAACACAAGAAGCATGAGGAAAAAAAAGAGTCAGGTAGTAGGCTGAAATGGATTTTCAACTAGGCCCGAAACCTTTCAAACAGCACCGATGCTGAATGCCTGTTAGCCGTTGCCATGCCAACCCCCACCAGAAGAACCATTCGTCTGAGCGTGGATCGCAGAGAAAGCTTCGCCCAGATGCCTTCAACAATTTACTCTGAACAAAGATTTTTTTGGAGGTCTGTCATGCTTTTTAGGAGATAAAAATCAGAAAACAGGAGACATGTGGCTTCCTCTCCATCAGATAAAGAACCTGCCAGTTCCTGTGACCAACGGGCCCACGTTGTTGGCCATTGGTGGATTTGTGTGAAATATTTATGTGTGATGTCTACATGTCAAACATGGTCTGTATACTGCGCAGCTGACAGTCATAGGCATCTGGCTGACAGCACAGGGAAGGGAGAAACTTTCTGAATTATTGATCATATGAATCAACACCCAGGGAACACTGGCTCTTTCTAAGGGGAGAAATGCTGTTTTCTGTCATTTGCATCTTGGGTTAGGTACTGTGACCTTGGGATAAAAACAAAACCAAGTCAAAACCCATAATCATCAGTATTTCAGTATTTCTCTACCATTTCATAGTAAGTATAAAAAAGCAGCTCCATTAAACTGTCGCAATATATATTTTTTATGACAATGCACATGATGCTATGTATTACCATTTATTATAGTCATGGATCCTACAGAAAACCAACCTAAAAAATGATAATCATAATTTAATCATTTTTAAACATGAGTCTAGTGAGTATGAAACATTAAAATATGTGAAACACCAGACTGCTAACCATAGGAATGTTCAAATAAAAATTGTCATATCGAGACATATTACCCCCTTTTTATATTTCATACTGTAAACATGAAAATAACAAAATATAGAAAACCTGAATTGTATGCCAGACAAATTAACATGTAAGGTTCTGGATTTTTAACAATATAAAATGCAAGAGCTGTTGTGTGCCAGAAGGTCTGTTGTGTTAATAGATAGTTTACAATAAGGTGTACCATACATAACTGCCAAATTATTTCCAATATACCTGTCCTCATTTTGTACAGGAATTGGTCATCATTTGTGTGTATATGTGTTAGAAAGACAGAAAGAGAAGGATTGTTTACAAATTTATTATTATTATTATTATTATTATTATTATTATTATTATTATTTCCCACATGTCATACTCAGTAAGAAATGTTCCAACATATTCCAGCTAGAACTGACAAAGTATTATCATCATTCTTTATTGTTTTCCACTGCACATTTGTATTGGACAATATTTGATTCCAGAGTGACCAAGGTAATTCACCAAAAACATGACACAGAGGGGGACTAGAAGGTGAAATGATTTGTTATTTACACAGCTTACATAGTGAGTATTGATGTGAACAGGTCTTGAGGGGGAAAATGACAGACTTTTGATATCTGTGACATTGGGTATCCCAGAATGCATTCCTGCTTGATGCCATTAGATCAGAGGCACAACCTCGATTTTGTTTTAACTTAGATCAGATGCTCTGGCTTGACAACTTGTGACGTGCTCTCCACCCCAGCACACAAAGATTAGTGGGAGGCTTTGGAGTGCTATCAGTGTTAATGGTGGGCCCAGGGAATGGGAAAAACCAATAAAATGTGGGGGGGTCCACTTCAGATTTAATGGGGTCCTCTGAAGGATGAAGCACTTCCTGGTGCTTTGATGACGGGTTATTGTGCAGAGAGCGGGCCAGAAATACTTGCCACCTGATTCCGCCTGTACTCCCTTCACTCATCATCAAAACAAGACCAGGGACATATCTTTTATCAGGTTTTTTTATGTATACGCCCAAGGTAATGCTTCTGGGAAGTAGCCAGAGGCTGGTTTCTGAGAGCACTGGACGTGTTCTGAATCGCATCAACAAATTTATTAGCTAACCATCTTTCAAATTAGCTGAATGTCCTTCAGTTTGGCTCAGGCCCCTGAGGTAAAACCAGCTGCCTTTTATTAACTCTCAGTTTTCTCCTCATCCTCCGCTAAATCGCCTGCTGTATCTCCAGAGGGCGTAAAGGTTTACTACTCCATGTCACAGGTACTCCATCTACTGCTGAAATAAGGCTCCAGTATATCTTGGTTGTAAACTGCAACCATAATATATTACCAGGTATATTAAATATTACAAATATTTTGCACATTCAGAGTCTGACCGTGTGGTCCAGCATGGTGGACACATTTGTATAATTTCCTGAAACTAAAAAAAAAGGGGAAAAGAAAGAAACTACTGTGCAACTACTTTTGCAGCAGTTAGCGTTGCAACAGGAGTCAGCTGAAATTTTGCCCTATATTGGCGACCGTTCACTTACATTCATGAGGAGATAGCAAAGGGAACGCATGTAGAACAGACTCCATTTTGACCTGAAGCCAATGGGGACACAAGCATTCAAAACAGCAGTATATGTAAGAAAGGAGACTGCAATAGGGTTGCTCCCTAGGGACAGGGACTTAAGTGGTTGCTTAGTCTGTTTAGGCCTAAAGAAGGCCTTGCTCATTATAGTTGGGACACAAGAGCACAACAGCAAGTTGAAGCGATCTCATTGCTTTTTTACTATAACACCTTTACAAAGCTGTGGAACAATGCTCCACTGGTTGGGAGATTAGTATTATGTACCACTCATGACTTCACTTTGTGATTCTGTGTGAAACTCACTTACAGCAAATTGTTGTTTCACAGCAGTTTCATACCAGTCTATTGATCTCAAATGCGCTTTGTTAAAAGCATATTGTAAAGAAGCACTTATACCCCACAGACATATTGACTTTTTTGCTACGTGCTTCAGTCATTTCTTGCCTAAAGCAAAATAACAATTTTTGTTATGTAGTCCTATGGCAAGAGACATTGTAGAATATTGTTAGTTCACATAAGTTTCTCAGCAGAAGATTCTCTATGGGTTAGATATCACACACACAATGTTTCCTCTCTGCTAGTCCTGTTTACATTTCTTTAACACAACAGTTTCTAATTACTCTTTGTCCGCTTGGAGGGAGATAAGGGAGAAAAATATGGTACCTCCCGATATTTATTTGCCTGACTGCCTTATCCTATGTGTTAGTCAACACGTCGTTAAGGAGCTGGAGAAACTAATTAGCTGTTTTTACAGTAAGCTGATTAGACGCAAACCTGCATTGTGTTTTGCTATGTGATAAAGGCGAAGACATTCAGGCCTCACTCATGACTCTGAAACTCATTTCCCTTTCATTATATCTGAAAAAACAAAACACGGAAAGCTAATCACCCAACGAAAGAATAGTGACAGGTATCAAAGGCTTGGATAGGTTAATCAAGAATCTTCTTTTCTTCAGTGTTAGGAAGTGACATGGATGTTTAAAATGCATTGTGACTTGTAAGTAAATGTTTAGCAACTATGTTTTATGCATCATGAAAATTCACATGTAAGCATGTGAATAAAACAGATTTGAGATGGAGTGACTACAAGTTTCTGCTTCTATTAAGGGAAAAATAGTCACTGCAAAAGAAGCGGAGTTCATTTTCACCAGCCCAACAGAACTTTTGGTAGATTGGTCTTGCACATCTTAACGTGTTTTTGAATATATATTAGCTTACATAAAATGTGTCAATTCAAGGCTTTTAACTTCTCCTCTGTCAAAAATTGGTTATTCATGGCCAGGGGCATAGCTAGACATTCTGGGCACAGGCAGGCTCTCAGTGCCCCTCCACTCTTTATAAAAAGAAATCCCAGATTTTCATGGGCCCCTTCAAACCCTTGGGCCCTGTATACTTAGTGCCCGTTTTCCCCCTGATGCTACTCCCCTGTTATTTGCTTCTGATGAAAACAGAGCCATACTGCCACGTGGTTTATGTGATATTCGCTAACCAACGATATCAACAAAGTTACATCCTTGCGTGTGAAGCATTATCTCAGTGCTTCCCTCTTGCACAGTGGTCCTTTGAACGATGAACTTGTCCTCTGGCCTCTGACGGGGATTAGCCAAAGAACCTGTCTAATTTCCACATGGTCTGCCGGGTCACCTCTGTGGCCGATGTTCATACATTTCACTTTTCACAACTTTGATCTGGGTGGAAAGGTGTCTCCGCTTGCACCCCAACCCACACCCCTCCACCCCACCACCAACCCCCCACACCCCTTCCTCCCCACCTGCACCCGTGCTTTTTATTGATTTGTTCTCATGCCAAACAAATCAGGTCTTGCATTTATGGGCCCAGGAGGCTCACAGACACTTAGAGAGCCCCAGAGACGACAGTTTAGAGCCAAGTTGTCCACAGCGAAAGCAAGAGATAAGGTTTTATTACACCTCCCAAACTTTAAATACTGCCAGAGCATCATAAAACTAGGAATGCCCCTTTTCTGCCGCAGAGATCTGTTTTTACCGTGTTGCTCAGGTGTTGCCTTAATCCGGCACTAAATATGATTGACTACCGATATGTCCACTGAGTTTGCAGAGATGCCTGCTTGAGAAATAGCAGCCATTACAGGCCTAAGCCAAAGGCAGGTCTTCATAAAACACAACAGTAAAACATTGTATATAATCACAAGAAAGGGAGGCTTGCTACTGGAGGCCTCACTTAAGTTCCAGTGGTGGCAAGCTTACAATAAAAAAATATCCAACAAATAAAGCATAAAACATGTCCCCTTCTCTTAAAATGAAAAATGACATATGTAACATTAGCGTTAATGGCATTCTATTTCAGCTAAACAATTTACTTCATTACACCTGCAAGAAAGATATAAAAGAATATGTGCCTTCATTATCAGTCATTTTGACCCTGGGACACATAGCCAATTTTTTTTTATTTATTTATTTGTCTCAGTCCAGGCACCTAAATGCTCAGGCCATGTCATGTTTATGCTCATGATCTTAAAGCAGGCCTGTAAGAGTGTAAGGTTGGTTAGATTGAATTTGGATTAAATTAGTTTGATTGAATAGTACATGCACACTTAAAGAGATTAATTAAATCCCTGACGAAGCTACTTTAATTAACCATTTTTTCATGATTTATATTGCTTGGTTCCACAATGGAGTCATGAAATGGCCAATTAAATAGTATATAAACACAAATCATTCTCAAGTTGTTGCACAGGAACATAGGACTATACAGTTTTAGAAAAAAAGGGAATATAATCTCTGTTCTTTGAAACTACTCTGAGCAAAAATACACTGTCTGGGAAAAAACATGTAAATGTATGCTTTATAATGACAATCAATGGATATTGGCATTATGTAATACAGGGTTATTCAACTCCAGGTCTGGAGAGCTGCAGTTCCTACACGTAATTGATCCTGATTCCTTGGACCAGGAAGTAAGCAGTTGGGGGAATAATTTGGTTTACTTTGTGGCTGAAGCAAAACCTTGCAGACACTGCAGCCTTCCAAGACTGGAGTAGAACAGCTCTGGTGTAAGATTTTGTGTGCAGGTATTTATCCCATTGAGCCAGTTCAACAGTCTCATAATCGGCCATCAAATCTCATTACTGTTAAGTTCACAGTGTCTGGTTGCAGGGATTTAGAGGGAGATATTCCCAGTTCCTGGCCCTGCTAAACCTCAGGTAACATTGTACTCCAGGCCTGTGTGACCTGTCATATACTTTTGTTTTACTAGTAGCCTCCCCAATTGTTGGTCAGCAGTTAGGCAAACAACACTGCAGACAATAGTAACTGGACCAGCGTAATTAACTCCAGAGACTGGGTAAGCTCATCTGAGGAGAGCACAGCCTTTGTTTGGCCACTGTCTCATCCTTAGTTAAACATTAGCCTTCTGCAGTGTGGGAGTGTACCAACCTAAAGGTGACAGCTTGCAAACAGATCATCTCAGATCTAATATATTGCAATGAACAATGACTACAGTGTTAGGGAATGATCATCTCTGAAATACCACAAATTTGAAATACATGCTCATATGCATACACCTATTTATCCTGAGATCCTCAATCAAAATCCCAATGCAATTCAATGCAGAAAGTATATGACACTTCCTTTGCATAGTAAGCAGGGTAATTGAATTATAAAATTAAATGTGTCTTTCATAACAAGGGTTATAATTAAGCCGCTCAGCACCCTTGGTCTTTGACTCAAATGGGGCATGTTCACATTAGACCCCATTAATGAGTGATACACCAAACAATATTTAATTTATCAGAGCATAGACAGCAATGGATCTGGCTAAATAATAATAAAGCTGCGAGCACAGCACAAGATTAAGAGAGGCAACATGTACATTGTACAATAACCAGCATAGGTACTCTGAAACGGTACCACACAGCCCAGCCCTGGCAAAAATTCCAAAAAAGACAATAATTTGACAAATATAACACCATGATAACATTTAATGCAACATGTGTAGGCCAAAACTGGATATGATCTAAAAGTCATTATCAAAAGATAATATTGAAGTTGTTGATAAAAAATGAACAATTCATCCCCAGAACCAATGGCTGTTTCAGACCTTGACTTGAGCAAAACCATGTGAAAAGTGCATTCACACCTTCATCACAAGCCAATTACATAAGCACATAGTCTATATTTAAATCGCAGTTACTGTATATTTACTTTCAAGGGAAAATATATTTTAAACATTCAAATGTTTTTCAAGTCCAAAAGTAGAAAGTATTGCTTATTTTCCACCAGTTCCAAATGACCAGTGTTGCACTGAAAATACAGCTGAGCTCCTGCCTTCCTTACTCACAGGCAAGACTGTGGATTTTCTGCAGCAAGACTTTACTTCCTCAGCCTTTAATTACCAAGATGATTGAAACTTCCAGATAATTACCTTTATCAGGTAGTGTTTTGACTGTGATAAAGGTGGGGGGAGGGTGAGTTTTCAGAATGTGTCATGAATTTGGCAAGCTGCTTCAACAATGTCCCTAAGTCTCTCAAATATCTTCAAATATTTTTTTTACTGAAATGTTGCACTTCATAAATCTTGTTGGGATTAATCTAGACAAGAGAGCTGTACACAAGAGTAGCTAGAAAAGGCTGTTCAAGGGCACGGTTTTCCACCTCTCTGTTTGCTCTTCTCTCTGATCAACACAACTGACCAGAGAGAGAGGGAGGGAGAGAGAGAGAGTAGCTACAGCTACAGACCACATCATACCAGTAGTGGAACAGATAGTGCACATATTATTGTATAATAGTGTATTCAGGTGGTAGAAAAATCTTAGTGTTTAGTAAATGTAATTAGTAAAATCCTATTATGTAAAATGAAAATGCATAACACCAGAAATGGAAGACAAGCTGTTCTTTCTGATGAGCAGCTAATTTAGGCCTTGAAAAAATTGTGTATTTAAGTGCTATGACATACAAAACCTGGGAAGCCAGGCCTGGAATTCTGCCACCTTGGTCAAAAACAAAATGCAAATGAACAAATGGTTACAGAATAATATTGCACAATACAGCATGAATTGTCTTGCATGTTAAAATATGATTGGCTGGAGAGGAAAGATAGGGTTAATATTTGGTAAAAATTATATTTGATGTTTTTAGTGCCAGAGCATGAACTTGCATGTTTTGTAACTGTTCTTTAAGTTGACAGAGAGTGCTCTGAGCCATGCTTTGTCTGTCTGTGCAGCTGTGGAGCTGGGGGTTTCTCTCCAGTAGTAATATCTGTCCAGGCCCCTGTCCATACCCTGCCATATACAGTAGCAGTGCATGGAGCACCTGTCAAAGGTCATCACTCAGTCACCTGGAGGACATTCAGATGGCATCACACCGCTGTGGACATCACACCACCCCCTACATCCCTACATTCTCTTCCTGTCCTCACACTTAAAATCCTCCCCCATCACTAGCCTGAAAATGACCTGCAAGGCTACTAAAACATGCTAGCTGTGAATGCTTCTGGCTACTGTTCCATCTAACTCTCATTCGTCTCCTGCAGGGATGCAATCAACATTTGTCCTTAACTTTTGCTTAGAAATGAATAGAAATATTATGCTTCTTGGGCTATTTGGGGAGTTCATTTTCATGAATGTTGAACTGTGTGAGTAAAGATAAAAAATGAACACACATTTAATTGAGACAAAGTTAACAACAAATGTTGATTGAACTCTTGCCACTTTCCTTGAAAAAACAAATTTAAGCAAAATTTCATTTTTTCTTGTTTCTTATACATTACCTTTAATTGATTCGAGCTATATCAGACCGTGTATCAATTTGTGGGAAAAAGTATAATTTGAATCGATTTGGTTTTAGGAACAATAGCATTTAGATAGACTTGATACTTTAGACTTTATCTAATACAGTCATTAACACGCTTCACATTAGGGATTTATATGTTCTGGATTTGAAAATGGGCAATGTGAAGTCACAATTAAATTCATAACAGAAAATCCAGCTCAGCCCATTGGCCTCCATCTACAAAAGTTAAATAGAACACAGTGAGGCCAAGACTTCTGTCCAGCCATCAGCTTTTGAGGTTATCTACATTTGCATCATATTTTTGTCAAATTCTATGGAAATTCACAATTTTATCACATGCATCTTTTTCATTGTGAGGCTATTTTATACATATGTATTGCTGCTATTAATATTTGATGATAGATTTACATTTGCAGCTTATTACATTTCCTGGCTATTTGTAACTTGAATACATTTCATATTATGATGCTTGGATTACTGCTATTAGTTAATGATTCATTACATATTTTGCACTTATCTCATATTTGTATAATTAATTTTTGGCATTTTTTTATTTGGAAATGAATTCATGTTCAATGGATGACAACTGTAATTTCTGCGTTGTGAGGGTTGCATTTTGCCTAATCTTACAAAATTGCTGTTTCTCATTACTACTTGTACAAGTGTCCTGAACACTAACACTGACCATTATTATCAAAATAAGATACTGATTTTGTCTTCATAATCCAGTAGCATACCTTACAAGTGATTCCCATCACAAATGGCTACTCAGCCCATTGTTTCTGTTTCCCTCAAGGTTGGTGCTAATAATGGCAATAATAATGTCGGTTTTGACCAGATCCAAACAAAATTAGTCACAGGATGTGTTTGGGTTCATATGGTTTTACACAGTGGTAAGTCCGTATGGAGATAATACCTGAAAGTCCATAATTTCTCATGAATTGAAGGTGTCTCCAAACTTTCACACCTACCTACCATAACAGAGTAGCGCCCCATTGTGTATGCGTATAGTATTATCGCTTGGGTTCTGAAGTGATCATTACTTCTCTCAAGCTGCTGTGAGCCAGGTGCCCTTGGGAAAAACCTGGAGCTCTTTTGATGCCACTTTTAACTGTCTTAAAGGTGGCTGCAGTGGAGGGCCCTATGGGACAATTACAGGAAAAGTGCAATGCATTCATACAAAAATCAATAACCCCTGGGACTGTTTAAACTATTTGCCTTTAGTTTTAAATGGTTTAAATGGAAAAAAAATTCTTAGCTTGGTTTTACTTATGACATTGCATACCTGCTATAATGTATTTCATTCCTAACTACAAGGAAATGACAGATATGTCCTCAATATGTAACCATAGTTGAGGTGGGTGGGGGGTATTCCTGTAGATTGAATACAGAATTAAACATTTTAAATAATAAGCAGTAGGTTAATTGTTATGTTGGAGCATGAGTATTTACTGCCTTAGGTAACAACTTTTAGAAAATACCCGAGGCTCAGTGTTCAAGTGGAAAGATCATTCTAAAAGACATGTTTCAATGACATTAAGATAATCGATTTATCATTCAATGTGTCTGCTAAGCTTGCTCTTCCTCTCATTCAAACAATTACTTCTTGGACAGTGCAAACACTGATTAAATGGCTTGGAGAAACCACCCACTGTGAGAAATTAAACTACAGCTACAGTATGCTCACCTTCAATTAACCTTGAGAGGTGGTGTCTGTGTATGTGTATGTGCATTTCAGAAAATGCATGTGAGTTATAAATGCATTTTCTGTGCAATTGCATGTGCAATTACGAGATAGAGGAGGGTGCAGCACTGCACCAGCAGAATCGCGTGCACTGCCCTCTCTCTGCTGCCATTTGTGGATGTGCCTGTCTTTGTAATTGCTGGTGGGAGGGAGGAGGAGGAGGAGGGGGGGAAGGGGGCGTGGGGTGATCCTTCTCCGTAGACAGGAGTTAATTGTTTCTCCTCCTCTCTTAACCCAGACGGACTGCCTGGATAACTTTATATTGGCAAGTCTCGTTGCAAACAACTAAAAACATTACACAAAACCTGGCATGTCAGCGGGACTCCTGCTTGCGGACAGTCTGACTTTTGAGCAAGCCCGTGAAAGCTGAAAATGGCTGTCGCTTGCATAGAGGGTGATACAGGGCAAAGAAAGAAGACAGAAACTCAAGCTGTAGGGTATGTGAAACCATTGTCAGGCCAAACAATGGACAAAACCAACATTGGCTGGAAGGGGAAATTTGAGTCCACAATCTGTTAGACTTTATGCACTGATAAGAGACGGGCTCCCTGCGCTACTCCACTGAGGAGAATACAGTAAACACAAAATCCAGTCAGAACAGGTCATTGAGACCTCCCCTCCGCCTTAGGCTTAACATGACACTTAAGTACTACTACAAGTAAAAAGAAAGGCAATTCTGCACACATCACAAACCTCCTCTTCTCTAGGCTCCAAGGCTAAAATGTCAGAGGAGGTCTGTTACGTTTTTTTAAAAAAAGACAAAGGAGTGGGGCACCATGGTGATTTGTTGCATTTTCATTACAACTACTTTGTGATTGTACAGGGAGTAATCATGGATCTAAATAGGTCTGAAAGTGAGTGTTTTCTCAACGTGTAACTCAAAACGTCAACCCCCCAAACAAATGAGGCAGTGTTTTCCCCAAGACGACCCCGGTAGCGGCAAGCTAGAGTGACGCTACATTCTCAAAATGCGTACTTACTAACTAAAGGGCAGCATTCTATACAGTACGGCTGTAAGAACAGACCTTACTATAACAATGACAATTAAACAATAATAACGCCCTTATACGGTGTGTCCTATTATGACAGAAAACTATTAGGACACAGAATACAGAACATCCAAGCGAAAAAAAAGCATCTTCAAAACGCAAGAGTCTTTGATTATGAGGCCCCTTTTTAAACGTAATAACCCTTAACCTTGACAAAGCCCATTTGCAGTGATCAATTAAAGAAACATTCAGTCTGTAAAGAAGCTTGTTCCAGTTGTCGGACTGCAGGTCCTTTGTGTAGAATCATCTTATGCTTTGCAATCTCTTTACAAACACAAAAACAGCCATTAATTGCATACTAAATAGAAAAGAGCAGGAGGAGAAAGACATGCAAGCTTGTTGCATCTCAGTCTGTTCTGGGAGGAATGGTTGCTGTTGTCACTATTCATCCGGTGGAAGGCCTGACAATAAAAATGGTGAACGTGTCTCACATTGGCAAACAACAGACCACCAGCTGCCTTGCCTTTCAGTGAAAATCCAATTGAGGAGATCTGGTTTGTGGCAGAAACTGCTTCCATCTGCCTTAAGTGCTGGATCGGGGAAAAAATGCATCAATTGTACATTAGAGCACATACAGAAGCGTAGCGTAGCATCGGTTTGTCATATGACTTGCTGAAACACTTGTTTGCGGGAGACTGTGACCCTGAGAATGGCTTTCAACTTCAGCCTTGACCCCTTCACCATGAGAGATTCAAAGCTCTTTTAGTCAAAGTAAAATTCCATTGTAAAGTTCCCTATAGCATCAGCTACTCCAGCAAAATACCTGTACTTAATGCGTACGACCATGGACATGACAGGGTGCAAACCCTTCATTAATCAAATCTAGCTCATAGACATGCCACATTGGTACAATTTGATCTCTGGAAACATCATGAGAGCCTGTGCAGTCATTCAGTTTCTTTGTGGTGCTCATGTATGAATAATATTTATGGGGCCAAAAGAAAAAACAACATTGTCTTTGAATTGAATTGTTTAAGCAATCTAGCTGGCTTGCGATGTTTCCCTGTGATGCTTTGTCAACTTAATAAAAGTTTGCAATAATTGTAGCTCTGAATACGTGGAAAAGAAGGAGGACTGTGGACAGTAATAACAAATTTGTGTTTGTTATGTTGATGAACACCAGTGGGCTTATTTGATATTGAGACATGTAGAGCATAATGTTGTTTAAAACAAAAATGGTCAGATGCTACAACTGATCCCATTATATAACTGTCCTGATCCTTACTCAGCGCCTACAATAAGCAGAGGCATACCAACCACTGACCACTTCTTAAATTATAACCTTGGTGAAATTATAACACAATTTTCATTTTATCTCAATGTTAAATCTCAAAAGTTATAATTAATGCTTTATTTTTCACATGTTGAGTTGAGTCTAATGAAAAAAATGAACATTATTGTTATGAATAAGATATAGCGGAATAATTTTAATTAAATGAATACATTTCCCACATCTCTGCATGAAAACTATCTGTCATGGCTGTCTGTCCAAACTAATTTACAAAGCAAATAGTAATGACAAGAGCTCTGATAAAATTCCATCTATCTTTCCTTGTCTAACATCCCCGTCTAGGGACATTTTGCCAGTATGGGGCACCTCTCCTGCGGTCAGGAGACAAAGCGATGAAACAAATCTCGCTGGCTGTGAAGCCAACCCCACCTCCCACAGACAGGAGCTGGCATCTACCTCAGCCTCATCCCGTGGTTAATTGGCCCCAGCCACTGTGTTAAAAATGGGGTGTTCATTTTGCCCATATTGTGTGGGCTTACGTGCCAATTGGCTGCTGCTCGTTCCCCGTGTTCCCCTGCCAGGAGACAGTACTGTGAGGCAGATATGAGTTAGTACTGAAGGACACTGCTGAGGGGCCCTGGAAAACACTATTGGTTTATAATGTACATGTACCCTGCTCCCTCAGTACTTCACACACCAGTGAGGAATAAACAGTGGGTCTGACCATCTGACTGACTGGCTGTGCATCTGTATTCACCTGTTAAGACATCAAGCTGCAGAAACTACTGTGTTACTGTTCTGCTAGATGAAATCCATACAGGGTCCTGCACCTATGTTTCAAAAAAAGAATAACTGAATTTTATATGAGTTATTATCGACAATGCAATGGAGTGAAATTTATGATTTATGAATCCCCTGATGAAATTATATGCAATCTAAAATTGCAATGTGAGGTAAGACAAGCAAGAAATTTACCTGTTTCCAAGTACACAGCACACCTGCTGTGTTTACTGCTGCTGGTTAGTTTTACAGGAATTTATTTGAAATGAGTTCTTATACATAGATAATACATACAACATTTCCCAGTGCAGAGTGGTAAATGTCAAGTATACTGTTCTGTCATCTGACCTTTACTGTTTTAAACAAGTTTTACCATATGATATCCAAAACCATGTTTCAACCAAATACTTCCAAAGTAATGTTATGCTTTTGTAGGAGACACCAGGTACCTAATGAAACATATATAGCTTATATATATTTACTTTTAACTACATTGCTACCCTTTCTAAACATCACAAGTCTTGCTTGGTAAAGTTTAGTTTTGTAGGAATTATTTAAATAAATTAAAATTACTCACTTACCTTATAGTAGCTCATTTGCATACTGTGGAATAAAGTGCTACTGATATAACTGCCATTGAACCAGTGTATCTTATGTACCTATACAGGTAAGATGTCTTTCCTTTTGAAGCTGTAGAAGAATACATGATAATGTGAAAAATAAGGTATCTAGAATTATTTACAAAATGATGACATTATTGCTACATTACAATGTATGTTCTGTCAGTGCACCATTGTAGTATGTCTGCGGCACAATTTCTCTATTTCTTTTGTTGTTAACTATACATTAGCAACCTAATGTACAACGAGCAGCAGGAAGCAACACAACCTTTATCAAAATGCATTGCTTTAAGATTACAATAACTAAAAAAAAGATTCCACAATTTATTGAGCCATCAAGACTGATAAAATATGAATTCCATTACATTTAGGGAATTTAATGCTGGCAAATAATTTGGGAGATGAGTCTCTCTCTCTCTCTCTCTCTCTCTCTCTCTCTCTCTCTCTCTCTCTCTCTCTCTCTCTCTCTCTCTCGCTCTCTCTCTCTCAAGCCCTAGTCTTAATGGACAGGTGTCTACTTAAAATCTCCAGCAAAGCTGGCACTAATGGATTGCTTGGTACGCAGCCTCTGAGAATGAGAAAGGATTGGGAATGGCTTAACCGCTGCAGCACCCTGGCTGTCCTGGCTCTCTGCATAAATATTACAGTCTAATTTCAGCCATTATAATATTTGTCAAATTCCACCCCATAACACAGTAGTTTCTGGGCGATCAAAATTAACAGCCTATCAAATGGGTGCACCTCGACAAATTATGAGATGAAAGATCAGTCTCTTTTTTTTCTTTTGAATCAACATCTTTCAAATAGTTTTGCCCTCACAGGGCATTTTTTTATTTTTACTGTGTGCCATTTTCTAAATAAAATGAATAGTCTAGCTATGTAGAATTGCATGAAATGCAGTCTTATTCAGCTGTAATCATTTTATAATTTCACTTCAAGGCACCGCTACTCGGTTTACCAATACCATTTACATGACTCTCTCTCTCTCTCTCTCTCACACACACACACACACACACACACACACACACAATTACAGCAGACACAGAATTACAATTTCTTTCATATTTTGTGTTGGAACATAATAGTTGTTGGATGACAATGGAGAATGAATATATTTTTAACTCTGCACTCATTTGATTAATGTACAATAATCCTTTCTTTCACATCACTGGTAAGAAGTCAAGCTTTCCACAAACAGGGATTTATTATTTCCCAGTATTTAAAGTCACTCCACAGGTATAGAAATAAAAAGAGCATATGAAATAATTCTCTGTGTATTATACGCCTGTGATGCCATGAACATTATAGACAGTTCGTTAACCATCACTACCTTTGAAACCTACAATTATGCTCTTCCTCCACCCTCTCTCTCTCTCTCTCTCTTTCTCCCTCACTCTCACTCACTCTCTATATATACAGAATAAAATGCATACTGACACAGCAAGTTCCATTTTCTCTTAAATTGGTCACATTTTAAGATCTGAACATTACACAGATGTATTGGCAAAAAACTAAATGTAAAACAGGGATATTACAAGCAACAGGAGTACTGCTTGATGAGGTTTTTTCCATGTCAAGAGTTTGTGCACGATTGTTTATGTGTAATGTAATTTACAAAGAATGTAATACAGGTTATACCATATTCTACATGTAATATTCAATGTATATTTTCAGCATGCTAATTACAGTTATCATTTATTACTTTTTACATGTACATCACGTGACACATCACATATATATATATATATATCTCTTTGCATATATATATATATATATATATGCAAAGAGAGGATGGAACTATGAAATTCCCACCTGGACAACAATGACTGAAATTCTATTCAATTATTTCCCATGGTAACCAGCAGCACACAAAAGGATGGATGCAGAGAGCTGCCTGACAAAAATCTGCTGCACTGTTTCCCCTTTCTCATGAATACGCAGGGCCACTTTCCACGTATACTTCAGGGCCATAAGCCTACAAGGTAATTATATGCTTTGGAACACTCCACTTAAGTGCACCAATAATACAGTAAGTGCATGTGCTCTCTAGTCTGTTACCTGCAATCTAAAATAAGATGTAGGCTAAAAAGTCTGTTAAAAAACATCAAAATTATGCTGTCTAATTTAATTTCTGTCTGAAGGAGGACAACTAATAATGTAAGAAAATCCATTAATGCAATAATTCCAAAAGGTAGTGTGGAAGGTAGTGTGTGGACTGGAAGGGGGATGTCCGGCGCAGAAACATATGGGGGAGATAAACGTCATTTTTAAGAAAGCTTTTCCTCCCTTGGCAGTAAATTGCAGGATCCTCACTTCTGTTGACATTTATGGCAGGCATAAAGAAGACATTGTGCTAATTAATGCCAGATCACTTCATTTGCTTACCTCAGTGATCTTAATGATGATCTAAGGAATAATAAGCACCCTGGTCACTGCCAGTAATACAGCCAGGCTTAAATAAATCAATAAAATGCCTCCTATCTCCTAGTGTCATCTAGTGGTCAGATTGTCTTACTGCATAGGCAGATAGTTGGGCTGTCAGTTTTTATGTGGGGGTGGGGGGGGTGCTGTCCAAACCTTCTTGAGAAATTGTTTATTTTTAGTTATTGTTTCTTTCTGACCCCTCCGTGCCTTCTTCCAAAAAGGGGTCACGGGTCAGGTCAGCGACTAAAAGACCCACTCCTTGGCCTTCAACCCGGCCCTTTGATGGGTCCCCTTGCCGGGTCAGCGCCCGTCACCACGGAGCTGGGCTGGCACGGAGGAGTGTGGAAGTAGCTTCAGAGGAGCAGGCCGAGTGGCTGGGCCTCGTTAGGGGACATCCGCCATGGTGGCCCAGCTCCTCACGCCTCAGGGAGCGCTACTCAAGGGAGGCTAACAGATCGAGTTGACATGCTAACAATCTGATTGCAGATGGCAGTGCGGGAGGCTGATGGAGGAGAGAGGGCTGTTCTGACCTCACAGTCCCCCCACTCCTTTTTTTCACCTCTCCCATTTCACTATTGCCCCTCTCCCCCTTTCTCTCTCTCTGCCCCCTCTCTCTCTTTCTGTTCCCTGTCTCCTTCCATCCATCTCTCCTTTCTCTTCTTTTCCTCTCCTCTTCTCCCTCTGTCTTCCCCCTCTTGCTCTTCTTCTACCCCTCTTTCTCCCACTTTTGCCTCTCTCTTTTTTTCTGTTTCTCTTTCTTTCAAATTCAAACTCAGATTTCTTTATTGACATGAAAAAACCATTTATATGTTGGCAAGACATGTACATATTTGCATACATGAAATGTATATTTATAAATGTACATATATGTATATATTCAAACATAACAAACTATCAAAAAAGAACAACCACAGTGAATAATGTATAACAAATAGCAGTTATTAACTCTTTTTATGATCTAATAATTTTCTCTCTCTCTATCCTTTCTACTTTTCCAATCTCTCTCTGAAAGCAGGAAGTGTTGGGGGAGGAGGGGGATAGCCATGCCAGATCCATAAATAGCTTCTCTCCAATGAAAATGATTTTTCCTCTTTTTTAATTAGCAGCTATAATCATTGTACAAGTAATTCATTATTTGATAAATCCATTCGCTCATATTCCTGGGTTGCAAGAGATGCTTCCATGACAACAGTTTTTTTTTTTTTTTTTGCAAATCGCCAATCAATAAATGAACTTAGAATATGTGAAACCGCTCATTTATTGTTTCAACTCTCATCAGTAAATGTTCGATAACATTTCCATATTTTTATTAATTTTTTATTATCATTATTTTTTAATGCTTATGGAGCTTAAACAGTCTCATATGGAAGTGCTAGATATATCAGTGAAGTCTTATGAGCATTATCATTCCTCCACATCAGTGCTAACAGGCGGAGGTCATACTTACATTGTAAATACGGGAATAAGAAGCATCCACCCCCTCCTATGGTCATCCAATCAGCACAGAAAAACACATGACGGCCACCTTAAAGGTGTGAACATGCTTTCCCAGGCTGCTGCGTCCTTCTAAGCCCTCCACTGTACAGGAGTGTTAGTCTTCCAGCCACATTTTCACACAGCAGAGTTTCAGACGCGGTGAGGAAGAGGCTCGTGGCCTGCACTGCTGGGTAATTAGGAGCGTTTTGTCTGTGCGGGCTGCATGTGGGGCGCGCGGTCAGGGAGAGGTGTGAAACCACAATATCCTGTGCAGGGGGTCTCACCAGCGACACAGCACCAGCAACATAACACCATATACAACACAATGCCAGCTAATGAAAAATACATGCTGCAAAACTCTCGACCCCATCAAAAGGCCACTATAGCATATTAATCTTTCACCTTTGTTGTTGACCAAAAACATGTGTAACATTATTGCATTTGTTTGTCTTTCCTCCATATCACATGATTATATTTGTTTCACATTCAGTCAGTGAAATCAGTGAGAAGAAAAACATTAGATCAGACTAGTGATGTTTTTGATTCATCTTTTGCACAAGGACAGACTAATTACCTTACCTAGTATCATTCATAACACTGACCGACGCCTGGTTTTCATGTAAGCCTTCACACATAATTGTTAAACTGTAGTCTTTTATGTGTTAGGACTGTCTGATTTTACACAATGCAGTGTGTTCCTCCACTCTCTTTCACAGTGGAGTAAGTGTAGTTTCACAAAGTAAGACTGAACTATCTTTTTTACATAATTTATGTGTCCTAAATGCATTTTGTTTTGAGGGTGGTAGGACTCATAACTTCACTGAATTAAATGAATAATGAAAGCAGAAATTCATAACCTATTTGGAACACAACCCAGTGTTTACACACCTTATTGTGCATACAAATAGAATATAGTGATCATTCATGTATTGCTTTACAGTTCCTATGTAGAGTTCCTGAAAGATCAAGTCAGAGTTTAAATAAAACCATGTGAGTATTTACATTCACTTTTTGTGGAGATGTGTGCAAAGGAAGGAAAATGCCAAAATGTGCATATGTGGATCAAAAGGAAAAGATTTAAAGTGAAAACTATATCAACTGAGTATCAAGCCAGTTGTTGACAATCACTTCATATGGATTTCCTCAGGTATAAACATCAAAAAGTTTGACCTTTCCTTTGAGATTACATTGCCTTACACTTCACCTCACATTTAACCATATGAGCTTAAGTACTACAACTAATTACTGTGAAGCTAATTTCAAATTACAGAGTACTCTCTCTTTGTTTTATCTTATTTGCAAAACTATCTACCCTTGAAAAAGACATATACAACAAGGCTGTCACAGTACTACAAATGTGTCTTTTTGGGTTCTGTTGATAATATTTACTAAAAATGAGCTCACATAAGATGTGAGCATGCCATTTTAGTGACATGCTTAGTTTATATTTACGGACAATATTATGTGCGTGTGTTTGTGTGCCTGTGTGTGCCTCTGTGTGTATGTGAATTTTTCCATTATGATATGATGTACTCCTTATTTGGAAAGCTTTGGTAATATCCAGAAGTGGTCATGCAGAAGGTGCCATTACACATAATGTCCAAAGCTGAGTCTGATGATTAGTGTGATCATGCTATATTTAGAGTGAGAGCATGTCCAAAATATTACTGGGCCACAAAATCCCTTGGAACTGCAGGGACATAGTTTCAAATCGGTTACCAGCCACCAGGCTGTTTACTTGTCTGCCCAACAGCATGCTGGGTAAATATTGCTTCTTTAATTTGACCAGAATAATGTTATTTCAAAATCAATAGTGGAAATCAGAACGATGACAGTTGCAGGGGATCTACCTTAAAACAATTATGATCAAAGCCCCTCCCTCGATCTCATCCCCCTCCCTGAAATATCTTATTAGCAGCAATTTGAGATGGGCGGGGTAAAAGCACCCTCTGTCATTGCGACCCCGTTTAACCTCTTGATTTTTCTGGGTTCAAGTGCAATTAACCTTTGGGATGAAAAGACAGTGGTCTAACCAGCCATGTCAATAGGGCCCAATAGTAATCATTTCATTTGCTGGTTCATCAAAGGGTGCTGGACCTACCTCATCCATTTTACTCAAAGGCTGCCATTTATCAATGCACAGATACAACACGGCTGGGCCATAACGGGGCTGTCAGAGGTGTGTTAATCAAACGTGCCAGGGCCCATCTGTGGTATCAGCGCATGGGGAAATAAAATGCAATCAAGGTACTTTGTCAACCTGCGGATCCTCCCTCGATATTTCAATATAAAATAGAAACTCCCTTTCGATGATTTGAAGTCACCCGGTTGCCACGTCGATCTATGGCCTTGCAGTATGGCCTTGTATGTGAATATAGGACATTCAGCTACAGTAACAAATATTCCCCGATTAAATTTATCACTAATATATTAACATAATTCTTATGACAAATGAAAACATAGTTTTCCTGCAGTAGATTTTCATTTTGTATAGATTAAGGTCAACTACATTTGCTAAATCTCTGGAGAGTATATTGCCGCTGAAAGTACTAACATAATTAACGTAATTCTAGGGATTGTTTTGTTTCAAAACCAAAGTTGATCACAACAGCATATATAGCTTAAAAGTGTAATTCTATTCTCTTATTTATTGTCTTATTTTTTTGAATGAAAATGGAAAACATATGTCTATGGAGAGGCGATTAGTAGTCTCATTCTCAGGACTTGAGTGCTGGATGTCCAGGATTTGGTAATGAATATAGTTCCACATCAGACATCTTTGTGAACTTGTAACGGTGGGCGTGTGCCTTGTTCCCCAGAGTACTTGGTTTTGAATCTGAATGACACTTTGATAAATTGATGATTGACCCTGGGGTCATAGCAAATAAAAAGTTGCAGCGTGTAATTAGGCCCCCACAATTATAAAGGAACCATGGGAATAATTTTAAGGCAGATTAGAAAATACAGAGCACATGAGCAATAATGCTATGAAGGTGAAGGGCACAGAAAGAGAAGCATTTGAGATGCTTTGCTAACTTCAAGCCATCACTGATTCATTTTACATCATAAAGGTTGAATCTGCTCCAAAATACAAGCAATAAATTTGTTTTGCCACCACATATCATGATAATTTCTCCTCAATGCCAAATAATTAGCAATTGAAATATCAAGATCAGTGCTCATGCCATCCTTCAGACACAGCAAACGTGTTACTTTGTTTTCAGTGGTTGCTGTCTGTTATTACATCCAGGAAATATGGCCTGGACGTAATCAGTATTTGTTCTAAATTGACTTAGAAATAAAAGAAAACAGGGTTTACAAGTTCAGTAATCTCCAAAATCCATTAGCATGGGTGAAGGCAAAGACTAACATTTTCATCTTACCAGAGGTGGTTCTAATGCCAAATAAGGTATGAGTCCAAAAGGGTGATACTCATTCACGATCCTAGCTTGGACAATGGAACATCAGACCAAGGTTCTCTATCAGCCAATCACATTACATCAACTGGTTGACCCCACCCCATTTTTGTGTTGCTACAAAGCAGCCCTATGAATGGTAAACAAATCGATCTGCCTCACTCAAGTACAGTGCCTCACTTTCAATTCTTCAGTAATGGAATGGCCTGAATGAGTTGCAATGTAGGGTCATTGGGAAGAACAGAAGAAGGGTCACAGGGAAGAAATCATGGCTTCCAAAGTACCAAAAGATAGGAAAAAGTATTCATTTACAAGGCATTGGCAATACAGTACTTTAATAAATTATCACCAACCCCCAAAAACATGACTAATAACTTAAACCACCAATGGTATGCGAAAGAAAAATGAACATCCTCTATTCCAACCTGAAAATTGATGTTCAAAGTATTACTTAGGAATTCTAATGTATAAATGTAGTAGGAAATCTACACAGAGACTAAGAGCTGATAGACTTGGATTCAGTCAGCAGTTA
Source organism: Albula goreensis (assembly GCA_022829145.1). NCBI lineage: Eukaryota > Metazoa > Chordata > Actinopteri > Albuliformes > Albulidae > Albula > Albula goreensis. The sequence continues at coordinate 13,082,107 of CM040744.1, forward strand.
ACCTTAATTTTGACATACAAATTAAGACATTTTATGTGTTAATTTGAGCTTGCGAATGGAATATACGATTCTTGCTTGTAATCTTGAGTCAAAGTTAAGGACAAGTATTGAGTGTATGTAGGCTTGATGCAGGCCAATCAGTAGAGGGCTGTAATGTTTACCAGGGCCGTGGGGGGTGGGAGTAAAGCGTGCCGGGATTGTGAGCAGAGTGGCTGGCAGGGAAACCCACGTCCCTTCGGTCCGATCTGATTAAATTGTGTCCATCTGTTGAGAATTACAGGGGTCAGATCCCCTGCTCGGGCACTGAGCTCTGAAGGGTAGAAACGCAAATCTTCTAGCGCTGCATCCGCCACCCTGGAGGGGAGCAGAGTCCCTCCCACGCTGTGTACTAACAATGCACTGCTGAGGGAGGGGGGTCTTGGAGTGGAGGTCAGAACGAGCTGCTTCCTTTCTTAGGCAACATGGTCCATGGTTGAACACTGGTCACAAGGGGCCTGTTCGCCCCATTGTTCCCCCACATGACGACATGCGTCGACACCATCTGAACTTTGTTTAATTGTTGCCCTTTTTTGAATTCCCCTCCCCCACCAAACCCCTTATTTACCCAACCACAATGACAGATGCACTTTCATTTGCTGTCTTAGCCCTGAATTCAAGACCTGAAAACTCAATAGGATTAAGACTCAAATACAGGATTATTGTTATCTCATTTGTTTATTTATGATTGCTATTAGTATTGTTTCATTCATGCCAATTTCCAAATGAGAATACAAATATATTTAATTAAATATATATTTAATTGAATTATGAAAGTATTGTTTGTAGCTGCTGGAGTGGAAAAAATGAAAATATACCATAATTACTTAAATATACCAGAATTAAACTATGATTTACAGCACATATCTTCACACATATCACTGACATTGTTTTGACAACACATCAAAATTTGCGATATTTGACAGATATGTCATACTCTTCACATCACGTGGTTTGGCTTTGATACATTTGGGTTTGGTGTTACTTTTGGTTTTAGTGAGTGTTAAGTGGGAAGCAAGCCAGTTTGGTGATAATTACACAAGAATGACCAGGAGTGCATTTAATTATGTAACAGGGAGGTTCATTTATCCAAAACATCATGTTGTATAAACATTTGTTGCCAATATACAGTTCAGACATTTTTAATATATAGAATAATGGATATTTTTCATTATTTCATCCATGTGTTTCATTTCCATTCATACATGTTCTGTTTGACAGAGAATGGGGTTAGCATTTGAATGGTACATCAAGTCATTTACCCATAAACCTTCAGTCAGCTGCTAAAAACTGGTGCCATTATTTCCAGCTGTAGCCATTTGCCACAGCTTTTCTCTCTTTCTGTTTTCAGTACCATAAAAACTTTTATCTGAATTATCCAACTCCTCAAAACCAGTCCCTTCTTCTGTGCATACATGACAATGGCGGAGCCACTGTCTGCCCACAAGCCCGAGGTGTCATTAAATAGGACATTACAAGCTATTCCATCTGATGAGTTGGCCACCAACCTTGTTGCCCCTGTTTATGTCATGTTTATGACCTTCCAGACCTGCAACAAATACGCATAACTATTGAAACTAGGGGGTCCTACAAGAGCTCATTATCAGTAATGGGCCATTAAAATGATAACCTCGCTACCTCTTCACACACACACTCAAAAGAAAGACAGGGCTCAACAAGACAGCTGATGTCATAAAGGACAGTTGGTCCAACACCTCAGTGTTTCTCCCCTTCACTGCTGGCTCTGGAGATGTGATATATTGGAGTTGTTCACAGCCTCAGAAAAGTATGATTTCCATTCCAAAAGGGCCTCTGGTTCATTAGAGCTTCTGCAGTCACACCAGACAAGGACAAACTCAGTGATGTTAAGAGCAGGTAACTGGCAAATCTTTTATCACAGGAACACTATTTACACTATAATCCAATTGTGAATGGACATAACTGTGGCACCTTATAATGTGTATTATAAAAATCTCTATTATTATAAAATCTGTATATTAAAATTTACTGTTTTGTATCTGTTATGTACATTTTCTCACAGCTATCTTTTATATATACAGTTTATCATAGTATTAGAATATAATTTTACTTCTGGTTGTGTTACTGTTACGCCTGGCTGTCTTACTATCGAAACATTTCAATTTTTGTTATTTGAATAAAATATACATTTTGAGTGTTATATTGTTATGTTTTGAATGAATAACACTTTCAATAATAATAATAAAATAATAACAATAACAATAATAATTAAACCTTTTAAACTCTGACCTTCCATCGCTGTATCTTCAGTAATCGGATTGTTTTTATGGTATTGATTCCAAGCAATTCCATTAAAATAAACTAGTTTCCTCTGGAGGAGTAAGCAGTAGTTGACCCTGGCAGAGGCAGGGTCAGCAGAAGATCAGCTCAGTCTGGAGGGGGCATGGGGGGTCCCCAAATAATCTCCTCAGAGCAAATTAGTGGACACTGTAAAGATCAAAAGTGGTCCCTCCAGGAGACCTCCACTGACCCTCGCTTAGGCAGCGCCTAACATTCGACCCAGTGCCGATATTTATCACAACATTTCAATTAAACCCTGGCAGTTGCACGGGCAGACAGGCAGGTGGGTATGCAGACTGCCTGTGACCTTGCTGTGGATTGTAGCTGTTTGCAGAACTGCACGTGATCTAATGCATAACCAAAATTAACTGTCCAAGGGGATATTGCCTTTTTGTAATCTCTATCAAAAGTCAACAAGGCCAAACAATCAAGAACTTTCTATCTACCCAATTTATATTGTTCAGTGGAAGCTATTTTCCTTTAAACAGATTAAATTGCAGCTCATTGACTATCATCAAAAACTGTTTTTGTCCATGGATTTTATCACTATTATAGTATGATTTTTTTGGGGCTGCTTTATTCTTTGTGTCTCCACAAACATAGAATCCAACCATTGTGAGCTTGCCAATCTTATTATAGTAGCATCCATTATTTGTTAGATTTTAGTCAGTTAATATGGGTTGGATTGGAATTAAAATAAAAGAAAACAGCATCATGTAAGCAACAAATTAACTCTGAACAAAAGCATAGTTATACAGTATCTAAACAAGTTCCACCTCACATGCTATTGTAGACTCAAATTCTCTTAGAGCTCTTATCTGCTGATGTCGTCCAAGGTGCTGAAACATCTCAACACAAAGAAGGGAAACCTTGGCTCTCATCCCACGGTGGTCTCTGCAAGGGCTCCGAAATCAGCGGTGCGCCCCGTCTGGGAGCGCAGTGATAATGCCCCGGCCCAGGAGCCCCGGCTTCCTGTCAGGGGTTTCCATCCGTCTCAGTCATCAGGATGGGGGTGGCGCGCATGGTTCTCATGGAGTTTTCGGCAAGTCCTGTGTGAGGATCCACAACCTTTGCCCATCCAGCTCCCCCATTCCCTTTTGTTATTTTTATCAGGCTTTCGGGCCTAGCTGTGACAGGCAGCGACGACAGACGCTTCCTCAAAGGCACCGGAGGAGGTAAACAAAAGTTTGTTTTCTGGTATCAACAGGTCCTTGTTTCTGCAGCAAAACAAAAAAAAAACACTTCTTGTACCTGTCGTCTTAGGCCATTTCATAAACCCACAGCCTTTGTTTCAGAGATTAAGTTCCTTCCACAGGGAAGAGGGAAAACATACACAATGGAAGAGCTTTGTTGACTCATGGTCATTGTATGCAGCAGGTGAAATGTTCATGGATCTAAAATTTAGCTTGACTGTTTGTGTTTTGAATACGATCACTGGGTCACCCAATTATTATTCAAACATATTTTAAATGAAAAATAATTAAAGTACAGCATCAGGCAAACACTAATTGTTTGATTTTTATCATGTTTATAAATGTATCACAATTAACAGAGCTATAAGTCAGAATATTACCTTCTTTAGTTACATACCTGGTTAATCCTGGTTAATAGTCCTCCTACCCTTCCAACATATATTTAAACACCATTACAATGGTGTGACGAGTGATCACACAATGGCTGTCAATTACAATTAAATACAGTACAGCTCTCTTGGGAGATTCAATGGCCAAAGTGACCACCTCAAAGTGTGACGTTCTCTCATCCACGTGTCCAGAGTGCACACAATCGCTGTGCTATAATTTATTGCGAGTTCATTCTAAATTTGCTTCAGTTAGAAGTGAGAGTGGCAAAGCCTACAGAGCCCACATGGTAAACTTTCCTCAATTGCTTGTGCAAATTGATAGAGGCTGTGCAAAATAAAACAGCTTTTCTCCATTTGAAAAACACCTGGAAAACACTGGGTCTGTGCCACTCCGAGCAATATTATATTTAGCTTATCTAATGTGATTACTGCTAGAACATGCTAGCTAAGCGATACGCCACCCTTCCTACACTTTCACATGCCCAATGCTCTTGATCTATATCCTTGATTGCTATTGATTCCCTGCAAGATTTCATTATAAAATCAATATTTTACAAGGACTGTGACATATTGTTGCCATGAATGGAGCAGCCACCTGGGCAGGCAATTAATATGAATTAAAGAAAAACCATGCACAAAACAAAGAAACATCTTATTGATCAAAATAGACTTCTTTTTACCATGATAACACAATCAATTAGACAGAGAAGGCTAATACCACTGCTTAGAGTTAATAACTCTTGAAATGAGAACAAAGGCCCATTTATTGATTTTTTGCCCTTAAATGTGACTAGATTTATTAGACATGCCATATGACAGAATATATGTATATGTGAATAGATATAGTAGATAAAACAATGGATCAATGTTCAATCATTATATCACCTCATCAATGTATCTCTTGTTCATGGAACCACTGGTAACCAAATTGGTTTTAGAAGAGTGAATGGGGAACAACACTTACACCACAGGGTTGACCTGGTCTCCTAAAATGTCTTTGTACTCCTCAGTCATAATTCTTCCCTGCAGAGAATGAATCAGACCCAATGATATCAGCACTCTGCCTGACAGTGAGGCTGTGAATCAGCTGGGCTGGCCTACCTGGAAAGAGTTTATATTGGGGATTGGTTGCTGCACATCTTCTTTAAAACTAAAATGTTGTAGACTTTCAAATTGCAATCTAGTGGCTTCAAAATGAGCCCTGCTACATGTATCGCTTTCTTCGTCTTCCCCCCATAAATATGTGGAGGTATCATAAGAAACAATAATCCTTTGAAGAAAATGCAGATAAATGTAATCTCTTTCTCTTTGGTCTTGCTGAAGGCCACCTCTTTGGTTTAATCAGTTTTATTAGGAGGTTTCTCCACCTGCCAAACCTGCAGTGAGTTATAAAGAGCACGTGGAACAAAGGCCAGAATGGCACCCATTGTAGGTCCAGCTGAGGGAGCTTATTTATCTAGTTTAGTTCTTTGCAAAATCACATTCTGAAAATTTGTAATTACATTTTTTAATGCAAAAATTTGGATGGCGGCATGTCTTGAAATACCCTGATTTCCACAGAAAAGTCTCTGCAATATCTACTACACCCAAAAAGGACACATTTTAAATAATACTTAACTGTTCTAAAGAGCCCATCAGTTTTGCTATGCCAGCAGGCAAGTAGGTAGCCCCAGCTGGAGATTAGTCACCAAATTAATAAATGCTTTTTTTTATACTTTCTTCCACTCATTGTTTTATTGATTTTGAGTTTTATTTTTAATGAATTATGCTTTTTGGAGCTTTTGTTTGCACCTTGCATTCACATTTAATTTCATATTCTTCTGAAACATGCTTGTCTGTAGTGCTGCATATACACACAATACGTCCTAGACAGCAGCCATTAACAAAAACTCCCAGGGTCATCAATTATGTTCTAACCAGCCCTGCTTGGAAAAAAAAAATAATGTTAGGTGGCCTAGTTCAGTGCAAAGCTCTTGTCATAGACAAAGACATCCCTCATTGGTGTTGAGTTCCATTGAGGCAGAATTTGTATGCCTACGGCACCTGCCTCTAGAGTGCTGTCTTATACATTGAGGATGTATATGAACAAAAGAATACAAAATGCCAAAATTATATAATGAAGCGGCCATTGATATTCAAGACAGTTATATTTTAGTGTTGTCTGTATACCAAATCTTACATTTAAATTGAAAATATTCATAACACTCAGGGTAACACAGAATCAGTTCAATATCTCTTACCAAAAATGTGTTTGTTGCTGCTTTATTTTAATACACATATCCATCTCAGAGGTATATATAAAGCCTTGATAGGCCAGATAATTATGTTCAGTTTCCTTCAGCTCAACACCATTGACATGGAGTTATTGTTATTAGTTACTTAAAACTATAATATTCATGTAATTTAAATTGCTATGTGAACTGGTTTCCCAATTTTCATTCCTCCTCCGTATGGTATCACCACCTGTCTGTCACAAATCAGGGACTAATTCTTGAGCAAATCCCTTGAAATTATAGGCACTGTTAGTTATGTAGTTATTTGAAATTATACACAGAACTGTAAAGGGAAACAAAGTTTCATATTACAGTATGACTAGAATACATTAAACAGCATAAGTTAAGACAAGCCAGAGGTATTGCCTGCACTGAGTATTAAACAGAATGTGGTGACAAATCAATAGTTTCATCCATCAGTACTTAATTTATGTCATTTGTGCTTCTGCACAATCCTTATGAGTTATTACTGTGGATCGTTTTCAGCAAGCAACCATTTCTTCTGTGTATTTAGTCCATAGGTTTTGGCTGTGGAGTTTTGGCTGCTTCCACAGGGAACACTGTTGATCACTTAATCTACTGCATACTACAAGACAGGAAAAGCACAATAAGATTAAATTGTTCTCTGTGACAAAAAGCCACCATCCCTCAGCTGGAGGGGCCAAAATTTCAAACATCATTTGCTGCTTCATTTTCCCACCCTAACCCCTTCCCTTCGCTATGTCAAAAATGACTAAGACAGGGAGGGACAGAATGTACCCCTTGCTTACTTTGGCTACCCACTTGACCATTATCCTCTGAGGGCTCTGCCAACATGGCCAATCATGGAGCACTCTATCTGATCCTCCTGGGTAGCTCTTGTATAGAGCACAAAGAGGAGAAGACCCCCTTCAGTTAGGTCATGTCGACAGGATGGATTCTGCTGGGCTCTTAACAAGTAACAATGGGCCTGCCAGTGGGGAGCTTGTGAGTATTGTCTTTGGCAGCCCCTGTGCCTGTCGCAAGGACATCGGCTGCTAACGCTGGTCCTGATTGGAGAGCTGGCACTGGGCTGTGACTTGACAACTTTTTGATCTGCATAGGTGGGGGGAGGAAGGGGTAGTTTCTCAAGGACCTGGCCTTTACACGGCAGCCAAGACCGTGGTGCGGACAGCCTCCCTCACCGTCATGGCAAGATTGAATCTGTCAAACCGCATTAAACAATGACAGAGAGCACAACCCCCAACAGGACGCATCATTTCCTGCAGCTAATACAATCCGCATTTAATCAATGAGAGTAAACTCTTGTTTAAGGCCGGTGCCGCCATGGAGTGACCTGGCCAGGTTTGATACAGTGGCCCAAACCCCCAAGCCCCACCCTCTCACAACCCACTAACCCTTTCACCTTTCTCCCACCCTTTCTCCTCCCCCTACAAAAAAAAAAAAAAAATTCACAACAGCACCTCAACTGACATACCACAGGACTGAAGTAATCCACTGTGGGATCCAAAATGTCCTCTTTGCTGGGATTTGCTCATTTTTTGACATTACAGAATATGTGTGATGGGGGATTGGGGAGGGGGCTGTCCAGCTTTTAGATGTTGCAAAATCGGGTTTTATAAGATCTTAAGACTTATGTTTATTCTTACAAAAGGGGTCAAATGTAACTATCTATCATGGAGGAAATCACTCAGGCACATGTATTATTGAGGGGTTATGTGCTTTTGGACCTCTGTGAATAAAACATAGGCCATCAGTATTATTGCAAGTAGCCAGCAGTGACTTATGCAAGTTCAAGGACTTTATTGATCGGCTACCTAGTCTTAATCAAAGTCTGTCCTCTCTACCACTCATAGTGATTAAATAAGTCAGCGAGTCTGACATAAAGTCTTTGACTTTTTCATTGCTTCTCAATCATGGCTGCTGGGCTCAGCACTTCACGATCTCTTTGTTCCAGACAGAAAACAACAGCACAAAAATAAATGAGGGAGCCTAAGAGGATATCTGAAGCGATGGAGGTAATATAAAAGGAAATGCAATGGATTTGATATTGGCCCATTTCTGAAAATGCCTGACTTGTTTGATATGCCAGTCTATTGAGACTCTTTGGCATATTCACATGGAGCTGTGTCAGTGCCCAGCCAGGTAAATTGTTAGTTTCATCCTGTTAATGGAAGCATAAAAACATCTCCCTGGTTTTGACAAGGAAGGAAGATGATTAGTCCTCTAAGCCAGCATCTGATATTCTTATTATCTGTCTGATAAAGGTGTTTCTGTCCTGCTGCTCACATGTGTAGAATAGGTAAGATGATGGATAGGACATAAATATATGTAGGTTTGGATTCAGGATAGCTGTATAATGAGAGATATCAGAGGGAGTAATAAAAGAAGACAGCATTTCTGTAAGAAGCACTCTTTCACAGAGAGAGAGAGAAAGAGAAAGAGAGAGAAGGAGAAACAGAGACAACCCCCACTCCCTTGATCAGGTTTTGTAGCAGGTAAAACTCACCCCCCCAAAACTGCCCTTGAAAAGAAGAAAACCTCTCTGAAGAACAAAGGTCACTGTGTTCATCACTCATGTTTGCTTTTCTTTCTTGTACCATATTTCAAACTTTTGCTAGGTCTTTAACTGTCAGCAGTTTACTCTGCACACAGCAGAAATGCACAATTCATCTCACAATTTAACATGTGTCCTTAACTCCGCTTTGATATAAATGTATTTTATTTTCCCACATTTTAAGCTAGTGCTTAAAATATAACCCATAATAATAATAATAACAATATGAATAGTAATAACCATATTTATAATCTTTACTATGACTATGGACTCCAGTGGGCTGAGGTCTCTGATTTCTGATTTCCCTAGCTGTGCTTTCAGTGAATGCAATCAGGGACTGGAGCAGCTGAAGTGCTCATTCTTCTCTTATGGGTTTCATCTTATGAGCATATGTTAAACATGAAATAAGGGCCATGAACAGTGTAACATACTGTACCTATCCCCTATGTTATCCTGTTTATGTGGGCCGATATTGGCTCATCAGATAAAGCCAGCCCATGACCAGCCACTGGAGTATAGGCTGTTCGAGCTGATCAGATCAAAGCCAATGAAAAATTGGGCATATTTACCCAAAATATTACCTGGACAGTGCCACTCCTGGAATCTGAGAATTTATCCTCATTCTGGCCCAAAGAAGGTGACTGATATTTTGAGTCCATCAGTGTGTAGATAAAAAAAAAAAGATAGCTCATTTTGACAGAATACAATAAGTCCTGATAACTTCTGCTACCCTTACAAAAAAGCGATGAAAGCATAGAAATGAAATAAAAATGGGAATAATGATCAGGTGATATTAATGAAAGAGTCGTGGAATGAGTGCACATCTGTGTGTGTGTTCCCACATAAGCATGTGTGTAGATGGGTGGGCGTTACTTGAAAACACTGGCCCATTGTGTTAAGACCGCAGTTACCACATCCCTTCAATACCTTTATCTAGTTACATAAACACAGTGCCAAAAATATTTCCTTGCTTTTTTCATCGTAATGGTAACATAGCATTATTCAAAGTGATTCTATGTTTTACTGTCTGTTTAATTGTTTGGCATTACTTTGAAACAGAGACTTGATAAACTCCATATCTAGCTGATATTTCTAGCTGCAATCTGTGAAACTGAAACAAAGGCATTTTTCAGTATTTTCAGGCAAATTTCAGTATTTAAGTTAATTCCAGTATTACAATCAATTCATTAATCCTGTTTTACATTGAATTTCAACACTGTTGTGTAGAACAGGAGTGATTTTAAAGGGTATAACAATGTTTGATAAAAGATGTGATTTTATACTAAAAATTTTAGTTGGTTGTTGAATATCACCGCAACCTTGATCAAATATCAACCCTGATCTTACTGTGCTCCCATCTCATGATCACCACTACACAACAAACCCCCTTTAATTTTTCTTACCACTTACTAGTAACTTCCCAATGTTAGATATTTCCCACCCACCAAGAAGCAGAATGTGATTTAGAAGTTCACTGCCCCACAATTACTTGCAAATCAGTTAAAAATGAACTGACTCATACAATTTTGCCTAAATAAATGCCAAAGAAACCTTCAAGATGTTCCTCATTTTAAATCTGTGAGACAGCTTGACTCCTTAAGGCCAATTCACCAACATAACCTGATTGATATTTCTGTGTAGCTATTCATTACTGAAAGCAAACAGGTTTTGAAGTGGTATCAGGAGTACACGCTCTTTCTCTGTGTAACGTGTGAACAACACCACCAATCTGCCAGCGATAATCAGCCAACAAAAGTGACAGGGCAGAAAAAAAAAAAAACAAAACAAAAGGCTGTTCCGTACGCAAGCCAGAGGATTTCACAGATACGCACAATCAAGGCCATTCATAACACCGTGTTTGCTTTTTCTGACAAGTGCTTAAATGTTATCTGAGGAATATATATGCTTTTTAAATACTGTAATCGTTTGTACTTCAAAAGCTACGCAGCCGATATAAATTTCCATTATTTATGGGGGAGGAGCAATACCAGATGATGAGAGTTAACAAAACCAACTTTAATGCTGATAAGTACAAAGCCATTGTAACATATACAGGAATGTGAAAATTAAACAGCCAGTGAGATAACTATGAAGGGGTGAGAATGCTGGGACAAATCACATACATCAAAGTTATGCCGCTTATTATTTGATAATCATTTTTTTTATGAAGCCATATCTGTATCTTGCACAACGTTTATTTCAGGTTGAATATTTTCCAAAGATCATTTCAGGTTTTTATCCCCACCCATAAACTGTTATACTGAATAATGTATATTAAGACAAATAATTGTGAAATAATTTATCCAATGATAATTTATTGAGCAGAATTTGTACACATTTAAGAGGCCATACATTATATATCATTAATATTTAATACATAATTAAGTTACTTATGAATAAAAAAAAAAATATATATATATTTACTAGCAACTGTATTGTCAGTTGTCTACAGATGGGATGAATGCTCTGGTATGAGTTGTTTACCCTTGCATTAGCTTGTTGTTTATTGACTACCTCCAGTAGCTTGGCTTCAATGTGCTGCAAGACCATAACCTTGAAAGGACAGGTTTTGTTTCAGCACTGAAATGGATGCATTATTGGGCCTGTCAATCTGCATCATTGCTGCCATTGAGGTGCTGGTTCTGAATGGGTGATCCGGTCCCATCCTATATCTAACACATAGTTCTGACAGACCAATAAAATGATGAGGTAATGGTTTTTCCACAAGTCTGACTGATGGCCAACCTCCTCAAGAATAGCAGTTCTCTTCCCATATAACTTAACATAGAAATATGAACTTCTTTGTTTCCACCTCTAAAACAACATATTATGCCATTTCATCTTTTCATATGCCAGGCATTCATTTTACAAGTTGTGCATAAGACACCAATTTAGATGAGGTAAGCTAAGAATGGGACATTGCAAGAATTAAATAATTTCACTATTGATTTAACATTATGTTCTAAAGTTACTTTTAGACCACTAAGTACAATCTGAAAAGGGGAAGAATCTTAATGCTATATCAATATGTCTTTTTAAAAGGCCATTTTTTCTGTTTTGTTCCCTGTAACATCCAGTAACAGATGGAAATATTATTCATGGGGTTTCAAGAGTGATGGACTATACATAGATGACTTTACTGTACTTAACCCTTAGAGTCCTATTTTGTTTCTCTGTTGTCTTTTCTGGGCTTTTACTTCATTTATTCATGGGTAGTGTTTATGTCTATATAGTATATGCAGTGTTTGCACTCTCTTGGGTTCAGATGTGCGCCTACATGTTCTTACATGTTTCTTAAAAACTGTATATAATCATTCTTTCATTTTCAGTTATGTATGTTCAGGATATGGTAACGATGCAATGTTTTATTTTCCCTTTTTCCATTATTTATCTTTTCATTTGTGTCCAATGAACTTTTATTTTGAAATAACCCCACTGCTCATGACCTCTGGTATATGTGTGATGCTCTTGAATGACTCAAAACCTGTTTAATTGCCTGCAGCTGTGGACACAAAGAAAATGGAGGATGCAGAGGCAGGGGACTACCCTCCTTTGATCTGTAACGTCAAAATGCATTGAGCTACAGTTGTCATTCATACCATAATAATTAAAGTAAGAATTAAGGCACACTTTGAATGAAAACAATAGCGTTTGGCAGTGCAGACGTGTTGACCCACCTAAGACCATGCATGCTTAGTAAGTTTAGCATGGAACAATCAATGAGGGTGCTATGCCAAGTGATCTTCCACAGAGCCCTGATATCTAAGCTTTGTTATGGGAAATTGACAATTAAATGCACCATTAGATACATTTAAACATTCTGAACTGACCACTTTATACACTTATACTGTATGGGACCGTCATTTTTTGTGTGGTTTCTCCACTACTTATGTGCTTCACTGCCTTGAAGTGATTCATTTTGAAAGAAGTTTTCAGTGTAAGGCAGTCTCAGAAAACTGACAAATAAAATTCTTTTATCCCTACATCAACACTGCATTGTGCATTACTCTGCTGTTAAACAAACATGTTTTTAGAAATAATATATAGCTGGTGTTATTCTGCAGTTTAAAAATCTGTGTTACTATTTTTAATGTTTTCATGCCACATATTGGAGAAGGACATCCACCAATAAAGTAGATAACAAGAAAAGACTTTGTGTACGTTTCTGTAGAGGTAGACACTTTAAATGCTATATTAAAGCAGAAAAAATTCTGGCTGTCATAAAGGGTGTAATTCAATCAACAATAAACACAATACAAATGATAACAGTTTTGCTACTTCTGTTTATGCAGAAGTATTGATTATTCTCTAGCAGAAGTGTTTGATGTTGCTGTGGAGCATTCTGACAAAAGAAACACTTATTGACAGAGTTCATGGGATGAGATTCAGAGATGAGAGCCTGATGGAGCCAGCAGGCCAATACACTCTTCCACTGCTCTTAGGATGTCAGTAACTTGACATGGAACACCCCTTTTATTTATAATGTCCTTGAGCTTTTATAATTCCTTAAAAATATTTGAAAAAAGAGGGTTAGTGTTCATAATTTGTTTATAATTTGTGTTTGCAGATTTATGTGCAATGTAGAAACAGCTTCCATGAAGGTAACTGTGAAAACACGATTCATAATCTTGATGTGAATCACGGGATCAAGGGATGTGAGAGGAATGTGTAGATTTAAGTGTCCAGTTGTGTGTGTCTGTGTTACTTGGTCAACTACAAATGTCCCCACTTCACCCCATATGACAAAAATGAATGGAATTTGAAGTGCTGAAACAATGTTTTTTGTGGTTTATACATGACCTACAAAATAGTCAGACAGCAAAACATATTTCCCACTAATACCTTCAGTTTAACAGGTCAGTTAAAAGACATTACCTTAATTATTGCTCTTTTCAGAAACAGATACAGCCAGTTCAAGGGGTCATGTAAAACATATAGACTAATAAATAAAATTATGAGTAATAGTAAACAAACAAATGCATACAGCTTTGTCTATGGCCAACAAACTTGTTAATATAGTTTTGTTGATTCCAGTGACAGCAGCAGAATGAATGTGACATACATAATGATGTTGTCTTAAAACCACCAGGTAAGAGGGGATATTAATTTGTAATTGCAAGTGCTGTCTGCAGTCATAATTGAGGGGGGTAGAATCCTTCATGAACCTCATGGGACCTTGCAATTCTCTTCCAAAATGGTCTAATTTTCATGTGGTGAGAGAGGCCTACTGTAGTTTGGGGGCTCAATCCACCAAGCCCCTAACAAAAAAAGCTCATGATAGCGCAACGCAAACCCACGCAATTACTGTAAACCCAATTATAGCAGAACAAAAAGAAAATTACATCACCTAATGGGAAACATACACATAAAAGCAAAAAGCGTACTTGAGTGCTCTGGGGGACTAAAATGACGTTGCATAGTGACCGACCGCTGGTTTACAAAGTAAGATAATAGAAGAAATAATGATTACAACACAGAGGTTCAGGAAGTGTAGTCATTGAGACCAGCTAAGACAGGCACTGATACATGGACTGGCACACTATGGTCAAACTGCATTGACCTGGAAGCAAAGAGAAATGTATGGAGGTTACATGATAAAATGTGAGAAGTTCAAGATACTTACCACCTGCTTGAAATAGTGCAATTTTGTCCACAACGCACAGAAATTGCCTTGTGGAAATCAGAAATGAGTGATAATGGCAGGTCAGCATGTATTCACACTTGCATTCTAAGAAATGATAAATGTAAAAAGGTGCCATTTACTCAGTTTGGGGTAATTTTAAAAAATGAACAAGCAAAAAAAATCTATCATAAACATGTGTACCATTTTCTTCAATGTATTTTTTTTTTTCCTTTGAAAATTACTTCTTCAAAACCACCAACATACTGAATGTTTCCCACCACAGTGCCCCTAAAATGTATCTATAATCCAGCACCAGCTAGGAGGAACACCTACTCAGAACAGAGATGGGTCACTCGATGCCAACCTCGAACACAAGCCTGTTCTGCAATGGGTTATGGTATACAAGTTGCCCAGATTGGGCCAATTTGGGTATACACTGCTGAGAGACAATGAGATAAGTTGAGAAGAAGCTGGTCACTTTAGGAAAACTCTTCTGTGAAATAAACATGCAACAATGGTTCTTTTATTCCAAAACCATAAACAACTTGAAGATTATCTACAAATAATTAACATTATTATTGTTTTATTCATTTAAAATTTTGTGTAACAGTAGAGAAATGCTGTTTTCATAGTCTCTCTCAGCAAACTACAAGTGTGCAATTTGCAATTCTTAAATAGCCAGCTATTGTTTGTCACAAAGGTACTGGATGAGTTCAACGATAAACTCTGGTCCCAGAGAAGAACAGCCAGCATTTCCACAGCCGAGCTTTCACACTATCTGTCTCAGGTTTCTCAGTTCCTTTCTGTTCTGTCACAAAGGTTAGCAGCTCCCGTTCACAAAATGCCATTTTTTCCCCTAGCACAGCACTTATGTAGAAATCCAATCTCTGGTTAACCTCGTTGTCGTAATGTAAGGAGCTGCTGTAGTAAAGCTCCATTTTGCTTTTTTTTTTTTTTATTTCATTCGCATTTGGCATGAACCCCTTTTTTTTTATTTCATTCGCATTTGGCATGAACCCCTTTCTGCAGCGCGAAATAAAACATTGTATACAAGACGGGGTGACCTTCATTTTCTGTTCAGAGGTCAAATTCACCAGTCAGATTATGGCTTGTGGTTAGTCTCTGTATTATTTGTACAGTGCATTCACAGTTCTGAGAGCAGGTGCTTCCCTACTCAAGCTTGATAGCTTTTCTGACGGTTTTATGTTTCTATTCTACTTTTCTGAAAGGCTACCACATGTTCGGAGCCATTCGGTTAAGAATTTGAACACCAACAATCTGAATGACCATGTGTGTTCCACAGTGACATGATGGTGTTTTCATATCTTCAGCCTCCCTCCCCCACTCTCCCTTTCCACATTCATACACATGCACAGCTTACACAATACAGAATCCCCATGAACTGTTTTTTTTTTTTTTTTTTTTTTTTTGCCTTGAAAGATTTGAATTATGGGTGGTTTGTGAAATAAAATGAACTGCTATTGAATTCTATAGAAATTGGCTTGGAAATGGATAATAAAAACCAATTTACTGAGTAATTTCCCTCTGATCATATACACATGATGTCAGTTCATGTCTTATCAGTTAACATAGGTTGATATGTGCTCTATAGCAGTGCTTCTTGGTTTGAGAGGCTAAATATGATGTACACTGCAATTACTGTCAAGTACCATGTCCTGCTTGAGATGGTTTTAAAATGAGATCTTGGATTCAAGAGATTCTATTTTCAAGGATGTAAGGCCACACAGAAATATGAGCCTTCCTATTATCAAAATTGCCTTCCATAAGTAATTAGCAGCTGATTTTCGGATTTTCTTTCATAAAAGTGCAGTGTCATTTCAAAATACATAATTTTCTAAGATAATCTATAAAAATGGGAATTTTTGGACAGGCTTTACATTTGTAACTCTGCTTTGCAAAGATGTGACATTGATCTGGTATTTACATGGTATATTTGAATATTCGATATTTGAACTGCAACAAGGGGGACCTTGATATTTATTTGACTCTTAAGGATTGATGAACTTTAGCTCCAGTTAATTATGAACAATTTTGTGGTAACTGTGAGCTAAGCTACTCTAAGATTTTCTTCACACACACTTAGGGTGAAATCCTGATCCATCTTATTTAAATGCCAACATGAATGTACTAGGTGTTTTTTTTTTTTTTTTTTTTGCATTCTCTGATGTGAAGATTCAGATGGCAAACCAGAAAAGCTAAATTACCAACATCAAAATCTAGAAGCAGCGGCCGCAGCAACATAATGAATGCAGATGCTGTCTGAATACTGATGCAGAGAGATACAGACCAGTGAAGGAGCTCTTCAGGATCCAATTGCCTCCATCTCTGCTCTACCCCCATGGCCTTGAAGTCTGCATAGAGTGCGTCTTCTGTTCTTATTTTTTTGTCTAGGGATCATGGGTTGTTAACCATAAAGAAACAAGCCATGTGGGATGTGTGTCAAAGAATGGTCAGGGATACATTCAATTAAATTAATGGATCCATTCAAGCTTCCTCTTCCACCTTTCAGCCCACAGCCAGGGTGAATACTATTAAAAGATTTTATACCTCAAGATGGTACATCATAGTATTTGCTGGGGCACTCATTTTTCCACTACAGCGCATTTCTTTTTTTGCCTGGAGAAATAAAATTATCGATGCGATCTTCACTTCAATGGGGCCCTTCATCAATATGTTTTTGCTTGTGTGCAACACGGGAGCACCAGACTTTGCATGTGTGTTTTGTGCGCTCACATGGGCTTTTTCTTCCAGCAGGTGCTCTTGTACACAAATGCGACCCTCTGAAAAATTGCCTTTAGCATAATTCACTCCGTTTTTTGAAAACTAAAGGCATCTGAGGCCATCACAGGCTGTGTCACATCTAAATCTATGTTATGCTGTTTTCCCTTTTGCTGTCTTTATGAAGTAGTCCGAAAATATCTGCATGATAACACTATTATTTATGCGAGTCCCTCATGCTTGATCAAGAAATTATGTATTTTTAGCTCTAAGACTGTGCTCTGTAATTAACAACCATTTTGTCATAATATCAGTTTAAGTGAAGCATAATCATATATAGATTGTTCATAATTTGTTCATTTGACTCATAGTATGACATAATGACCTACCTGTATTTTCTGAAGCAATCTACATTCTTCAATGAAAAATGTTCAACAACTGGTTAAAATGATTGGTTTGTCACTGATAGTACGATAGTCACGATGGTAGCTGTACCCATTTTTGTTGTGAGGACAGGTCATTCTCCAGTCCCTGCCTTACACCTATCAAGTGATGTTTGAGGACAGCATACCCAATGCTGAATGCAGAATGTATACGTAATCTCACCTCTCTATGCCGCTCTCTGTGTCCTTGTATAGAAAGCAAGCCACAAGTCCACTTGCAACACTTAAGCAATTTGACTGCACTATACTGTTGCAATAGAACCCCCAAATTTCAAGATCCAGATCAAAATTATTAAATGGAGTCAAAGTTAAAAATATGAGCACTGAACAATGAGCACAGACTGAAACATTACACTCAAGCAGCTGGCAACCTGTTGATATAATGCAAACCAGAGATGCAGTACATGTCATTGTTGATGTATTTTCATTGTTTAAAAAAGGGGCCTACTGTACAAGACCCTCATGGTGGCCTGAGTTTAGATAATGTGTTTGGATTATGTTACTTATTCCATTCTGCATATACATGTTTTTTTTCTGCCGTTTCATGTGAGTGGATCAAAAGGCCTGTCTAATAGCTCATGTTATACATCCATTTGCATGGCAGTTTCAACAAGTAATAATTAAAATTCCAACAAATGTCTTTATCATTTTGATTAATATAAAGTGCTAGTACAGCCACTGCTCTCAGCTTTAAACTTCTTATCCAGCGCAATACCTTAACTGTTATTCCAAACTTATGTTAGCAAAGGAGGTCATGGAAATGCATAGTTTGCTGGTATAAACATTAGTGGCATAACAGCATACATACTTTTCTTCTGGTATTAACACTTTATTAGAGTGTAATTAAGCAAAAATCTCATATGAAACACTCCAAATGTATAAATGCTCACACAGACTGGAACCAAAGCAGTGTTGTCTGCTGTTGTGCTGTTGTGGTATGACAATGGATACTGGTTAATATTACAGCCTCATCACATAAGAAGACCTCTGATTAAAGTTTCTTTTT
This sequence comes from Albula goreensis, assembly GCA_022829145.1. Lineage (NCBI taxonomy): Eukaryota > Metazoa > Chordata > Actinopteri > Albuliformes > Albulidae > Albula > Albula goreensis. The sequence continues at coordinate 13,100,664 of CM040744.1, forward strand.
AAATTGTATGTGAAGGCTTATAATTTGTCAGTTGCCTATTTTGATAATGTTTAATTCATATTTCCTTTACAGCTCAGTCATGATCATTACAGCAAATGTACCCTTAGATGAAGGTGCTTACTCTTAATGATAGTTCAAAACATTCTGATGACAGATACAGCTGTCAGTGCAGTGTATAAAGTGTAGAAATGTCTAGATAGCAAGTAAGGCAGGTATTTTCCCCTCATATGTTTTCTCTTGCTCATTCTTGCACTATTCATTCTTCATTCTTCAAAAAATGCTCTCTCTCTTTTGGTTTGCAAAGACTGCAGGTTTTGTAAAGAGACGTCATGTTTGAAAATGTTTTATTTGTTGGTATTCGACAGTCACATTCAGGCTATTTTCGAGTGATCTGGTTGGGATTCTTTCTGTGCCAGTCCGCTTTGAATACTTTCACCTTTCTGGCTTGAGAGTGAAATGTCAAAGCATAGAACCAGTACCATTTGTGAAGATGAACAGTGCAAAAGCTTTTGTAAACACAGCAATATATTCTTCAAGCGGACGAATTAATAAATCAGAAATACAGCTGAAAGCCTCCCAGGTAAACCAAGCCTGGATGGACAGCTAAAATTACTAATTGGTTTACTGATCAGTTGTACTTTGTTCGATTGATTTGCAATTAATTCTGGTTTGTGGTGCGTTGAAGACACTGCTTGGCGCCAACCTTTGGGGCTGCCGACACCCTATACTCACCCAGAGAACGGCAGAGCTGAATATCAATACCTCAGCCCCACAGTTATGCAGATTGTGTGTTCAGGTCTCCAGGAGGTCATTTCCTGGGATGCTTCTCTCTCTGTCATTCATGGAAGCAAAAGTTGAAATATTACACATTTCACCATTTAAAATTATCTAAGTGTTGTTTTTTTATTCTCTTGGAAGCATTTGGTGGTTTAACAAGAACAGCATTGCATTTTTTTCTAACAACTGCCATTCGTGTAGTTTTGTGAATGTGATTCTCTGTTCTGTTCTATTGTCAGTATATTGTTGAATTGCAGAAATCCACAAAATAGTGTTTTGTTATTCTTTACAATGGTTGCTGATATTTATTTAGGCTTCAGTGTATGTTAAAATATATTTTAAGAATGAAAGATCTCCCATCATGTTCAAATGTCCATCTGTAATCATCTGTACAATGATGTAAGCAACGATGCAAGTAAGCAAGAGAGTAGATATGTTAAAATATTAATTATTGCATGTGTTGGTAAATTAAGACACAAATTCACAAACACTTATGTTGTCTACTGATCACTTGTCATTTTATGTACTCTTTTGAGGTATTCCATCTTATCTCCCAAGATTCATTCATGCCTAATGGTGTAGATATGAAAAGCTGGCTGTTTCTATGGAAAACCCTGACCATTTAGGTGGTAAAGATTTAGAGAAACCCTGGTCTAGTCCAAAGCAATTTGTATAGAGTCAACTGCCTTTTAAAAATGAAAATATGACTCAGTTTTAATGATCAATTCGTATAATGACCAACACAAAGAGCCCAACCCCAGACAGTAGTGCAGGTGAACTGCAATTAAACCACTACAGGCCTATTTAAAATACCATTGTGAGAACAGGGGCAGATTATTTTACATTTTGGTCACAACTGACAGTGCTTTTTCATTTCAGGAAATGTATGATTAAATTACATACAGTTATAAAGAGACTGGTAGGGAGCCTGCAAGTTTGGTTCATTGAAATGTATGCAGCAGTCTTTCTGAATGAAAAGCTCAGGTAATGAAAACAGGGCAGTGTGAGAGACTCTTTTGTGGAAAATCTCAAACACAAAGGTGCAAATCTGAACAGTGCTCCTGAGTTTAGAGGAAGAAAAAAAAGCCACAGGAGGGTTAAACGGAATCGGTCGATTCTTGCGAAACATATTTGTCTCGGTCAAATAAAGGCAGCGCCTGATTTGGCTCCCCTGAGGCCAAACGGCGATAAGGGAGGCCTGACCACAGACGCCTTTCCAGCCCAGACTGCTGGGCTTTTTCAGTCTGACGGCGATCCTGTTACAGAAGGTGCAGGCGAGTCCCGCACGACGTCTCAGCCGCCACATTAGAGACACCATAGAAGCGGCAGAGCGGCCCCCTGAGGGAGAGGAGCAGGTTTTCTGACTCCAGCGCGAGAGAGAGAGAGAGAGAGAAGGAGGGAGAGAGGGAGAGAGGGAGAGCCATCTCTCTCTCATGCACGTCACTCTGTCTGAGGATGTTCTCTCCAGCGCCTGCTGCTCGTGTGAACTGGGCTCTGTGCTAGTTGCAGTTTAGTTGTTCTCTTATTCTTGCTATTATTTTACAATTTTAGTCTTTGCACTCATTTATATTTAGTACCTTTGACCCACTGGTGATAGCCTGACATTATCCATGTTGCCACAAGCTTTTATTTAAATTTTGTTTTAAACTGTTTGCGAAATCATTAAGGTGTCAGAATCGTTATAGCCTTTAAATGGGTAACTGTAGCTCACTGTATTCCAGTTACAGTCCCAGGGAAGCCAGGCAGAAACAGCCTTTTTGTAAGCGCTGTGTGAGCTACAGATTAGAAAATACACTGACTCATCTGCAAGTGTCAGGTGTCACCATAGGGGTGGAACACAGTGATTTAAGGGGCTCTGTTGATGATTCCAAACTGGAGCCGAAAACAGCATGGTAAATTAATACAATAACAATAACAAATGAAATGTCGCCCCATTTAATTCTTCGGAAAGTCATGAACTAGTTCTGAAGATCTTGAGCACTGTGTTGTAATGTTTATACAACAGAGTTCTATGTCCCCCCTAATTAGGTAGAAACCACAGTAATGAACTAAAATCTATTGCATCATCATCCCAAAGATTTATAGTTGTAGGCTACAATGACCCATCCTCTGACCCTTGAAACTGAAGTCAAATATTCGTCCTGGTCTTTTAAATTCCCCTCACATATAAATCCTTTGGTGCTAATAAAATACCTCAACATACTATTGATACAGGTATTGATTCATTTATACCTAATTACCGGCTGCTGCGAGGCCAAATTGAAAATACGCCCACTGTGAAGTCAGTTGTGACCAAAATGGCCACATGAGGTTGATAAACATTCACCTAGAGACCATCCGAGCTTTCTAGTGAATGTACCCTCAATTATAGTGTTATGAGAAAAGGACTGTAATGTTATGGTATATCCATGAAAGTTCATTTACATCATAATCCATGATCCAAAATACTACTATGTTGCATATTTATAGTCATTTACACATTCAGGATCAATGAATCATGCACAGATCTCTTGTTTCTGCAGTAATTAACATAAGCTACAATTCCTTTTTTGAACGTTCAGTGAATAGCTCACTAGCGCCAAGAAGTAAACAGAGGTATTTATTCACGTATTTCACACTAGTGAAAATAGAAAAATAAGACGAGTGAAAGAAGACTGCAAAAGTATATCTTTGCAAATTTAAGCAGTAAGTTTCAATCTGTCGACAAAGCTTTTATTGATTGTGCATAATGTCCATAATTGTCATAACCATAACACGACAAAGCCAATGTCTTTGGTTGAGACATTGTTTTATTTATATTGAACCTCTGACTGGGGACAATTCTTACAGCGTCTCAGCTTTTTTCAGTTTCTTATGGAAAGCAAGCCACTGAGACCAGCTGATGAGGAGGAGCCGTCCTCTATGCTCCTCCCCCATTTCGCCCAGCATCACGCATCATCACCATCTGATGTCATGCTTATCTGTCAGATTTTAATGTGTGTTTTAAGCAACACTTGACCCAATTTCTGAAGCATTGTGTTAGCAAAGATACTCATTATTAATAATTTTATTTATGTGAGTGAAGCTGGAAATGTGAGCAGCCATATAAGTCAAAGTAGAATAGGAAGGATCAATACCTGCACTCTATTTGGCCCAAAAGGTATGGCTCTAAAACCAAGGAATAGCTGGTTACTAGGACCCAAAGATCCACTTGTTCCTTTATTCAGGGATATGGGCCTTCATCCTGCTATGGTCACAAAGCTGTAATTATAGACTAATCAAGGGCTACATTAGTGCTTTCATTGTCCTTGCCCCCAATCTGTGTGCGCATGCGCGTGCGTGTGTGCGTGTCTGCGTGTGTGTATACATACTGTGTGTCTGGGCACATTTGACCATGATGGTGTGCATTTGTTGCTCACCTGTTGTCAAGTGCATTGGTCCTGCCTCTCTGGAGATGCAAAAATGTACTGGTATATTTATGGCAACATATGTCATGTAATGGAAAATCATTTAACAAAAACCCACATAATTGCCATCTTCCCCCTATTTTTCTTGTCCAAGCAAGTGGACAGAGTCAATTTTGCAGAAGTGCCCCTCACAAGTAAAACAAAATGGATCAAAAGCTAAATAAATGTATCCTGGCTAGGAAAATATGTGAAGCAGATGGGAGGCACTGGTGGCGTTTGTCATTCAAAGGCCATATGCAAAAAGCTGCCCACATCATTGGCTGTTCAGCTGAAATGTATATAGTTAATATCAATGGAAAATGTATATCATTTATCATTTGCATATAATGTATATGTCATTATATAGTTAAAAAAAAAAAAAAAAAAAAAAAAAAATTATATATATATATATAGTTGCTATATTATTTCAACAGCAAGTAAACATATAAAATGAAAACTCTTTCAATATAATCCATATATATTGCATTGAGTTTTCCCTTCAAAGCAAAAAAAAAAAAAAGTCATCAAATTTTGCCTATTGCCTGTATCTACCCAATACTGTATGTTTTGCAGCTTGTTTGGAAACAGAGCATTATTGTAGTTTTGCCGATGTGTTTCAAATAAAAATCAAAATTATAAAAATTGGGTTTTGATCTACGAATACATTCTGTGCTGTTTATGACAAGAGATTACGAATACAGTAAGGGACTCAGTCACTCCAACATTCTTATCAGAGAATGGGAGAAAAACATGAGTGTTTTGTACTTATTATCAAATGAAATACCAGTTAAATATTAGACAATGTTTGTCCAAATAAAAGATAACCCTGTAATTGCCAAATCATACAGTCACTACATTAACATTTTCTCACCACTGCTCATATACTTTTAAGATAAGCCGCAACAGTAACACACAGTAGCTCCTTGTTCCAGTTATATAGATGGCATTACGATTACAAAAATGTAATCACATTTAAATGTATGTTTTAAACAGGAGGTTGTGGAGGTAAAATGTCCCTGAGCGTGTTATGATTTCTATTGCAATTTCTGACTCAACCGCAATTTCCAAACGCAGTGATTTGCTTTAACCTACTCAACTAACTTAATTTTCTAAAACCGTAAGGAAGATGTTCCATTAAGTAACCTCTACAGCACATGTTAGCAGGAAATAACAATAGAACTGTCTCAGGTGGGGCCTACGCTGTAGACCTGTACTTGAAGATCAACACAAATACCATATAAAATGTACGAAAATATGACCACAATACCCGTTTTCATGTTTATTTCCATCTGAATTGTCTGTTTGCGCATGGACCTTGGAATTTATGCTTGTAGCTATATTTTTTCTTGCTTTGGATAGTCAACAAGGAATGAATTAAGAACAATTGTTGTTGTTGGCCACATCACAATTCTTTCAAAAGAGCCCTGCACTGTTCTGTGTCTCCAGGCCCTTTGATGAAAATCATTTTATTGTGTGACACCATTCCTCATCTGATGGCATCTTGCATGCTTTGAAGGGGGCCCTGGACGTGTATATAGAAAAATTGGAGAAAATTGCAGTGTTTTTCTATCATTTTCAGAAACGTGGGGGAGTAATTTGAAGTCAAATTATTTCAAGAGTGTGGTCTGTCTTCCCTAACCAAGCAAGCTTGGTCTGGCTGTAGCACTGAGTGCCAATATTACATGAAGAAAAATGCATAGCTACAAGGAATATATTTAGGATGATATTTTGTTATCAGCCCATTGTTCTTGTCATTGCCATTGGAACTGATGTCTTAGCAGCACCTTAAAAATACAAGAATACCAAATAGGAATCTCATTAAAAAAAAAAATCCAGACACACAAATATGCCTAAATTACCAATACAAGCTAGCATGGTTGTTAGTTTACATCCTTCTACAAAGGTAACTTCTGATATAATACTGATCTAAATAAGCATTGAATTATGCCCTTTAAAAAAAAAAAAAAACCATGTATACATAGCTTAAAGAGGTGTCACTAATGTAGACAGGAAAATAGTAAGTAGTGAATAAATGCTATCCAACTATGCACTAGTTCAAGTAACCTTTTTAATAACAAGGAAAGGAAAATAGACCGAAGTATTATATTATCATAAACTTGAGAATTATTCACATAAAGTCCTACAGTTATAACATCAATAATATTCATTCAGTTATTATTTTTTTGGCTTAGGTTTTTTGGAGGAGATAGATGCAGTATAGAAGAAAATATGATAATACATAAAAGCAACCTCAATAAAGTCAGAGCTTCTGAATAGAAAGGTTGCTCTCCCTTTCAAGTGAATGTGTGACACATGCCCAAACCCTGCGCAAGACAAATCACCAGCTGTAGGATGAGACAGAAATTTTGTCTCCATGCCAACTAATTGGGGGACTTTTGTCTCCAAAGTGTCAGTGAGAGCTTGAGCTTTTTGTGAAATTGCACATTGACACGTGCACCTCCACATGCTCCTGACATGACCTGTGGTCTATAGGAGATTTAGGACTTCCACCATGACAGCCATGACATCGACAGCCTTTGAGCCTTATTCAGTTCTTTCCAAGACTGCACATACAGTTGATATTTGCAGATGTATTTCTGTGCATGTTCATGAGTAAACAGCAATCAAACTTCTCTAATATATTGTCCCCACTCCTTCAGGTGGCCAGCTGTACCAGCCATGTATCATCACTGACGTACAGGGTAAAATATTATTTCCACTGCCATGGTAGCACTGATTACTGTATCAACAACAGAAGATAATGTATTCTGCTTGTGTATTTCTCGCGCCGACTTAAGTGACTCATGGGCAGCAAGTTATTGGAAATCTCTACTGGGCTAATTTTAACTAAAGGAAAATAACAGAATGGAATGTAGGTCTATACAGTGTGTGTGAGTGTGTGTGTGTGTGTGTGCGTGCGTGCGTGCCTTTGTGTCTGTGTGTGTTCAATACAGAACACTATGTCAATACAACATTGTATCAGTTATTAGACGGCATGTTTTATGCATCCAGCCTTCCAACAGAGGAACAGATGAACAAACTGTTCATGGGGTTAGAGAGGGATGTTTACATTTTATTGATGCTTAAATAAACCCGCTATGTTGGTGTAAGACTGCCCTCTGGTGTAGTAGAGTTCAGCTGTGAACCTCTTGCTGACCCAAACAGGGAGCTTTCACTGTGGGCACCATCAGTCATATGCTAACAGTCCAGACACAGTGGCCGGTTATCACAATCCTCACCTCAGCACAATAGTGGGTACACTCTCTTTACAATATGTATGAGTGTACAAATACTGCACCATGGTGGAACGCCTCAACCAACAGGCCCTGACTGGGTCACATTTCACAGTGATTTTTATTTTTATTTTTTTTAAAAATCGACACAAGTTGCTTGCACCAGTTGAAATGTAAATAGAAAACAGATACTTTACTGAGACCGCAGGTGATGCCAGACAAAAGATAAAGGTGATAATGGCTATCATTATAATAACACAAGAATAATACTATGAGTATTAATGCAATATGAGTCACTGATAACACCAACATGATATTTATCTAATGAATTTGACTGATCAACATCCCTTACAATCCCAATATCCTCTGTAATAAATAAAAACATTAAAAAAAAATCATTATCGACAATGAGAAACCGTGGACATGTGAATGGGCTAATTCGATATGCTTACTGGTGACTGTAAAAACACAATGAGCCTTAGTGTACTAAAAAAGCACTCAATACAGCCAGTAGTGACCTTGCTCAAAACAGCTTCAGAATGAGCCTTCTGTTCCAACATTTTTCTCCTATTGAATTGGCCTGAAGAATCTACTGGCTAGGTCTTCCCACCAGATAGAGCATTCATTCAAGGTATGGCTATATTCATCTTTCCTTTGGTAGAGCAAATGAGGTTGGATTTTTAGCATTGACACAGATGTACGTTTATTATATTTTATTTGCAATGTTATACAGGAGTAGGCATAGTGGAATATGGTTTCTATATTTTTTCCATTCCAGTAGTATTACATTTAAGTAAACTAAATTATACCCACTATGCTCTTATTCTTGGCTGATCTATAAGAAATACTCTTTGAGTGTTATACTCATTGGCAAAAATAAAACTTTTGCATTTCAAATTTCCCCTGAATTTAAATAAGTAATCAACCCCCCACAAACCAGGCCCTGCAGATTCAGTTACACATGACCCTTCAGTCCACATGGTGAAGCTACTTCCTGCTGCTGTTGAGATTCTGCACCAATCACATATTGCCCATGCGCTGGAGAAACACATGTTAACATGTGATCATATTTACTGTGAAGAGTCAGAGGTGCAGAAAAATGGTTAGTCATCCACATTTCCATATCTGAAATGTAGCCATATGGAGTGTTGCGTATACATGTATGCCACGGTGTGACTAGAGCACACTTTTCATGACTGCTTCACCGTCTGAGAACGAGCAAATATTCATTGCATAAGGTTATTCACAGAAACAATAGATATTTCACACAAGAGGTCTCACTTGACAGAGATTATATGTACTTTAAGGATCCCTAAACAATACAAACCCTGTTAGTAATTGCATTTAACATCTGGCCAACAAAAGATAAATCTAACGAATAAAGGAAATGAAAGCTCTAAGCAGATTAGCATGAGACAGCTCAGTGTATGAAACCTGCTAAAAGCTCCAAGCCTAAGTGTGAATTAAATTATATTGTGAAACAGTAGGGTCCTCTTGAAAAATGAATATTCTTTTTTCCAAACTAATCATATTTTATGAGACCTGCCTTGGATTTGCGCATAAAAATAATGGCATTGTTCATTTATCTAATGTTTATGGGTAACAAAAGGAACAATCACTTTAAAAGAAACATGGTTTCCATGAATGATTCCTTAATATTGATTTACAGTAGTATAGATATTCAGTCATACCTTTGACGAAAATGAATGTCCTTATGTTTAGGATTGAATTTCACTGTAGTTGATTGAATGTGATTTCCCTTTTCTTTGTACATTTAATACAAATTCTGGGTCAGAACACAATGTTCAGATTAGGTAGAACTGCGTCTTTCATGTGAAGTGCTCTGTTTTTATGTACATCACTGGGGGATCTCAGTAATTTCGTTATTATGGCAAGAGTAGGGAACAAAAACTGACAAATAATGAATTATAACACACAACATCAACATGGATAAATTAGCACATCCAAATCTAGGATTTTGCATTGTTATTGGAATCTCCAAGTGACTGATGATAGGAAGAATGAGTCAACCAAGATGAGTGTGAGAATTGAACAGGGGGTAGGGAATGTAAGGGCTGAGAATGATACAGAGGGAACGTTTACAGAGCCTGTTTTAAGAAGATCATGAGGACATCCCACTGTCTTTCAAAACATGCCATCTTTCCTTAGCCTTTAGGATCATTATAATTTATTTTTGAGCAGGATCATTGCCCAGTAGTGGCCCGCAAGCACCACATTGAGTAGCAACCTGGGTTTCCTAAAAGCTGTGTTTTAAGAGCAAACCAATTCCATGCCAACTTTGTTTTAGCAGCTTGACATTAGAAGCTATGGTGTAGGATGGCTGCTGGCAAATATTGAAGCAGGGGAGTACAACAGAGGGGAATACATGACTCTCTCTCCAGCTCTGTTTCCTGGCGATACAGTGCAGCTTTTAAAAACTCAGTCTTAATGGAAAATTTCAGCAGCAATTTTATTTGATTCTGGTTGGTTGGGAGAATAGACTCATGGGGAATTCTTTCAAGCAGAGATTGATCACAGATTGTCTGTGTGATTATGTAACTTGAAATCACATTTGTTAGTGAAGACTTAATTTACGGTACATATTAAGAAAAAAGGTTTTGGTTCATAGGTGGGTTACTTGATTTAATTGAAATCTTTGCTAATGACTGGACTCCGTATTTAAGAATGAAAAGAATGTGGGCTGCTTTAAAATTAAATGAAGCACTGTATATACACTCAAAAACACATGCTCATGCAAACAGAATATCATTGCCCATAACGTTTACATTAAAGCAAACCTACAGTTTTGCCATTGTGTACAATAATGTGAATCTATGAACTGTGTTAACTAGTCTTTTTTTTTTTTTTAAAGTGAAATGTGAACAGTACAATGAGCACACCAAGACAAATAATTTTTTCCCAGCATTAAAGCTGACTTGGATCTAATAAGAACCAATATGGACAGCAAGCAAAGCAAACATCACAAATTCTGTAAGAGCTCCATCTACATATTACCTAGCTACAGGAGCCAAAATCCAGCTTTCAGTTTTTCCTTTTTTTAATACCATTGGAAACTGTATCACTTGAATAAATGATTGCAATCTTTTAAACCATATAACAAAAATGGCTTTGTGGAATATGAAATTCAAATCAAATTAAATAATCAAGTCACATATTCCATCAAGATATTGAAGAAATAATCCTTTGAATGAGATATTTGAGGCTCATTTCAAAAGTGATGCTTTTTTTTACTCCAAGATTACAGAAAATATGAAACTCTACATTGTGTGCCAATCACTTTAAGGACGGAATAAAAGTAATCACATGGTCAGTTGTACATTAAGTATATTGTACTTGGGGGCATTTTTATCAAGTGCACTCATAGTTTGTAAAGCTAGCAGAATTTATATTGTTTACTTAGAAAAGTCTCGAGGTACACGTAGCGTTAGCCTGGATGACCTGAGAGTATAAAGGGAGTTCAGTGTATTCGTAGGGCCTACAGGTGTTCCGATATAATATAATAAAGTTAAAAACTAAAAGGATGTCATGTATTAAATGACTAGGTAAGGTAAAGTTTTACAAATCATGACATACAGGTGGTAAAAACAACAAAAATTGAAATGTATTTCTATTCATTTTCTAAAACTATTGAAAGTGATTTGACTTTGTTTCCTTATGTAGAGTGAACTAGATATGTACACATATCAGTAGAGTAGTCAGAGTAGAATCAGAGTAGAATTAGCTCTATTGGAGTTGATTTAACACTGAACATTGAAGTGTGTAAGCTTTACATATTCTTACAATGAAAACTCAGCATTTTTTTAGCATGGAATCTAAGCAGTCTTAATGCAACACAGTCATAAAGAATATTCATTATGTATGCCTAGAAATCCTTAATATTAACAAAAACTGCAGTTAGATATTTGCTTTAGAGGCAACAAGAATACAAGTTTAAAATCACATAGATTTGTATGAGCACACAAGCATGACACACACACACACACACACACACACACTTTTTCAGTAGCTGTCACTCACAGTGCTCTGCAGAAGTCTATTTGACAGTAATATTTTGCACAGCATGACATCTCATTTATTCTCAGTAATCATAATTTCTTTTACACACCCTTCCTTTTGGTCGCAGCCCCCAGCCCCCATCACCCCCCAGGTCCCCGTCTCTTCCCCCTCCCGTCATTTCTGATCTGGGTGGCACCGCTCGCCTCGGGTCAGCGCACCGCACTCCGCAGACGAACTATTCATGGGGGAATGGAGTGGGAATTTACATCTCACCGTAGAGTTTTCCCCTCCATTTGTTAGCATGCCAGGTCACTGCGCCGCTCCCCTGTCAAAGGCAAGATAATGGCTGCCACACTACCTCCTATTTATTACACACTCTCTGCGTCTGACCTTGTTCAGGGGCTGGGGAGGCTTTGTGATTTCTGACAAATGCCAGCTGCCGCCGCTAGCCCCGGTCTGAACTCGGGACTCCAGCTCCACGGCTGCAGTTAGCCCACTCGCTCAGGTCATTTCAATTTGGCTCTCACCAAATTGGCCATTTGAATATGTCATTTAGCTGCACGCTACTTTATTAGCTGGATTTTAGTCTTACTGTCGTCATTTCTGGAGCAGGTTTTTAATTTCCGATTCAAAAAATTTGAAAATGCTGTCATTTATTCATTTTCTAGAAATTTCCCACATACTTTTGGTCATTTCTGTTCATTTTTATATGGCTATGTTTTTATTGTATGTGTGAGGATGGTATTATACTTTATTATATTTTTTATGTGTATATTTGTTAATAGAAAATAAACTTGTCATGATTATGGCTGTATTCTCCTAGACAACATAATTTTAAAAAAAGAAACAGAAAAGTACTGTATCAGAGCTAGTGGTGCTGAAAAAGGAAATCACAAGACAGAAAATGAGGATGATTATCTTTGCTCAACTGTCCAGGGAATTTTTCCCATTAGCAATTAGCTCAGGTTTATAGTATGTATCCATGGATGCAGAGAGCCTGTGGGTGGGTGCAAAATGTCATAAAAGCAAAGCAATAAATATATCTGGCAGAGTCAGTGTGCCGAAAGTAAGGAGGGCAGAACATTCTGTCCATTCAGCTAACGTCATCACGTCCTGCCCAGCCCTAAATCAGCAAACGGACTGAAATGTGTTGGTGCCAATGGAAGGACGATCAGTGAGTCACTTGGCTCAACCATTTAGATAATACTGAATCTCTGACATGTTCTGGGGAACTGAATATTTGCATGGGACATGGGAAAACTGACCTGATACAACCATATTATTGGCCAGAAAGGTAGTGAAACACATCATGTTATCCTGGGTGATATTTAAAACATGTGAGAGAAAATATCCATCAAAACATTACAAGGGACAATAATATTTACATATTTTTATAATGTTGTTGATCATCTGAATGTATTGTACTATGCCATGCTCTCTTAATTCACAAACATTTTATGGTCTCCCATAAATCTGATTCATGTTCAATTTAGAACGATTTTCACATTCCCTTTTACACAGCAACATTAGTTGCTGTGAATACATCCAACCACGCAGATAGAGACTCTCATTTTACTGTCATTATGTTCCGATGTGAACATTTAAGTAGATATATGCATATTGACTGCAGTATTCTCGACTGTCATGAACAATAAGCTAACCACGCACCTGCTGAAACCACTGCATAGGAACCTGCAGAGATTTACCTGGCAGGCAGAGACCAGTGCTCTGAGAATCACTCCTGGCTTAAGTATCGGTTTCTAATGACCACAATCATATCACTGTGGCTATCTCACAGTCATCTTAATTCACTTGGATTTACCAAAATACTGGCCCAGAGTCAAATTAACCACAACAAGCTTGGCTCTTCTATGTGAATAAGATGCAAATGTTATGTATTTTTCCAATTGCATTTGAGATTAGCAGCTGGTGAGATTTATGAGACTCACTAAAACGAAACAAGTAAAATTAAAGGATAAAGGAAGGATAAAGAGCATTGTGGTCTACTTTTAGGAGATATCTAATCTCGACACATCATTTAATATGCCATTATACCGTGTCACTTGCATTTTTCTCTGTTACATCTGTGCATTAAAACCATATTTATAGACATGTCAGTCACATTGAGACAGATACTTATTACTGTCGTAAGCATGGCAAATGCTAGTAGCATTGCGGAATGGTTTGCAGTTCCATTTGCACCTATTATTCATTCATTCAACTTGCCAGTTTGATTAATTGGCATGACACAAGTATAATATGTATTTTTATTGTCAAGGTATGACAAACACAACTAATACCTCACTATGAAGCAAGTGAACCATGTTGGGAATAGTTTAATTCGTAATGTTTCTTTATTAGCAATTTATTAATTTTGTTGCCTTTAACTGGATTCAGACAATTCTTTAAATATTAACATGTGGACATAAGAAATAATACTACAACATTTTCAAATGTCATGTTTTTTGTTTATGCTGATATTGTATTATTTTGTCGAAACAAATCAACGCTAAAATTTCATGTGGATATACAGTAGGTGACTAAGAATGTCACGTAAACAGACAGGTTGATTGCACATATGTAATCAGAATGGCAGTATGAAATCTGTGAATAAATGAGATGAGGTTATTGCTTTTTAACTGTGAGCAGAGAGCCAATAAACCAATACACTAAATAATTGAATGCACAAATCTGATACTATCACAGGTCAATAAGCAGCAATACATAGAAGACCGAAAAAGTAGACGTTTCAGCTTCAATTAGCATGTCTCTGATGCTACAGACCACAGTAATTGCAGTACCAAAAGGAAACTTCCATTCAGAAATGGTTCAGAAAGATTACTCAATGTTTTATAGGGGACATTTATTCAGATCACCACAAATTCACAAACATGGGCTTTTTTTAATGTCAATGGGGAAAAAAAAAAAAAAAAAGTCTTTTAGAGGAATTAATCGGTGCATTATAAAATCAATGAGACACAGATGAATGGCATCTGAAGCCAAACACAATGCAACACCATACCATGTCCTTGTCGCTTGCAGTTTGCCCGCTGACCGTAATGTACTTGGTTTTCATTTAATATTGATAGCCACTGGTCCATTCACGAAATGATTGGGCCGCTTCAAATTCAAATCTTCCTGGTTCTTTTTTATTATTATTATTATTATTATTATTAATGATTCAGAAGGTGGTTTGCAGAGCAGACAGGCCCCCCTGTGAACGAACACTTGATTAATGATCTGGAAACGCTTTCCCCCTTTCAGCTGATTAAGTAAAACTGAATGGATTTTTACATTTTTATAATAAAGTGACCCCCAGGGCTGGCTGGAGAAGCGGCACTCTTTCAGTAGATTTTTTGTCACTTGTGGGGGAGGAAAAAAAAAAAAAAAAAAACTATTAAATAAAAATGAGAGAAGTGTGATCTCAGGCAGAAAACTACACTCTATCCCCATCGAAGTGACATTACCTGCCACGTATGGGTGCGTGAATGCCGGAACTGTGGGCTGGTGGGAAAGGCGAACTTTCCTCTCCATTTGCCCAGTCTGTCTTTGAACATCCATCACATTCCATTTTGTAATCCGAGTGAGGAATTGTCATGAACTTACTTCAGTATCTTGGCAAAGAAATATCAGTTTTAAGGTAAAGCTGCAAATTCCCCATCGGTGGAAAGTAGATATGGAATCCTTGGCCTAAGTGTTGATCCTTTAGGTCCATTTGGTGAAGTACATTTGAAAGGGACTTTGAACCCAGAGGAAGTTTAGCAAAGAGAGCAGAATACCAAGGATGGCCACCAAATAACTGGAGCAATTGTGTACTGTTTCTTACTTATTAAAAAAAAAAAAAAAAAAAAAAAAAAAGTCTGTTACATTTCAGAATTTTAGATCAGAGATGCTTGACATAAAAAATAGCCTCAAAAAGGAAATTGTGTAATCTTCTGTTCACAATATATACAACATTTCAATGATGTTGTTCTTTTGAGAATTTTGAATATTCATTGTATGTTCATGTTTTTCTTTTTATTTCTAGTACTAGTGTGGTGCGCTGTAGGGGGAAATGAATGTAATGTAATAATGTAATCTGTTTAAAAGGATTAGAAATTTTTAAACAGAACTGAAAGTACACATTCCTTACTCATATACCCTTGGATATATGTATATAAAAAAAACAAACATCTGTCCTTCACAAATAAATGCAAAAGGAAATGCAAGACAAAACCAATTTTAAGTTTGGTGGTTTCTTAACTCACCTGTGGTGGTGAAAAGAATAGTAACACTTAATTTGAACTGTTATTCAAAGAAGAATGTTGATGTATCAGTGGAATACTGCACTCAACAAAGAGGGACAGAATTTATTTCACAGCTTCTCACTTGACAGAAAAAAATTCCTAAGAATGATCTCATTGAATATTTTGATTTCATATCCCTGGGAACTCATGACAGAGTACGAATCTGTAGTATAGCTTTTGTCAGGGCCTGCTGTTCCCAGCGCTGCCATAAATGCATAGCAAATCCCTGCCATACTTCTGTCAGCAATCTGGTTCATTCACCACTTAACCGGTGTTGTAAAACAAAGTAATCTGATGAATCAAAGGGGGAAGAATTCGTTCCACATATTTGTAAATCACCTCCCTTCAACGGCGCAATAACCACCGATGCGGCGACATCGATCATGCCCGGCGCAGATCGTTGCACCTTCAAAGAAAGTCCGTCCTCATCAGCATCAAGCCCGTTTAAGCAGAAAAAATGGCGTGTCCAAATGATGTTTACACTTCTGCTCCGATGTCTTTACTTAGTGATATGCCCGGTGTCCCAAGCTTACGGTCCCTGTTTCGTGCCGGCTAGCGGATTAATGACCCCGCCATTGGCATGGGAGTCCATTAGCATCAGGTGCCATTTATAGAAATGCAAACAGCCAGACACTGAGACACTGCCATTTTACACGGGTCTCCATTTATAAACGACAGCAAAAACCGCAAGAGCGTGAAAGGAAGGAGCCAAGGAGCGGGGTATGTTGGGTGGGGTGGGGGGCTGGGGCCTGGGGAACCACATTTTCAGAAATACAGCAAAACAGAAGGGGTTTTCATGAGTTTTATTTTGTTTATTTGCTTGAATGCTTGTCTGTTTGGTTCAATCATTCTATTTTCCATTACAGAATGTTCAGTAACCAAAACGATTATTTGCAGTGTGCAAATGTATGTAGTCATATCTTTTCTCCTCCAGAAGGGCACCCAGGAGGGCACTTTCGTGGCTTTTTTAAAAACAAACAGGCAAGGGGGAGCGATTGCCCCCCCACACCCAATCATGCCAATGGTGGTATATGTGAAAAATGTTCAGTGGTGAATCTCTGCAGCAGACAGGTCCTCTCCTTTAACATTTGTCTGCTGTGCGAGCAGCATGCCCTGGACTGCCTTTGAACTCACACCATCAGTGGATGGGGGAGGGATGGCAGTATTATAGAAATGCTATGAGATTAGGGAATGCTAACTGCCGCTAAATGGAGAAGGTGCTACGCGACCAGAGCATTTAAAGGCATACTGTTAAACAGCTGCTCTCCCACTGTCAAATATTTATTCACCATGGAAATCTGACATCGCAGAGTCTTATCGTCGTGTAAACAGCTTATATAAACACCTTTAATGCAGGCTGCGCCAGCTGCCATAGGGTTTTTGAGTGGGAAAATGACTTTTTTTTGCTGGTTCTCATTGAGAAAAGCAGCGATGCACAGTGATGTGTAAATGACTGATGCTGGAGATGACATGGGCTCGGAGCTGGCAGCTGTGCACCACACACAACCAAGTCCCTCCTGACACCACCGGGTTCCAACGATAGGAGAAGATTACATCCATAAACGCATGGACACATCCGTGCGTTCAGAAGTCACAGCACTTATGAACAGAATATCACAGATGGGTTTACCACTTTGTGGAAAGGCAAAAGCAATTCTAAACTGGTACCAGTTGCAAATCAAAGCACTGTAAAAGGCACATAAGACACTTGTCAATGTCACGTATGCTTTTGTAATAAGCGGGTCATGTGTAGCTCAGGATAACAAAGGACTAAAAAAGCTCTGCTTTTAATCCATGATACTCAAGCATTGCATGCAGATGTCTACCATTTATACGGGGATATATCTTTTTTCCCCTTTTATGGATAAAGGTCCTTATCATTCTCTTAAACACTGATTCTTATTCCTTCATTTCTTTTACATCCATTTTCAATGGAAAATTTAACTATTCTCTTGAGCTACTGCTCTCACTAGCACCTGTGTAGGAAACACTACAGCCTAGGCACAAATGAAATAAAAGAATAAGAATGAAGTACAATATATTCATCAAGTTTCTTAACGAGAATTTCATGATGGCAGTTCTTGACAGGAGGATGCATTTCCTTAGGTTTTCAATTGGTGAATGGTTGAATATGCTAACAGGTTGTTCCAGCTAAATACCTATACTTAGTAAGATGCCTGGGCATTCAAGTAGTGCATAGAGTGAGGTGTGTAGGATGCTGAGATTAGCTAGGCCTAGCCGTTTTCTCCCGAATCTTTTAAGGGGGCAGGGGGTAACAGTGTAGGGCTGTTAACATCTCAAAAAAATATCTCTGCCCACCTGTCCTTTTCAAAACATTTTTAATTCTTGAATATTAAATACTTTTTTCATTCTTATCGTTTTAATTTTGCAGTCTTTGAGGAATGCTCTCTTTTCCTTTTCTAATAACGCATTCCAAGACACACCAAGTGATTCTGAGTTTTGGTCATATCTGTTCCTTTCGACAAAAAAGGATAAAAGACAAAATACTTTTCAATTTGAAATTGCAAGTCATTGCTCTGCCACCAACATTCAAGAAAGGAGCAATCAGAATGAAGAGTGTGCACTCTCCTGATGTTCTCCTTCACAAGCCAGTCCTTCATAACAAGCCATACAATATCGAAACATAGCTTGCACAGAGTGAAGGAGAAGTGTATCTCTCACCAAAGACCTGTATCCTGTGGTCATTCAGCATGTGTTTAGTGTGAACTAAAGTTGCCTTGAGAGACACTAATCCAGGTGGGCTGAAGGTATGGCCAGATCCCTGCAGATCGACAAGGCCCAGACTTATAGTACAAGGCCTATAGTACAAAAGGGTCCACTGATTTCCCTGATACAGCGAAGGGCACAGTTTAGGACATATGTGGGGTTATATGAAAATGTCAGCCTAGCTAGTTATGAATAAATAGCTAAACAAACTGGGAGCAGTTCTCACAATATGTGGCAGATAAGAGCTGAGAATGTCCTTTGTTTCAAAAGCTAGTTGCTATGGAAATGCATTAACGATACAAGTTATTTTTTCACTTCAGCCCAGTGGGCGGAATGAGGGAATAGTCTGAGCAGTCCGATTGGGGAAACACAAACAGACCAGCTTGCAAGACACTAAGTATGAGGCTAAAAGCTCCATTAGGACATTGGCTTGCCTTTGCACATCCTGGCCTTGCTGACCAAAATAAAAACTTGGAAAAAAGTACACCTGCTATGTTTTTGGGATGTTTCAACACTTGAATGATTCAGGTCAGTGGTTGGCTAAAAAGTCTGCACATTTTGTTTTCTGATAGTCTGAATAGAGTGCTGATTAAATTAAACAGCAGAAACCTGCAGACACTGCAGCCTATCCGGGCTTACGATCAGCCCCGAGCCTTACTTCCTCTGTGTGCGGCCTTCACTCTGTGATTACATTACCCGACAGGCAAAATGAGAGCTGCAGACTCCTGGGCGGACACTGAATCAGAACTCGAGTACCCCAATTAAGTAAGTATTGCATTCTTAAAGGAATTTTAAATATCTCCATGAGTTGGGTCAAAGAAATGAAAAAAAAATTGAGTAATTAAATAAATTAAATTGCGGTTGAGAATTCAGGGCACCATGGCGCAGCAGTCAGACTGAACATTCCCTGTAATCACTTTTCATCATCAGACAATCATGAAGGTGAAATAATATATTGTACCTCTGCATCTCCTCCACAATCAAAATTTGAGAATTTGGGCATAATTAAAGCTTATAATTTACTGTGGTGTTCTGTATAATTCATACTTACAAACCAGTCATTTTCACACAGAGGTTTTGCCTCAGCTTGGTTTTTAACTTTTTTTTTTTTTTTTTTTTTTTTTAAACTGGGCATGAATAATAGTTGAGGCTCCACTTTAAAACATACGACTTAAGTGACTAGATGAAATACGAATAATGCTTTGTGAATATAAAATGTAGACTCAATTTAATAGCCCATTATTATTATTTTTATTATTATTATTAATAATCATTATCATCATCTTCGTCATCACCATTTAGATTGAGGAATGAATGATTTCTTGCACAAACAAATATCCATCACCTTCAAGTACATAAGTATGCAATTTATGTTTGTTATGAGCATAGTAAGCATACATGTTCATACCATTCTATACCATATGCAACACTTACAGCCAAATCCTACACATGAGGAATCCCTGTTAACATCCAGCCAACATTCACCTTTTGTCTGTTTGTCATCCTTACACTTTGACATGCAGCTCAACACGCCACCAGCACAGATGCTGCCTCCGTCAAATGGCCTACAAAGCAAACTGCACCACTTTAATCCTATGTGTAGCCAGCATTAAAAATTGGATTGAAGAGGATTAGATTAGATTAGGCCTGCTGGATTTAAAAAAAAATGTAAAAGCTCCATTTATGCTTTCACATAATCTCCTTTCACTCTTTGGAAGCTTCAAGCTAGCCAGCAGATGCCAGTAACATATAGATATTTGTTTCCCCCCCAGTTCCTCTTATTGTTATTATTTTTTGCTATGATTATTAAATTTCTGTTTTTCATTTTAACTTTTGGGATTCATATTTGTGAAAGCTTGGAAACCCTCCTACAGCAACCCCAGTGGACCTCTGGCCCCCTCTCCACACCCCCACCCCGTCCCAGAGAGAGGGGTCACCAGCTTGAGCCACCTGCTTTTACACTGATTCCCCTTCATCTTCACAGCTAAGAATCCAATTCACGTCCACAAATGTTACATCACTTTTTAACCAAATAAAACACAGAGTGCTTTTATGATATTACCTCTCCCCCCAGAAAGCAATCTGTGTGATGTTTCTCTTGGTTTTTGAAACAAAATACAAAGTGCAATCCCAGACACAATGATACAGTGCAAAAACTACTAAATCATTTCTTTTCTGAAAAAAATGATGAAATATTGCATTAGGCTTTATTATTTTTTTTTGTCAAGGAAAGAAAACAAAATGTTCTGGGTTGATTCTACGCCCATACTCTCTTTGCAACAAGCATGATGAGTATCAGATTACTGCGATTCTCCGCCATCAGATTTAAAGCACTTTCAGAGCCGCTTATCCAAAACTCACCATCATTTCCCTGCAGTATAAGTCCCTGTTAAAGTGTCCCTCTGGTAATGCTCTACGCAGATCCCGCTGGGCCTCCGCGCTACTGCCGCCAGCTTTGCAGAACACACCCCACTCAGAGCCATCTTGTGTTGGATCTTAATCCTCCACCCTATGCTCAATCTGGACCATTGCATATCACTCAGAATTAGACTGATTTACTGCTCAGATAAGGCCTTTCTGGAGCTGCACTTCCACCTTTGGAACAAAGTAAATGGACAATATACAAGATGGCAGCTAGAGAAACAGCCTGTCTGCTGTATCATCCAAGTCAGTAGGTTATTGCTGAGTAAGAGGTAGATTGTATACTTCATGTTTTTTATATGTCTATATGGACATATACAGATACTATTTTAGTCAGATCATTCAATGGCAGTTCTGAGCAAATAATAACAGAGAAACAATTACTATTAAGAGCTTTATAGAAGTGGGCCAAATTCCGCAGTGCAGGTTGGACATTAGCATGCTAAAGATATGAAAAACTACAGTCACTGAATAATATAACAGCAAAAACAGTACCACTGCACTGCATGAGTGCATGTGCAACACAGGCCAGTCATGATGTTTCTGTACTTGCAAAATACTTTCTTCTGCACCAGTTGCAACTGTAGTTCAAAGCACAATCCATTTGTGGATTTCACCTTTGGGTTGTTTTGATGGCGGCGCGCTCCATTGTTTGCCCATGGCCGTGTGATAAAAGCAGCCGCGGGCCCGACGCCTCGCCTCACGCTCACACGGCAGTGCCACTTAGCGCTTTGACAGAGGCTCCATTCTGAAGCTTCTACTTCACTCCAAGAGCACTCCTCTGTGAAGAAGCGCAGGGCAGCTGTCTGCAGGGAAAGTGAACCACCCCCATCCTCTCACAACCCCCACCACCCCCCATGTGGCGTGTGGCCAGATCACAGCACCGAGGTCAGTGACGTAGCAACAGATCTTTTTAGGAGGGCCACGGGCGTGCTGCTACTGTCCGACACCACGAATATGGGCCTCGGGGCACAGCTGGGGACGGGATAAAGAGCATGCGAGGGAAGCGGGGGTTGGGGTGGGGGATATAAGGGTCAGCTCCAATCTTCAATAAAGGCTTCCTGTCTGTCTAAAAGGGGCGGTAGAGGGAAAATACAGTGTGAGCTGACACAGATTCTAAAAGGTAGAGGCACCTGTTTCTCAGTGTTAAAGCATACCAAAGCCCTGGATAATAAGGACCTCACAAACCAGCGGTTTGTCAGTGTGCTCCCCAATGCCCAAGCCAACTTACATATTAATAAAGAATGAATAAAATGTTCTCTCCGACAGCCTGCTATTGCCAGGCAATGCATTGTACTCTGTTTCAGGACGAGGACAGTTGCTAAAGAGCCTCCATGCTGATTGGCAACTTAGACTTTATACTCTCATCCTTGCTTGGGTCAAGGCTAAATTCCAAGAAGGACAAAGCTGGTGTTTTGGTGGCTTCTTCAGCTGAAGTTTTTTTGGCTCGCTTTGTGTGTGTGTGTGTGTGTGTGTGTGTGTGTGTGTGTGTGTGTGTGCGCGTGCGTGTGCATACATGAGACAGAGAGCAACATAAATGAGGAATCAGCCAAACAAATTACAACATTCCTATCCTCCAGGTATGGCGATTGTCTTGCTGCAGTAAAGGTCAGTCTAGAGAGCATGTCTCTGTTCAAACGCTGCCTCATGACCTTGGCATAAGTGCTCTGTCTAAATCACTCACATTCCACCGAGTGACAGGCGTCTCCACATTTTATCCAGTGAGCAGGGACCGGCGCTGGCACTTTTATTCTCTGTCTCTCGTCATATTTTATGTCTGTGCATCCATCCAAGCCTCAAAAAGAGGCACACTGTCACAGCGTCCGCTGATAGATTTAGGCCTGCTCTGCATGCTCCTCTCCTGTCATCAGGACTGCTGACCTGGAGATATATTTCCTTTTAGTGCAAGAAAAACGATGTGCAGTGAACAAGTGAACAGCAATGTGAGAATTGAAACAAGCCTTGCCAATCAGTAAATATAAGCTTGGTGCTATCAGTAATGGCTTCAGGACATCCAGGTCTAAAACAGTACCACAAATATGAACTGTAACATAGACTGGGTTTGCACTCGATATAGCCGAGCCCAAGGTGATGGACCCTAGATACATTTTTCATGAGTCCATAGGGGTTAGACAGAAGTAATTGCTCACCATGGAAATGGGAATTAAAGGCTTATTTCCCCACTGTGATTCATTAGAAAAGAGTGTGGTGAATGATAAATTGACAAGCAGATATTTGCAGATTTCTGTGTTTTTCTTTTTCACACCCCACTCAACACTCTAATATCCGATAGCACTCACACAGGGACCAGTGAATAATGACCTGTCACACGGACAGCATGGCATGTGCATGGAATTATGGGTAAGAAGTGGCACAAATCTCATCCCCAGGCAACAGGTATTGGGACCAGGGCCACGTCTTTGAAGTTGATATTGCGCAGAGATTAATCTTGACAAAGGACCCTACACCAGGGCCTCAGACAAACTGTGTTGGCTGCGCTTGTATTTTGACAGTGGTCTTTCTCAACTGATTAATTGTCCTTGCTCTTCAGCTCAGTGAGTCAGTGAATGTATTGTTCTCAATTCTGTACACATAGGTTATCCCTGAAATAATATACGACATTGAGAATGTTCTTCTCCATGACAGAACCTTCAGAAAAAATGAGATATGCCTAAGTGATATAAAACACAACTGGTAATGAATTAAAGTATTGTTAGTATTGTAAATTAATCTGTACAGTACCCCTAACTACCAATATCACTAGCAGTGGTTACTGAAGTAGGAACACAGTTCATGTTTAGATCTGGATTTGCCTCACTGTACTGCACACCTCTGTGTATGAATTAAGTTTTTGTTATGTGGTGTGCCTTAATATCTTAATATTTTATCTGTGTTATCTGTTTTACAATGTTCTGTTTCTTCAAGTTTGATCCAACAATAAAGGGGCAATACAGGTTTTCACTTCCCCCTGTTCTATAGACTTGGCATGACTTTTATCAAAGGGTAAACAAGCAGATAAGAAGAAATACTATTGTTACACACCTTTAGCATGTACCAGTAGCACGTAGCTAACCTGCAAGACTTCTTTGCCACATCTTTATGTCAAGCAGGTAACCCTCAAAAATGCAAATGTTGTTCAGTGCCTAACATGAAATTCAGTGCCTAACAAGAAAAAGGTATACTAGACATAGCAGATATTATACTATACTATGCTATACCGATGTTGTTTCCAATACTTTACTGAATAACAGAATAGCAGATTCTAATGAAAAAACATTTTAGTTTTTCAAAACCAAATTAGACTGTTTTGGGGGCGGCTGAGCAGGATGAAGATCTGAGGGGCCCATATGGTAAAAGGTACCATCTGGACTGGTGGATGAACCCTCATAATCTGGAGATTTCTGCTCCTGTGGAGCTCCACTGCCCTGACATGCTGGGGGTAGGGAGTCAGTACTGTTCAGATAAGTACATTTGACTCGTGAGAGGGGAACATGTACCATGAACCTCACTGGATTAGTGATCAACCAATCCTTGATTCTTTGATTCTAAGAAAAGGGAGATGAGATCATAGTCAACTGTATAAAATATGGTTAATCCTGAAATCTCAAAGGGCATTTTAACTGAGTAAAATCATTAACTGAGAAAACCCTTCTGCTTCTTGGTTTCTAGGTGCTTTCTGTCTCACATGGTTTATTTTGAACATTTTTGCCCATTGCAAAGTACACTTCATTGTGGATACCTGTTAATACTACCTGGGTTAAAAACAAGGTTTGGCCAATAACAAAGCCATCACTGAAACTTAATACTATCTGCTGTTCTCAGTGAAAAGCCTGTAACCAAATTATTTCTTTTCCGCTGGGCAATTGTACGCCCATTACAAAAATACAAAACCAGAGAAGTGTGTGCACATGTCTTAACATCCTGGCTTCCCTCCACCACCACCTCCAGCTAGAAATAATATTTTTTCACATCCACAGTGGAAATCATTTTATTTTAGGGAGAGATACTAAAGGGAAATGTTTGTGACCCAGTTAAACGTACTGCGGTACATTATTTCTTAAATATGTGCAAGCCTCCGTTGTTGTGCCTGACTACATTCTAAAACGTTTATGTTTCCCTCCTTTGTGAAATGTGACTCTGCTGCCCCCTTTTGATAGAATTACACCCTCATTTCTCAAACCTTTTTTTTTGTCTCAAGACGATCAATTAGGTAATGAAAAAAGGCGAAGCAAATTTGTAATTGCCCTCCCTGCATGCCACACTTAATTTCTTTAATTATGTAGCTGATTAATTTTCTTGCTTAAACATATGAAAGCCCCCACTGCAAATTGCCTTGATGAAATGTCAAGAATGGAAAACTCCAATCAAAGTATTCAGTGCCATTAAATATTAGCCACTGGAGCAGTTTTGATTCTTAATAAGTAAACCTGAGTGGGTGTGGGGGGGTTGGAGCACAGTGTGTGTTGTTTTTATAATTGGGAGAAAAAGCATTAGCTTTTCTTGAGCTAATTATGGGTTAGTGCTCTGTACCTCATCGCGGTTGGAGAGTTTGTTAATTGTGTACAATGTTTAGAGTGTATTGGAAATGTGTCAACACACCCCAGGACTGCAACATGCGTACAAACAGTTTCTCTTTGCTCTAGGACTTACTTATTCATTAAGACTGCTTTGGTTTCAAGGAAATGCAACAGTCAAAACCTTTTTTTACATGACGTGAAGGAGATTTTTGACATATTATTACTAATATAATCCACCAACACAAATGGAAGGAGCATATGTTTCCATTTTTGTTAAAATATGACTGTCATTCTTGAAAAATAAACTGAAACAAAAACTGTACTCAAATATTTATATATTTTAATTTGTTTACCATATGCCTTTTCAAAGTTAAGACTGACTTGCGAATGTTAACATTTATTTTAATTTTGTTAAAACCTACAAGATTAATGTCTATGTCTGTCTCAATTAAAGACAATCAAAAGCTTTTCTTTAATTTCTAACCCTGATTTTACTTTACAAGACAACATGAAATGAGATTTGAAAAAATAAATGTCAATATAATGACATTACAGTAATACAGGAATAAGTATGACTTACAAACTCCTAATGAAGTCATGAAACCATATGATCTTCCTTATATCTGAACAGTACTGTCTGGCCATTGGAATTGAACCTACAGCTTTATGATCACCAGTCCATTTAGTTTAGTAACAAATCTACCTGCCTGCGTGCTCTGTGGTCTGCCCAGTCCATTTTCAGAGTGTGGTCCCTGATGACAGGACAGGCATAAGCCCGATGTCACTCGAGCAATTGCCAACCATGACATGCAGGGTAAATCTCCTCTCTAATGAAATTGTGTCACACTGACCTCTGTTGTAGCACAGTCCATCTCTGAGCAAATGAAATATTACCACTGTGCTCTGAAAAGGCCAATTAGTAACAGTTTGCCCTCTATAATGGCCCAGTGCAGCACTCTGAGGGACCCTGACCACTATTACAGAATATGCATAATGAATCAAAAATGCTGTGCAGTAAAGGATGTTCCCTCACTCTTCCTGAATTGTTATTTTGACCAACAGAGAGAAGTAAGAGATTTCCTGTAAAAGGGTCATGTCCATTAGTTGTCAGGAGATGAGAGATGTAAAGATTTAATTGGGTGTTGACTCAGAGGAAGATCAGGAAAGTGATTGGATTTATTTTAATTCAGGTTTGAAGAACTGGATGTCTGTCACTACATGTACGTTCGGTAGATACAGAGAACAGCCGTGTAAGAGCTCCAAACCTAAATGGGAGAAATGTTTCGCTGTCTGCGCCCCAGGCCTCTGTTATTGATCAATTAATCACTCTGCCGATGGACTAACAAATGCTGACCTTTTGAAGTTCAGAAGCATTTATCCAAAAGTCAGTTTCTCTCATCGATCATTTAATGGAACATCAAGCCTAACGTTTATCAGACTGCCGTGTCACAATTCTGAGTTCAATAGGCCTTCAATAGCTCAACCTTCTAAAAATGAGTCAACAACATTAAAGAGAACAGTTATTGTTACTAATTTTATCACTATCCATAATTAATAGTAAAACTAATGGTTTTGATAGCGGACTGAATCACAGTCAGATGTTTAATTAGACTTATATTACTATATGAATGAAGTTCTTGTTTCTTGGTTCACATATGAAATACAATACAAATACATCTCTGCACTTTCCACTGACCAGTAAATGTTATTGTTACAGTTGGACAGCATTGAAAGGCATCTCTTACTCCTAAGTACAGCATTGAAAGCTGATACTGAAAACCTTCCAGAAAGATCTATTCAGAAAACAATACACTCTAAAGAGGGCTCCAGACAGCATCAGAAGAGGGCTGCTAACCCAGAATCACAGTTTTTTGTACTGTATTGAAACATTGAGGAACCATTACCAAAACATTTGATATGGTAGAACAGTTCATGCTTATATACTATAGAACCATTTAACATTCCATGATATCAAATGTTTTTTCAATAAATTATGACATTCATATCTTTATCATAGAACCATTAACAGTTAATATCAAAAATATATCCCTTTGGCTATGAGCAAACATTCAAATTCTCAGAATGTACATAGGAGTTTGTTGGTGCCATGCATACAGCCAACATAAGTAAAACACATTGGTGTGAAGGTATCCGCCTATGAGGAGTTGACATGTCCTACACATTCTGCATAACACTCCAGCTGGGGCATTTGAAGGATAAAAAAAAAAAAAAAAAAAATGTTCCCCTGACTAGACTGCGGGCATGAACAAGAGCACTGCATGCACAAGAAAAGAAATAGCGCCCGAGCGCAACAGAGGACTTCTGGAGCAGAACTAGGTTTCTCAATGGACATCACACACGTCCGGACTAATGCAATGTGACGCGAAACATAATGCACCAACTATACCCCGGCTAGGCCGTAGTAATGGGTCATAAATTCAAGCCCCCGAGCAGGAGCTGTCAAAACTCAGCAAGGCACGAATGGCTAACGTTTTTCATCCATTTCCCTTCCAGGCAAAGGCTACTGCCGCGCTGAGAGCTTTTCGCCATCACCGTGTCCCCACCCCATGACTCCCCCCGCCCGATGTACTGCCATCCCCTGCCCAACAGCCAAACTCAGCCACCCATGCTAAAAAACGTTTGCTTTTTAATTAATCAAGCTGATACAATGTCACTCACTACGTGCAGCTGAAGTTCAAATCAATGGCACAAGCCGGGACCCACATCAATATTTTCCAAAGTGTAAAAAAAAAAAAAAAAAAAAAAAAAAGCCCACTGGCAAGCCAGGCTGGGCCGATATTTTGCCCCAGGAGTCGATGTGCTCTGAACAGCACACTACGCCCAGATTTCAAGGAGCTCCTCTGCCTCCATTGTCCCTGGCAGTTTTATTGACACAACCTCTTGTTTAAAACACATACATGCTAAATTTATACAGTACAGATCTGTCCCTAATAACAAGAACAAGTTTGTACTTTCAGTTTTGAAATGCCATTGTAGTGTGTATTGCCATCTTTGTGAAAGTGTTGCAATGACAAGGGAGTGCAAAGTCAGGACCACAAACACAGAGCAGAAAGTCCTGGCATGGGCAGACAAAATGGACTGCTCTCAGCCTTAAATCATATCATTTTCATCCTATTTTCCATCATGTTATTGTATAATTGGCACATTTTATACTACATTGCAATTAGAAAGAAGTACACAAATGTGTTTTGTTTCAATGTCCAAACTTATTACAGGCATGTGCTGTAAAATAGTCTTAAAATCAACAGCTACAAGAATTTAATGTGGGTTTTTAAAGTATCTCCAGTATTTCCAACTGTCAAACATGGGGAATCTGTCATTTAATGGGCAGCCATCTCATGGAAGTCATGGGATCTGGTTATTACTCCATGAGTTACAACTATGGCCAATGAATATGAAGCATTTTAGGCAACCATGTTCATCTTATGGTGCAAACATTGTGACCTCAAGGCATTCCCATATTCCAAGACAATAACACCACTATATACAGAGCTGAAGAGGTTCACGAATGGTTTCATAGACACCAGCATGAAGTGAAGTGTCTTGTCCTTGGCCTTTTCCAAGACCTAAACATCAGTGAGTCTGCATAAGAAGATCTGGAACACCAAGGTAGATTTACTCATTCTTCAGTTCTCAAAGACATTGGAAGCTCTCCTTCCTGAAGAATAGTCCAATGTCCCACTACAAACATCTCAAAACTTCAACAACACCATTGCTACAGACTGAAGCAGTTCTGAAGCCCATCTCCCCATATGAAGTTCTTAATATATAATAAGAACTTCATGAGGAAAAAATTAGCTGAAGGACTAGATTCAGAGACAGGATAATGGAATGGCTGAATTGCATAAAGTTGGACCATCTCTGGTATCTGGTATACTTGTCACAGTATGTAGTCCAGAGGGTGCAAAGCAGTGTTTTGTTGGAGGCACAGCGGTTTATACAGGATTAATACGCCTCAGTTCCGCAGCCGAGCAGGATTGATTTTGGCCTCCTTTCCCAGGGAAATCAGATCCTTACAAATCACCCAAGGAAATGCCTTGCCACTCTGATCAATGCTGCAGAAACTCCTGTGCTTTGATGTGCCTGGATCTATGGACCTTCACAGTCCAAGTCAGTCAGTAGTTCCTACACTAGAGCTATGCTGTTAGACTGGAGGTGGAAACCAGGCACGTTCAAATATAATTTTCACTTTACGTTGTAGGTTTTTTTAGAACTTTCCATTATCTAGAGCACTGAAGGATTTTACTTTTGTATTTTTTTATTTATTAATTTTATCTATTTATTTATTTTTTTTTATTTTTTTTTTTTTTTTTTTTACACGCCATTATCGATTTATACAGCTGAAGCAATTCAGATGAAGTACCTTGCTCCAGACTACAATGGATTTGCCATACCTGGGCAATGAACCAATGAGCTACAGTCCCAGCTACACCAACGCAATACTACAGTGTCAAGGGTTCCACTTCCATTCAATATTTGGAAATATGAGAAAGGCAGACTTCAAGGTTTTAAGAAAACAGAATTAAGTTAAAAAGAGGATACATATGACAGAAATATCATTTTATCAGAAAATTTGTGCAAATTGTGTTCATTCAGTGACCATCAGTGTGACCACAAAGGTCTCATTTTCAGTCTTTAAAATTAATATTTGAATGTTATTTTTCAATTATATGAGGTGTACCATTCCCATATAAGAAATGAAAGACAAATACTACCATATGCTGCCAATGACAGCAATTTGGATGTTGTAATATAAATATATCTAGAGTATATACCAGTTAAGTGAGGCTGAAAAGTTTAACAACAGTGTAAGTGTGATTCTGAAATTGATAAAATGTATTTCGAACACTGCTTTGAACAAATTGAATAATGCATACCACCTCATAATTGTATAATTTCCAATTATTCAATTACTTGTATAGGCTTCATAGTGATGTGATAGAATTAGGTTACTACATGATTTTATAACTCTGAATATAGGATTTTGCCCATTTTCAAGCATTCTATTTGTAATCCAAAACCATCAATCAGAAGAAACCTTTCAACAACAAAAGGATGTATATTTAGTGCCCTCTTGTGATCAACAGCGAAAAGACATTGAACAAACGATTTTCCTTTTCACCTTTGGATAAATTGTTTTATATTCTTGCATAATACCAATAAATTGAATGAACCCCTCTTAACCAAATGCCAAGCAAGGCAAATAAATGCAAAACCTTGCTTGATGTTATTCTAATGCATATCTTATCATAGAATAGCACCAATGGCATAATGTGTCCCATAGAAAAAAAGGGAGAGTTTCACTGTCCACTCACAAGATCACGTGTGTATGCTGCCCTCTAATGGCCACATGTTCCATAGAAAAGCCTTCAGCCCACTTAGCCTTATAACACATTCAGCATGAGAATATCATACTGCGCTCTCCTGTAACACTTAACACACGACTGCAACTGGACCTTATTGTTTGTATCGATACATTGTGAATTCCCCTTCATTTTTGCAAGAGATTTCTGGACCAATTCAGTAAGATTATGAATCACTATACACCTAATTCTAAGATCTCTAAGTCCTCCACCCTCTTTCAAAACGTTTCTAAACAAAATTAGAAATTTTCTATCCATTTTGAGTCATTTGTTTTTGCATACATTCATTTTTTTCTTCAACAATGATGCTGACATCTGCACTTAATTCTTTTGTGCTTAATTTCAGTCATTACTCACTGTTGTGATTTACAGGGCAACGCTATCCATTTGCATGACAACATTCTTGTAGGGACTCATTAGTGAAACAGAAGACATAAATTCTAAATGTTCAAGCTTTGTGTCTGTGCAGTTCTGAGCAGTATAAAAAGGTCCATTATGTTTTCAGCAAAATGAATTCTGACATTTTAATTATCATGGCTAAAAGCTAATAGCTGCATTTGGCACACAAGACAATGTCCAAGCAGCAACTCCTCTCCCTTATATGCTAGGTTTTCCTTTTGGGTGCAAAAAGAAAGGGCCACACATTAAGGAAAAGGAAACCAGAGGAGGGAATTTTCTAGAATGAGCTCTGACAAGTAAATGTAGCATTGTCCAGCACATGGAGTTCTACTGCTGCTTTATGAAGGGGGAGTTGATACAGTCAAGGATGTGTTCTTGCTGTAATTCAAATGCAGTCACGCAAATAAATTCTTTAAAACCTCCGTACCCCCCAGGGTGAGGCGGTTATAGACTGTAAACATCTTTTCCAGCTCCTTGGACGCAAAGCCTTTCATTTTATAATGACTGGATCTGGCAAAGGATTGGGAGTGCCTGTTAAAAACAGGAATCACAGTCGTGAGCTTGGACTTGTGCTGGGCGGTGTATATCACAGACATTATGGGAAGCTCATGTTGTTTACTAGAATGGCCACCATGGGAATGGCCCTCTGATAAGCTTATGGATTTTAAGATGTGCAGCGCTCCTTTTTTCCATATTACATGATGCTGTAAATGAGTGAATTGTAATGTTAAGAACAGCCATGGAGTTTGACAGATTACAGCTGGTGTGAGTTTCAAACTGAAATGAAATGGGGGGGATGGATTCTGGGACAGCCGCTCAACACAGCTCCTTGATGGTTCAGTTTTGTTGAGCCTCACTAAATCATGTGGGCGCAGAGTGCCATGGAGAAGCAGCATGGTGGTAACTTCCTCCAGTCACATGATACAGTGTAACAATATGTTACTAGCTAACACAGCTGTTTTACTGAGTGAGAGACCTGTGGCTAAAACAGAGCATCATTAAAGAGACTGCTCAGCCCTGGACAGAGTTCTTTCAGTCTGGCTGTGTGGGGGTGTGTTTTTTAGAGAGCACCCCATTGTAACACCAAATGGGAGGCCTCAGTTCCGTTTCCTCACACAGTCAGAGCCTCAGAGGATCACAAAAGTACCCTATCCCTAAGACAAACACCTCTGCAGGACGTTCGCTTGTTCTGTCACTTTAGGGTTCTTTTGAGATAATAGTAGCTTCAACACCGCCTCAGTAAAACTAATCAGAGTGAGTATTGCTTTGTTTTGTGGACTCCTTCCGTCCTATTTCCAATGTCTGACTGTATGTCAGAACTTCTGGTACTCCCACTGGGTGACATTTTCAAGGAGTTTCATCTCTCCAGCATCAAATAATCACAAACAAGCA
Organism: Albula goreensis; assembly: GCA_022829145.1. NCBI lineage: Eukaryota > Metazoa > Chordata > Actinopteri > Albuliformes > Albulidae > Albula > Albula goreensis. The sequence continues at coordinate 13,133,242 of CM040744.1, forward strand.
TCTAGAGACAAAAATATGGATTGCGTCATCCAGTTGTGATTGTTTTCTTTAAAAACCGAGAGACGTGCACAATAACAGCCTGCATTAAATTAAGCCTGGGATAGATGCATGTGAAAGGAAGTGTGCTCTCTTTGTGTTTCAGTCCCAGAATGCATGAGGTTCTTTTGGATCATTTTCCCTTTTGATATATGCATGAAAGTTTATTTTTTTTAATAATGAGACCTGCTCTTTTAACTTTTTTTGCATCCTTTTGCTTATGTCATTTGGGGTTTCATTGTTTATGAATGCAAAGCTGGGTTAATGATATATTATTTAATATATTAGCAATAATTCTTTATCAATAACAAAATGTTGTAGAATGCATATAAATTACTTAAAAGATACGAATCTCACAGTACTCAACCTGCCAACAGCAAAACCCACTTTTGTGTATTTGTATTTGGAAAGCAATGTGCATCATGAATGGAACTCTGCAGTCATAAAATGACTCACCATTGAAGAAGAGGAAGTCATCACTGAACACAATGTTCTGCCATATACATGCATATGTTTTTTGCTATGATTGCTCTCTATTTTACCCCAGCCAGGAGGACTCCTCTGATTCATTCCACCTTCATTTTACTTTTCCACACTGCAGCCACACCACTAATCACACTCCACCTATGTCATCAGATGAAGGCAAAGTCAATGTACACTTGGTTTGTGCCACTACAGGCACTCAGTTTGACCAGGTTTTTACCTCTAGAGAACAATGACCACCTGGTTAACATTGAGAAGATGTCTTGGTTCATTTTTAGTTAGGATCGTGGTGAAGATATTCTGGTTTTTGGTCTTCATTCCAGCACAAATTGAATGATATCTTAAGCCAACTGCTGTTATGGTTCTACTGCTCCGTTCTGTCGGCTTCTCTTTGACTTCTCTAAAAGCTACATATCCTCAGGAAAGGAGGCGCTTGGGCAGCCTCAGGCCATCCTGCTGTTCCCCTCTCTCAGTGTCATGACTTGCCTCCTCACTTCCTTGAGCTCAGAAAGTCTAGTGATCTGCCATCCTATGAACAAGACATGAACACAGAGTTCCAACAGTGCTGGGTCCAAATGCATGACACAGTGCTCAAACCCTTAGCTGTCAGGAACCCACTTAAATTGTTTCATTGATTTTGATCGTTTAATTGTTATGTCTGATGACCTGCCCTGTTTAACCTGCCAGTTTTCACACCTGTTCCCTGTTTAGTCCCTGTCTGTTTTGTATTTAAACTCCTTGTGCTTATCTCCGTTGCCAGTACATTTCAGTATTTTTCCCTGTATCGCAACCAGCTTTCTACTCATATCTGATTTCTTGTGGTTCACCCGTCTGTTTTTCTCTACCTCTCTTTTTGGATTCTGTCTTTGTCCGATTGCTGTGTCTTCTGGATATCGACCTTTCACCTGTGTACCTGTCTCTGCCTTTTGAATCTCCCTTTTGTACTTTTTCCATGTCTTCCTGGTTTTGACACTGCCTGTATTTTGGAATTGACTTTCAATAAATATTTGTTAATGCCACATCCGCATCAGAGTCCCTGTCTGAGCACTGACACATGGCAGCCATTTTCATTTTACAAGTATGTGACAAAAATGTCATAGAATTAGAATGGGACAGTACCAAGGTTACAATGGTCACACTCCAAACTTCTGGAAAATGAATACTCCTCTGGAAAAGATACCAGATTTTCACAAAAATAAAGCACAAACTGTTCAATATAGTAGTCTTATTTATCATTGCACCATAGGTTTAGACTGTCAAAACAAAACCCCACATGTTACACAAGATCTTAACAAAAGCGGCTCTTTTTCTGGGCAACATCACTGCAGATGTGTGCATCAGTAGGTGGAAAAACTAAACCCCAGACGCAGGGACTTTTCAGGGGTTTGCATCCAACTATAACAGAGGTTTACAATAGCTGCTCTGTGTGTATGCCACTGAGAAGCTTTTGGGGAGGGTACAAAGGTTGCTCTTATCCAAATATTTAGAATGTACTAGGATGGAAATATAATACCAAATATACAATATCTGGAGGGCAACTACAGTTTATGGGGATCTACACCTACTGTAAATTTCACAGAAACCAAAAAGCAGAAATGTGGTCATTTTTATTTTTAAATTGTGAAGCATGTTTGTGTTGCACCTTGATTGTCATTGTGAGAGGTATGAAAAATTCATAACTAATTTGTGCAAGACTGCATGTTGCCTGTCCCTGTCATCCATCTTTTTAGCTGTGAGTTTTTAACTGAATGAGGAAAAACAGGCCACAATCTAATAAGGACTGAAAATATTTTTGTGAAGTCATTATGAGATTTCTCCCAAAGTACTGTTCCTGATTTTCGATCATCTTCCAAGTGCAAAAAGTGTGTGATCGTGGTTAAATAAATACAGGGAGGGGCTTTTCATGCAAACAGAACTACAAATTCACAGCCTCCCTAGGCAGAGATACCGCAAGCCCAGTCTTACCGAGTTTTCCCTCTACCGTAAGCGGTAGCGTTGTTGTTGTCTAGGGTTAGTACGTTCACTGCAAACTCCCCAGGGTGGCGTGCAGCTAATACACTCGGTTTGCTTGCATACAACATAAAAGAAAGGTTGACGTTACCTGGTTCCCCGCCGGAGCTTCTCCTTCAGCGGCCAACTCGATCTGGTCGACGGACAGCAGTCGCTGCCCTCCAGCAATCGGTTCGTCTAGTTTTGTTTTTCTTTCCCCCAAAAGATCCCCTTTTGATTAGTTGCTGTACTCGGCCGGTTTAGGGTTGCTATTCCCACAAGGGGAAACGTGGAATCTAGTGTCCGTAGTCTCCATGGATTTTCAAGTCCCGCTTTATGGGCTTAACTGCAGCCAGCCAGAAACACACACACCAAAACTGCCGCGCTAACCACACCGGATATACCGTCATCCCAGTCGCGTCACTGGGTCAAACCATTCTCATTAAACAACGTCAACCCTAATTGTCCGCAAGCAAGCCAAAGTGTTCTAGGGGATCCACTAAATATAAATGTATTATTATGACTAACAAAAAATAATTAATAATATCCCAACAGGCTACCTAGTCTATCATCCAGGCACTCTTACATGGTTATCATGTGATTGCACTAGGAAATGCCTGTCTGTAACACTTAGCAAAAACTTAAAAATTGTCTGAACGTGACATAATAAATCTACTTCCCCTAAGCGCAACATAATCATGAGTAGGGTTAAGGCAAGATAAATGCATAGTCAGCCGATATATATAGCTATTAAGAAGTATTTTTGCCATGAATGACATTCACTGCCTAGTATTCCAACACCCCCATCAATATATTGTTTGTGATCAGTGACCGAAGATACTCTATTGCTAAAATATATATATACACCAGTACTTTCCTTTTTCACACAGATGGTAGATGAAACAACATCTATCCCTGGTTCCAACAAGTTGTCTTTATAAAGCGGCCTTTTCGACATTTTTTAAATCTTAAATGAGTTGTAGTTTATCAAAACAAAAATCATTTCTTTTCTTCAAAACGAAACGAAAATTATTTCTTTTCTTCATGTCAGCAGGGAAGCAATTTTGGTTTTTCTTAAACACATAGGATGTTTAATGGGCAGACATACTGAGGGTGAGATGACTGGAGCAGGATTCATGGTGTCCCATCTGCACAGGCAGAGACTACAGAGAAAGCTGCATAGCCCGGAGGGCCACATTCTGCACAAGCCATGGTTTGAAGTCCACATACCATTCTCCTCAAGCCCGGTCTTGTTGCGAGAGAGGGGGATTTGTGTGTGAGTTCTTCATATTGTCCCACTCCTTCACAAAGTGCTCTGGATCCCACAAAACTGACAAATGCATTTAGAGCAACAAAAAAGTGGAGTTTAGCACATTTACATTCCAGTGTTTGACTCAGCATCGTGACGCAGAGATGGGCGATTACACAGAAGAAATACTGCTCGAATGCAGCAAGTTTCAGAGGCACCTGAGTAAATCTAGAGCCTATGTGAGCATCACATTTGTCTGACTGCGTCTCTCTGTTCTGTGTGTTAGTCATTTGATGGCACATTGCTTGGGTACTATAAATACATTTGTGACATCTTCTTTTCATATGAAGAGTTGCCCATTTCTCATATCTGTGTCTCACCTCTGTGGCCTTTTTGTGTTCTTTGTTTCCCCAGCTCTTGGCTCTGTTGTGGAATCTCATACTCCCACAGTGCATATACCAAACAAAGGCAAATCAATGTGTGTCTGTTTAAAACATTGCACTAAGTTTAAACGCTACAGGCTGCATTGTTTATACATACTAAAGTAAAGACTTGATGTAAGTTCCTTGATATAGTAGATTTTCTACAGTTGCATATGTTGATAGGTCTTTGATAAAAGTGTAATCTAGAAATGGTGTCAAAATATCCATTCACTGGGAGTATGGCAACTTGTTTAGTATAAAAGATCTTTGTGGTCAGGATATGCATTCCACACATTGCAAAGTCACACTTATAATACTGTACATTACTTGGTTCAAATCGTTAATGGTGTAAATTATTTGAAATAAAATTTGGGTAATTTAAGACCAGGTGTTGACCTCATTTTCTTGAATTTCTGTGCCAGATTTTGTCCTACAGTGATTTCATAACAACCAAATAATAATAAAAACGAATAAAATGTAAAGTACATCATTTTCAATTAATGAAACTCTTGCTATCTTAATCATGAGGAAAAGTTGGGATCGGCTAATACTGCCCAGACTGTATTTTCAAGGGGGTGTTATATAAACGTCACAGCCCATTGACTTCCCAGCCCACTGAAAGAGAGAAATTCAGCGGACAGTTGGACAGAGATCAATTCGGAGGGGTGAATAGAAGAAGAACTCAAAGGAGAAGCATTTCCATTCCGTTTACCAACAATATCTGGATTCTATTAACATGGATTCTTTCGTAAAGGATATTGTGCTGCAACTTCTCATCATAAGTAAGTTAGAGTTTTCTAAGATGGGAATTGTCCATCTCTGAACATATACAATGTTCGCAAGAGAAAAAAAAAGTCATTTTTGATGTAATGTAACATTTAATTGTAGAAAATGACATGTTAATAACGTGTCTCCTATTACAAAAGAGAATAGGGTGGAATTAAATATTTTCTGTTTCAATGACCCTAAAAAAATGTTGTTATTGGTCTTGTTTACAATAGTGAAAGCAGCGTGTTGCACTGGAATTTCATTCATAAGTTTTTTTTTTCCTCTGGCAGCCTTCTGCTGGAAGATAATGTAAATACATTTATTTCCCGAATTAGCACTCGTTCAAATTTATTTCTGATGCGATTTCCTTTACAGGCTCTAGAAAGAGCGTCTTGATTTGGGCTGTTAATTGATATTTACGGCCGGAAAAGTACTTTCGTGAAATAGCTTCACCATGTTAAGAGGCTTGTATTATTGTTGGTTGTGTTTCAGTAAAATGTAAATCATTATGGACAGAACACGTGCCACTTCGCCTTCCAAAGAAAACGCTATGATGATAACATTAAACTGGAAAGCAAAACTTGATTACTAGCGAGCTTTGAATCCGAAAAGTCACTGTGAACAAAAATGTCACGGTCGTTTAGTTTTATCCGTTTCATTTTACTGTTCATAAAACTTGACAAAAACCCCTAGAAAAAAATCGCACGCACATTATACAATACAAAGCCTATGAGAACCGACAGGACAACATTCTGACAAGACGGTATGTATAGAGGCAAGGTGTGCCACTGTGAGACCAGGGAAGTAAGAAACGTGAAGGCAGTGACAGTTTAGTCCCCTCATGGTCACAAGTCTGTGTGACTGTTCTCCTTTAGATGAAGGGGTTTTCCATTTTACTTGTTAATCATACACCTCTAAGTGTAAGGTTTCATCTTTATGCATTGCACAGCTAGCCACTCAGTACCCGGTTGTTTTAACAGTTTTTATCTTTAATATTGTGCTTATTCATGTCCAGGAGATAATGAAATATTATGACTAAACCCTAACCAGCAAGTGTGACACATCAGTGGTGAGTATAAAATATGGGCTTTGTCATGGGCTTTTCCAAGGTCTACCTGTTGCTGACTCATCCTTTGAAAGAACTGTGCTAGTGAGTGTGATGGCAGCACAGTCTGCATGAACAAGTATCAAGTATGGAGGCATTCATTCACCAGGGAGGTCCCTGTCCCAACATTCACTAGGGACCCCTGCAGGTGTCCATGGGCAAGGTCGTAGATGCAATAAAATACAAACATCTGCAACATCAAGCTCATTCTAAAGGATGCCAGGACAATTGGAACACAGCAATGACCATACACATGAACAATGCAGTCACCAGAGAGTAATGAAAGGAATTATTGGGCATTATTTAGCTTTTTTGCTGCTTTAGGGCTCCAGGACCCACCCTGACTACCAACACCCTAACAGCTGAAAATGTTCAAAGTGCACATGTTAGTGATAACTGTCCATGTTGGGAGGACCCAAGATGTCTGTTTCAATTCAGCTTATTGTAATTACCAAGGCATTATCCACCACAAGTTTAAGAAACAATAGTCCCCTTTTGTATTAAAAAAACATGCAGAAGGTCCTGGATTTCATTGTGTAAAGGTTTACAGCACACATTAAAATACAAATTCAAAGATTGTATTAATGGCCAGTGAGGTAATGGCATTCAAGTCATGTCGGTAAATGGCAAGATTTTGAGCCTTCTAGCAAATAATGAAACTGTGATCTATATTTGTTGGTGTTTTGCCTAGATGGAAAGTATATTCACTTTTAATAATCTGTGAAATATTATGTATAACAGTGTGAATATATTATCACATCATGTTGTGCAGGAAACTGTACATCAGTACTATAGTGCTGTAGAAAGAAATGCAAACCACTTTTGACAGAAGGTGTCATTGTTGTTTAAGGTTGTTCATAGTGTCAGGAACTTGCATTACAAACGTTTTTTACTTGTAAGTAGCTATTGCTTAAACACTGGAAATCTGGAAAGCTTGATAATCTATGGTAAGATTAATGATATGTTTCTCTGTGGTGCTTTATTTAGGAGATAAGATCCAGAGCTGTGATTTCCTATTGAATGAATTTAACCTTTGACCTCTGCAGTGAGGCATCAATGGAACCATTGCAAGCTCAGTAAAGCTCATTCCATTTGGCATTTGTTTAAAATGAAAGACTTAGAAAATGTATATGTATGATTTGCAGCATGCTGTATGTTGTGCGTGTGTGTGTGTGTGTGCGTGTGTGTGTTTTAGTGCAGCCTCTGCATGTTTTACTCTGAGGATGACATTGAAGCATTAGTCTTGTTCCGGTTCATTAAATGTGCTAAAAGCCTGTTATGCTCTGTGTGCTCCGATCCTCTATGTTAATCGAGTTTGTCATTTTTTAGGTAAGGATCCTTTTGTATTCAGCATATCCTTTTCCTGGCAGCTGACATCAGGGGATTGAGTTCCAGTACATCTCTCCTTCTTATGTTGGTTAGATAAAAATGCCTTACCAAGTCAGTAAACTGTGCTAAGGGGGATGCAGAACAAGGACTCAGTTTTGTTTTTCAAGTGCACAGCATAAGAGAGGAGGGCTTGACTTTAGTCATGCATTGTAATGCCAAGTCCAGATAAGATAAATAAAATTAACATAATAGCTTTCCTTTACACTGTATATGACCTGGGTGGAGAGGAGAATTACTTAATCTGAAGTAACTTTGGGCGGTGCCATGCATAGCCTATCTTTGTAATATAACCATGTTAAATTTAATGTTTCTCTGGTGAGCATGTACAGTAAAAGTGGGCTCAGATAAAAAACATGGCCAAACTTGATGACTTAATGTTTTCAGAGGGAAATTATTTCTGTGTTGGGTGTTGTAGTTTCCAAGATTCAACATGTCAAACCAAATCTCTGTAGTTTGACAGTTCAAAAATTGAACATCATCTCCTGTGACTGAACTAACTCGTAACACTTTGTCATGGAAACCATTGTGTAATTAATTAACAGATAGTTATGGACAATGTGGTCTATTCTGAACGGCGCTCAGTTCAGGACTTCAGGTCTGACGTCCTGTATGTGGACATTCTCAGTAGACCACTGCATCTTGACTTGGAGCAAGGTAGTTAAACGAGGTTATAGTGCAGGTTATATTGTGTACAGTGGAATGTGCACAGTAAATACCAAACCAGACACTATTAAACTTCACTCTTGATGAGAGTCTTTAATCAGGCAATTAAATGCAAGCCAGAAGGTGATAATACGGCAGGCCTACACCTGAGGGAGACTTTAGCACATGTACATTCATTTCAGTTTTGATCAAATCTGTTAAGAATATTTTAACAAAATCTCTTTTCACATATTCTGACAGATTTTCAAACATACACAGAACAAGCTCATACTTTAAATTGTGTTGAAGCCTGAAATGAAGTGAGGAAGTTCCTTTTGTTGGAAGCATGGCTATGGATGATAGATTTTCATTCATTTTCATACTGGTGGTGTACATTGCATGTCCCTATCTACCTAGATGGACAGCCTTTGGATGTCATGATTGACAGTAATGATGTCCTACAGATTTATCAGTTTGTACTATTTTTATGATGTTATTGAACTCCTATCACCCCAAGTTTCCACTTAGCTTAAAGCCGTCTTCTAGGAACATGAGACTGACGCCATCTTGAAAATCTTATTTCTTGACCTTTTTCAGCCATTCTATTTACATATTTTCAGTATTTTCAGTATTGTGTACTTCACATTTATTTGAGGTTTTTGTGGAACAAATGTATGAATTTGTTGTTAATGTGCAGTGTAACTTTTTGTTTGTATAGTAAACATCCCAAAATGCCAATCAGTGAAGTAGGTTGGAACAAATTATGCCTGGTCATTATTTGCATGATGTCTTATGCAAAAATAAGACTTTTGGCAGCCACATTCCACCGTTGGTTGATCACAGATTCAGATGTGTAAGAGCCCAAAGTTAGCATGTAAGAACTTGTGAATAGGACTCCTCACCCCATGTATGTTTTGCTGCTTGCCACATTAAGGATCAAATTTCATAACTCCCCAACCCACCCACCCCAACATCCATTCTGTTTGCAAGGGCTCGGTGACATTGCATACATCAGCAAGGCATGTCTGATGAAGCATAATTCCCTGAGCTATCTTTGGTATTGCATGCGAATAACTGTCTGTCTTGGAGTTGTGTGCCATCTATGTTAATATTTTTGTGTTATTCATTCCCCTAATGGTTTGAAATTTTCTGACCATTTTCAAAGTACTGAATATTAAAGTAAGCCTTTTTATCCCTCATAAGGGGGCATTTATCTTGCATCAACATATGCACCAAATGGTACATTTTAAAAAAAGCAAAGCAACAATTAATGTATGTACCCACAAAGAAACATACTGTGTCCAAGTGCAAACATGCCATTATCTAATTTTCTAATTCCTAAATTAGTTCGACCATTTGTACACTACAGACTGGGTGTGATACAGAATTTTTATTGTATTTTATTGTGATTTCTGAAATTCTACTATGGTAACAAAAAACTTGTCACAGGGCAGTTGAACTGTCATTGAACCTCTATTTTAAATGCCTAATTTCACCACCATGTTTTATTTACTTGTGTATAACATGGTTTATACAGAATCTGATTGAAGATTACCACAGTAACCCTGAGAAATTTCATGCAGGGAGGATGTTTTGTTTTTCATTTGGTTTGTTATGATAACTTGTGCATATCAATAGCTACAATGTATACATTATATGCAATATTCATTTTCATGGTGGAGTCATTTTTATGTTTTAATTTAATATTTTTATAAGTATAATCCTTAATATTTTTTCTCTCTGCAGGCTGTGTAATTCATTCGTCAAAGTGTTTTAATGTTGGAACTTCGGGAGCTAAAGTGTTTTCAGGGCCTGTGGCAGACCAGTTTGGTTACACTGTGCAGCAATTTATAAATCACCAGGGAAAATGGTAAGGAATCATGTACGTTTTTGTCATGACCATTGATTTATTAATGTTCATAGAGCATGGGGCTTCTACTTGGAATGCTTCTATGTGAACTGTATCCTCTGATAATCTGTGGCTTCTCTCATGAAGATTTGAACAATTTTTTGTTCACATTTGAAATATAATGGATCTTTAACCTGTACTTTTGGTTCCAAATTCATTTTAGTGCATTACATGGTGTATTTAAAAGTCTCTCACTTATATGCACTGTTATATCACACATTCAATTACATCTGCATACATTTATTTGGCAGATGGTCAGTGACACTGATATTATATTAAGCAGCAGCATGATAAAAGCAATCACCACATAATAGAAAGAAAACCACTATTAATTATATAAATACATTACACAATGTTCTTGGTGCTCATTGTCATATTAATATAGGATGAGAGTAGATCTATTCAAGCTGAGCGTGAATAAAACTACCAAAACAATTAGTGCAAATCTGGTCTAACTCAAGATGTCCCAATGGATCTAAGGACACACACTCAGACAAAAACCGAGAGAGAGAGAGCAAGAGTTTCAAAGTAACCCCTGCAAAAAAAGATGAACAAAAACAAAGCATATACTCCACAAATGCCCTGTGGTGTGTATTTGTTTAAATGGCACGTTGCCTCCAGATTAACAATACCTCATGTGGCCCAGCGCCACAGTAGCGGTCCACAGCGCCCGTGCGGATGCACTGCGTAATGGTTTGCTGAAAAAAAAAAGCTTCAGTTCTCCAGTTCACCACAAACTTTGAGTCTGCAGCTCCCATAGACTTCCTGTGTTTGATCATGATTTCTGCTTGTATGAGATCTTAAAGGAGATTTTATTTCAGTATCCCTGAGGTCAGGCCATATTTTAACATCCTTGATTGTTCTTTTCCAAAATACATAAACATTTGGGCTGATCATTTAGGCCCAGAAAGTCGTAGGAATGGGTTTAATTACAGAGGAGGAGATGAACAGAGAGATGTGTACACTATCTGCTGAAGGACTTAAAATACTGGACCAAAGGTGCCAGTACAAATGCAGAGCTTCAAAGGCAGAAAATATCAGACTGTAATTGGTTTGTGATATCATTAGGTTTGCACACCACTCACACTAAATTACCATTGTAGTTCATTGCAGAGATAATACTATTGTGATATTATGACAGATGACTTCAGGTCAAACATAGTGACTGGGTGACAATGTGAACCCTTCATAATAGATGATAAGAGGAGTAGATGGTGTTATCGGTTTAAATATGCATCATGCGGACGGATTTAGGGAAGAGAATTTACAATATAAAGCAATTGAATATAAAGAGTTGAATATCTTTTCAGGGAGTTGAACATCTTTGGCTTTGGAAGGCTTGGGTAGTGACATCACAAACAGAGGTCAAAGTTCTTTCTTTTAACTGATCCATTTCCTGTCACATTGAGCATCTCTTGGAGAAAAGGAGACAGAGGCAGACAGAAGGGGAACACAATGTCACTGAATGTGCTTTCCGAGCCCCACTTCACACTGTGAGCTTCCTTGTTTCCCACCACGCAGACATGAATGGACCACTGAATCAGACAGCACCATTACCATAAATATGCTGCCATGGTGCTGCTGTCTGGACTGCACTGCGGTGTGTTTTACCCGCTGTGCTTTGTCCAGAACTATATGTGCTTATAATCTTATATAACGTTATATGAAATTATCACCATGGCCCACATCATTGGTGTTACATTTCAGAAATGTGCTCACTACTCAGCAGGACAATGGAACGTTTATCACTTTTTCAAACAGTCATATGTAGGGTTTGGTATTTTTAAAATAAGTGATGTGAGTTATCTAAACAGGCCATGATTCTACTTATGCACTGAAACACAGATGATAGGAATTAAAGGGAGGGATAAATTGTTTCACTATAATGTAGTTTTCGATTTTGCATGAGCAGGTAACCCCAAAAGTGATTTCATTCATCTAAATGCATTGGTTGCTATATCATTTGAATGTACTTATGTAATCAAGATAGGTACACTCAGAAGACAAATGCCAATTATCTTATACATCTAAGTAGACAGCAGACTGCTAAAGCAGTTATAGCAGAGCAGTCCTACCTGAGTCTGCGTTGACAAGCTTGTGACATCTTACCAATCTGGTGTGAGATTCACACATTTAGTTTCAACATAGTGGCCTACTTAGGAAATGTAAAGAAATATATATATTAGTTTAAATGCCTTTGCGTGCTCCCCTTTTATTTATACAGTCCTGTGCTCTTGTGATACACCGTCTGTGCATTTTTATCAATCAGACACTTTTCCCATCACAATAGTAAACTAATACCCCTCAAAAATACCGTAAAATGCCGCCTGCAACTCTTACTAAAACAAAACATAGCCTTGGATCTGCTGTATTATTATTTTTTCCATAACATTTTGGTTTCTCTCAAAGATCCTCTGATTGTTGTAAAAAAAGTTGAAAAGAAAAATTGCTAAATTGACATATGTTTGTTGGCCAAAATTTCTTTATAGTGTCTTGTGGACTTTTTCTTTTATGAGTGTGATTTATTTTTCAGTGGTTTAATGAGTAATGTAGGATTCATGTTATTCAAGTGCATGAGTCGTTTTTAAGGAATGGCATTAAATGTGAATATTAAATATTTTAAATGATATTCTGTACAAATTAGTTATGGCACCCTAGAGTTGTGGAGGTGGTTTGTTGTTCCTCTGATAGCCTGCAATTATGTGGCTTTAGACAAAAGTGGACAACACATGGTTTGCATCTGCTTAGTCACTTCTCCCAAAGATAATATCCTCATCCTCCACTGAAAAAAGTGTGTCTTTTGTGAGAGATTATCCTCTTATTCCCTTGATGTCTGCATTTTAAAGTGGATGTGGGTCCTGTGTGACATTTTTGTGTGATCTAGTCTTTTATCCTATTTCACCATCATTAAAATCATCCTGCCTTTATAATAATCACTGGTGACAAACTCAGATTCCCAAACTGCATATTTCCTGCCTAGCATGGCACATTTGGGTCAGTGCCTCATGTCTATGTGAAGTTAGCTGCAAGAGTAGCAGCAGTGCAGTATTTTTCTCCAGAGAGTCAAGTTGAGTCATGTGACATGCAATTAGAATCAGATTGTTGTGTTATAGGGAGAGCTGAGTGCCACAACTCTGCTCCTCATTTAAAAAGTTTATACACTTTTAAAACTATGATATGTATATTCTTCATAGCTAAAAGCCATGGACAGTTTTCACTCTCACTACACTGGAGCATTGTAATGCTTGTATATTTGCACATTCAATTGTGTCAAATTATTCCTGCCTTCTGTTTTGCAGTGGTCAACTTATCTGTGGATATGATGGCTTAATCTGATCATGTGTGAAGCATCTTCCCAGAATCCACTCATGCTGACTGTGTCTTAGTTGTGTTTAATCTTGAGAGTGCAATGCCTGACTCACGCAGTGGCTACTGCATGTTCATTTTTTATCATATGCACACAAGAAGTTGACAACAATTCTTAGATGTTCATGAAATTATGAGGAATCAACTGAAATAGTGCCATTGATAAATGAGGTTAATTGCCTTTACTAAATGTATTTTTTATTTTTACGTTTAATTTTTTTTTTTTTTTGGTTTTTAAAATAAAGATATGGAAAGAGCAGTGCACTAGGTAGATCACACTTTCCCATATGAGAATCTATGTAGAAAATATTGAGAAATATTGAGTGTGCACTGGTACACTGATTCTGACAAATGGGGATGCGGAGAATGATTTCAACAGCTGAAATGAACTGAGTTATACATTTTGCTGTTTGAGAGTATATTTGGGAAAGCACATTTATCAGAATGCATGTTTGCCTTCATTTCAGGCTCCTGGTTGGGTCTCCCAGAAGTGGATACCCACAAAACCAGAGGGGAGATGTTTATCGGTGTCAAGTCTCAGGGTCCAACACCAATTGTGATAAACTCAGCCTGCAGAGTAAGTTACCTCTGTCTAATGATTTTACCGTAGTTTGACACTGCAGTGGGAGAGCATGTAATGTTACACAGTAAAACAAATATAACCTAGCTTATGTACTAATATCTGTAGAAACATAGTGTTCTCCATGACCCCATAAAGGAATCTTAAACATGTAATCTGAAATGAAATGTACTTTATAAGCTGTGGTCCGGATGCATGGCTTTTTGTCTTCATTTCTGTGCTTAATCCAGGGGTACCCTTTAGTTTGTTCATTGATGTTCTCATGTATACTTGTTCAGGCATCAGAATCTTTCTCAGTCTTTCTGATTCTCTTACCTCCAGACTCTGCCAAGATCCCATCAGTAAAAAATATAAACACCAACATGAGTCTTGGGTTGACACTCAACCCACTTCCAAAAACAAATGGATTTATGGTAAACTTATTCTCATCTTTTTTTTATTCTTTTTTTTCCCAGAAAGCACATCTTGAAAATGATCGTTTTGTTCTGCTTACGGCCAGAATGCAGACCTGCCCTTAAGCTCACCATTTAAAAGACTGAGTGACTTATGTAAAAAAGTAACTTAAGTGCAGGTCTGGATTCAGCCCTAAGATATTATGAATTACTAAAAGAAATGCACATTGCTTTAATTATGCTGGTACTTTCCCATATTTCATTTTCCATGTCCAGAAATTGCCATAATTTTCTTCTGTGAGCCTTGGACCAATGGAAAGTTTTGAATGATTTTGAATGACATTGATTGTTTAATTCTCCACTCCTTAACATTCTCAGGTATCAACATTACCTATAGCTGGTAACAATAATAAGAAAAAAGAAAATAAAAATATAAGTAGAGCATTTGGAAAGGTTTCCTTGTTTTTTTTTTCTATTGTGTGCAATTTAAATTTTTGTCAATAGGCAGAGTAATGTTCTCACTTCATCCTACGAAGCGTAAAGGATCCTGGTCACATGGAATGGAATACATTCATTTTCTTATATGTTTTTTCAACATTTAAATGAGAAATAAATCAATGGTTGCCTGAATGTTCCTGAAAGGGGTTTGTTTGTGGTTTAAATGCTCACACAGAGAAGAAGGAGAAAAAAACTTCCTTCTGGGAGGGAGCTCAAATCAAGCACACATGCTGTAGTATAACGCATTTCTGCCATCCAATAAAATTTTTGTCAATGTGATGATTGAAGTCAATATCTAATTTAATCCAGTTACTTTTGTCATCATTCATATTTTTTCAATTCCTCCCATATTAACAGTGGTTCTTTATGATTTTTTGTTGTGTGGATTTCATTTGTGACTGCTAAGAGAAGGGTCCTGTACATGGGAACATTCTGTTGACTCTGGTGTGTTGTTTTCAGGCCTGCGGTCCCCTCTGGGCCCAGCAGTGTGGCAGTCAGTATTTCTACCCTGGAATCTGCACTGAAGTGAGCCCTCTCTTCATTCCTCTTGCAGCATTTTCTCCTGCCGTCCAGAGTAAGACCCCTTTCACCAAATCTTCATTTCCTCCATGATTGTCCATTACTTCTACCACGCAAATGAAAACAAAGATAATGTACAGTAAAAAGACAAAGGTCGGCCATTTCTCTTTCTTGATTATTGGAGCGGATGTATTAATAATTACCCATTCTTTTTTCCTCCATTCAAACTTTTCCAGCTTGTGGGGGTCCAATGGATATTGCCATTGTTTTGGATGGATCTAATAGCATTTGGCCATGGTCACCAATTGTTGACTTTCTCAAGAAACTGCTACCAGCATTAGATATCGGTCCAGAAAATACTCAGGTGAGCAAAAACGAAAAACCTTTTCCCCAACTTGCAAAACCTTTAGGCAATAAATCATACCCTATCAAAATGCTTTCACTCGTCTCGACATTGGAACTGTTTCTTTACATTCATTGATCATTTAACAGTAGCTTAAAATGCACAAAACTGTCATAATTATTAGATTTTATATTTCATATAGCACATACTATTTTTTATACTCTAAACCAAGGATTTGTAGCTGGTTACTCCTGATATATTTTCTTTATGTTCATTTTGATAAGACTTTAAATGAATGTCATCTACAGAGGAGTAATATACAGAAAATCATTGTATCTGTAATGGAACTAAATGTATGTGCACAGTGAATTAAGAGAACAAAAATGTTGTCATTTAACTTCATTTATTTTCAGGTGAGTATTATTCAGTATGCAGTTAATCCAGCTTTTGAATTCACTCTCAATGCCTACAAAACCAAAGAGGATGTAATTGCAGCTGCCTCAAGGATAACTCAGATGCATGGAGGTGAAACTAAGACCTTCCATGCCATTGACTTCACCAGGTGCGTGATTTACATGCTCAAAATGCAGTGTCTGTAATATCAGCTTGTGTACTATCTTATACAATTTATATAGTAGGTACTATAGAAAATAGTATCTGAAAATCCTTTAAAAATGTCTCTAGTATAGCAAAAGGGAAAAAAAATATTTTCAAACTTGTTTTCACTAACTTTCACTCTATTTGTATAGACACATATTATATTTATCACAATTTGCCAGGAGACTGCTCACAAGTTATTGGTGGTTTTAATTCTTCCTACTTCCATTATGGCTGCCATCAGATGTTTGCGGCTCCTCTCTTTTGCAAGAGTATGAATGACGGTTGTTTTGTTGGTTTTACAGCAATATTACACACCTGCTTTGAATTTTACCAATTAAAATCTGTGCCATGAAGGTCTCATTAAAGAATTTTAACACAAAACTTAACAACAACACTGAATTCATGCTTTTCGTTTTTGTTGTCAGATGAGTAGATTCATCAAATGAAATGTCACAGGAATCCACAGTGCTTGCAATGCTTTGGAATGCACTGGCATGTTGTCTCTCTGCCAGGGCTTGGGCCTATCGACCAGAGAACGGAGGTCGCCCCGGGGCAGCAAAGGTGATGGTTATTGTCACAGACGGGGAATCCCATGACAAGGAAATCAGGGAGCAAGTGATAAAGAAATGTGAGGAGAACGGAATCACCCGCTTCGGCATAGCTGTAAGTGAGGAGAGCAATCACAGCCACCTGTCATCTGAAAGCTTAGTATTTTAAAGGGCCATTCTTTAATTCTTCCTATGATTCAGATGTTGGACTGGGTGGCACATTGGTTATGTAGTCACATCATAAACAATAAAAGCAGTGGAGTTGGGAGGGTGTGTTGTGGCACTAGGTTTCCATTGCTTCTCTCTCACTTTCACCACAAAAAAAAATATGTTACTGGGTAGCAGAGAAGGAATGATTTTTCCTCAGTCACATAGAGACAGTCTTTTGATTTTATAGCAAAGTTAGACATTCCATGGTTGGAGGTAGTATCCCCCAAATAGCCCCCTCTTTAACAATTTATTTTGTTCCAGTTTTTACAAAATGTACTGTTTAAATAAAATTGGCAAGTTGTAGAATTTATGTATTCACACCCAAAGTTATTGTTTTTTCAGTAAACTCTACATTGTTGGACCAAAATGGACCTCTATCAACATAATGGATCATTGACAATTTTAGACTAGTGTGGCCTATGAATAACATAGATGTAAATTCCTCAGATTGTTAAATGGCATATGTTAAAGATTTCTGGTATTAAGATGGTTTTTATTCAAGGCATCCATGCTAACTTATACATTTGTTTGCAATTGTAGGTTCTCGGCTATTATATAAGAAATGACATCGACACAAAAAATCTCATCGCAGAAATCAAGTCAATTGCCAGTGTGCCTGCAGAGAAGTACTTCTTCAATGTATCTGCAGAGGATGCTCTGTCCGAGATCGCGGGAACGCTTGGGGATCGAATATTCAACATAGAAGGTGTGTCCAAGATGCAAAACTGTACATTTCGTTATGTACTGTTTGTCATGTAATATCGAAAGTGCTTCTTAGGTTTTATTATTACTTTTGTTTGGTTTTGCAGGGAATTTGTAAAACTGGTAAATCATCAGATTTAAAATGTCAGTCTTCTTGCATAGCAAATGTGGATATGACTGAAGTTTCTTTTCTTCGCTATTAGGGACTGGGAAAGGAGGGGAGAATTTCCAGATGGAAATGTCTCAGGTTGGATTCAGCGCTCACTACTCTAAAAAAGAGGTATGCCAGTTGGCCAAACAATCAATTAAAAGCACAATGATATATCTCATTTAGCACTCGGAAGTTGATTGAAGTAGCCACACCTTGTCCCTAACATCTGAATGCCTGATCCACCCCTTCCCTTCTAACGCAGGATGTGATGGTGATGGGGGCAGTAGGGGCATATGGATGGAGCGGGACAGTCGTCCACCGAACCGGAAAAAAATCCAATATTTTTCCAAAGACTTCATTTGAGAAAATCCTACAGGACAGAAATCACAGTTCACTACTGGGTAACTAAGACATGGTCGTAAACCTCAGGGCCTGTGTTCTGTCACCACTTCTCTGAATAACAGATGTTTAAGGTCAAATCAGAATATTACATCATTGATTTGGTATGCAGTGATATTTCTGAAAATTGCTAAATATAATGTTGTGAATTTAGACATACTACCATATGTATGTGATGTGTTGATACATCTTTTTTCAGGTTATTCAGTTACAACTTTGAATGATGGAAGTTCGGTGTACTATGTCGCTGGTGCCCCTCGTTCCAATCATTCTGGTCAAGTCATTGTGTACAGTATGAACAGCCAAATGCAACCCACTGTTATAGATTCAGAAAAAGGACAACAGGTATGGTGACATCAAAATGTATTAGTTTAATAAATGATTGTGTGCAGAGGGAGATAAAAATCAAAGGAAGTGTAGTATATCAATTAATTCTAAAAGACTACCAATAAGTAAAAAGTGAAAATGTTTTTTTTAAGAATTGAATAAATAAATTTAAAAAAAATATTAAAATTTAAATGAATCTAAACTGAATAAATATTCATACATTTGTGTCCATCTATTGCTGTCCCATGGCACCACTGTGACTTCTAGATTGGTTCCTATTTTGGAAGTGTGCTGTGTCCCCTGGATGTGGATAAAGATGGCGTTTCAGACATGCTGTTGGTTGGGGCTCCGATGTTCATGACAGAAGAAAAGAAAGAAGAGGGAAGAGTATACCTCTTCTCAGTCACCAAGGTGAAGTATATTAAGCAAATCCTTTTCTTTTAGATAATTTCAGCATTTTTGCTATTGTATTGTTTCTTTCCTGAGTAGTAGTGTGTAACTGAAAATAACTGTGTTTTTAGGGAATCCTCAGTGAGCAGGGGTTTCTCAATGGGCCGTCAGTCTCAGAGAACGCTCGTTTTGGGACGGCCATCTCTGCTGTGCCAGACCTCAACCTGGACGGCTTCAACGATATCGTGGTGGGGGCACCCTTAGAGGACAAACACAGGGGGGCCATTTATATCTACAATGGCGATAAGAAGACCATTCACAAGCAGCATTCACAGGTACAGATGAAAAAGTTCATGTTTTTGAAACAAATGCAAGCTTGTTTGGGATGTCAGCAATTCAATTGAAGTGATGACTGGAGTCAAATAAAAAAAACTAGGGTAAATTTCTCATTTTTTAATTTTCCTTTTCAATGTACAATAGGTGGGTCAAATGTTTTTGTTATTGTTCTAGAAAATTCTTGGTGAAAAATTAGACCCTAAGCTGCAGTATTTTGGACGGTCATTGGATGCCAACAGTGATTTGAATGGAGACACCATCCCAGATGTCTCTGTGGGAGCCTATGGCAATGTGGTTCAGCTCTGGTGAGTTTTCATTGGATCGAATGTTTTCATGTGGCTAAGAGTTATGTGTAGTTTGGCTGTTTATCACTGTTGGTTAACTGAACAAATATCCTGAAATTCAGCTGTGTATTGCATGCTGTACTATACAGTCTTTTTATCAACAGAAGCTTGTTCATTTGGTGTGAGAAACAACCATTGTTTTAGCTTCTGCCTTTGTCATATTCACTCTAAAAAAGTCAATTGCTGAAGCTGGAGATTTCTGAGATCCACTGAGCATAAGCCCCAGATGGGGAAATGTTCACTGGCACCCTTTTTCCTCATTCAGCCTAATTTTAGTTTGTCAGAACATCATAAATATGGGTGTGGATTCCTCACTGTCTTAATTCAAAAAACAATTTAATGGATGGCAGCACTTTCCCCATATAAATGCACTCAGACCTATAAACAAAAGGTTGTAGGTTTGATTCCAAGGCACATAAACTTAAATATTCCAGTAAACATCCATCTTAATATGAAACACAAGTTGTATAATTTAAATGTCATACTCTGTATCCATAAATAATGTATTTGTTCATGAATTTAGTCAATTGTAATTCCTCAGAGCTATTATAAATTCTTATTTAAATGTATATTTTGTGTGTCATTTTGCTAAAAATGTTTTTTTTCTTGTTTTGTCAGGGTTAGTTGTTTCACAAATAGTAATAGACAGTTATTTTTGCCCTCAGGTCCAGAGGACTAGCAACTGTGAAAGTAAAGCTCACTTTCTCCCCTGAAAAAATCAGCATCCTCAATAAACTCTGCAATGTCAATGGGAGACAGCTGTCCTGCTTCAAAAGCAAAGTTTGTTTCAGTGCATTGTTCATGCCTAAAGCATCCATTGGGCCTATCGGTATGTGTTTTTTCTTTTGAGTGAACTGAAGTAAATCTGTCATCAGTCACTTACTTATAACATTTTATTCATTACATTTGTTAGAAATAAATGTTTGTTCTACATTTTAGTCATCTGTCTTTCTTCTAAAATGTTCACTACTGTAAAACGACTATGACCACTCAGGGAAATTTGATGTGTTTTTTTTTGTATGTTATTGTATTATGGTAAGGTAATTGTATATTTTTATGATCTACTGGCTAAAGAAGATTACTGTTTTTCCTTCTGCAGCGATAACATACAACCTCACTCTGGATGCTGATCTTCAGTCATCCCGTGTCAGTTCTCGAGGTTTGTTCAGCAAGAACAGTGAGCGATTTCTGCAGAGAGATATTCAGATTTCTACCAGAGATATCTGTGAAGAACATCAAGTGTATGTTCAGGTAAGGTGAATTACAGGGGACAGCAGTGTTTAAATATTATGTGTATGAAATACCATGAAATTATCAGGTCATTTTCTCACCAAAGCTAGCCCACATAATCCAAAATCAATGAATTTAGCTTTTTGAAATGACTGTACACCAAATTAACAAAAACATTTATCATTAAAATTATATGATAAAGTTTGTTATATAGCTCTTCCTGAAAAAAACTTCTATCCGCAATAAAGCAATATTTTGGTTTCATTGGTTTCCCATGATTATTTGTCAACAGGAGGCTCCTGACTTCATGAACTCCATTGGTCTTAGGGTGGATGTTGGCCTTCAGAACCCAGATGCCAACCCTGTGCTTGATGTTTTTGCTCCAAATGCCTGGGAGTTCTTTGTATGTCTCCTTCTCTCTTTAGAGATTTGATTGTGTATTTAACAGTAGAAGGCAAATCATATTTTTTCATGTTTCATTTCTACATCACTCTATATATGAATTAAATAAGATATATTAATTAAAATAATAAAGAATAACCACATTGAGAAACTTTATAAGAAAGCTTTGTCCTTTTAATTGTAGATTCCCTTCCATAAGGACTGTGGCTCTGATGAAGTATGTGTAGGTGACCTGGTGTTAACTGTGAAAAAGGGAGCTGAAGCATCAAGGTGAGCTCTTCCTATTGGTCACTTAAGGTTTGATATGATCTCCAACATGTCAAAGTGAGATCTTCCCATTGGTCACTTAAGGTTTGATATCATCTCCAACATGTCAAGGTGAGCTCTTCCCATTGGTCACTTAAGGTTTGATGTCATCTCCAACACTGGCCTTCCTTCTCAGTAAGGCATTTTGTTATTAAAATTCATCACACATTTCCCACGTCAATTATTTCCTTAGAAAACACATGCACACACGCACACACAGAATTTTGGGAACAACTACATGACAAGTTTTGTTGAAACTGTCATTGAGGCACCATTTTACCTTTTTTCTGAGATGATCTATGGTATTATCTGTGGTATGGTATGGTATTCCACCTTCCATTTGCCTTTTGACAGTTGACAAATTATACCATGTTTTAGGCATCACTAGATATGCCATTACATAAAGAGCACCAGTCCAGTTTGGGGATTTAGCTAAGCTCTGCAGTGTATTTGAGTCAGAGTCTTTTCGGGTGAACTTACCCACTCCACACGACTCTACACTGTCTCTCTATTTCCACTGTACACAAAGAGAAACTGGCCAGGCTAAACGTTTCCATGTGAATTGTGGAAGACTTGCAGAGAATGTTTGATGGCATTCCCTAATTATTTGGTCGGTTAAAACAGACACATTCAGACCCCTAAAATACTCATATGGCATTTTAATTCATTGTCTTCCCATAGTTTAACAAGCACTTCTGCACTGCTTATTTTGAAGCTGATCGTTATAGACAGCATGCATCTCATAAACTGGGCAGTGCAGACAAAACACTGCAATGTAGAAACAATATAGAGAGTGGGAGTGATGTATGCTAACATAATAGTGACAGCTTATGGAAAAACTATGTGTTTGGAAGCTTTTAATAGGATCTGCGGAGATCTCAACTCAGAAACATGTTTCCGCTCTTCATCTTTCATTTTCATTTATGTGTGTACTTCATGTACTTATGTCATTTACTGAAAGGGAGAGTAAATGCTAAAACAAATGCTCGATTCAGGATCCTTTTGATGAAATTCATTATGAAAAACTTCCATTACTGTGAGATTCCTTTGAATTCTTGGCAAAATGCTTTATTTGACTGTTATTAGACTTCATTGTCTGAAGTTGATTCATTCTGGTATGATACTGGCTTCAGGACTTCCATTGTACGGCATGCAGGATTTATTAGTAATTTATTAGTTGTCTTGTGTGGAAAATACAACTCATGGGAGGAGTAGTAAGATTTTCTAAAACAGATTTGCACTGATCAGTTCTGTTTTATTCTGTGTTATTTTAATACACTTACACTGACAGGTACTGATTTATATTGATTTACCCAAGTTTCACTAACTTAATGGTAATGGAGGTTTTTTTTTCTTGCAGTAAACCCCCGGTGCTGGTCAGCTCTAAGAATAGAAGGCTCTCCTTTGCCATCTCAGTGAAAAACAAGAAGGAGAATGCATACAACTCTAGGGTCATTGCTACATACTCTAAAAACCTGTTTTATGCCTCTATAACTCCTCCAGTAAGTGTTTATAAAGATACAGTGGTAACTAATAAGGTTTAGTGCTGGATGTCTATCTGGATTCCCAAAACCGGTGGTTATTCTTATGTTTTAAAAGGAAATATAAGTTTAGTTTTACAGTAAAATTTAATACAGTAAAAAGTTTTCATTCATGCATTACATTACATTAAACTGTATGCCATTGAGGTTTGTTTAACATTGAACCTTTTTAGTATATTCACCAAAACTTATGAAATGGTGTTGTATGATGTTCTTGTATAATTTCAAATGGCAGGGTGGCTCATGTAGTTTTAATTATTACAATTCAAACAGGGTGGTATTGTGGCTCAGTGGTTAGCACTATGGCCTGAAATAATGAAGGATCCATGTTTAATATGAAGAATTAGCATGTTCTCATGTTATCACAACAGTTTATGAAAATATCATCATCAGGTTAAAACATCACTTGGGTTACTTTTGCTACTCTCATTTCAGAGTGATGGAACAGAAGTCAAATGCACATCAATGAGAGAAGCTCATGTACTGTCATGTCAGGTGGGATATCCAGCACTCAAAAAGGACCAAGAGGTGAGCTTCATACAGCACAGAGGTGCCAGGCTTCATACAGCACAGGCACTGGCCAGTCAGGCACTGGCCAGGCTTCATACAGCATTGGCCAGGCACTGGCCAGCTTCATACAGCACAGTCATTTCATCACAGGCACAGGCACTGGCCAGGCTTCATACAGCACAGTCATTGGCCAGGCTTTAAACAATGCAGTACAGCACAGTCATTGGCCAGGCCAGTCAATGGCCAGGCTTCATACAGCACAGTCATTGGCCAGGCTTAAACAATAGTCAAGCCACAGTCAATGTCACTGGCCAGGCTTCATACAGCACAGTCACTGGCCAGGCTTCATACAGTCAATGGCCAGGCTTCATACAGCACAGTTGGCCAGGCTTTAAACAATGCACATACAGCACAGGCATTGGCCAGGCTTCAGCACAGTCACAGCTTCAAACAAGCACATGGCCAGGCTTCATACAGCACAGTCAGTGGCCAGGCTTCATACAGCACAGGCACTGGCCAGGCTTCATACAGCACAGTCACTGGCCAGGCTTCATACAGCACAGTCATTGGCCAGGCTTTAAACAATGCAGTCAATGGCCAGGCTTCATACAGCACAGTCATTGGCCAGGCTTTAAACAATGCAGTCAATGGCCAGGCTTCATACAGCACAGTCATTGGCCAGGCTTTAAACAATGCAGTCAATGGCCAGACTTCATACAGCACAGTCATTGGCCAGGCTTAAAACAATGCAGTCAGTGGCCAGGCTTCATACAGCACAGTCATTGGCCAGGCTTTAAACAATGCAGTCAATGGCCAGACTTCATACAGCACAGGCATTGGCCAGGCTTCATACAGCACAGTCAATGGCCAGGCTTCATACAGCACAGGCACTGGCCAGGCTTCATACAGCACAGTCAATGGCCAGGCTTCATACAGCACAGGCACTGGCCAGGCTTCATACAGCACAGTCAATGGCCAGGCTTTAAACAATGCAGTCAATGGCCAGACTTCATACAGCACAGGCATTGGCCAGGCTTAAAACAATGCAGTCAGTGGCCAGGCTTCATACAGCACAGTCATTGGCCAGGCTTTAAACAATGCAGTCAGTGGCCAGGCTTCATACAGCACAGTCATTGGCCAGGCTTTAAACAATGCAGTCAGTGGCCAGGCTTCATACAGCACAGTCAGTGGCCAGGCTTCATACAGCAAAGTCATTGGAAAGGCTTGACACAATATTGCAAATGAACTTGGGCTGATTTGTGTTTTTTTAAATCCACAAGGTGAATTTTGGGATCAGCTTCGACTTCAACTCGAACGAGCTGCAAAACAAGGCTCTGGTCAATTTTGAAGTAAAAAGGTAAGAGCAACACAGCAATTTTGTTCTCAGTTTGGGAATTAATGGCAGGAAAAAGTTTATGTCATCTTCCAGACCTTCTTTAGTGTTTTGGAGGGAGGATTATTAGTCTTTTATAATGCTGTAAATAATTGAAGTGACTATGAACAGAGCAACCACATTTTAGGATGGCAAGAAGTGATTTGAGAAAAACAGGAAGGAAAGGAAAGGTGAAAATGAAAATTAGATGAAATACGAGGCTTGGAAAACAGGAGATTAAAGTCCTGTTTAATTTTAAATGAGTCTGAGTTTCTTAAGTGGACAGTGGCCTTCCGATTGAATGGATTCAGGCAGTGAGCCAGTTAGGCCTTTAACATGAGCTATTCAGTTGAAGCTGCTGTATCTACAGCTTTCATCAAAAATGGCTGTATCTGGGGTAATCAGCTGCATTCAGACATCTCCCTCCTTATTTATGTTCAACAGTGACAGCAGAGAGGAGAGGCCTGCAGACAACAAAGTGAACATCTCCATTCCTGTTCAGTATGACTCTGAAATCATTCTTACAAGGTACTGTATGAAGCAACATAATACATTACACCACAGTTCAATAGGAACTTCATTTTGGCTAAGAGATAGCATAAACATATTCAATGTTTACAGCATAAATTGTAGAAATATGGTATACATTCCAGTGGCAATCTTCTAATGTTGGTTGTGAAATTGTGCCTTGGTTTTTAAAAGTGATGTGAGAGTGGAGTGTTCAGTGATTAACATCTCATTGTAGCTTCACCCTTTATGGGATTCATAAATCCACATTCTCCCATCCATAGTTTTTAGTTTGTGCTGTGGCTGAAGGTGAAATCCCTCACTAGTAATCATTTTGGTCATTTGGATTGGAAATGCATCAAAAAATTCGCACAAATGGGATATAAACATCATGGAAATGGGTTACAAACGTCAGGGAAACAATGTTATTGAATTTGAGCCCCCCTTTGGCGCTCTGCTTGCCCATCAACATACTGACATGTGATTTCATTTGCTCAGAAAATTATGTCAGGCCCAAAGAACGCTTGTGTAATTTCATTCAGGGAGCACATACGGTGCTTGCCTCCCTCAGAGAGGAAAAACCAACCTCCTTTATGATCATGCAGAGTACACGTATTGGCAAGAAGAGATGTTGAGTCCTCCATGCCAAAGGGCCTCGGCCTCCAGCTTTGGAAACTGAACCATTTAACCAGCTGACTCAATGGGATGATGTCACTGCCTGTAAAAAATATCACTGTTCCATTGCACATAACATCTCCATCTGCCAACAAAACTTGTTTTCCACATCTTTTCTTAGAGAAACTAATATTCATTTTTATGTGGTGGACGAGAAGAGGAAAGCAAAGACCATGGTGACGAATTACAATGATATTGGTCCAGAGCTCAATTTGACACTGAAAGTAAGTAAATTCTGACCAAACAGGGCCCATAGTCATAATTTATAAATCGTAATGCACTGAGGGTATGACTTTAGCTGTTTAAACCTTGTATCTTTAAGCTGGTTTGGACTGCAGAACCCATTGTTTTATGAATGTATGACTGACATTGGCATTTTGTAGAGAAGGTGTCAGAGAATGTGACTTACCTAGCTAACTGTAGTGAATCTGCATCTGGTCTCTTCTCCAGGTTTCCACAGTGAACTTTCCAGTCGGTCTGGCCTTCTTAACTGTGTTGCTACCAGTGACCACCAAAGGAGGCAATCCACTGCTGTATGTGACTGGAGTCAACACTGAATCAGTGGGTTTTCATTTATGCAAAGAATAGCAATTAAATCTCCACAGGCCTCACACAAGTTTGTAATATAAGTCTGTCACCAAGTACATGGCATTATACAGAGGTCATTTTATGTGTTCCACAAACAAATCATAAGTGTCACATACATGCTGCCCCCCTCTCCCAAGTCTATGGGAGATGGTCACTCAGTGGAGCTAAGAGCAGTTGTTCAATTTAGGTAGAAAAAAACAAAATAAAAATTATTGGAATCAAAGACAAGTTTCCATATAGTTTGAACCAGATTTAAATGAAAAACTCACTATTAACGTTCCCTTGAAAGCTAATGCCCGAACGATGCTTGAATCTGAGACAGTGTAACTGATATTTCTCAGCTGTTGTGAAACAAGTTTTAATTCATTTTACTCATAAAACAAGACACGTACAGAAAGACCATGTGGGTCAGTTTATACTTGCACCAGTTGACAAGTAAATCCCCCACGTTCCCCTGATATCCTGCCCTAAGCCACCCGAGCCCTTCATTTCCTCTGTTTGCCCTGATGTGAGGTGCTGCGGAGATTCGCCCATTGAGACAACAAAAGGACAGGGTGAGCAGGGCCGTGGACTGACAGCAGAATCTATTTCCTGCAGGGTGGCGGCGTGACCTGTGAGGCAAACAGCCTGATCGACCCACGGCAGATCAGCAAGCGGCCCATCACTGCTTCCTTCTCACACGAGAGTTTCCGGGGGACGGCCGAGCTGGTGAGGCTTATACATCAATGCATTTACCTGTGGTTGTGTCACCATGTTGTTACTCACATCCGAGAATGTCTGCTAAATGACTGTAGGGTAATGTAACGTAATGTAATGTAATGTAATATGGTGTATCTGTGAGCTACTTGCAGAGGATTGCTTTCTCTGAAGATAAAGCTTTTCTAAGACCTCCTGGAAGGCCCAGTCGGTCCAGTGCAGACTGTTAACACGTTGAACAAGTGATAAATGTATTTTTATCAAATTATGGTGTATATGCATATCATTTGTGCATATCTGTAATCTGTCTCTCTTGCAGGATTGCAAAAGTGCTAGGTGTGAGTCCATGAAATGTGTGCTCAAAGATTTGGGAACAAAGAGTGATTATTTTGTCAATATCACCACAAGGATATGGAATGGCACATTTGTGTCTGTAAGTAACATTTTATATTCCCCAAGACAGCTTACATTCAGAATGATAGCATAGCAAGGCCATGAATGTCCATGTAAATGTTGTATTAGTCAGTACAGTCAGTGCAGCATGTTATATGGTGGATTTCACTATTATTTGTCCTTTATTTTCCTCCCACTATTAAAGTCGACTTTCCAGTCCATCAAACTCACTGCAAGAGCTGAGATTGAAACATCACAGCCTGAATTGTTGGTCATCAGCAATAAGGCATTGCTGGTAAGTTACTTGCTCAGTCTTCCATATTGACTCAAGGAGTGACAGCAGATTATGTCAATCAATAACGAGGAAATCAGTTACATCACAAAATTAATTTATAAGATTTTATTATTGGGTATTTCTTACACTAAACACACGGAGCACAGATTTGCTTTTATCAAAGAGATAATTTTTGTGTGAGCCTTCTCTTTGCTTACAGTGACCTCTTCTGGTCAATACTGGAACAAACTCTGTTCATGTAATTTTGATGAAGATTTTGCCTGAGTCTCCCTTGAGCGGTTGGATGTTTGTGATAGAGGACTCAGAATGTATTATTGGTATAGTCATGTGATTGCATTTTCCTTCCCCAGGTGGAAATAAGAATCACTAAGCCAGGGGAAATAGGGGAGGTACCCATTGGGGTGATTGTGGGCAGTGTGCTTGGGGGCCTGGTCATATTGGCTGCTGCTATTTTACTGCTGTGGAAGGTAAGGGTCTGTTTTAACAACCCACGATATACATGGTTCAAACATTCCATCATCTGTAGCCCACAATTTTTTTTCAGGTTACAAATACAATTTAAATTCCATAAAGGTGTACATAATATAATGAATTCCTGATGTCTTAGCTAGCATGGATGTTTTTTGTTTTCTGTTTTGTCTCATCATGGTCAACAGTGAAAACAAAAAGACATCCACAAAACTGTTACCCTTTTATTTGAATACTAAAAGTATCCAGATTACAATATCTTATTATGGTCAGTTTATCAAGGCTGCAGTTTATGACATTGAAAACAGGTTTGCATGCATATTGATATAGTAGTTGCTAACATTTCTACACTTTACTGATCTCGGTTGTTTGCAGTTGGGCTTCTTCAAGAGTAAGTACCAGCAGCTGCGGAAGAATGCAGAGGCAGAGGGAGAGAATGAGGAAGCGCAGCAGAATTCTGCATGACAACATGAAAACATGACAACACACGGTGGCCACTGATGAAACCCAAGCCAGAGGCAATCTATCACAATGGAGACTGCAAGCCCTGCATTACTTCCTGGTTGGACTAAGGAGTTCCTGTTGTGGAATTTTAGCTTCAATAAGGCAGGGTTGGATCAGTCAAAGCACCGTTGGCAGAGGGTCTGCCATCTTGGTTCACCACTGATACACTATGTTGGCCAATCTTTTACAAAGGGAGTATGGGGGGCAGGGTGAAAAAAGAATTGAATGTATGTGGAATATTGTCTCTAGTTGTCATGGATGTTGGGGGTATTCTATTAGACCACCTGTCTTCAAACACATGGGAAATGAGTTTGATTGGTCAGTCTGTACACAGCACCTGAACACAGCAGAAGGCCCAGAGACCAAGACTGACCTCTGTAGAGGTGTTCAGGCCCAAAGTCAGGAATTCAAATTGTAAGATTGTCATTGGACCCATTGTTGTAATAAGACATTTTTGTACTTCATTGCAATTACTTCATTGTTGTTACCACTTTAAGATGTCATACACTGAATTTACATTAGGTTACTATTAATCTTCTGAACTGCCATTATTCTTATTAAAATCTGTTTGTTAATTTATCAGTTATTCCTTTGGTTGTACATATCTCGAAATGCACAGCTGTTTAAATAACAATGAAAATGACTGCTTTTTTACTTGTACATTTGAGAGTGAGTATTTGTCTCAGACAAATCAGTTTAAGCTATATGTGGAATGTTCAGTGTAGTTTGGCTCATATTTATTGAAATTAATGGATGTAAGAAATAGCAAGAAATCTATATTTTACATTCATTCTTACTTGCATTGGAATGTTTGTAAGGTCATTCTGAGCTTGGCACCGAAAATTGTGCACATTAGTTGTATGCTAAATCTGTTCTGTCATTTCTCAGATACATTTGGCCAGTTTAGTTGTTGCACATGATGTTTATTGCAATACTTTATCAGGATGTAATAACTTTAATAACTCTTGTAGTTGCACAAAGTGCTTCCAGGCATTATAAAAAGTACACCTAAGACATTTACATGCTGTGCTTTCAGTTTGGTATCCTCATTTAATCAGGCATGGAAATTGTATTCTTTTGCATTTATGGTCAAGATAAAAACACCTGAAGGTGCTGGAAGGCAAGGTAAATTCAATGAATGCTTCAGAGAACAGTTTGAGGGAAGCTCTGTTATAACCCAAAGAACAAAGAATATGTGATGTTGAATCTATGTAACATTTACACTCAACATGAGTAAATCAGGGCTTTGTTTTAATATTAATATGGACTTCCCACAAAACAATGTTCCCTTCTCTTTCCCTGTAGCACAAGAATAGAGGGAGCTCTATGATACATTAAGGCCACAGTTAATAGAACAATAGTTTTGTCCCACATCCAGGCCAGAAAATTTCTGATTCTCTTAATTTTCAAAAAGCTTCGTAATTGATGATTGGTTAGAGGTTAGTGTGAATATTTAGTGGGCTTTGGGGGCATTGTACAATCCCACACAGCTCATGTATTGTGATAAAAGCACTGCTGTCTATTTGAGAATATTTGTCTTATAATAAAGAGGAAGTCCTTGCAGTGGAAATTCAAGTGAGTATTGATGAGTATTTCTCTCAACCATAAAGCAGTAAGTGCAGCTTGACAAATTTATAATTTGTATAATTTGTTCAGTGATTTTTTTTATATTTTATTACTTCACAAATCACCACCAAAACATTTTCATAATGTTCATAAGTTACATTTAGTTTGTTTCATAGATTGATATTGATTTTAATAAATCCACACATGGTTGTTCAAGGGATGTTAACGTTCTCCTTTTTTCCTCTGAACTACTTTTAATAAGGAAATCCGCAAGGACACGATGATTTACTATGTCGCCACCAGGTGTCACTATAATACAATACTTAATGATCTCTTTTCACATTTTGATAAATCATCCGATTATAGGTTCCAGCTTTATTTGACATATTTACAGAAATGTCCAGTGTCTTCCCATCTGTTGTTATATATTAGTAATCTAGATAAATAACTATAATTTCAGTCATGTGTTCATCTTCACCAAAGCCGTAATGCCTAAAATAGCTAGCATCTAAGTTTTTGTATCCTGAAACGTTCAATTTGCTCACCGGTTTACCACTAACATTTAAACTGTCGAGCTTGGGGTTGTAGTGCTAAGTATTTACCAGAACAGCGTGAGAGGAGTTTATTACACAGGGCTACATGTTAAAGCCATTCATTTTGCCTGATCGATTTACATTCAATGACAGCATGCATTGTCCGGGAAATACTATCAATATTTATGCCCATGTATGTCTTCTCCTTAACAGATGAGAAGTTTATCTATCCTGTTAATAAATTAAGATTGTTCTAATTTTCTACGATGGACTCGTATTTCGTCTTTAATTAAAGTCGTCTAACAATTTCAATGCCAACAATTAGGCTACCAATGTAACAGTCGTGTTTTTACCACTTTTGACTGGGGTAGGAACACATCTGTTGATTAAAACAAACACCAGGAGCTAGTTCTATTGCAAATGTGTTGCTTCAATATTTTATTAGCTGATAATTAATCAAAGTTGCATAAACTGGATAAGTCATAAAGGCAGAACAATTGCTGTTGAAGAACTGGCAACAGGTTATTTCTTTGGATCTCATAATACTTATCGGGATATGTAGTACTCCCTGTCTGCCGCCAGAGGAAACCGAATAGTGCATGTAGCCTGTAGCGTTCGAAACCCAAGACAGACAGAAATCACATGCGGTTGCCAAAGCGGGGGGAAATCCTCCACTTGCAATGAATTAAAAGCCGGCTATTTAGCGGGACAAGTCATTAAGAAAATATAACCTACTTCGACGTATTTCTTCCTAGTTTTCTTTGAAAATATTGAGGAACTCATTTAATTGAAGGGTACTTGGAATACAGTTTAAATGAAATGAAAAGATTTATGACATTGTTGTAAATACTTTAAAACAGTGTAATATAGTTAAAGCAGGAGTCCAAACTGGGCCTAGGCGGGTGCAGGTTTATGTATGTATGTATGTATGTATGTATGTATGTATGTATGTATGTATGTATGTATGTATGTATGTATATGTATGCAATTTCACATGGAAATTGTAGATGAGGAATGAGAACCCCCATACATTTAAATGTTGTAACGCTTATGCTGCAATTGATGATTCCCCCAAGGAGAACCTCACTCCAAATCACTACACGAAGAACAGCTCAGGCAGGTGGAGAGTTGTTTTTCTCTACGCTACAATACATGTTGACTCTGAGCTAATCAACAACTAGTGCGTGCTGTGAGAGGGAAGACAGGCAAACCTTGCATGTTCCTTTTCAGATTGAATTACTAGTGATATTCACTCTATCATGGTACACATACTACCAACTGCAGATGAAACGGAAAATACGATGAAAGGTCGAATTATTTCACTGTAATAAATTGTACTTTATGGTATTCGTCAGCCAACTGTAACTGGTATTTTGCTGAAGAGGTCGCACGTGGACTTATATTTAACAGAACGGCTTTTCTCAAAAGCGAACGATACTCTGAACTAGGCTACTATTTGGAAACAGGGTTGGATATATTTAAAAGCTTGACCTGACCGAGGAACCCAAACAACTGTCTGCGCTAATATTAGCACGCCTGTATTCTGAGATCCATTATTGTCTGCCAATGCGGATCCAGTTGCAATGGGACGCTCTTTTTAAAAGATTAACACTATTAACACAGCAGCTGGTGGAAAAATATCGGCTATCAGCGAGTAAATTGAAGATGAGAGGAGCTGCACACTTGATTGACATTTCAGTGTCGTATTATTATTATTATTATTATTACTATTATTATTATTATTAGTGTACCCGGGGATAAACGTGCAGGATTTGGAACATCCGAAAATCTTAAACCTGTCCGTTCAGGTCATGTTTTTACATCTTTTTTTATTTCCCTCAAACGAATGAAAGCCCAAACAGCCTAGTTCCGTGAGCTCCCAGTGAATACACGAAAGACGCTTCATGGTAGGCTTTGAGATTACATTTGCCAGTGTACATACACAAAAATTATTAAAACTTTATGAATACACGTTGCAAGTGTCACATCCGTACGCATTCTGCCTCTCTCTGACGCCCCCGCCCCCCACCTTCAACTTCACATTAAGAGAAGTTACTGCTCTTACAATCTGTTCACTGTGACGCACACACATCATCACCTCACAAAGTATCCTACTGAATATTATTGCAGTCAGGGAAAGTTTCGACAAGAGATGTCACCTGATTGGGCTTGAAATAACTTTTTAAAAAACCTTTCTCCCCACCCCCACCGATTAGAAGACCGCCCACCACAGACAGTCGGCCCAAGACCCCTTATAGATTTAAAAAGAGAGGCTGCATTCACAGACTGACATTCATTCAACACTGCCACCTTAAGCAGATTACTTTTCCGCTGCCTGTTCCCATACACTCGCTCACTTTGCTTCAACATGCTAAGGATGCTAAAGCAACGCCAGCTCCACCCGGGCATGTTTTTGTTAATCATATTGCTCTGTCATTTCATTGAAGATCAAAAGGTGCACGGTAAGTCGGATTGATTTTCATACTTTTAAACTGAGTTTTAACTTTTCTTTAATATATAGAAGGGCGAAAGTTATTTGTTTTACTTGACGTCTTCAGGAGTCCACAACAGTTTACAAAGTTTATCCCAATGAGTCACAGTGCAAAACTTTAAATTAGTTTCCCAGAATTTACTGTTAGTGTGGTGTGCTTGTTTTACGGTGCAACAGGATCCAAGAGCAGGTGCGTTAAAAGTAATTTAAACGCAACGGAGCAATTTTTACGTTATTGCTTTATGTTGTTATATTAAATTGTTATGACTTCTTCACATTTTCATAAGAACCATTCACACAGATTCGAGATAGATGTATACTAAACGACAGTGACGTAGAATATATGTTTTTTTTTTTTTAAGAAATCAACAATATGCCACAGGCAAAGAAAGAGTACATATGCTACAGAGAGTACATATTCATTATGTACCTATTCAACTGAACTATTAAACCCATTTTAACTCAAGGCTTTGCAGGGGGAATTTAAATTGGGAGTAAAATCGAAGTCCAAGGACAGAGCACAGGATTGTATGTGTTACGTGCTTTCCGTCTGACGATGTACTGTAATAGGAAAAGCGACAGTCGTCGACATACTCAGTGACCCGTTTTTGAGGCGTCGGTATGAATTATCCGAAGTCAGTGGACTCCTCATATTTTTATTTGTTGCAGAAAGTAAACAAAACAAGAAAATGGAACGGAAATAATGACATGACTCATCTTAATTATTTTTAAACCAAAAAGACGGAGTAAGGTTGTTTAAAACTATTGATGATTGAACACAGAATGAAACAAACTTTCTACCGAGTGGAAAAATTACAAAGTTAAACAAACCTTGCGTTATGGCAAGGTCTATTACGTCGAGGTGGCTAGATTGTAATGTCTCGACATAGTTTCTTTAAGGAGTGTAGGCTGACAAGAAAAGCGTTCCGCTGCTTAAGCGTGCAAGACACGATTAAGCTGTGGGAAACAATCAAGCAAGTGTAAAACTGACAGAAGAATATTCATCATGATCAAATGCATACGTAACCCATTTTACATGTGTAAATTACAACGTAGGCTGGTGACTTCAGTTACACATTTGAACTAAATCAGACATTTTAACCTATAGGGTATACATGAGAGTAATACCTACTGAAGTCGTGAGCAAAAAGTGTTGCGTTTGATGAAGTAAGGAGTTCTTGGCGTATTTAGCAACGGGTATATGTTGGGTTATTCCTGCCTACCCAGCTGGCCTCCGCGCACTATATGATTGGTGAAAGGCACGCTACAGAGTACTGTTTCCAGATTTCAGGGACAGACTGCCGGTAGATAAATAGAGACACAGATCAGACATGCAAGCGTTAAAACAGTCGTATTACGTTGCAAAATCTGATAAAATGTTAGTTGGGGGAGGGGAAACCATAAGCCAAGACATGGTGCGCGCGTGTTGTGTCTGGGTCAGTGCCCTCAGACTCTAAATCGACTGGTTATTTATTTATTTATTTATTTATTTGGTATTTTATTTGTTGTACAGCTGGCAACTGCTGGCTGCAGCAGGGGACTAACGGAAGGTGCCAGTTCCTCTATATGCCTGGAATGACCAGAGAGGAATGTTGTAGAGGAGGTAGACTGGGGACCTCGTGGACTGAAGAAGATGTGCCCAACAGCACGCTCTTTAGGTGGATGATCTTCAGTGGCGGAGCTCCAAACTGCATACCATGCAAAGGTCTTTATGATTTCGTGTCGCAAATATATTTTAAAATGTATGGGATACCTGGAAGCTTTTTACAGACAACCTGGAAACGTTAATATTTTCCCTGTATAGGTATTTGTACCTAGAAAAATGGTTTAATTGCAGGTATTTATAGCAGTGCACCATAATGTGTAATACAATTAGTCGCCGTCTGGAAATTAGTCTGAAATTGTTAGTTAAGCTATTTGTAAACATCTGCAGTATCCTGTGTACAAATAGAACGTTTGTCAGAGCATTTGTTTGATCCCATTGGTTAATTGATTCATTTAATTATAGAAACATGTGACAACGTGGACTGCGGCCCAGGAAAGAGATGTAAAATGAACAAGAGGAGCAAGCCTCGCTGCGTTTGCGCTCCAGACTGTTCAAACGTAACCTGGAAAGGACCTGTCTGCGGCTCTGATGGGAAGACTTACAGAGACGAGTGCGCCCTGCTGAAGTCGAGGTGCAAAGGTCACCCTGACCTGGAAGTGCAGTATCAGGGCAAATGCAAGAGTAAGTTATCTGGCGTCTGGCTGAAATTTGTGTCTGCTCCTAATGTCTACTCATTAAAATTATCAATTGCGTGTTGCTTGCAATAACAATTTATAGGTGTTGTCCAAACAATTTGCATGAACGTATTCAACAGAACATACATTTACTGTGTGATGGTCATGTTTATTTAAAATACTTTAAACTGCAATTCTAATTATGTTTTTTTATATATATTTTGTGTTTTTACAGAGACATGTCGTGATGTACTGTGCCCGGGAAGCTCTACCTGTGTAGTGGACCAGACCAATAATGCGTATTGTGTGACATGTAATCGTATTTGTCCCGAAGTAACATCGCCTGAACAATACCTGTGTGGAAACGACGGGGTCATCTATGCCAGCGCTTGTCACTTGAGAAGGGCTACATGCCTTCTTGGCAGATCAATTGGAGTTGCATATGAGGGGAAATGCATCAGTAAGTTCAATGATTAGCAAACAAGATTAAATATTTAGTCATCATGTACTGTAAAAACCACAGTCTGGGGCCTGTTTTTATAGCAATGCAAAATAAATGATGTATTTTCTATTGGCTGTTGTTTATCTATTCCACTTGCTTTGCATAACAGTGCATTTTGGAGGCGTATCTGTATTTACACTTGTAATATCTCTCAACTTTACTTGCAGTTGTTTGTTTATTAGGCTATGATTTAGCTCAAACACACACATTTTTGTAACAGCATTTGGCAGGTAGATGCTGGAAAAGGTACATTACACTAACCATCTTGTAGTCATTCTGACCTCTGTTGAGTCCACTCAAAGTTTAAGAGATATACTTGTTTCAATCACGGGTTATTCAGTCACCATTTTCATCATTAATGCTAATTCCTGTGCATTATAAGATATCGTCATATACTCATATTGTTCAATAGACCTGTGAAGGTAACTTTGGTAATTGGTGGTATGGTAACCGTTAATGTTTTTCCCCTGTTGCAGAGGCCAAGTCCTGTGACGACATTCAGTGCAGCACGGGAAAGAAGTGTCTGTGGGATGCGCTGATGAGCCGGGGGCGCTGTTCGCTGTGCGGCGAGGCGTGTCAGGAGAGCCGGTCAGACGAGGCCGTGTGCGCCAGCGACAACACCACGTACCCCAGCGAGTGCGCAATGAAGCAGGCTGCCTGCTCTTTGGGGGTTCTGCTGGAGGTTAAGCATTCTGGATCTTGCAACTGTAAGTAATCCATAGAGTGAAAGACTTCCCAGCCACCTTTATCTCCACAAACCCTGCGCCCCCACCCCCACCTAGTCCCTCCCCTCCAGGATAAGCCTCAAAAAGGACTTGTCTCACCTCATTAATTTAGTGTTCTTGTAAAAAAAAAAAAAGGATTTAAAAAGTACATTTATGAATAAGTAAATAGAACAGATGACTCATTTCAGGAGCCATTGAGATACTAATTTACTTCATATAACTAACAGGAATATATTTGAACTAACTGTGGCATTTAGAGTCTTGATATTCAATAGTAGACAAGTCTGTGGTCATCTTAGTAACACGCTACTTACCATAGCAGGTTGCCTTAATACTCTTGAGGCCTTTTAGTTGCTGTAGTGTTGTTAATCTTGAAAGACCCTCAAGTTCATATCTTTGCAGCTTATAAATGCCAATATAATAATGTTAATGTTATGTTATAATTGTGTATTTATGTTTTTGTTTTGTTTTGTTTTGGCTGTAATCAATCACTTCAAAATGCACTATAGTCTGCAATGACATACACAGCTATGCCTAAATGTATGTGACAAGTGCAGGTATAACCATTCATAAAATGTGCATAAGGTGATTGTAACATTGGTGCCATTTTAGTCTGCTGACAATGTGACCAACATGTAAACTACCTGTTCACACTGCTCTCTTTACCAGTACAGCTATGTGCTGGCATTATTTTTTATGGCCTGAAGGCAATACAATTACATTCCAAGATGCTATTGAAAGCTTTTTCATCATATATGATGGGAAATTTAACTTTCACAACAAATGACCTTTATTTTCCACCTCTTTACTGAACTAGACTAAATGCAACTATGCCTAAAGGTATGTAAACAATTCCAATGGACCAACTTTATGATCACCTCATGAATTTTATAAATATGGCATTTTACAGTTTGCAGGATGTGCAGTGGAAGCTTGTAGAACAATGCTCTCTTATTTCAACTCTGCTATCAGAATTCTAACATCTATCAGCTGAAGTTGTGTTGCTGTTCGTAGCAGTTTTGCTGTCAGTCTGAATAGATCAAACCTTGGTGTGGATTATGAGGGATTGCCTATGTCTGTTGTTGCTCTGCCTGATTTTTTCATTGTGAAAAGTTCTGTAGAATACCTCAAAGCTGCCTTTCGGCCTGCTTGCTTTGGTGAAGCTGCTCCTTGAGGGGTCACCCGCTCTTCTGGCAGCAGCTCTATGTCTGAAACAAAGGATACGTTAATGACGAAAAAGCAAAATCCTAGAACACGAGCACTTTCTGTCTGCTTTCAGGAATCTGCCAAAACAAAAAGGCCCGAGCCATTCAACTTTTAGATCCCCTCCCCTCTTTTCGTTGCAAATCCTGACTTCCTAGGTTATGTAAATTGCGTTGCATAATCTAAAATGTCACAGCGCATTGTTGACTGCCACAGTACGCCACTGACTGCCAAGTCATGTAAAACAAAACACAAGGCTATATTGTGGTTTTTTCAGAGGGCTTTAAAAACATGCACTGAGATGCTGTGCTGTTGTGATTCTTGTTCATACAACAGCTACCATATATTCTCCCATATAGCCATTACTGAAGACCACGATGATGAGGATGAAGACGAAGACCAGGACTACATGGCTTATGTCCAATTGTCATCATTACTGCATGGATAAAAGGCCACCACTAATGGAACAGTCCTAGGGTCAGGGCAAGGAACCATGTCCATACTGTACATATGTGTATGCTTATTTATTTTTTAAGAAAAAAAGTATACATGTAGTTCGGTCTGCTAGATGTTTATTTATACTGTGTTATGTGTTTTTATAATTTATACATTTACGATGTCTGGCTGACTCTACCATTTTATTTTGTATTTTCACTTGTTTTTCATTGTTGTTTCCTTTCTTTTTTATTATGAAGAAATATATTTGTCCAAAGAGAAGCAGTGTTATTTATTGTGTGGTACAATGCTGCCATGTAAAGTATAAATCTTCTGCAAGCTGTAAATTGCATTCCATAAGCTGTACAAATTTGCTTATCACTTATCATACTCTATATCTCAGATGTTTATTTTACACATAAATGCATGTTAGCCTGTGTGTTTTATTTATTGGGGAATCTGTCATTCATTATTGTACATAAATGTTTCTGGTTTTGTTTACAATTCATTATAACTGACCAAAGGGACTATCTCAATGGTTCTGCAAAAGTACTTTATATGGTGCAGCACAGTAATATTAAAGAATGAGCCATTTTTTCCTAAAAGTAGGCCAACATTTTTGTGTATGTGACAGAGGACAAAAGCAGACACAGTAGCAGTATTCAGTAGCAGTATTTTTTTTTTTTTTTGGTTCTTCACATTAAAATATCATTTTGGGAGGATACTTGATTTTTGTCAAAGATGTGCCATTAACATTTGTCTGCCTTTTTCCCAGTGCAAGATTTCACCA
This sequence comes from Albula goreensis, assembly GCA_022829145.1. Classification (NCBI taxonomy): domain Eukaryota; kingdom Metazoa; phylum Chordata; class Actinopteri; order Albuliformes; family Albulidae; genus Albula; species Albula goreensis. The sequence goes on from CM040744.1 coordinate 13,172,891, forward strand.
TATCCAGTGTCCTGCTCCATATCGCTCTTGCAGAGCTCATAGAATAGATGGATATACAATGCTAAGTAACAATATATTTCACTATCACTTTGCTTTTTCTCACATTGTTTTAACAAACATTTTTATTTTCAAGCATTACAAGATAAAACAGAAAAATTCAGTTTGAAAATATATAGTTTTGTATTTTTTTATGTAAATGTTAAATGTATATAAAAAGTTATGATGGTATTTGTACAGATATGAAGAGTGAAAAAATAAAATGATTTTCCCTTACTGTTCATCATTTTTCTTATTGTCATTGTCAGTCATTTTTAACAAAGTTGCACTATACTTGACAGAGTCACACAGTGACCATATATCAGAAAAATGGTATATAATGATTATTTAATCCATTTAGTCTACTGTTGGTACATTTGAATTTGAAGAGTTCAGATGAGTATGGAAGATGTGATTGAGAGTGTGTTCTTCCTTGTAGTTAGAAACCTCTTAATGAACTTGTGCCTTCATATAGTGGTTTATGTGAAAGGTACTTAAATAACATGCACATTAATTTGTGACCAGGGCATGTTATTTTTTACCTTTTGCTCAAAAGGTTGAATCAGTCATCATGAAATAACCAGAATTAAAATTCAAATACAGGTGCTAATCCAGTGATTACAGTGCAAAATGACAAGGTCATGTTGAAAAAATAACACATTTTATACTATGGAAAGTAATAGGTATAATCAAATAAAGCAGTCACATAAAATGTAATAAATATATTTTTAAAAGTAGAGACAGAAGATAAGCAAAAGTGAGTCTTTAATTGACTTAAAATTAATAAGCTCATTCATTCAACAGATCTGATGACAGTTATATTTATCTTGAACATGTGTGATAATGCCTTACCTGAAGCACCACAATGATCATTTGCTTCAGTGACTTGGTGAGTGCTAAGATTTGGCACTAGCTATGCTAGTTAACTATAGTTACATGGAACCATATTTATATAGCATTAACTGAAAATAGAGGTCCAGCATACCCACTTCAATAGAAATGTATGTTCCATGTGCCAAATTATTCGAATCAATATACAGTCATATTAAATATAAATAGTGTGTAAGGGTAACAGGAAAATGCTGTATGACATGGAAACGCAGTATCGCTGAGCATGTGGCGCGGCAGTACAGTTTGAACTTCTTTGCTTGCCGTATAGTGTTTTCTGTGTAGGAACATGGCGGCCTCAATGTCACTTTTAGGTGTAAAGCGTCTGTCTTTGCTTAATGCGGCTTCCAGGATACTTCTGAATCCTACCAGGTAAATAGTATATGATTTTAATGCAGGTTCCTAGTTAATATTGAAGGCTGTTGTTAATTTAGAGATTTAATATGGCATTCAATAAGGCGTGCAAATAGCTTCCCAATTCCCAGGCCCTAGCCATCAACTAGGTAGTCGGCTAGCACAAACAAGGATACGAAAACAACATTTCGGATAAGGCTTTCATGACAGTAGCTGCCTATTAACGTAGTTTAATAGTTTTGTGTCTGCATGTGACTCCAATTCTGCTGAATTTTGTTTTACTTCAAAGTCACTAAGAGGTAGAAACTAAGAGATTGCCAATACTGTCTTTGTTAGCAAGCTAGCTACGACCTCAGCATTAGTGTTATTGTGCGGTGCTTAGCTTTTACTTGTCTTCCTAGCACTGGCGAATTTGAATGGTCAAACGTAATGCAACGCTGTGCGACCTGTAAAGTGTTTCGGTGAATACCGGTAAATATTCTAAACTAGACAGGTTTGTGCTAATAAGCTAGTTTGTGTCAAGCATGTTTGTGCTAATAAGACAAGTTTGTGTTAATTAACGAAGTTTATCACAGTAAAGTTTCCATGTCCTTGGGTAGTTGGGCTGCAAGCTTGCTAATGTCACATGGAAAGTTAATAAGCTTAGACACAGCCTTTCAAAATAACGCACGTTGTTGATTTCATAAATGCGTGTAGTAGCTAGCTATAAATGCTAGCTAACAAGCAGGCTATACATTAATATACCTAATTAAGCCAACAGTTGCTTGGGTGGTAACTTAGTTAACTGACGTTAAGAAGTTGAAAATAATTTCAAGATGTCCAAGGGAAACAAGCTGCTCTGCTTAGGAAAGATCATTAAAGACTCGAGTGGCTGTGTACTAACTGAATATCAAGCTTAGCAATGTATCATTTTTGAAGCTAGCCAGGTTGCCAGTGATTGCACCGTTACAGGGGGATTTATTAAAATGCGTTTAGGTACAGAATTGTGGGAAATAAGAATATTCCTACATAATAAGTTTAGGCAGACGAACATAAAGGAAATTAATACAAATTAGATTCAATGAAATAAAACACACACAGAATATGGTCATTTTATAATCTAACATCACATTGTATGGGCTTGTTGATTTAAGCCGTTGTGCTAAGCAATTGCAGTTGAATACAGTATATTTATACATACACATTGGAGGGTATACACAACAATGGAATAATACATATATGAATGCTCAAAATTGTATCAGTGAATACAAAGATATTACCCCATGGTATACAAAAGAGACTTATTTCTCTTTTTACAATACAGATAAGCTCCTAATGATTCAACAGTAAGGTTAATTGTTATTCCCCTATTGGGTTGCTTGTTTTTAACATGTCAGACAGTTCTCTTATCATGTAATGCAATACAGGTAGCCATGCCTCATGGAGTATCTTTACTAGCAGTAAGCACTCAAAAAAGGTAGTAGACACACCATCTATTTAGCTGGCCAGCTTGCATCTATGTGTTAATGTCTTTAACCTCAAGGCAAGAGATAACCATTATCTTTCACATAGATGAGTGTTATACGCCTGGCCAAGTGTATATCTAGCTTTATATATGTGCATTCTTGCCCTTAGCGAAGACTGACAGAAGAAAAGCGAGCTGTAATAGGCAATGTAAAGGTTATCTCTATTTAATTTAGTTGGGAGTTGAGACAATTGTGGAACTCTTTGGGCTGGTTTCCTAGACGTGGATTAAGCCTAGTCCTATACATAGATAACCTCAATGAAGATCTCTGCTGATAAAAGCTTTCAGTCTAGGACAAGACTTAAACCTTGTCTGGGAAACCAACCCTTTGTGTGTTCACTAGCACGTTGTCTAGTGCCTCCATTCACAGGACCAAGTAACCACTGCACAGCCCTGTGTTACACTGCATGGCAGAATGGTGCAGTCTCTGGGTAAACTACACATTGGGGTGGTATTAATTAGCCTTTATTCATTAAATAATTAAGAAACAAATTAATCATTTGAACTCCTCTTTTCTCAGCCATCTCACTCTTTCCATTCTCTAAGACTCCTGTGCAGTTATGAGTAATGTTCAGCTCTGCTGCACTCTGCAAAGAGTTTTGTGGCTGAGTTCTGATTGGCTAGTGTTTGACCAATAGTACTGGACGTTCATCAATTTCAACCCAATCGGTTCTTTAGCAGAACGCCCCCTTCTTGCTTTGTATACAGCTCCAACAGGTCGTGATTTTGGTGAATTTTATAGTCTGTAAATAACTGATATGATTCTGCTAACGGAATAACTGGAATGACGCTATGCCAACTTTCTGGACTCCAAGCATGGTCTTGTGTCACAGTCCAAAAAGTGCTGATCCACCATTTTTTTCCCCCTCTCCGTCACTGGAACGTCGCCCAGCTCAGATTTCGTTGCCAGGATTGGCCTTGCCCTTGAATGACACACTGCGAATAAGGGGGGAAAAAGGTCAGAGAAAGTTTTTCTGCCCACAGTTGGGCACGGTATATTGTGTTTGTGGCGATACAGTGGCCATGGCTTCGCATGGAGTGGAACGGTTCCTGCCACCGCCACTACCCCCACCCCACCCTAAGGAACAGCAGGTCGGCCGGCCGGCCAGCAAAAAGCACTGTCTACAGCTAACTGGTAAAAGGAAGTCTTGCCAGACACTCAGCAGGCAGAACTTAATGGAAGAAAAGCGATCTGTCTGTCATGCTCTCTTCTCTCTCTCACTTTCTGTCCCTTGTTTTTTTTTGTTTTAAATATCCCCCTCCTCCTCCTCCTCCAACAGGACAGTTTGTTTCAGCTGGATTGTTTACACAAGGTTTCTCCCTCTCTCCCTCTCTCTCTCTCTCTCTCTCTCTCTCGCTCGCGCCCCTGGTGCAGGCTTGAAAACGTTACTCCGGTTTCTTGTCTTGCAGGTCTGTGAGTGCATCAGGATGCCTGCTGGCAGAGAAACAAGGCCAGAGCTCACAGCTCATAACAGTGGATGAGAAACTGGTGAGGATCCCTAGGGGACTCAATGTTCTCAAACCCTTTTTACACCTTTAAATGAACCACACATGTAGCTTTGTAATGCTTTAAAAGACTTTATAATGTTCTATGGGATATTTCAACTGCTGGATTTCAGAGGGGTCAGTATAGTCTAGTTTGTGCTCATTTTGAACCGTATGACACACATCATTTGCCCAAGTGACTTCAATAACGCATCTGTTTTCAGTCTATTCAACCTAAAACAGTCTGGTATAATTAATGGAAGATCATAGATTGCAGGTGAAAAGCAAATTATTTGTTTGACCACAGTTCAAAAGGATACTACAGTTTTCAAAACAATGCTGGCATTGAAAATACAATGTATTTGTTGTTGTTATTACTGTAGTCCTTCCAAGCTTTTGGAGATAAAGGCAGTTCAAAACAATCTAGATTAAATTTCTTTTACATAAAACCAAAATGATGTATTTTTGTTTATTTTGGAACAAAGTATTTAATCAACGTTAGACTCTACTTAATATCATGTCACCCTCCTTCAACACACGTGTGTGTGTGTGTGCGCCAGCATGTTGAAGGGAAGGGGTGGTATGTGGCAAGGCACGGGCTGGGCAGTGTTGAAAGAAGACATTTCTTTTGGGTCAGGTAGCGATTAACACCACAAAATGGTGCAGCTATTGCACATGCTATCAGTGACTCAGTTTGAACCAAACATTGTGTTTTGTTGTGAAGAACAAGCCTTTTGATTGGTCCAACATATCAACTGATTGACAGCTAACTGTGGCCCCACCCATTTTTGGAGTCATGTATCAGTCTACCATCACTATTCATAGAAGATGGTTTGAGAGGTTGTAGAGGTGTTTGGTGGTTTTACTTCAGACTCCAGAGTGGGCAGTGTGGTTGGGTGTGGGGGAGGCTAGGGGGTCATTTGAGTTTATGGCTTTAATGATGTGTGGTTTGTGGCTTCACACAGCGTTGGACAGTGAGTGTGTGTGTGTGTGTGTGTGTGTGTGTGTGTGTGTGTGTGTGTGTGTGTGTGTGTGTGTGTGTGTGTGTGTGTGTGTGTGTGTGTGTGTGTGTGAGAGAGAGAGAGTGTGTGTGTGTGTGTGAGAGTGTGTGTGTGAGAGAGTGTGAGTGTGAGGCTGGGGAATAAGCTAAACACAGGACAGCCAGTGTGGCACTCCCAGACTGGCAGAACTGGCAGACAAGCGATGGCCTCAGTGGCCCCTCAGCTCCCAGCAGGGGTCACTATGAAGTAAAGAAGAAAAAGAAGGGGGAAAAGAAAAGCGAGGAGAAACCAAAAAAAGCAGACTCCCACAATGAAGGCGGCGGCTGTTCCGGGCTGTCAGCCCACAGTGCTTTCATTGTAATATGAAGTAAGGGACAAACAAATCAGCCAGCAAAATATTCCCTGCCCTCTCAGCTCTGTCACACATACGCACCCTAGATCACTGCTGCGTGTTTTGTAACACTGGCTTGGAATCAGAACAGCAATATGGCTGACATTACTTTGCTTGGGCTCTCTTTAGTCTCTGTGGTTAACAACAGTCAAATGTAAGTCGTCTTATGAATTGAAGTACAGCCAATCAAATTAGCTACCAAAAGATTGGGTTCTATTCACCTGCATTCATGGAAGTGTTTTAAGCCTCTGTATATTATCCAGAGCTAGCCCCATCATTGTCTAAATTTTACATTTACGTAGTACCATGGTTTTAAAGTTCCTTTTGAACTTTTTTTATAAAAAAATTGTTTTGGTTGCGATGGGATGGGAGACAATATAGTCAACTGTAGACTCTTAGTCTAATGTATACGTCTGGCTTTCGACTGTCCTGATTTCCGTGCCATAATCCGTCACATGTGATAGGCTATACTGTAAACACAGCCCGGGACTGTTTGTAGCCAGTTTCCGATCTAATGCCAGATCTCACTGTATACCAGACAAACAGCAGGTGTTTTGTCGTAAGTCTGAGAAATGCTTGGGTTTCACAATATCTGGTTACAAAATGAAATTAAAAGCTGGCCCAGGGAAAAGGGGGCCATTCTTGGCTGGCTGTGGAGCGCTGTGGGGGCCCTCCACTCTTTGTCTCAATGCACTGCATGAACAAAATGGCACCACAGTGTTCTCCAGGGAAACCAAGCACAACCCTGTTCTGCACGACAATTTGTCAACATCCACAACGACTCAAGGAAAAGTGTATTTAGCAGGTCTTACTCATTATTTGAAGTGGGCAAAGGTGAATTAAATTAAACTATGATGATGGGAAAGTTGGAATAGTTTTAAAATCTGTTGTTGAATCTATTATGCTGAATACGCTTTATCACCTGTTTCACTGTCTGCAGTTTGTTACTGGCTTTAACTGCAAGGTTTTTTGCTTTTTACCTGCTAGTTACCTCTAACTACTTTTGTTGGATAATATATTGTCCCAGAAATAATTATAAACAAGCAAAGTGATAAACAATATTGTTGTCGTTTTAAGACCATTCTATGCCACCAATATAATGAGAATATGATAGCATAAGGCAAGTAAATCCTTTCAAAGAGCAATGAACTTTTAATTCTTAGTCAGGTGTTGGAATTAGAATGGGAAAGAAATTTAATGTAGGTTAGTTGCATTGCCACTTTTCGTTGCCACTGTTTTTAAAAAGTCAGCATGCTCGTTCATGTTATTGGGCTTTCCCCATCTTCACCTGTCAGTGTCTGCTCTGTGTGTGTGGAGGAGTTATGCCGATTCATGAATCTGCATTGAATCTCTGCAGCGCATATGCCATTGTGGGAATTTATACCTGTGCCTGGTCTGTGTAAATTAACAAAGTTGATGGCCGTGTAGACAGTCGTGTTCATATATAAATGTAATTTGTTTGGCTTTTTCGCTTAGATTTTTAAAAAGTTACTGAGAAATAGACACTACAATCTGATAACCCAGTCATTGTAACCAAAAAATACGTCTGACGTTATTTGCAAGGCGTCTGCCAGCCAACTATCAAACATTACATGTTAACAAGCTAACTACCCACAAAGTAGACCACTTGCTTGTGAAGTTAAATGGCTGCGCCGTGCCTATGGTGTAGATTCAACTCAGAACCATCGGTCCCCACTTCCGGCACAGTGACCGGATGAGAGGACAGAAGCTGCGCAACTGGCTAAAATGTAAATGACATTCATTATTTATGTAAACAAACATGCATGTAAACACAATGGGCAGTAATGAGGTCAGCAAAAATGATTGAGGTCATGTCCATATATCATACGACAAGTTGACAACGTAATTATTGTGACAGGCCTAACTCTTAGTCCACCCATGTCATAACATGCCAACATAAATTTCTTCTCAAATGTTTTCTATATTTGGCTTAATTTCAGACAAAATGGTCATACAAATAGACAAGAAGTCAGTCGGGTGGGTTTCTGACAATTTTGACATTGTCTGGACAGGTTGTTTAAGGTTCTCTGAGTCCATATTAAATCCAGCCTTGTGGATTTAATATGTCTCAGCTCCTAAGTGTTTAATTCAAGTGTTTGAATGACCACAGACCACGCACATTGTTTCCAAGGCCCAAAGTGGCTGTTGGTTGAAAAGACGCTACATAAGCCCACAGACACTCCGGCTCTCCAGGACGTATTTGACACCTCTGTATGCGGGAGATGGCTAATAATGAAACCATTACCATGGCACTGCATATTTGATCCAAGGACTGTGGAAAAATGCCAAAGAATATAGAGTATAAGAGTTGCAAAACAATGCTTGATTTAATTTACTTCTGTGTTAAAGTAACATGAAGTCTGGGGAAGGAAGAGTAACCTTGTTCGGCTTTCCTCTGGAAACCTATTTGGATTTCCTTTTTGCTCTCTTTAACCTTAAGTTTTCCCCCACAGTAAAAATACAAGTTGAAAGTCAAGATTCCTCTGAGCTTTGAATTTGTACTTAATACCTAGCTATCACAGGGCAGGAGCCGTAATGCAGGAGAAAATTTAGACTAGACACACATCTCAGAGGAATATTAATTAGTGTCTACCAAGTGCCTGCATATGTAGCGGTTTAAAGGGAGTCAATCTGTGGCATATCAAATGATAGCAATGAAAGACCTGCATCACTGAGGCTTGGGTCCTCAGGTTCTCCCCTTAGTGTCTGCGTCTGTCCCTGCCCGCTTCCTCAGTAACTGCTGTTTGATTAAGCAAGCTGTGCTGCTAGAAGCACTTGGCAGGACAGAACTTCATAGAGAAGGTCCGCAGGCAGTTGGTTATCCAGTAAGGCAAGAAAGAAGAGTGTTTTCCATAGGAGCAGATCAGGGCGGAAGGACCAAATAAAGCACGCATGAGACCCTTGACTGCTTGTGAAGCCTTCACTTTTAGTTTAAGGGGGTGGGGATGGGTTGGGGGCAGGTGATGGGAGAGGGGTGTGGGTGTGGGTGGGATGGGGCCACTAAGGAGGATGCATTGAGCAGGTATTCAACAGTCCCTTTCTGCCAGCCTGTTGATCTGCTCAGTGCAATTTCATCTCTATATCCGCACAATACTTCACATTTCAAAGGAAAGTAATCTGGTTATGCAGGTCTGGACACCAAAGCCAGATTTTTTTAAAAAAATGTATTTTGTGTGTGTGTGTGTGTGTGTGTGTGTGTATGACAAAATAAGGTTTAAAAATTCTAATAATAATCATAATGCATCACATGCATTTTATCTCAATTTTGAGAAAAATGTTAAAGAAAGTGTTGTGCTCTTTTGCATATTGCGTAGTCTTTGTTGTTACCTCCTACACTTGTAGGAAACTTCTATGAACAGTAGCTTTTAAATTCATTATTCAAAGTTCAGAATAAAGCTCACAGCAGTTAAACTGAACTGAGGTCTGTGTCAGACAAATTCTACAACGGTCCTCCAGTGTAATTTAACAGTCAAGCAGTGATGATTTTGAAGGCATGCATTCTTTCAAAAACCTCGGTGTGTAAACTGTACAGAAACTTAAACTTTGCAAACTTGACTAATTTTTAAATTATGAATTTAAATCATGATGTCACTTAGATGACCACCAAATCATTTGTTCCTGCTTACTATGTCTTAATGGGTGTATTACTTCTGTGGGCTAGTCTTCGCCTGAGGGTTGAAGAGTAGAAATGCAAATGGAAGCAAAGCCTGCAGTGAAGGGCATTTGAGTGCGAGAAGCTAATGAGGTCTGCCAGGGTGTGAATTCTCTCAGCCTGGCTGGCAGGGAGGTGGAGGAGGACCAGCTATGAATCGAGCTTCGTCAACCACCCACCCCCCCAACCCCGCCACACCCTCCCACACACACACACACACATCTCAAGTGTCTGTTTTGTCTGGTCGCCCCTCACACAGCATTCTTGTGCAAAAATTTCAAGGCTTCAAGTCTGGAGCACTGGGTCAGAGGATATGGCTGTTTGAAGGGGCCAGACATGAGGTTTTATGTATTATCCTCTAAATAGTATTTCATTTACTTAACACTCCAGAGAAAGTGACCCTTAAAGGGCTCTTCAGCATCTGGCTGCTTTAGTGTACCGCCAAAGAATCAGACACGTAGACATTCAGGCCGGCGCACTAGGACCGTTCACTGAGAGGTTTAAGAATGTTACTCTGGCTTTGATTCCCCTACTCACAAAATGAAAATATGTCTGTAAGCATGTGTGTGTCCATTAGGTTTTGATATGCCCACACACAGGATATCTTGCATAAAGGTTTAGATTCCGCAATACTGAGATTATGCCAGAAGTCTGCATTGTCCCCTGGCTTACAAGATGGCTGTAGTTAGGAGAGTACGGTAAAACTGCATTGCTGATCTCTGTAAAGATATTACTTTATAATACTGCAGAACGGACACTAATATTAATGCGCACAACCAAATATGGAGTCAGTTTTGCCTGCAAATTGTAGACTGTCCTGTGCATAAGTGGATGCTGCAGTAGCTCCATTGTCATAAATGTGTACAAGATCAAAACTGGTAAGGTATAAGCTCACTGCAAGTTCATTAAGCATGGCAAAATTGAGATCAGTGCAATGGGAAGAGTGGGATATATATTGTAACAAATAGCTGAGTGTGGGATAGGCTTTAATGGTTAGCATTCATGATCCACAAGGTTAAATGTTGAGAACTGAGAGATCAGATTTGATTGAAAAGATCTTTTATTTACCAAAAAGATGCAGCACATAGCATAACAAAGTTTGTGTATTTTTGTTCCTATGCATAGTAATTGAGTTTCAGTATAAGAAATATTATGCATCGTAGGCTATAGATAGCCAGTCCATATCTATGCACTTACTAGTGTTGTGATGTTAAACTGAACTGTACAATTTGTTTGAAATGGAATTGCAAAGTTTTTGTTTGAGTGTTTGCAACATGGAATAGGTTTCTTAATGCCTCCTTGATGTATTTTTAATCAAAATACAAAAATTTGTATAATTGTTATTTAGCCTCCATTGAACACTGTGTTTGAGCGTAAGCTTTTGTAGTTTTCCTCTGTATTTATCAAGACGTGGAGGAACTTTTGATTCAAAGAAATGCTCTTCAAGGAATCCAGTTTAAAACTGGTTTAAAAACATGCCAAAAACAGTTTGCTCCATCAATTTATAGAAATGGTCGTCAGGGACTCAGATTGTTCATTGAGGCTATGGTTCATCGAGGCTCACTCACAAGAGTGGCCCACCCCTACTCTGTAATGCTGGATTTAGGATGCATCTCAGCAGCCCCCAACCACACTCCCCACCACAGAATTAGCACAGTTGTCTTAAGAAGCCGGTGAGACTTCAGCCTGTATGCCTGTATACAAATATAGCATCTCAAATTTACCTTGCCCATATCCTAATCCTGAGCTAAATGGTACAACTGATGCTAGATTAGCACTTGCATTCCAATACAGTATGGAATGGTTTAGGCTCTGGCATGGCTAGGTTCTTCTCCAAAGTGATGGAGGTCAAGGGATGTGAAGACAGAATACCCGCACTCTTTCACTCTGAAACATAATGCATTAGTGTCACTTTCTCCAAGCAAACCCGGGACTGTTACTCTCCTCCAGTGATGCTACCCTACCCACGTCCCTTCATGACAAAGCACACTAATTGTGTCATCTATGTGTATTGTATTGCAGCCTCACTTTCGTAGCACTGACACATTGAGCTGGGAAGCTGGCATATGGGAAGGGCTCCTTTACAGCTTTTTGCCCAAAACAAATTATATTTGCATATAGAATATATCTAAAGGTATTTTATTGGACACTACTAATTTGAGAACCTCTGTGTTCACTGTTGGGTATGTCTAAGTAAATTTTACTGAGATGTCAATATCGCCTCATTTTTTTGGCAGAATCTATAGCTATGAGGAGAAAAAAGCTTTAGTGATTGCTTTGGGGAATTTGAAACAGAAAGACCCAAGAAGTGCTTTCACATTAGCCTGTTTTTTTTAGCACCACTTCAGAAAACTAGAAACTTCTGCAGATTAGGAGTTTTGAGGGATACAGTCCCTTTTTGTGGCCAGACATGACAATGAGATATAATTACCCCTATTCAAAGTTCCAGCTTTTTTGTTTTATTGTTAGCTTTTTTTTTGCCTTCAGTAAACCTCTAAAATTTGTATTGATTTCTCTGTTAGAGGAGCGCTGACAAAAATGATCCGATTCTTTTGAAGTGTGTAAAGCTTGAAAAGAATGTCCAGCACTGTCAGATTGCAGAATGTCCCAAAGAGGTTTTGAATCTCCCTCTGGAAGGAAAGCGGCATTAAACGGATGGGTTGGATGTATTAGGTTTATATACGACTCATACAGTAAGTGGATCTGCATGTGTGTGCACGGCAGATGACAGGACTTCCATCTGTTAATTGCTTTTCAAGTCCACGTCTGCATTTTTTTGATGCCGCGTAACCGGCTCCCTCTAAACATTGGCTGCTTTTGAAATGTACCGTCCAACGAACACAGGTCTGCTCCTGACAGATGATATTTTCATTGGGATTTGAAGATGTAACACAAAGTAAATTTTACCACACAAAACTTAATTGCCGTATAATTTTGCAATGATGGATTGTGTTGTTCTTGATTTGCCATGTGTTTTTTTCTTAATTTATTAACAGGCCTGGTACAGTACTTTGCAAATTCCAAAATAATCTTAAGCAAAGTGGTTGTTGTGTTTTCGGTGAGGCTTACATAACTTTTGTCATTCATGTCAGGGTTTATACAAGACCTGATTGCCCCCACCCCAAAATATTACATCTCCACCAAAACCTGGAATTGCTATTAGAAGGAGCATTTGTGTTCTTGTCAGGGACTGGGTAATCATGAAGACTTTTTTTTGGAGGGCAGCTGTAGAAACTGTAAGTCAGTAAATTATGTGAAAAGGAAATGTTCAACAGTCCAAACTACGTAAGGCTATCTTAAAGTAAAGAGCTGCTGGCAAAGAGGTACTTGGCCCTCATGAAAGGTGAGTTCTGATTTCTGTGGAATAGGCCACTACAGTCCAGGGAAAAAATAAAGCTCTCAAATACAGTGCTGCATTGGTTGTTGTATGCAACACTTAGCCCTGGTGTAACAGCTTTAGGTGGCTGCAGAATGCTTGGTGCCTTGGACAACTCTATTTTGAAGTTGTTCGGATGCATTTTTGGTTTAAACAAGGATCAAAAGAAAGGTATTACAGTGGCCTGGTGACAATGATGTAAAAAGAATAAAAAATGAAATAATTTTTTACTCCTATTCAGAGTGGCACCTTTGTGTCATGGGCAAAAGACACTTGAATAAAGCCACGTACAAAGACTAACTGGGTGTCACCATCCAGAAGTTTATGACTCAGAAAGAATACACAGCCAAACCCAGTTCATCAGTGATGCTCAATGATCTGGAAAACCGCTCGCCAGACCCTGCCAATATCAAGACCTCATCGGTGACCGTCATTGTTTGTCGGCCAATTGAACACCAGCCCCAGTGTCCGTCAGGTGGTCTCGTCAGCAGGGGTGCCAAGTTCTCTTTCGCAATGAATCAAGGTTTTGTACAGAGTTACCCAATGGACTTTAGTCAGACGGGCGGAACAACAGGCTAATTGTTGCGTACGGTTGTTCAATTAATGGGGAACCGCCAAGTGAGAAGATCTGGGCAGGACTGTCTGGGTCTGGGCTCTGCTTGTGATGGCCGATGACCGGATGAGTACAACGGGTCCACGTCGATGACGTCCTGAAACCTTGTTCGTTGCCCTTTCCGAGGGGCTCTCGGAACATCTTGACGAGACTAGTGCTCCAGTTTTCCAGCACACGTCCTCATGCCACTGCTCCAACAATGGCTTTCTTGTGAGAAGAGCAAAGTGACAGTTATGCCTTGGATCCTTTGGCTGGCTAGTCTTTAGGCCCATTGAACATTTGTGGGATGAGCTGGGATTACATGACATCTTGGCCTCTGAGACCAATGAACAGGCACAAGCATGTCAAGGTCGCACAAGAAGAATTGGAGTGAATCCCACAAGATGGCAACTGCAAGCTTGTGTTGGATGTGTGACACGGATTTGCAGCTTGTGTTGCTTCTAGTGCAGGCCACACACAATATCAAACCTTCATAGTAGACCCTGTGTATCATTCACCTTAATGATGGACATTAATTAATATAATGACTTTACCAATGTTGTTTCTATTTACAGACTTCAAGTGCATCTGTGGCAAAGACATCTTTTATTTTTTCTTTTGTTGGGAGGCGTACTTGAGTTTTGTCTGATTGTGTTTGTACACAAACACCCAGGCATACAGATTTTTTGTGTCTGCCTTTGCTTTGTCTGCTTTGGATGGCTTAATTGATATTTTGGTTATTTATCTGATGGATTTTCATGTCTGAAGGTTTTGTTTTGTTAGCTGCCGTTGTGCAATTAGAAAAAGTTGCTGAAAGAAAACCACAAAAGTGCCACCAGGTAACATTTTTTTTCAACCAGTATCTGTTTTGGCCTGAGGGTTTTATTTTTAACCCACTTGTTAGTCACAAAAACTGAATTTGTATTTGCTTGCTCTCTCAACCTCTGCAGCGACATAGCCGCTGTGAGCACAGAAGCTCGGGAATATTCAGTGATGCGGTAGGTCTCGCAGTGTGCAAATCTAAACGGGCTCCCATGCTCTTTATTCCTAGAAAGACCATAGGTGTCAAAAATATAGATACGCTTTGGTGTGACGAAGACTTTGCAGGCCTTTCTTGGCGACTGTTAAGCCTGGCATTCTGTCTGCATATCCAGGTATTGTAAGTCTGTGAATAGTGTCAAACTTCATAGTTCTCATTTTGCTTCCTGTACGTGGAAGAAGAAAAGTGGCCACAGTGTGGGTTTTCCCTTTGTAATCTCCCTTCCTAATTTTCCTGGGAACACCACATTCAAGCCACAGTCGCTGTCTTTGTATAGGGCATTGTGTCGCTGTCCCTTGTGCAGATAGCCCTTTGGAGGTTTTTTCTGCTTAATGTATGCAGGAATATCATAAAAGTCTAGACTTTGAATATGTTTGGACAATGGATGGAATGTACAATGTGTTTTGAATTTGCAGTCGTGACAACATGTTTACCACCCTTTTTATGTGATTGTGGATTATGCGCCGGACTCAAAGGAAACAGAAGACTTGTAGTTTACCCCATAGGTTTCACCTACCAGGTAGTGTAGGCACAAGCAGATCGGAACTCAAATTTGAAAGGTTCTAGAAAAGGTCGGTTAACATTTGAAAATTAGATCCCAAGCGAAGGCGGCCTGCTGACTCTACGGAACACACTCCCAAGTAGAGTTAACACTTCTTTAAAGGCTGATTAAGAAACTCTCCGTACGGTACATCCAAACAACACGTTTTCAGCTGAGTTTTATTGTCTCATAAAACAATCCAAGGTGCCTTTTTAAGGTTGACAGAATCTAGAGTGTAGGGGGAATATCGTTAAAATCTGCAATGTATTTGCAGTGGATTATGTAAAATTTGCACTCACTGTCGTCTGGATTATTGGTGCCATGGCAGTAATTACTAAACCTTACACATGTGTCCGGGATGGGAAGTGTTATCCATCATGGTGGGTCTTTCGTTCAGAGGAAGACTAAAGAACAGTTCTCAGGGTCAGGGTCAGCTTTACTTTACAAATACAGTTGATGCGTCTTAACCTTGTAACAAATACAAGCAGTAATTAATCGGTATTATTCCAAATTACATTGGCCATATGTTACAAGTTCAGACTCATTTCTCTTCATTCCCTTTTTTTGCCTTGGAAAACTTTTCCCCCCAGGTGATGGGTGTGAGTAATGCACAGACGATTTTAATGTTGACCAAATGGGGATTTAGCGTCGAAACCATCCTTTGGTCTACTAAACAAATAACCGCGAGTGAAGCTGTCGCAGTCTCATTTCAGAGCAAGAAAGCTTTTCGTGAAAAGAAAACAAAAGTGGTTTCTTTTTAAGTTACAATTTGCTGTGAGAAGTGTAGTCACAGGGTTAGCAATTTCATCCATGTTTTTAAGTCTCTTGGGTATCGTAAACTGTCCCTGTCTACATCTCTTGAAAAGGATTACATTGTGCACTATGCAAAAATCAAACATTTAGAATAGATCAGGCCTGGTTGTATGCCCTGTAAGTGTGGACACAGTTAATACACTGGGTAAAGAGAGCTGCTGTTCTTGTAGGTTGGCTTAATGAGGATACTTATCAACCCCACAATAAAGACGCACTGTTTTATGTAAATCTGTTGATCAGTGACCAGTTGCTCATGCTTAACTTTTCTTTATGTGCTTTCATACATGCACTGGTCATTTCAGATGTAAACAGGGTACTTATAAGTATAACATGGCTTTCTGTATAAAGTCTTGTGTCTTTGCTGGCTCAAGTACTTAATGAATTAACATTGATAGTATACGGAACTTGTAGTATTGATTTTGACCTTAATTCTGCTCAAAAGTCATATATAAAATAAAGTCTTAAGGACGAATCTCTTTAGTTTTATGTGGGGTAATGTGGAATGTTCACCAGCATTAAGTCCTTCTTAAGTTCTCTCAGTCTGCTATTGAAGAGTCTTGAACAGGCCCCAGTTTCCCTTTGAGAGAAAAAAAAAAATGTTCTTCTCCACTGTCTGGCAGATTGGAATTGTTAAGGTTAAGTTGGTAGGACAACCAGAAATAATTATTTCAGTCTTCAATTTTCTGTTAAAATTTGCAATTTTGCTATGTAAATGTATTCATTTGTAAAATGTATACCTTTTGTAGTGTTGGTGTGTTTTAATTACTGGTTGCATTTGCTTATGGTAAAAGCAGATGAGTTAAATAAGCAATGTGTTTCAGTGAAAGTGCTGTATTCTTTGTAAATGTGTTGTACACAGTGTTACTGTCGCGGGAGGACCTGATAAACTGTACAGAGTGCAGGGAATGGTGGGGCAGCTTTTGTGTGGAGCTTGAGCGAGAGGGATCGGCTTTGTACAAATCAACTGGCAGATGAGAGACAATGATGAAAATTTGATTCTTTGAAGTCGTAATGGCCATTGAAACGTGTGAAATTCTTGCATTGAAAGGAACCGGGCTTGTGGGACACAGTCTCCCAGTCTTGGGTGGCTGCTGACTGCAAGCTGGGAGGTTTGTCTGTTTTGTCGCCGACTTCCCATCTTGTTTGCTAATTCCCTGAATAATTGCACCAGGTTCATATGAGAAGGCTGAATGAATTTCATTTGCCCTGGAATAGGTGTGTTTATTATTATCATTTTTTGTTATTGTTTCATAACTAAACTTTTTTTTTCCTGTGGTTTTTAATTATGTTCCTTTTCAGAGATGGGAAGAATGTGTATAGTGAATGGAATTAACTTGTGTATATGTTATTGTGATTTAGATTTTTGTAGTGTTTTATTTTGGGATTTACTGTGCTTAAAATATATGTGCATGTTAATAAAAGTTCATGTTTTGAGTCTAGTTTGATTTGAAGCCTTGCTCTTCAAGCTTTTATGAAAGTAGAGGAAATGCTTTATCTTTATCTTTGTTATTAAAAGTGTAGCACAGGGTAACCTGAAGCATAGGAATGTGAATAACATCATTCTAGTTAATATAATTGATATTTCTTACATTTTGTCTTCCTGCTAGCAGTATTTTAGAACATATCAAATTGGGAACTTGGCTGTAGTTTGATGTACAGACGATCCAATAGTCTTGAGGTGCTTTGCCTCTCAATGACGTTTCATCCTCTAAATTACATTACATGCTTGTTCTGATTCATTGGCCCAAGACTTTGCAGGCCTATGAGTTCACTAATTCTTTTGAAATTATAGAGGAAAGTCATCCAGACCACTTGTAGCTGAGTAACTCAACACAATAAGTGAGACCTTTTCTCTCTCCAGTTTTACTGTAACAAGGCACAGCCACTCAGAGTTTCTGTTTACCCACCGTCACCTATCATTTGCTAAATTTTAAATGTGTTGATGGGGAAAAATGTCAGCTGTCATTTTGGTGAAAAAGGAAATGCAATGTAATCAATGAAGAAACCATGAGCTGTGAGCAGTAATAAAAACAAAGCTCCAGCCACATGCTGGTGCCTGTTGGATAGCTTGTATATGGCATGAAGGCTACGTGCAGAAGCTTTTATACAGAATGAACATTCCACAGCGGAATATTGCACAATGTACTGAATTATTTAGAACCGAAACCTGCAAGCAGCAAGTCAATCTCGGATGTGGTTGTATTTGTCTCATTCATGTGCATGTCCTCATTTTGAGTAGACGTTGCTCAATTCATTGAATTTGAACAAATTTCTTGAAATTAATGTAAGGCAATAGGTTTGTGGAAGCCAAAGGAATCCAAATAAAATAAGCGGCTTTATTTACAACTGTGTTTACTTAGAATGGAAGTGGTTGTGAGCACTTTTATGAGGTTTTTGCTTATTACATTTCAAACTTTGCAAACCTGTGCAAAAAGTTTTTTAATCACTCAAGTTTATTTTTGCATCTAGTCCTAACTTTAAAATGAGCAAACAGAGCAGAAATCCTGAGTGACAAACTAATAGGGCATGCAGAATTTCAGCCAACTTCACCCACTGACCATGGAGAAAATGCACACCACAAAATAACCTTTAACATACAGGCCACATCTGCAACTGAAAGTGCGCCACAGCAATAAAAATGTTGACAAAAATAAAAATGATGGATCATGTTAAACCACCAATCATTTTGACAAATAAGAATGTCATGTCATCAGAAACCCTACCCAGGTGCTGTTTTTATGAAAATATCTGCATGGATTTTTCGGGAACAGAAAGAGATACAAAACTGTACGAGGGAGGTAAGATGCTGAAGATACATTGCTCTGGCTGAACACGGTGAAGAATGGGAGATGGTACACATAACCTTAAACCCAGGCCACTACAGTACATCCCAGTCACACCTAGGATTAGATCACCTGGAGGAAAAAAGAAGGCCCAAGTTCATTGCCAAATCAAATAAAAAGATCAGACTTAAATGTGAGTCTCTTAGGGGTTTCCAAGCCAAGCATTTGTTTTCATTCATTTAGTGTCAGAATGATTAATAGGTACACAAGCAGGGCTTATGGAAGAATGTGGAGGTGGCCGTAGCTCTGACTGTTTTATCTCCTGACTAAAAGATTGTGGTCTGATATCTTTTGTTTTTGCTGTTTTATATTGGATGTTCAAAAGACTGCACAACAACTTCAAAGTTTTCTCTTATCCCTCTGTCTTCTCGATAAAGCGGCCATATTTCGAACTCAGGGTCGGCAAATCTTGCTTAATTCCCTTTCAATTATTGGATAAAAAGGAATTGCAACATTAGCTTTAACAGTGACCTTGGTTGTAATCATGGTTTGATCATGGAAGGAATTAAGATTGCATGCATAGTTTTTAATTCATCCTATGATGCATTTCAAAGAGCTACTTCTCATAGCATAGTGGTGACCACAGGACAACGACCTTGGCAGGTATACAGTGAACCTTAATGAGTCTGTATGTCTCCATAAACGTCAATTTGATTAGCCTCCCTGTGCAGCATTGAAGGTCCAAAGAATGCTATACTTATCCTGAAGTTCAGACAAATCCCTGTAGGATGCCAGTTAAACTCCAGTTTTGCATTTATTTGAAGGCCTACTTGACTCCTCTACATATTATGTCTTTTAGTTTAGAAAAGGTTTTGCAAAATGGGTCCAATACAAAAATTAATTTCAGTCATAGAATGAGTGTTTTAGCCTCAAAAATCAATGTTTTAACTCATAAAACGAGTTCCCACATGCCACACGTATGATTTTGTATATATCACTAATTTGACATAGTTATCCTGCTTGTAGTTACCAAGCAAATGAGGGGCATTTTGCCGGCTAATTCACGATGAATTGATGAGAGAGAAAAATCTTTTTCTCCAACAAAATTAAATTTGGCAGCCCGCTTGCCACCATTAAAAATTGTCTCAGAAAATGAACCTCTTTTTTTTTTTTTTTTCTTTCTTCTTTTTTCCTCGTCTTTCCAGGACATCACTACTGTGTCGGGGGTGCCAGAGGAGCACATCAAGACGCGTAGAGTGCGCATCTTTGTCCCGGCCCGCACAGCCATGCAGTCTGGGGTGGCCAACACCAAGAAGTGGAAGATGGACTTTGACACACGGGAACGCTGGGAGAACTCTCTGATGGGCTGGGCCTCCACGTACGTTTACTCCAACGACCGTGATCATACACAGCACATTGACTTGAGTACAGTAGAATGTGCCCTTAGTCTTATTTATCTTCCACCTAAATCATAAACCTTCATTTGGGTTTTTCGCCAACAAATAATTCACTATGCTGGCTGACATGTAAAGATTTTCTACTTTTATTCTTTCTTACTACACACCTACATAATTGAGAAAGCATTGACTGCTAAATTAAGGTTTTGCTATTAGCTGACATTCAAACCTTTTTTAGGTTTATTTTTTTTTATCTTTTTCTGCTAGGTTTTATTTGTGTATTGCCATGTAATTGTATTCTTATCGTAGATATGCTTAACATGTTTATTTTACATAACGTTCTCATCTAAAAAAAAAAAACGAAAAAAAAAACAAGGAACCGAAAATCAAACCAATGCAAAACGACATGGAAAACAAAGTTTTCTGCCTGATATTATCATACACAATAGCTAAAAAAACAAATACTCAAATATTGGTCCAACACAGATTAATGGCATTTGAATGGCGAATCAGTCTGGAGGAGAAAATCTACCCTGTATATTTGCATTTCAGTGAAACGTGGCGATACTGCTCCCACAGCATAGAATGTTACACATTACCAGTGCAGGTTTGCTTTTCATTTCCTGTGTTTGTGCAGACACAAATTTTTACTCCTGTCCTCTGTGCTCTCATAGGGCTGATCCTCTGTCCAACATGGTCCTCTCTTTCACTTCAAAGGAGGATGCGATCGCTTTTGCTGAAAAAAATGGTACGTTTTTCCTTTAACATGCCTGTGATTCTAAGCTGTGTCCTCTACATGGTACAAAACCACTTGGACAGAACTAAATAATGTAGATATTGCTTATGTAATTTTCTTCAGCAATCTTTCCATCTTATAGCATTTATGCTTTGAATCTGTTTCTGTATACTTTCCCCATAAGTAGTACAGTGGAAATGCGGAATGATGACTCGGTTCTAAATGCAATAGTCTTATGTGTTGAACAAATAAACGCAAGTGGTTCTTGTCACCTCCTTTTTCCTTAAAAAAAGTCTCCTACCTAGAGTAAATATTTTTTGTGTGCACAGAGTTATGCTTTCTTAGGCTTTCTGCTCATATTATCTGAAAACACTTTGAGCCTTTGGCCGTGTGATGGAATTAACATTTACTAAATTAACAAGGAATGGCTTTCATTATTGTGAGTGCAATCCATCATGGAAGTTACTCAGTCTTCCCGTAAATCAGCTTTTTTATTGTCCTCTGGTTTCAACAACTACTTCTGGGCAAAATTAGGATGCAAGCCATTTTGACTTGTTTGTTATTGTCTTTCTGCAGGCTGGAGTTACGATATTCAAGAGAAGAGGACGTCAAAGCCCAGAGTGAAGTCCTATGGAGCTAATTTCTCCTGGGACAAAAGGACGAGGAGGTCCGCAAAGTGAACAGATTGCTGTCTGTATGTGTAACTTTCTGATATTTATAGGCATGTACAATGATGTACTTAATATAAATAAAATTACCTCAGCAAATTTCTTTTGGCATGTTTTTATTTAAATAAAACTGGTAATTATAATACCTCTTATTTGAATATATTTGAGCAATTTTTAGAAATGAGAATATTTAAAAAGCAACTTCCTCCAACGGTAAACCTTTTAGTGTTTTTGTGTTGCATTTCAGATATTGTCGTTGAATTGGAATACAAAAGATACAAAAAGATCAAAATACAAAAGATCCCTTACTTTGAAACCCACTGCTTTCCTGTCCAATTTAATGCAGCAGAAGGAACCAATTTCTTAATATATTGCTCTGTCTTCTATCAAACTAAGACATAACAACTACACATGACTGCTATTTAAAAAAATAATTTCTCTGTTGCTAATAAACCTTCATAGATGGTAAATGTGAGAGTAAAAACATTGATTTAGCTTGGTTTCTAGTTTTATTTATCCCAGCATATTGTCTGAACAGGAATGACCACAGTCTCCATTTTCATCCACCACAAAGTGTCTGAAATCCATTTTAGAATGCAACACAATTAGTCATGATAATTTTTTCAAATGCACTGATGAACCCTGATTGACTTTTTGCGGTCAAATAACCTTTTTCAGGTAGACCCTATGCTCAGGAACAACTCTCACCATTGTTAATTCTTCTTCGATGCCAGTTTCTTTAAAGTTAACTGTAGACAAAAATGTTAAACATGTATGGACTGGAGAATATTACTTTTTGAGCATGTTAAAGTTTTTTTTTTTTTTCTTCATTTAAGCTTGCAGCGCCAAGCAGTGCATTGCTGACTATAGCAGCCAAGCTCCAGGACTGCGAGAAAGTATCCCTTCAGGCAAATCGCTTTCGTGTCAATTCAGAATCAATTGCTCTGAAATGGCAGGGGAATCTTTGAAGCATTGGGGCCAAAACTCATTCCTGTTTCTGGAGCACTGCAGAAAGCAGGACGTGACAATAAGGGATTACTCCAAATGTGTATTTGTTTAATCATGAAAATTACTTAAGACAAATGCCTCATCAAAAGGGTTGAATTGCTTCATTTTGTCTTGAATACCCAATGTTTGAATAATATGCGTGCTGAAATCTTATGGCCCCCTCAAGCAGCTGTACAAAATCCCACCCTCTAATGTAGGTTTTCTTGCTGTGCATGTGGTATACTTTCACAAGCTGTGCCAATGCTGCAAGAATCCAGGAAAGATTTTTATGGAACATGTGAAGACTTCAATATAGTTACTGAGGGCTCTGAACCTGTCTGGAGCTACGATAAGAAAGTCATGCATTGGACAAGCATGAAAAGAAAGAATTAGAATGAAGGAAAGAAATGCTTCAACAATGATGGAATATTATATTATGTTTACACAAAATATACCCATTAATTGATTTTTGAACTGCTTTAAAAACTATGAACACTAATGTTATTGTAAAATTCCTTTGGTTTTGTAGGGCATCCCTTTGCTGAGCAGGGGATTCAAAGTCTGTTAAGAGTGCATTACATGTTTGTGTGTACTAAAGTCTGTATACAGTACACATTACAGATGTTCAAAATGCATCAAGATATGTTTTCTACTTGATTAATTTGAGGGGGCTGAGGGAAAAAGTGACACAGGATCAGAAATGAAACAAATGACTAATGTCAAAACCATTTAGCATTTCAAATCTCTGGACAGCTTTATAAAGTCCCTTAGACATGGTTAATGATGACAAGTTCATCATAGCTGTCTTTATACCACTAACTTTGACTGAGAGCCTTTTCACAAAGTTAATGTTTTTCAGATGTGTCTATCCAGATGTAACATGCATTATGTACATACCTCTATACTTTGATTTGCTCAAGTTACAGTGTTGCCAGCTTTTTTGCAGAATTTTCTTCAGTAGACTGTGTGGGACAGTATCGTCTGGACATCCCAAGGCAAATCCACATTGGGCTTTGAAGTGGATGACTGGAGCGATACTTTCTTTACCTCGTTCCTCAACATGGCTGTCAGGATTGAAAAATTATTGCTGTTGAATTTCTAAACAAACTGGTTTGTTTTGTGTAATGCTATAATGCACAGTCTTCTATATCCAGGTCATGGGCACTGTTTCTACATAAGTCTTTTTATTTGTGTAACAGAAACACAAACCAAGCCTCACATCAAATGCAGTCACATTAATTATACTCAAAATCAACATACCCAACATTTTAGCTGCTATATATTCAGGTAATGCAACAAAGTATTATTTCATGACAGAGATGTGAGGATTGGCCCACTGTATTATTACTTATGGGTCTGAAGAGGGGAGGGTGTGTGAGGATGGCAAACAACTGAGGTATAACACTGTAGATTATTTGCTTTGCTTTTATATGAGAAATCAATTCAGTTGCTGAAATAAAAAAAATGATTGTGTTCTTTAATAAATAATACTGGGAGAGTGAAGATGACCTTTATATTTACAGTGTTAATGAAAGCATACTGCCAGGGACATTTTTCATTCATACTACAAACACTCAAACAAATACTACATTTCTTCATATTTCCACTTGCTTTTCACTTTTTGAAACCCCATAGCACCACAGAAGAAAAATAAATTCCTTAAACTATCCTATCTGATCTGGCCCACCGCCGTTTCTGTTAAGATGAAAGAATACAGAATGGAGGCAATGTTTACCTATCTAGCAACAAAAAACTCATGGTTGCAAATTTAGTTTTGCACTCAAAGTATTCAATTTGTTTGTGATACCTAACAATTGCTCCATAGTAAAATTCCATAGTGAGCACATGACTCCAGAAATTCAATATGTGTGAACCTTTTTTTGTTCAATGAATGTAAAGCTGTTGTTTTCTAGCAGAAATAATAAGCAGATTGTATCTATCTTTGAAGCCTAGGAGCAAAACAAGCTTTTTTAAACAGTAGAGCTTGACAAATGTTTGACCTTCCCGCTGAAAAAGGAAAGTCCTCTCGAAAATATGAGGAAAATAAGATGTAAGAAAATGCACGTGGCATACTGCTTAATTTGAGCTCAGGTTCCCTTCAAAGGATCACAGCTAGATCAGTGGGCTTCCTCTTCGTATCTTTAGGCTGGATTACAGTAAGAAGGCCTTCTCTTACATCTGAAAGCCACAGCACTACATCACAAGCTCCTTTTCCGCTCTCTTCCAGCTCCTGTATCATTCTGATCCACTTGAGCATTCATAGCTATCAGGTTGTGCATCTCCCTCCTTCAAGAAGTCCAGTAGGCTGCTACCTAGGGTGAGATCAAAGTCCCTGTTGATCAATGACTCAGTGCAGAAACAATCTAAATTTTGTTTCAATGATGGTCCATTCATTTAAAGGTATGCAAAGTGGTGAGGGGGAGATTGCGTTCTGATGATTTTTATTTGTTATCAGGGGTTCATGAAATTAGTAATTTAGGTATAAAATCTGTACAAATCAAATCAAAAGAATTCTAGGGTCACCAAAATGAGAGGTGAGCAGATTTATTCCCACCCTCAGCTGTGTGCCTATACACATTGTGTGTACCATTGGGGCTTGGGGCTTTATGTTTTGTTCTGAACCTTTCATTAGCTGTGCATTAAACTGAGCTACATTTGACCGTTTCTACCTCCAGAAATCAAACAATGGCTAATGACCTTTGATTGTTAGCCAGCCATTTTGCATTCTGACACCTGATTCGCTGAAATTGTTTCAAGTATAAGTAAGGTGAAAAATTCCACCGATAAATATTTATACATTATATTCTCTAATCCCTCTGTGTGCGTGTGCTAGACAGAGGATTGTATCCTTATTTAGTTGTAATAATAATAATAATAGTAATAATAATAATAATATTGAAAATAAAACTGATATCCCACATTATTTTGATTTGAATGAAAAAAAAAAAAAAAGTAACGTCAGAGACAGGGGAAACAACTGCCTGGGAAACTTTACCCCTAAGAATTCTCTACACTTGTTTACGTATTTAGTTAACCCGTATCAAGTTATGTTAAAACGTTTTATCCAACAGCAACTGGATCTTACGAGATAATCTACGGTTGGTGTCCCTTTAGTGGAATATCAAATTAATTTGCCTGGGCTTGACCCAACAGCTTTGCAGTTAGATAGGTGCTGTACTGACCGCTAAACCACAAATATGCAAGGCACCAAAAAGACGCGCAGGCATGGACCCATTGAAATTGCATCCAGTCATACAAACCAGCCGTGAGGAGCCTTAGGTTTACCATAAACTAACCTCCCCGTATACCTTAGAACGCGCAAGCTTACGCCGTTACGTCGCTCTTTAGTCGAAAGAGTTAATCGATGGGTTAGCGAGAGGAGAAAAACAGAATCGGTCCTCTTTCCTGTCCCGTTTGAAGGTGATGCGACTTGGCAGCACTGGAAAAGCTTGAAGATTAATGGTGTAAAGGGGGGCTCTGACAGCCTTTCCGCTGGTCGCCGTCCTCCTGGGTGGGCCGATTGGTCTTGGATGTCACTTTTGCTACTTAATCTTGTGTATGTGAAACAGGCTGACGTGCCTGGTGAGCTTGGTCTGTCGAATTCTGCGTAGACATAAACTGCCCTCTCGTCTCATCTTGTCTCGTTTTAAATAGTTGAATTAATATTAGAGTCGCATCATATTAAAATGGTAGTATGAAATACTCAAACTCTACAATTGTAAACATTACGTACAAAGTACTCCTCCGACTACTGACACCACCATGTAATAATAACCATAATGATGATGATGACGATTATTATTATTATTATTAAGTAAATTGACATTTCGTGGCTATCTCAGAAGCCTAGTGTATACTGGCTGCAATGGTGACGACAGGCAAAATATTGGCTGAGCAACAGTTGTGCTGACGGAAGGCCACAGGCGAGCCACTTCACACTTGCTAGTTGCAATACGCCCTGTTGTGTATATAATTCCAAACTATGAGAATCTGTATTTTACCCCAGTCAAGGTGCAACTTACATTTTCACTTCCAGTGTCGCTGGGATGCGTTCTTCCGCAAGGATAGTTAAGTAGTATAAAACTTTTCACGGTTACCTCTTCTTATACTTAGCTACTGTCATTTAAAAATGTACCTTTTGAACCTCCGGTTTAGAGACGGTCTGATCAGTCTGTCTCATTCTTTTTATCCTTTGCACGTGAGCGTGTGAGGGGACGTTGCGAATAATCACAGCGTGCAAATCGTTGGAGTTATTTTACGGAATTGAGGGATTCCCAGACAGATTACCGCTTTAAATGAGCAGATGTTTTCTTTCTCGCGGGTGTCTGGCGGGCATACGGGCTCCGGCCGTTTGGGTAAATCCCGCCACGGCGTTCAACTTGAATTGGCGGTGCGCTGCTCACTCGGTCTTGACGAGATGCAATTACCAACCCATTGAGTAAAGGCGAAAAGCGACGATATCCACCTACTGTCCCCGAAATTAGACCATTAAAGGGAAATTCCACTTTCGGAGAGGGTTCATTTCCGCTCACTGACAAATAAAGGGGAACTTAAAACTCCTGAAATCTCAAGATGTAATTGATAGGACAAAAATGAGGTAACATATCCCTGTTTTGGAGTAAACTATTCATTTAAGCACTGTAAATTAAATATAAAATACCCCCAGGGCTTGGACATTATAGGCCTAGTTGTTTTCACTTCCATTTTATATATGATACAGAGTAATCTGGTAGTCTGTCTTGGCCATGTTTCTTATTTGATCTTCTGTCAAATTCTGAATCTTCATATTTACACAAGAGCCATTTCATGCCACAGACAACAACGTGCAGCATCTCTTTAGTTGTTTAATTTATATAAAGGCTGATGAAAGAGTAGTTATGTGTTTTTGGACAAGAATGATTTGTATGAATTACTAAAAATTGGCCATTTGGTGTGCAAGATCCTGATTAAATCAAAGTAAGAATAACTAATGCCAGATAAAGTAAAACTGTTCTGCAAATTGCTGATATCTGACACTCCACAGTGTAGGAAATCATTGTCATTGGTTACAAACCAAGGCACGTTGCTGTTATTCAAACAAGAGAAAAGTATAGCTACATTTTTTAAATATTAATCAAAATCTGGTTTGTCACTCACACTATACATTTATTTGGTAACATCTGTTGATATTTTACATGGATGACTTCAGCTATGAGCTGTCAGTGTTAGCCTGCTGCCCTGTCATCTATTATCCAACTTTCAATCAGCTCTCATGGCAGTAATACTAATTTAAACCACTTCCCAACTAAAGCAGTACCTGCTAAGATTAAGTGGGCCAAAGACTTTTCTTGCATTATTTCTTATCTTTGGACCCAGGATGCCATTCTCTTGAATCATTCTCAAGAGAAAAAATGCAGAAACATTATTTCACATATCCTTTCCCGTTGGTGGTTTATATAGTTTCCCACAACCACTAATGCTCACTTTAATTACATACAATAAAGGTCAAATTTGTTGGGGGAAAAAAACAGGTGTTTTCTGTCTGTGGAAATAGCGTGTTTATTTTCACTTTGAAAAAAGTTAGTTTCCTCTGTTGCGCTTAAACCATTTGTATTTGATCACTAAAAAGCAGACCACATGGTGTCGTCACCACAGATACTTTCTGCTGTAAATTGTTTGGATTCAATGAAAAGTCCACCCACTGAGCCTGGTCTGACTTTAAACCCAAATATAATGGAATACTTAATTATTTACACTGATAATGAGGAATTAATTAGCTGTTGCTTGGGTGAATACATGTGTGCATGGTTTTCCCTCTTCAAAGAAGCTGGTAAATGATGGGAACAGAGAAAATGGTTCATCTGTTTGTCTTTCCTCTAGTGTATCCTAAATTGATCACCTTTGCAGGTTTACAGGGAAAATAGAGAATTACTGGTGGCTAAGATGTGGTACAATTGCGAAGAGGGTACCCCAGTGGGGAGAGCTGTTCTACATTTTGAGTATCAATAGCTGGGAGAGAAAGAAACCAGAAACCCCAGGAAATCTGACTAGAATACAGGCCTCAAATGTAAGCAGATACATAAACAATAATCTTTAAAAAAATCTGCTAAATATTATAAAATATCCCTTAAAGGCCACAAAAGGATTTTTCTGTTTAGATGCATCTATTTCCTGGGTTGTGGTATTGGAAAATTATGACATCAAAACCTACAGTCAGCCAGCATTTGAAAAGGCACGTGGTACAAAGGTTAACAGATCTTAAAAGCACTTGCCAAATATGGCTACTGTAGCTCTTCAAAGTCCAGAGAAATCTGAAAGTAAAACAACACAGAAGAAATAAAATAAAAGCAATCAGGGGCTGACGGGTGACTGGTTCTGATAATACACTCCACTGATGCACCCATTTCTCTGGTATTGAATCCAAACCAGCCATTACTGACTGTGCCCTGCTGCCCCACAGCAAGGTGCATAATTATGATGTCAGCCAATGGTCAACTGGATTGTTCACACTTCATCACTCAAGACTGACTCCTCTGGTCAACTGAACACCTGCAGTCTGTTTGCACTAACTGTTATTTGTCTGTATAGCTGCACTCTCTGTGTGTTTCCTCTGTCTCATGGATTACATAGCGCAATGCAGCTATGGCAGTTGCACTCAGTGGTATTGAAAGCAATAAGACAGGCATATGAATACAATTGGACATTCCCATACTAGGAGAAAAGACAACAAAAATTAAGGACGAAAAAAGATGGTAAGGAAAAAAGGAGACACAGTCAATTCCCTCTGCATATGGCCAAAAGAAATGCAGTGCTGTAGGACCGGACAATTCAAAATCAAAACACCATGGGTCCCCAAGTCAAGGCACAGAAACCTCCCAAGAGCATTTCTCAAGAGCAGTGCTCAGCTGGTATCATAGGGCACAGGAAGAGGGAAATAAATCCACTGGAGCAGAGGCAGGGAAACTGCTGTGAGTGAGGGCACTTTCACCTGAGCCTAGGGACAAGAGAAAGTGAAAACTATGGTAACGCACCTGGTGGATACTTTTAGCAGGGTGATGGTAATTCTGTTTTAACACTGGGAACTGAACTGTATTATTTCAGTAACTATTCTGTCCGTGAAATGACAAGATTAAAAGTGAACTGTAATCTAAAGGGAACTCTGTAATCTATTAAGTAACCCAGAATCTGTGAAATTTATCAAGAATATACTTTAGCCTAAGGACATTATAGGGGCCTTATGCCATGGCTCTGTTTTCCAGGCTGATATTATTTGTATTTATGACAGGAAGGAAATATTTTAGAAGCTATTCAGCATGCTGAACTGAATTAAAATGATTTGGGGAAAGTTCCTATGGTAGTGACGTGGGGATGCAAAATTAGAAAATAAAGATGGCCAGGGCTGACAAAAATGTTACATTTCTTGTAAGTTATAACTCTCCTGTTGCATGGGAGGGGTAGCCAAAATACAGCACTGCACTGGAAGGCTGGCTGATCCTTATGAAAAATGAAATGTAAAAAACTTGGACAAAACAGAACATTTTGTATGTTCTGGACATTTTCAATGGGAATGCATTCCTACATTTGCAATCTCTTTCAGCTGACGATAAAAAGTTGTTCTCTTGCAGGACCATGGAAACCATTTAAGCCCCTTTAAATTCCTGCATACAGTACCAGTAACCAAAGAGCATCCCACACTGAGACCCTGTGAGATGTCAAGATATTGTAGCCTCACATTATGTTTAAAAACAAGGATTGGGAGACACCGCTGGATGAACTTTCAAAATGGGTTTTCTCTATTATTTTTCTTGGCAGGGGGTGGAGTCAGTGTGGAAGGAGCTGGAGATATTCTCCAAACCCTGTTGTTCTCTTACAGGATACAAAGAAAACAAGTTGTATTTTTTCTTAATTAGCAGGCTGTTTTTCCTTGCATCTCACAGTTGGTTTAATGTTTGGAGGCGTTGACTGGCGAAGGATCAAGGCTCCATTGTCAATCTTCAGTGTCAGGTCATCAATCTGTAAGGAGACTAGGAGCCAAACCACGGCAAACCAATACAGGACAAACAGTGACAAGCTCACTGGAATCTCAATTAGAAGTTATGGAGTGATGGGAAGTTAAAAAGTCTGAATCATACTTAAAAATAACTTTTAGGACACAGCCCAACAAACATAAAATATCCCCACAATATGCAGAACATTTCAGCTTGGTTCCTATTTTGCTGCGAGATGAGGTATTCATGAGAACATTCCCTAAACTGTCCCAGAACATCTAATGATTCCAAAAGCGTTCTATTGAGTAGAAAAACGTTCCTAGTATTTCATATACAAACTGACTGACAGCATGCACTGATGACAATCCTTCAGTCATGAGAACAAAACTATGGAGTAAAAGGATACTTATAATGTCAAATACATTATTGCAAACATTACTTCTAGTTATATTGTTTACATTATTGGCACAAATAACATAAATAACCATCCACAATTCAAATTATTTTTAAAGGCAATAGGAAGATGTTGGAATAACATTGTAAGGCCATTCCTACAATTTGTCTGCAGTGCACTGAAAGGCAAGTAAATAAAGAGACTGTTGTTATAGGGTTTAATGTAAGCTAAATTACAACAAATCAAATACTGAGAAGGAAATGGTGGACTCTCTCTCATCACTAGGTGGTAAGAACTTTTTTTTTAAACATGAGCTTGAATTTCTCAGATTAATTAAATGGTTAATTTCAAGGACTAAATATATTACCTTGCAGGTCAGATTGAGTCTCTCATTTTCTGGATCTCACAAATAATTATACTCGCTGTTTAACAAGTACTGTATTTGAATTTCAAACAGTTCTTTAAACAATAGAGAGACTGATATGACCTTAAAAAATCAAATTTATGATCATGAAACCCAATGTGTTAAAAGTCAATCGGCCTACACCAACTAAATTACATGACCATTCCCTCAACTATAGGACGGCTAACCTGCAAAACTACAAAAACAATTTTGGATGTTTAGAAAGAAGCAACCTGACCGAAACAAACCATTTTTAATTCAACCAGACCCCTTATTTATTCTTTTCAAAAAAAGTCTAAAAACCATTCACTATTATTGACCAATATATTTAAACAAGTGGAGGTGGAGGAAATGCTATACAGATATGACAAATATACAGCACCACTGGGAAAAAAATAACAACATGCACTACGTTGTATGTGTGACTGACACTGACACTGACATCCTATCTTGCTTGGCACCATACACCTTGCTGGAACCACTTATTAAAATTGCTCTTTAATTATTTGGTCAAGTCTGCGCATTCTGCTGCAGTTTACATTACCTCTTGCTTTCATGTTATGTTTATTTTCCAAGAGGGGCTTGTTGACACGTGCGGAAACACCTTAAATTGACACTTAGGCTTCAGTTAATTTCCTGGGATAGGCAAAAAAAAAAACAATAGCACAAACAAAATGGGTCATTGTTGACTGTTAAGGCCCACCCCTCCACTCCCACCTTCCTCCTCCTGGTCAAGAACCACACAAGATGCAGAGTAGTTGTTTTTTTTTAATCCTCTGCCAGTCTATGGGGCAGTATCACAGCTCTGGTGGCTGATCTCTGACTGGGAGGGTAGAGAAAGTGTGAAAAGAGTTCAAACCCTAGGGAAACAGGATGACAAGGACCAGCTGGAGGTCAGGGAGAACATCTGTTGCCCTTCCGGAGTGACAGACCCAAATCAACAGGCTGCAGTGACTTAACATTACTTAGCATAATGGTCCTTCCAGCTAAGGAAAACCTTTACTTATTTTCTCTGAAAGTGTTATGCTTCAATTGGTCTCCTACACAATATGCATCATTTCCCTATCGGGACTGAAAATCCGTTGTGCAGATGAGGGGGATACTGAAGGTGTCATACAGTAATACCCACTGACAATTTTGATGAAGCCAGAAGATGGCTCTATGTAGCAAAAGTATCCCAAGTTTACATTTTTTTCAAATTTTAAACAGAAATTTGAGCAGTTTAATTTTTTCAGAATTCTTGAAATTAGAGCAATTTGAGAGCAATTGTCCAAGCTCTAAACGGCAGCAGTTTCTCAAACAACAACGGCCATTTCACACATGCATTTCAAATGCCCTAGCATGCCATACTGTTTTTATAATGTCCCCATTAAACAACCAGCCTTTTGTCCTCTCACAGAGGTATCTCATAAAAAGTGACATCTGGGCCATGTGCAATGATATCCTTACTTAACATGATCAGGCCGGATAACCAAGTTGTGTTTCATTGTCATGTATTTCACCAGGTGAGACTATTAAGACATTTCTCTAGCACCTCCTTTATGAACTGATGAAGTGTATGTATTTACAGAGAAATCTCCTGCAGTTATATCATTTCCCGGCAGGTCAACAGCTTGAATATCAGTTCACTGCCTGCGCTTCAACACAATAGGTTAAGGTCATCTCGCCCAGACAAGTTTATATTACCAGAGACCAATTAGATTGGGATTAGACACTTGAGGCAGAGTACTGGCATCTCTATTTCCTGTTTTGGGGGGGGGTTCTTTCTTTCTGATGAGACCAGCGGCCCCTCTTGGACCCTGCCAGAGGCGTCCGTGAGGGGATCCTGGGCCTCATTTCCAGCGACGCTCCCATTTAGATCACGCGCTTATTACCGTGACCAGAGTGAAGCAGAGCGCGGTGAGCGGGCCCTTTCTCAGGGGCAGCAGACTGGAGAGACGCGTCTGGTGGGTGCAGAGACAGACAGACAGAGAGAGAGCAGCAGAGAAAGAGAGAAGGAGACTGGAAAACAGGATCAAAGAGTAGCCAAGGCAACCTCAGTGACACACATTGTGCTGAAGTAATGCATTTAACCCACAAGACAAACAAACAAAAAAGACACCCAATAGTGTAAATTAGGATGGCGGTATTTCAGTGTGTTGAATCCTAATACAGTCTGGATTTTTTTATTAAAGCTTTTCTTTGTTACTTTTACTTAATTTAACTCATGTTAAAACTGAACTAATAATGCTTGATTAGCTTGAAGGAGACACAATTTTATATGCAATACTTAACCATGAGAATAAATCATGAGACTTCAGAAATTATAGAAACTTGAACATAACTGGCTGACGTCAAAACAAACATAGGAATAGTGAGAAAGACACTTTTATGCACTAAAAACTGCTTTGTTTTTACTGATTGAGAGTAAAAGGTGGGTGAAATATAAGTTCATTATTGAAACAAATCGATTGAAAAATGATCTGAAAGGACTCTTCTGAGAATTCTCCAATAACAAAGGAGGAAAAGTATGGACAGGCTCTGTATATAGCCTTTATTGTCATTCATGGACAGTTAACAGCATATATTGATCCAACATATATAAAGAGCTTGTGAATGACTGGTAGTTACCAGATAAATAGGTAACCTGACTAATTTAGAATTACCCCCCAACATACACACACACAAAACCCCTGCCAGTATGCAGGTTCAACCAAAATGACAATCTGTACAACAAATGTAGAAATCTCTCAACATTATAAATGAATTATAAAAAAAGGCAGCTGAATTGGCTAATGGGGTATAAAATGTGGTAGATTCTATAAATATAACAAAAATACAACAAGCTTACTCTAAAATCAGGGGAAGAAAATAAAAGAAAATGTGGACAATTATTTTCATTCTTGAAACAGTGTGCAGAGACGGATTCAGACTCATGTGGCACATTTAACATTCTGAGACACAGCGTCGTAGTGCTGCACAGAGCTGAATTTTCACGGACAGCACTGGGGATCACTGGGGTGGGGGGCTGGACTACGGCGGGCGAAGCGGCTTCGGAACAGAGGTGTCAGACAGGGAGGGGTCCTCTCCGACAGTTGGAAGGCAGGAGGGCGTCAGACGGAGGGCTTGTCAGGGACAGCTGTCGCGGTCGCTGATTGATAGCGTTTGTGTTCCACCCAGAAGTGAAACGCTTTAGATGGTCTTGAGTATGAGGGCGTTTCAAATTCAAAAGCAGCGATGCCAGCAACGACCACAACAAAAACAACAACAACGGATCCCCATCAGATTCTAAGTGCGTCAAAAGGTCACTGTCTATCCCTAAGTAACACAGCTGAAATGCAATTACTTATAACTCTGTGTGCTTGTAAAAGCTTATGGCCATATATTAAATTAGGGGATTCCTATGTTTTTGGGGTATACAGACTCCAGTCAATTTAAGGCCAACTTTTTGGTCTTTTGCTTTGCTTGCCCTATTCATGAAAAGACACTTCAGAACAACACCAATCACACTGTAAACTCTAGACATTTCCTTTCCATGCTGAGCAGATTCAGAGATGCTATCATTGTTTTAAAACAAACCCCTCATTGGTAATAATTTTACATCATGAGATGCATTCCTGAATGAATTTGTACGAGATAATACCTCCACAGTTCATACTCTGCTGTAACAGGCTATATGTGTGTTGTACAGTAGGACAACATGTATATTTTGTACTTAAAGGGGCCAGTTCTGAAAATGAGAACGGTGTTTATGACCACAATTTTAAACACTCCTTTGTGTAAATCACATAAGGCTTAAGACAAGTCTCACAACAGTACAACATTCACTTCCCCATTCAACATAAAATAACTGATAAACTTGACAGCCATGCTCTCTGATTAACCGACACTATGTATCAATAAAATCAGGATACACAATATAATGTCAGGATATACAATATAATGTAATCAACAGCACTGCGCAATGCACTCACAAACTGCAGACTTACAGCATTTACCCAGAAACAAAAGAGCCCATGAACATCCTACATTTTTTAGTCAACCATGTTGTTTCAGTGAATGGCACAAACAATGGTAAACAAAATAAGTGTGTATTTATAAATGTAGGACTGCTTAAAAGTCACATAATACTTTTCTGGAACTGAATTTGTTTTGTTTTTAAACATCAGGAGCTGAACTTAGGACATGGCTGTTGGGCCATGTTTTTGTTTGCTCCATGTATTTGGGCTTTCAGACTCTTAGCACCCTTATACACAACAACATAACCAAAAAAATGATCTGCCTGTTTGTTTTCAGTAGAGCTTCTGGACAGGGTGTAGTTCTTTATTGTCCTTCAAGAGGATCACCTCATATCCTTCCTGGTTCTGTTGGTTCCTTCTCTTCCAAAAGACCAATCAGCTGGCTGAAGCTCTCCTTCACTGCCTCCATGTTGTCTATTGTACTGCCTTCCAAAATCCACCGTTTACCTCGGGCAAGTGGCTCCAACTCAAAATACTTCTTTATCTAGAGAATCACAGGGAAAGAAAAAGCACAATTTTTAAAAATTTTTCCAAAATTCTCACATGTCTCCTCTGACAATTAAGGGGACACTAATGTGGTGAAACATTGTGTGACCATTTCATCAGCATGTTCTTGGACTGTATCTTTTGACTTCTTGCACGTGAAAACGTAACAGGAGAGACAGTTTTGGGCAATGAGTTGCAAAACTCATGAAAGGCGAGAGGTGAATGAACAAGCAAGGCCAATTAAGTTTTTCACAAACACAATGTTATGCGCATGTTGCTCAAAACCCAGTGGGAACAAACAAAGAGAAATGATGGAAGCTGCTTTCAAACATAAAGGAGAAGAGATGGCAAAACGATAAGTACAGTAAGTGTGATGAGAAATTACACTATGTGAATATGGAATTCCTGGCATTTGAGATACCATCGGGAACCTCTGATTAAAAAGATTGCATTCCAGCTTCATATTCCACACCTCATTTATTTTAATATGCTGGCAGGGGCATTATGATGGGAGGAGGAACAAAACCAGCTGTTATGAAACATGGATGAAGAGGACATGGTCCTGTTTGCTTGGTTTGCTGCTCAAGTGTCCAGATTAAGAGCAATGAGAGACAGATAGCAATGCAAGGAGCCAAATGCCTATCAAAATCGCTTCCATTCCCCAAAACATGCCACACAATGGCTTGATAACATGATGCATTTAAACAATCACACAACCCATTTACAGTTTGTTACTCTTCACTTTAAGATAAGGCCAATGTGAGCTGAACTTATCTGCTGTAAGGATTCATGGATGGTGTTAAAGACAGAAAGGTCTAGAAAAATATCCAGAGGCCAGAGAGCCTGTAGGAAAACTTCAACAATTAATCTTAAAAATTAGTCCATATATTCATTTATTCAGCTGATTCTATGTCAGGTGCAATTATTTAATCAATATAATCATTTTAAATTATCTTGCTACATTTACTTATCAGACACTCATCAACAAACATTCAATCATTTATAATGTCATTGAAATCGGCTCTCAGTGGAGATCCCCCTCTGTCTTGTTGGACAACATTAATGACAGCAATTAATAGTCCTGAGTCAAGCTTTTGCTTGCAGTCTTATGAAGGGACTGTGGCACTGAGCTCACTGAGTCACTGCGTAAACACTAAATGAACCCTTGACAGGAAATTGAAATAATTAACAGGGCGTCTGTCTTATGAAAGCAAAGGCATACAGGGGTACATCTCAGATTTTTGGACAGTTTTCTGGCTTCTCTGTATTTTGATCTGTCATGTTTTCATGATCATACTATGCAATTACTATCCATGGAATATTATATTGGCTCTGAGAATTACCCATTTCTTGAAAAGCAATGCCATGCACGTAGAAAATAGAAACATTTGTATATAAATTCACCACAGACTTAAGCAGAATTTCTTATTATTTTAATAACAGTTGAAACGAAAATATTATTACAATTCTGACACAGGGCAATACATGTATAAATGTAAGAATACTGTATATTGCATTTTTTTCTTTTATGAAAAAATATTATCAACGAACTCCAATAACTCCAAAATGTCTGTAAAACCGCAACTTTTGTTAACCAAGTTATTGATAGATAATTAGTGGAGATGCAATATGTGACTATGTGACAAACATGAAACCATAAAAAAATGTGTACCACAGTTATTACAGGCTGCACATATTATTAGTTTTACGCAAACATTTTATTGCACACGGGCCGATACTGTATAAGGAATTGCATTACAATCTGTATTAACATTAATGTAGTTATTGTGTAGTAGAGTTAATGTATTTTATATAATCATATACATTAGCAGTATAAACAGTTTTTAAATAGGTGATTCCCTGATTACTGGGCCACTCTCTGACCTGATAGTGCCAAAATGCAGTCCAGCTTACAACCCCTGAGATGCAGTCCAGTTTGGACCAGTACCCAAGCTTTAAAACCCCCTCCCTGCTCCAGCCAGTTCAAGCTGTCTATCTTTAAACCAGGAAGGGAATTATTTATATCTGCTTTATTTGGGACGAGCCACCAAACGGGGGGACGAGCCTCTGCTCCACACTCCTCTCCTCATGAAGAGCCGGAGAGTTACTGGAGTCTAATGACAGATTAAGTCACCTCGGCGGTGTTAGCCCCGGAGGTCTGCAGAAAGCCGAGCAGACCCAAACAGTGCTAACAAATCCGTCTGGGGTAACACGAGCCACCCCAGTCCTGCTCTCTCCTGTCTGTCCCTCCAGCCCTATTCTGGAGGCTCACGGCCTGAGCTGGCAACCAGTCAAAACAGGGAAACCACGGCACCCTGCCCCTCCCTCCCCTGATCCTCTGGTCACCCCGGCGACCCGCCCCTTACTCCGACTAGACGCTCTGCTCATCAGGACACACAAATCACCCTGCCCTTTGGCACCTTTACAAACTGTGCAAGCACAATTTTAGAGGTGATGCAGGAAACATGAGAGGGAATGCAGGGACCCCCCTCTCTGCTGTGGGCACTCAAAACAATAAGCATGTACTCCTGACTATCTATTACTAACATCCTGGCTTTGCTTTATAGTACTTCGGCTGCACTCTTATCTGATATATTAAAGATATATCTCATGTAACCTCTATTGATCGCACTTGTTCAAAAAGTCCAGGTTTCCTATGGTTTGGAAAACAACTTCAAACTTCCTGAAACAAAGAACAGAATGTGATATTTCCACAGTTCCCTAATGGGGTTGAACGTTTTTTAACCCCTTCATAATCATTATCCAAAAAAAATAAAAAATAAATAAAAGCCTATGTCTAATGCCTACATTAACCTACATCTCTATCTTTTTTGACACCACGTGCCATACAAGGCAAAGTCACTCACATACACACAAACCAAGAGAGACCAGTTTCTCTGGGATTAACTCTTAAGCTCACTTACGGTGGCGTAAGGACTGTGTGTGACAGTGGTTGCTGGTAAGCCCCACAGGACGCTGCCAGATGGCTTCTCAGATGACCACTAGGTCACCCAGTCTAGCCTTTTCTAGGTCATTTGGACCCCATGCCTGGATCTGTTCAGCTGAGAAAGCTGATTATGTCTGTGAAAAGTGTGTCCATGTCAAAAAGTTACTCTCTCACACCCCAACATGTTGGCTTCTGCCTGAGGACAGCTGTCTGATAGAGATATCCCTCTAGCCCTGTGGGCAGCTCACGACCTGGCAGCTACGCATTAAAAAAATGCAAAGGTAAAAAGACATGGCATTCATTTTCTTCCATCAACAGCTGTGCCCCTCTCAGCCTGGAACCCAACCCCATGGATATGGGCTTCAGCCTGTCCCCTCCTGCACGTTCCTTTAAGTCAAGGAGATGCGAATTTGTCCCTTTTTTAGCGGAAGCCGTGTCATGCTGTGAGCGTGTGGAAACAATACTGCCTCCGGCCAGTGATGTAACAGCCATGACAGCAGTCTAAAAGCTGTGTGTCCTGTAATCCTTATGGGAAAATATTGCGTCTCGTGCGGCCGCATTCCAGATAGACACTTGGCCGGGCAGGGAGTGACCACTTGTACCATGTGGGCCGCCATCGCTGTGCTTAAGTTACTGCCTTTCTCATATGGTCACCTTTCCCCTGACTCACAGAAAGACATGCAAGGAAGTCTGACCTTAAACCAAACCAGTTATGGACATTTTAACTCAATACTCCCTCCGTGTCAAATTGCTGGATAAGTAGGTAAAGTGAATGCATGACAGGCTGTTTTCCAGTTCACATTTAAAAAGCTGGCAAATGATTAAATCAAAGAAGTGCAGTGAGGGGAAAAGGGAAATACATACGGACAAAATAAAGTACTTCCTCATGTCCAGCATAGCATCGGAGTCCATCTGACCCCTCTGCCTGCAATTGAGAACGCCCATCAGTCACCTGGGCCTGCCCTTATCCCACTGTGACTATTCACTATTACCAGTGGAACCATTCAGTATGAAAAGTGTCAAATCTAGCATTGGTTTCCAGTGATGTTTGGAAGCCCTCTACACTGTCAAGAAATGGAACAATTTTGACAATCATGAATAATAATGCAATCCAGCTGAGCAACTGATCAGAAAGAAATTAAAAAACACATATTTTATCAAAGGCTTTGGAACGATCCAAAATATGTTGTTGAGAAAAATCCCTAAAATAATCCCCTACATTATGAAGATGGAGAGGCCCTTCAAGGGGGTATTTTGGTGCTCTTAAATTGAGCTATAAACATATTAGTAATCATTTAGTTAAGAAATCCTTCTTGTTAAACCCGCAAAAAGAAACTGTGCTAACATGGGGGCGTGGGGGCCCGGCTTAGAAAGGATCCCTTTTAAGGGCCGGGGGTTGGGGCTGGAAGGGTAATTACAGACAACACAGACACGACACGCTCCCTTCAGACGCCTCCCAGCTGATGCAACAAAGCGCTGATTTGCCATCCGTCTCGCGCTGCCGCTAATCTAAAGCCAGCCTGTTTCGGGCAGGCAGAGGGGACTACACTGACTGTGTCCAGCTGCTCTTTGGCCTGTGAGATTACTATTACATCTGATGGTTTACAGAGCAAGGCCTGGGGGTCAGGCGGGGTCAATAGGATGTATTTCAGACTCCACAAAGATAAATCTGATTCGGGAAGATTTGCCCCCGTGTCTCTTGAAATCTCATAAAATTAGCCCTGGCTAATCTACAACAATGGAGGCCCACCTGGGCACATTTCCCTGTCACAGGTTTATGCGTGCCAGAATGGAGTTGTCCCAATGCAACTGTTATGGGTGTTCTTGCACCTACACTCAAAATGGAGCAGCCATCTTAAAAACTGAGAAAGTTTGGTTATTTCTGCCTCACACGTGTTGAATTATTGCTTTCTTATTTAATGCAACAACAAATCAAATCAACATTTCAGTCAACCATTTCATTGGTTGAATTCTCATTCAATTCTCATCTATGTATCTGCACAGAGTGTCTTTATGGATCATTTTCAATGCTGCTCCACAATAGCCAAGACATTCACATTGTGGGTGTCAACAGCAATGTAGAGATGTTGACTTCTACAAGCAAGGAGAGATAGAATGAATTTCTCGTATCCCCGTCAGAAATTAATAAGAACAGTGAAGAGCCAAAAGTGCTGTACTGTTCATCTCTGTTAGAGGAAGCAGGATTAAGAATACATGAATAAACACATTCCATAAATTCTTTGAATTTTTTTTTTGGCCACTGTAAATGAAATACAGGAAGTCAACATCACAAAATGTGAATGAAATAAAAATGAATATATTGTAGAAACATGCCATGATATCAGTGAAACCTCCATCTAGCCACTAGCCCCATCCTGGTGATTATCTCACAGAAGAATAGGCCACACATATAGCTTCCTGTAGTTCAAGCGGCAACAAGCATTGCTATTTTTTTCTTCTCAGTCCATTTTTTTATTTGCACCTCAGATGCAGTATCAACAAATGCCTGGTTCAGCCACCATATGCTCAGTCTGCAAACCTGCAGTTCCTTGGGTGGTCAGGGGGGCCACTAGAGAGCTATGATGTGAATGACATAACTGGCTTAACCTGTTTCCCCCTGCATCAATTGGCTCAAAATGATCAGGCTGGGCCAACTGCTGCCTCTCCAATGTGCACCTGGTCATGGTGAAGCTGGGGCTAAAACTCCCAGCTGCAGGACCCAAAGCTACATGACTAACATGGGCTTCTACTCTGTGAGTCTCCCAAAAGCCCCATCTGTATTTTTTGTGCAGAATTAATT
Organism: Albula goreensis; assembly: GCA_022829145.1. Classification (NCBI taxonomy): domain Eukaryota; kingdom Metazoa; phylum Chordata; class Actinopteri; order Albuliformes; family Albulidae; genus Albula; species Albula goreensis. Next base: position 13,214,150 of record CM040744.1, read on the forward strand.
ATAGTGAGTAGATAATTTTTTGTATTTTTGTATAGTATGCTATCCCAAGAAACAAATGATGATCAAAAAAAACCCTTTGGCCCATAAAAACAGACTCTTTCCTTTTGGCTAGCATTATCTTAGCCTTCATAGCAGGATGGGGATTATTTCATTTAAAGAATTGCACTATTTTCTGCCAAGAGTTTTCAAAATTATTAAACAAAGGAGGCCCAACAGTGAAGCCAAGAGCTTCCCTCTTGCTCAACAGACTTGTGATTGTAAATGTATGAGTTCTGACCAGTATCAAATTCACCACTTTAAGTAATGATGTCTGAAGGGTAAAGCCACAGGTTTGAAAAAACAACAAAAAAGGAAAACATTTTCTTGGTATCATCGAGTGCAGACATAACATTATGGTAGACAGTGGTCTGACTGAGAGAGGGCAATAGGCATACAAGACACAGACAGATGGTCCTTTGTGCTTAAATCTTGTTGAAACTTTGACAAAAGCAGTCATGTCACCTTAGTGGAGCAGAGTACCACCATACCGTGCTATTCAGCTAACAGATCTAACACAGACTATTCAACATCAATAATAGACATTATTCCATTCAACTGGTTTTACTGGCAATAAGATGAAATGTGTGCAGGGTTATAAAAATACATACAAATGTAAATGATGGAGAACAATTTTAATTTCATGCTTTCCAATGTATTGCTAATCAAGAAGACGACTATACAACTATGTACTTAACTCATTTTTTAAGTCATTAAAGTAACAACAGTTGAAAGTTCAGGTAACTATAACATAACTTGACCTGGGCAATTTCTCGCTAGGCAGATAAATGACAAGTAAGCTGCCTATTGATATACAGAAAAAACAAACCAGTAAATATGTGCCTTTGTATTCCTCCGTTAGTGAAGACATGCAGAAGAGAAGGTGTTGCATCTGCAGTATGAAAAACAGAAATGCTTGTCTGAAATGAGTCTATGTCTGTGGCAACACTTTTCAAATAACACACTTTTAGGTGGGGAAAAAGATTATGGCCTGCTATGTACTGAAGAATTATCTTCACTACTGTCGCTGGTATACAGCAGAGCAGCAATGTTCCACCTGTAATTTGAACCCATAAATCTAAGATCCACAGCCAGCACCTTGTTTAGTGGCAACGTATGTCGTGAGTATGTCTTTGCTGTTTTTGTCAACTTCTCCTGATCCGTCTTTCCCATAAATGCAGCGCCCTTTTGTCCAGTCCTGTATAACAGCTATGCACGGAATTTGGTGGGCAGGGGGGACAGTAATAAATTAATTGAATTACAGTGAATTGAATTGGGCTGAATTAAATCTACAGGGGCCATGTCTGCAGTCCTATAGCACCCCCCACCCCGCCCACCCATGTCTCCCGATCCCACTCAGCAGTAAAGAGTCAGCGAGAGAGCGCTTCGCTCAAATATCCGAGACGCCCAATTACCCCAACTGAGCCCGTTACAGATATTGCATGCAAAATGTTCCGCTTCACATCAGAGGAAGAGAACAAGAGAGCTGAGTGAAATGTGATGAGCGCGTTGTCTTTGTTTGTTATTGTTTAATTCTGTGGTTCCCAGAAAAGGCGCACGTAATGGAAAACAAAGCACTTTGACTCTGCATTCTAAGCACTGCTATTGGCTGGAGAGCACCCTGCCCAAAAGCATATTACACATTAATGCTGCTCCTCAGCTTGACCCTTTATCACTGGGTATGTTACTCACTATTCTGCCACTGTGCCCTTGTCCTGGTGACATGTACATTTATCTCACTATCACGGCCTTGAAAGTGACCCATGGATAAGAGTGTCCGCCAAACAATTACATATTAATAATAATAATATTATTTTGAATTGAGTTATCACTTGGGCTTACTAAAAAACACAAGCCACAATTGTTATAAAAGCTGATGGATGAACCAGATATGACAATGAAGTATTTTTTCTGTCAGTACTTTTCTGTCAAAATAGAGCATCCATTACAAGCGAACACCGTGAGTATTACATGAACATGCCTATGTGGCTCTTTATATGATCATCATTAAGAATGAAGGTCTTTGAATACGCTAACAGCAAAGGTGACATTATTTTATTCAGCAGACACTGACATCCAAGTCAGTGTGCATTTTACATTGTCCCTATTTGCACAGAGGAATATTTGGACAAACACAATGTCAGAATAAGTACTTTGCTCAGCAGAATGATGGCAAGCCCTGGCCCAGATTCAGAACCCGTCAACCCGTTTGCCAGCCTGCTCTCAGCCCACCACGGTGCACCGCTGCCAGAACAGCGCATTTGCGCTCGCGGAGTATCTGTCTGGTCAGCCCTCTGTGTGGCCCCCGGGGGCCCGGCGGGTATTGAGCTTCCATAGCAGGTGGCCCGGTTCAGAGAGAAGAGCAGGTCTAGACGGGTCCTGAGGGGGACCCACCACGCTGCTAGGAAACCAAACAGGCCCCAGCCAAGATCAATAACAGCAAAGCCTGCGCTGGACCCCCGCCAGACTCCGACCAGGGCTTACAAAATAAGGCTTAAACCGATACCACGCCAGGGGTGTGTGTGTGTGTGCGTGCGTGTTGGGGGGTTGGGGGGTTAGATTTACTGTCCCGTGTTTTTCGGGACAGGGGAGAGAGGATCTCCCTCGAGCATGGGCCCGGTGAGTTCAAAGCAAACCCCAGTGCGCATGCCCTCCCTGAAGGCGGAGGCCCGATGCCAGATCAGAGCCACCTCCCCCCGCCCTGCTCCCCCCCAGGGCTTCATAAATCCAGCCCAGGCTGGGCGCGGGAGCTTCGCACTGCGCCACTCAGAGTCAGGCCGTGATAATGTACATTCCATATACTCAGGGAAACTTCAAATGCGTCTCAAAGATTCCCCACCCCCCCACCACTCCAAAACCCAAAATATTCCCAAATGGATGATGAGGAGGTTGACCTTTATTTCTTATTTTTACAGCCCTCTGTTTTTGTTTCACGAGCTGGAATGAGCAGTGCAAACACTGGTTTGGCGGTTTGACTTAGGGGAACGGACGAGCCCGGCAGCTCTTTGACTGGGACTGCAACTGTGGACACAGAGCGTCCTCATGGAAAGCCAGCAAAAATGTGTGACCCAACAAGTGCTGCTTTTCAGACAACACTAATATCAATCCTGGACATTTTCTTAATGTGCATTCAGGTCCAATGTCCACCTGTTTCTATTAACATTACTTTCCCAGAAAAAGGCTTTCTGGAAAATGCGTACATTTACACTCATACACACCTATGTATATATACATACATATAACATTCATACATACATTTTTCACATTCATATACTGTTAGAACACACACACTCATGAAAGCAAATGCATACTTACATATGAATCTAGAGTATGTATACACAGAAATAAAGTGTATACAGGCATACATGTCTCCTTGATAAGAACATTTCATTTTCTTCATATCCATGTCTCATCACAAGAGAATGTGTAGCCTGAGGCTTTGTTGCTGATATAGGGGCTAGGTTCCCCTATTTGTCATGTGTAGCATTAACAGGAGGATCAACAGCCACAGTGGAGCCTCTTGCATGCTCACAAAGCCAGGCAGGGAGGCACAGACCAAAACCACTGCAAATGTACAGTAGCCTGATTCATTAAGCCCTGCCATCCAGCCTGGGTGACTGGGGGGTGTCTGACAAGGGAGGCCCCAAAACATCCCACAGGCCACCCCCAATCCCCCTCCCTCTGCGGCCCACACAGAGGAGCTGACAGACCCCCTGCTCCAGCACGCATAGCGCACCTCGCTATCAAAGGGCCCATCTGAAAGAGATTTAAGCCTGTGCACCGCCTCCTGAGACGGCCCGTTTCAGACTCAAGGTTCCTCGTGTTTTTCCACTTGTCACCTCCTTTCAATGCCTTTTCCTTCTTTGTAATTTGGTGCTGTTTTCACTTCAGCAAGTGAAAAATAAAATCTGATTCTGCACACAGAACGTTGATGATAAGGTGGAATATTTGCATTATGTATACATTATATTATATTGATAAATCAAATATTTGCACACAAAGATAAGTCACACGTGTATTACGATATTATCATGATATTGTCAAACTGTTATGCTAGGAGTCAATAGCAACCACTGAGGTTCAATAGAACCTGCCAGATTTTATGCATTTAAACACAACGCTTATTTTCACGTGTTATTAAATCTCTTCGGTACAGGACCATTGTTGAATGTTCTTAATTACTACCAGAAGAACCGATGGGTAGCCAGCTGTGCTGTGTACAAGTCTCAAAGCCCAGAACAGACAAACCTGAGTCTCTGCATTACCCTATCACTACCATTAAAGCTTTCCTGCTGTTCTCATCTAATTATCAATGAGACTGGTATGTACTGCACAGTATATAAATGTCATTGTCAATAACCCTGTCAAAATACCTGCTCTCCACAATTTCAATCAGCTTCTTCTATGCACAACATTAGGGTTACGATTCCTGAAGCTGTAGATTTTGCTTGGCATGATGTCATCTGAAGTGTTCGTAAAATGGATTTACTATTAAAGTTTTGGGGAAACAGCTAGTAGATAGCAAAGTATCATATATACCACAGCCTGACTGTAAGGTATTACATTCCTTTCTCTTTGATCAAACATGAATGATCACATATCTTTCTTCTACTACTTGCTTCTTGCTTGTCACTAAAGGTACAAAATGCCACTAAATCATTGCTATTCCTTTCAAGTTACATCCCTGATAACTTATACTATCTCTATGAAATGTACTCAAATTTCCTTTTTTAAGAGCATGACATTACACATTTTTAGATTTATTGATTTCAAAATCATTAGTTGCTTTGATCTCCTCAATAGATTCAGTAGGCAGAAGAGACTGGAGAATTTGAGGGAGTGAATCAGACCCAGCTTGAACACAAACGCAGTCCTGTGGTCCTGATGTCATTTTATTTTGCAGACTGCAGTCTGACCACAGTCAATGGGGGGGGGGGGGGGGGGTTCCTGACCCCAGCCGGAGGTCTTTCCTCAATTGGAGCTGTGGGCTGTGTAAGTCTGGCCACTGAATTACACCACTGAGCAGCGGTCTCCCAAGGTCAAAGGTCAGCCGCTTTTGACAGAGACACGTGGGGAAAATTGGGTGCGATGCATACACTGCCTGTCCACCGTCCCTCAAAATGCGTTTCACCCCATGGGACACGTGCAAAAGGAGGGGTGGGGGGATACACAAAGAACACAAAGAAAAACAAAAGCTTCTAAGTGACTTCACATATTGTGCCTGGCGGTCTACCGCACATCTCCAGAGGGTAATCAGTGAGCCCCGGTTGACTGAATGCCCTCCCCTTCACTTGCGGCTGCCTGCTTTGTTGGGGGTGAGGGAGCCAGACAAAAGTAAAACAAAGCATTAAATATTATCAAGACATGTCATGAGCTTCATTAATTTATAACATTTGCAATAACACCGTTTAAGGGTCTGGCCTTCAGCTTTTAGATCACACTGACAACATTTTCCTTCCAGCACAGGTTTTTTTTTCACTGTATGACCCCTTCCCACTTGTGGTGCTGATCCTTGTCTCATTTCTAGATGGACTAATCCATCTACAAACGATCATGCATCTGAATAGATTAGTTAACTTTCCAGGCTTAGGCTTCCACCAATCCGATTGGTGCCAGCAGATTTCTGATGGTGGATTTAGTTGGCTGAAGCGGTTTATCATTTCATGTACACGCCCCCCAAGACTCAGTGTCCATCTTCATGAGGTTTAATAACTTATCAAAAGCAGACACGTAGAGTGAGACACAAAGCAAATCTCTGGAACCTTTTACACCATATCAAAGAGAGAAACAAATCAGAAGGTGACACCTTTTTTATCAAAACTTATACAGTACATAACAGCTAACCCTAAGTCAAAGAAAAGTGGATGGTGATTACTCCTTAAAACTGGATATTAATTTAAAATTAATTATATCTGGCAACACAAGTGGTAGTACTTTTCCTGAAAGTAAAAATCACATTACCAATTCAAACGATTGCACAGATGAGAATTGTTAGCATACGTCAGGAGCGAGGGTCAGCCACTCATAGGCAGTTGACCTTTGGATATTATACAGAATCAGTCGAGGAGGGTCTGGCCCGTGTTATGCAAGTAGGTGCATGCTAGTGGCATGCCCCTGTCAGCGATGTCTGTTTCACAGCAGGACTTTAAGTGCTTCTCTGCGCATGGGGTTTGGTGGAGTGAGACACCTCTTAAAAGCCCAGTTCTCTCCAATCAAGTGCATTTTTATATGCGAGTTCACACTTCGGGAAGAGTCACATCTCTCATGAACAGCAGGGACCACGTGCATTCTCTCAGGATTAAATGCTCATCTGTAACTAAAATTTGCAAAACAAGTCAAAAACCTCAATGCACATTTTAAATAGGAAAGCTCACAAATTACTTATTTTGTTATGTTATGAAATGCATTGACCACAAAAGTTAGACATTAAGAAGTTACTATTTTCTTTTTTTAACAATTTTCTTTTTTATTAGTTACATTTTGTCTCACTGGAACATGGGACCAAGATAAAATTAGATTAACAGCAGAGTACATTTGACTTTTTAACACACTTTGATTAGGCCCATCATCAGCACACCATCCAGTGTGATTTGAAACATTTACAACTGCTATCTGGCTTGATGACAAAACCTGCGTCCTGATCTCTCCCTTACAGTAGCCACAATTACAGTGTGTGTTTTCCAAAGTCATCCACAAAGTTGCGACTGGCTGCCAAACAGCGTATAAGAAACGACTCGTAAAACCATGACATCAAAAGAAGAAAAGTGGGCAGCAGTGCAGGGAAGCAGACATTGCCGGCTACGCTTGTACCGGCACCACCATAAGCATGTACTAATTTAAGGGGGTAACACCTTGTAAATAGCAGAGCGGTGCTGGAGGGCTCCACTGCAGGCATGAGAATTGTGCTTAAAGAATGTACAGTAAACAGGGGTACCACGCAGTGCCATGCGGTACGTTCTTTCTGCATAAACTGGGCCCATTCAGGCACTGCACAAACCATGTCTGGGTACAATCACGCTGGCCTACCTTTTCTTTAAGCCTTTGGCACATGTAAATACATGTCCCACTCTTGATCATTAATCATACTGTTGCGTGTAATTACTAATATGAAAGGAGAGGGGTGAGGACGAATTTGTTTTAAAATGTTGTAAAGTTATTTATAAATTTAATGCCAACAGAACCAACGCAGAGAACACTGATGAAATTTCAAACACCTCCTTCACCTGTCTCACTGTTTTCTCACACTTTTGTATCATCTCATGCACTAGGCTGTCTGAAACATGAGATATACGCTGTAAGAGGAATACATATTTGTACTTACACATATTTTTAATTCAAAACATCACCATGGCAAATGAATGCAAAATGATAGCAAAGTAAAATGGTTTGATCACAGTGTAGACATCATGAATTGAAAAAAATTGTTAGATGTTACAAAATAAACCTCTAAAAACACATGCAAAAAATGCATGATTGTTGGCCGGTATTTATTGAACTCATCTGAACCTGAGGGAACTGTGCCAGAGCCAGGGCTCAGAGTGAGCCAAGTGCACGCCGCTGTCACCGCGCTGTTGTCCATTTGTTTATGTAATGGGGCTATTGAGCAGTCTTACGCCTGACTGCCGTGGAAGCAGAGCTCAATAGTGTCACCTTCTCCGTCCGTTTTCCATTGCGGCAGAGACTTACGGGGGCCCGCCTCAGTCTAGACAGTTCAATACACTGTTGTCTTTTGAGTCTGGTGCCTGAGAAAAAAGCAGACGTGAGGTAAAAGCCCAGCCTCGTGCCACGCGTTAGCACGTAGCCAGGGGAGGATGTCAGAGACGGTCTGACCCACCTGAGCCATCGCTAGTCGCCAAGGTCACTGATCCCCGGTCATGAGAGCCACATAGGGTGGGGGGTGGCCCTCTGTCCCACCCACTGGGGCTTCTCATCTGTGCATTACCAATCCAAAAATAATAACTATGTCATATTAGGAGTCGGGCAGCATCCGGAGTGCTGGACGAACGCCATTGTTTTTAGCCCCCGTCTCCATCCTGCGTCTGCTCTGAAATCCACAAGTGTGAGAAGTGCATTCTGCATCATATAGGATAAAGTTGGCTGGCTGGCGCTTAATTAATGCTGGCTGGTAGGCTCAAGTCAGCATAGTTCAACAGCATTACATGCCATAGAGATCTTTATATAGTTATATGGTGATTCATAGTATTTAGTGGGTGCTTTCCCACCAGTTCCTCAAAGAGGAGAACCCTGATACCAGTCTCTAAATATGAATGTCACCTTATGTGGCAAAGGCAATTATTCATTACAAAAGTGAAAGATCATTGCAAATGGAATAAAAAAACAAACTGAAATAAAATTTGTCACCCTGTCTCTGGTACTGTAGAGGGAGAAGGTCCTGGATTCAATCCAAGCTATCCTAGCTTACTCTCATAACCCTGCAAAATTACCCAAATCTATTTTAAAAGTTTGATAAAATGATTTAATCTTGTGCCTCCTTCTTGACTGAAAGGTACATTTTGTTTTATTTGGAGAGTCTGCTCTTTTGGGAAATAAAGGATGACTTGATGGTGACATCAGTAAACCATGTCTCTAAATAAACATTGCTTTATTTTAATTAGGGGTATTTGTCTGAAAGATAAGGAGCGTAACTTTGGTAATGAACAATGATCTCATTTTCAGAGAGCTGGAATGTCATTATGTCATTTAGGAAAACAATGCCATTACAAAATGGGGAGTAACCATTAACCTAAGCTGAAAGTGATATCATGGGCCAGGGCAGCCAGTCTCATGTCCTGGAGGGCCACAGTGTCTGCTGCTGCATCCCAGTGTGTTTCAGCACTCAGATGATTCATTTAAGTCACTGATTGGCTCAAGAGTCCAAGGCAAAAATTGGCCGTTAATCAAGCGGAGATGACGAAAAGCCGTAGACACTGCAGCCCTCAAAGTCGCAAGTTTGACGCCCATGTACTGAGCCGTGATTTATGCGATCGGCAGAATGGCATCATGCTGTAGTTTGAGCCCAATTATAGCATTAAGCAGCAAAAGTCCACCCTCTCCCACCCCTCTTCAGAGGGTCTGAGTTTATAGGGCACTGAAGCTGGTTGGTCTCCTTGACAAATCCTGACATCTCTTTCCTTGAAAACACTCTGTCCAAACAAACAACCTGGAGAGGACAGAACGGCCCCAGCCCCAGGATGGGCCACCCTGTACGCCTCTGTCACAGACAGATAAAGAATGAGAAGATCTTACACTCAGCACAAAGGCATTTCCCTTTTTTACCATTTCCCACTTTGCTGGCTTGGGCCCCTTTCTAATACCTCTCCATTCAACCAGAAGATTGTGTGCTACCTTTAGCACAATTTGGAATTGTGGGCCATTGCTGCTCAATTTTCTAGTCATTTGAGTTAGTGGCAGGTATGCTGAACCTCTGGTTTGGATCTGGAAGCATTCTATCATTTTTTTCCTGGAATGTTCTCGTAGTCTGTGTTTTGGGCAGGACTTTGAAATAATGTTTTGTTATGTTTATTTGGAAAAGCACTTTAATTCACCATGTCTCAACACTTTTGGCTGGAAAAAACATGTTGCCTTTTGAACTGTTTTCTGCCCCGGTCATAAATTTTCATAATGTCCGCTGTCTGTGAGCTCACTGCATCGTTGCATCCATGTCCGTCACTCAAGAGAGAAAATTTATACACTCAAGGTGAACGGCACGTTTCACATGGGGCTGGCACAGAAAGGCTATAGTCAGGAGGCTGAGCAGAGGACGTGCCCCAGCACAGTCAACACTCAACACCATCCACACATTAAAACAGCGTTTCAGCACTATGTCTAACAGCTCCACGACATATACACTAACACACTTTACACACAAAGAGAGAGAGAGAGGGGGGGGGTGACAGAGACAGCGGGAACAAGAGACAGACCCCTGCAACAGACAGAGGGCAGGTGGCAGAACACAATCAAGCGACAGTCACAATCAAGACAGACAGTCTTTATGATAAACCTGAACACTGTCACACTCAACTGAAAGTCTCAACCCAAGAAGCTTAGCAGACAGCTTAGTACAATAACCTTGGTAAAAAAAAAAAAACAGCCAGAGCCTTTTAAAGTTCTCATCACATTATCTCCATGCTCCCATCCATTGAATGGCTGCTCATTAGGTGGTTTGCAAAGCTAAAAGGTCATTTGTGCACAAACAGAAAAAAAAACCACACAAAAGATTAACTTGGGACTCTTATCAAAGTCTCCAATCGCGCTAATGAACTGCAGACAGTGTCTTCTTTTAACTTTAGACCGACAGTTCCAGATGAACAAAAAAACACGGCCGGCGGACAATAAGCTGTTTTTCTCTTCACACGGCAGAGCATGGCCAGGTTTAAGGCAGGAGGCAGGCTGCCATGGCGAGCTCCCAGAGCTCTCAGAGAACTGTCTTTACCCAATCAATGCTCTCCGTCACTGCCCTGGTGCTGCCAGCAGACAGTCTGGTGTGCTGCTCAGTTTCTGCATGGGCTATACAGTAAGACAACCCATTATTCTGTTATTAGTCCCTTATAAAGCAGTGCATGAAAAGTAAATGAGCAGTTCTCATGGTTTCAGGCTTAAATAAGTCTTAAATTCACCAAATTCTCCACACTGAAAAAAACTGGCACTCTAAACTCTATATATGCAGTCTTATAATACGATTTAAAAAAACAACAAAGTTACTGACACCAAAAGACAGAATTTATGACTTTAAAAATAGACATGAACCAAAAAAAAGACAAAAGGACATGCCGAAACAGACAACCCAAGCCCCAAATGACTGCAATACATACTTGGTAGCAAATGCCATTTTGACCCGTTTCCATAGCAAATGAGATGTATTGAGTTATTCATTCTGGCAAATGGTAATAAAAGGAATGTCAAACATTTAAATGGAACCATCCAGCTGAAATGACTACATGGATAATGTTGTTTAAGGCAGTGTTTTACAGTGCAGTTAAGTTGAAATAATGCAAAAGAAACAGAGTACTTGAGGTTCCTCCCTCCCCATAAAAGTCTATCCAGTGTCACCACTGCATAGCCCGCTGTCAGTCACAGCCAACAATAACAGGTGCACTGTGCCAGAAACTTGAGGGAGACTCCATTGAGAGTGACTGTGAATAAATGACGCAGTGCTATTTATTTCATCAATGAGATATCCTCCCTCCACCTAAAAAAGAACTCAGGTGTCAGTTTTGCAATATTAAAGATATTAAAGACATGAATGGGAGGCTCATTTGACCCGATCTGAAATGTTTGCCGTGAGGGTGTCTGTAAGCCTCACCTAAGACCTTAAATGTATTTGTTCCATGAGGAAACTTGTCAGTGGAGGCAAGTGAAGTTTCTGCCCACACAATGGGAGAACTCCTGACAAAAGCAGACAAATCTCTGTGGCCTGGGGATGCAGGCAAGCAGCACTGCTTCCATACACTAGAGCAGTGTGATAAAAAGGAATCAGGAAACTCAAACCCAACAAAGGCTTTTGCGCAACTTTGTGCCTATAATGTAATGTACACACAAGTATTAGCATTACAAACACCGAACGACACTTTGGTGCAGAACAGCACTGGTATGTTTCAGTCTGTTAAAATCAGTATGCTGTTAAAATCTGTGATTTTTTTTTTTACTTTTTCAGTGAGTTGCCTGCATCTACTACTTATGCATATACACATTAATGAATTTTAATGATGTGTTTTCTTTTTCAATTTCTGAGAAGTTGATTCACAACATGTTCTGGCTGGGATTTTTAAAAAGTTAAATTCCAAAACTGATAATAGTTCATTAGTAATACTGCCATAACACTTACAATATTGCAAAAGCTGAAGTATTTACATTAAGTAGTTAAGTGCCTGAACAGCTGACAAATGATTATTTCATATGAAGTATAAATATGGATGGATTATTAACTGGGGGTTTTGGAACTGAAATGATTATAAGGCATTTTATTTAGAATTAATAATAATAATAATAATTAATCAAAGCTCAGTGAAAAGAAAGGAGATAACAAGATGTATATGTCCATACAACAAATAAAACAATTATAAAACATCTGTCAGAACATAATCCTCATTCATATATACAGCACTGTGAAAATACATAGCATTTTTTATTTGTGCTTGTGTCTGTGTAGGTGTATGTGTGTAGGTATGTAAATAAAGCGGGGGGCCATCCAATTGTTTTCTGTGGTACTCAGCACAAGAAAACATGCTGTCAGTTTTCCCACAAACAAAGAAGGAAAGTTGATTCTACTGTACCAGACAAGAATGAGGGCCAATGTGCTCAAACGAGGCTGAGACACAGCCCGTCTGCCGTCATGTTTATGCCTGCAACTCTGTCTGCCCCCTTACAGCAGGCAGAGAGGGCAGGACGGGGGCCGGAGGGAGAAGAGTGCAGATTTTAATCCAAACGTCAGTTAAAACCAGCCTCTCTCAACCTTCTTTAACACTGCCTCACAAAGGGCCTGTTTGCGCTCACTGGTGATGAGAAAACAATAAGCTGGAAACCAGGATTACGTTGGTTCAGGGGGACGGTGTGGGGGGGTGAGCGGTTAGAAAGACTGATTGGGCTGCATTCAGCTTCAAAAAGTCTTTTCCTCTCCTGAAGATGATAATTGCAACTTTAAAAGGGACATTGTGGTTCAGGCAGAGAAAAAAAGACTTGAAGGCCGGATGCATGTCTCCTGAAACGTTCCCTGCTGGGTGCATATGAATGTCCTTGGATCTGGGAAAAGGGACCCAAGCAGGATTTAAACCCCCTCATGCAAATAATTCCAACTCTAAGATTGTTTCAGGGGTTCTCACAGCACCACCATTCATCCTTTTACCGCGAGAATTTATTTTGATTGTCATGTTTGTCCTTTGTCCTTTTTTTCCATGTATTTTGACCCACACCCCCCCCACCAACACACACACACATACACATACACACACACACCCTGCCACCCTAGAGTGGATTTGGATGGCATGTTTACTCACCCTGTGTGAGCTGTTATTTCCTCTCCTTCGGCCTTGGGCTGTTTCCTGAAATATGATTGGTCGTTTAGCTTGTCATTTTAAATGACTCCATAGTGCTAGTTTAAAAGTTTGAAACAAAGATCACCGGTGTTTGAAAATAAACCTTGGGGGATGTGTTTGGTCAGACCAAGCTGTTTTTTTATTTTTTTTTTTCTCATAAAACAACACCTCTGTGGTTTTACACTTAACCTTAAGTTGTGAAACAATCCTTGAAAAATAAATGTGCTTATTTTTCCTTGGTTGTTGCCAAATGCAATCACTGGGGAATTCTGGGGCCTATTCTTTTGTTTTGACTATTAGTCTATACATAGTGCCTATATACCATGTATAGACTAAGCCAGCCATAAAGTTGATCAGTTACCTCACCATTTGAACTCATCAGACATTCAGAATACAGAGAATCTCATGCAAATGCCTTAATTCAGGACTAACATATAATACACTATCCGATTATACAGCTGGATATTTATTACAGAAATGCTGTTGGAACACCTTACTTAATGCTACAACAACAGTGTCTCAGTGGGGATTCAAACCTGCAACCACTCAGTTACTCAGTAGTAATACTACTGTGGTCATGGACATTACTGTGTAGGAAACTGGCTCATGGCTATTGTTACAACAGTCTCAGACAACAAAGAACTGAGGAGTTGATTTATTATGTTTTCCTAACAATAAAAGAGAAGGAATGTTTCATATTCATTACCAGATTTTGCTTATTCTACCAATACACATACACTGGATAAGATACAACATCTGTTGTGGTGTCTGGCATGGAAAAATGTACCCAAAGCAACGTATTTATTCATATTTAGTTATTGCTTACACTGAAAGGTGATGATTTTTGGAGCGATATATGACTATTGTGGCACCGGGAGAGATGGAGAGTGGAGCAAACCACTCTGCTCCTCCCCTTGGACTGCTGTCAGTTCATGTTCCCTCCTTCAGCCTGGAGAGAATGCAGGAACTTGCAGAGCAATGGCCTCACTACCAGGCAGGCTCAGCTGGAGGTGATTTCCAATCAACTCAGGTGTGAGCCATTTATTTAAGCACAGCCTTGAAGTCAAAAACTGTTGTGGGTTTTGGGTTGGTTTCCCTGGCTGTGCCTTTGGCCAATTTCTGTTATTTCTTACTGGGTTGTTCCTTCCACTCACCACCTGGCTCAGTGGCCAGGCCTGCCACTGCTCCACACTATGCACTGCCTTTGGGTGAGAAACAGTTGATACAGCTATCAATTACCATACAAAGCTAGGCCCCTGTGACATTCAGAGTTTGTTTTTGTATTCATTTGTCACAATAAAATCTACTAACAGATTATACATCTCACAAAACATGAAAATGTTGCCAAGTTTTAAGGACTTGTTGCAGTGTCTCTTAGCATGACAACACACACTTGAGGGACCTCAATATGTCCTGTATCACAATAGTTCCATAATCCCTAGTAATTTCACAGCTGACATTCATAAAGAGCAAACAATCCACATGCCTGCAAGAGCAGGAAGCAATAATTTTGAGAAACCTTACACTTATGAGAAAGAAATCGCTATCCGCGCAGTCATGGCCCTGTGAAGAAAGGCCGATGTGAGGAGAATGGAGGGGTCCATTGTTCTGGAAGATTACCACCCTGGATCTGAGTGACGGGGGAGCCGTGGGCAGTAAATTAGAGTGCCTGGCTGTGTATCAAAACGTACATGAAGCGCAGAATCAAAATCAAATCAAAAAAGACGATAAGGGGAGGATTTTCTTTTTTGTTTTTTCTTTCTTTGGACGGATGGAGCACTGCCTCTTCCGTGTGGCAGCCAGCCTAAATGGAGACTTGGCACGATCACTCTCTCCCTGGTTATAAGCCCAATTTTAGGGTCTCTTTCTCTCTCTCTCTCTCTCTGTCTGTCTGGACTCCTGGGGCGGGTTGACATGTTCAGACTCTTCTAATTAGAGGAGAGGATTAGATGCGTTCGGATGCTCAGTTCTAACAATTGCGACGGGGGTGGGAGGGGTGTGTATTACATGCTACCCTCTATTAGCGAACGTGCTTAATGACTGCAGCCCACCTGTGAGCTCCCACTGGCCTACAGTATGTTAAAATCCAATGCAATAAAGGCCAGCAAAGTTTTTGTACCACGTCCAAGAAGGCCACATTACAAAGCAGTCTTTACACATAAATGTTTCCGCTCCGGTCTCAACTGTCAGTATATATAGCATTACAGATGCCATTGTACAAAGAGAACAGCACTTGCTGTATATTGTAAACACTTATGACTGACAGGCACTCTTTTGGATCATATGCGAGATGCTTTTTCGGGTGAGAAATTTTATTTGCAAACAAACATGAATGAGAAGGAATGGGGACTTGACTTTGGATTTATACTGGGGTAATTAAAAAGGGAGACAATAACTGGAATATCAGTTTCTGAGAACTTTGACCAAGCATCACTTGTTAATGTGCTCACTACAGAGATAATGACACCACAGCCTGTTTCAGAACACTCCCGACAATTCCACTGCAGTCATCTGAGTTGAGCTGAGATCAAATATGGTCATTTAAGAAAGAACAGTTCACCTCCGGCGCAAACAGTCTCCTTAAAATGAACAACAGCTAACCAAAGTGTCCTTAAAGGAACAGTAGATCCTAGGTAAGATGAGGAGAGATTTCCACACATTGTGAGTTAACAGTGTTGCTTTCAAGCAGAGAACAACAAGGTACAGAGTGTCCTGATGCAATTTGTGTTGTGAAACATACTGTTTTGAGAAATGTCAGAGCTATGCCTGGAAATGCATCTGAGTCTGACGACTCCTACGGATTAGGTACACTTACTGTTCCGCAAGTTCAGCTGCGGATGGATCTAGCCTTGTCAAATCACATCACAGGGGTCTGTTAACACATCCCATTAGCTTCACAAGGACTGTCCTTTCTGGCCCAAGACTTTGATTTAAATTGTCAGTCCTGGGAAAGACCAAAATTAAAAGGCTGAGCTGGGGGTATACATGTTAAAGAATGCCCAATGAAGGTAGATCTGTCTGCATCGTATCTACAAAAGTTGTTTGTTTACGAGGAACAAAATGAGCCCAAATCAGTCATGAATAGGTTCAGAGTTAGGATCAATTTGTCAACACGGTCCTGCCATTTATGGAAAACTGATTTTATTTGTACATTGTACATATGCTTACTTTATCCACTGAGGTGCTGATCCTACATCAGCACTATTGTTCTATGATGTTTTATTAAGACCTTGGGATTGGTTGGTAAAATGGTTTGGAAAATAGTTCCTTGCTGTCATATATCTTCCAATACCAACCCTTCCCGCAATAATATAGTATACAGTCTGATAACTAAATACTGTAGAAATGCATTTAAAACACATTCAGCAAATAAGAAAAAATATAGTTTGCCACAGTCTTGAGAAGCTCCACCAGCTTGCCAACTGAAAAAAGCAGCAGCAATAGCTCGATGTTCTGTTTCTGCCCACATCCCCCCATTTGTCTGCGAGACCACCCATCCCGCACATATCTGTCACCAGTGTAACCTGACACAGCCGATTGCCTTTTATCAGACAGCCGCATCGCCCTGCAAACTGATCGCGAGTCACAGTCTTCGGAAAGGGCGTGGGGGGGATCGGTAATAAAAGCATTATGGGAAAAAAGGCCTGTGGTGTGGAAACAATTCCTTACTCTGCCCACACTTTCATTTATGGGAAAATTGACAGGAGCGATTAAACCCATGCGGGGGGCTCGGGGAATGATTTCATTTTACTCCCCTTTCATGGGGTACAGGACAGGCTGACGTGACTTCTGCAACAGAATGCCACGATAAAACATCCCGCTGAGCAAAACAAAAAGGCATGCTACTAATCCCAAAGTACTCTGGGAACACCAATGAAAGGGGACCAAATCGAGTGGCAAGCTCATGATCACAACTCGCAAAGATTTGAAACAACAACATGGTCCTGGAACTTCTACTACGCAGAAAACCTTTGTAACAAGTTGTGGCTATTAGCCTCGCCATATTTTGACTGCATGCAAAAGCACACCTGTTCAGACTTAAGCCCGGTTCCTAGAATATGGACTTGTCTTGATCGTAGCATGTATCCTCAAGTGAACCATGTAAGTCTGAGCACTTAAATTCACTGTTAGTCTCTACGAGCAAAGTGATACAAGGGTAACATTCTGCATATGGATTATTGTGGAGTTCAATATAAATAGTTTGATAAAAGATAGTATTGCTTTGTACTCACTTCAGTAGGCTATGCTGCTCTTCTTCTTAATAGATAATAGCAAGGCCAGTATACCAGGGACAAATCCTACTGAAATGGCCAAGCATAGCATTGGAAAAAAATCATATGAACAAAGGGCCAGAATATGGTGGAATCATCATTTTTAAATTTAAGCACACCATCTTAGCCAAATAGAATTGAAATATACAGTAGTGTGGATACAGCACTCAACTTTATGATAGTCGAAGGTGACAGAGCTAGGGCACCAGGACAGGTAGTAGACTCAAACCTTACGAGACCTCTAGTAAGCACTAACAACGAAGATCAGGTTGTACATGCAGAAGATTTGATGGAGAGTGGAGATGGCAAACCAGGTCCACAAATATCTAAACATAGGCCAAAATAGGAAGCAAAGGCATTTAGAGGGCAGTACTAAAGAGTTGAATTTTATCAGTGTAAATTATGGTGAGAATATATATGCACACTCATACACGTTTAGCTGCAATGTGAAAGTGTATGTGTGTGTATGTGAGCATGTGTATACAGCACCTCTCCGGTATGTGTGTCGCTTCATGTCTTGTCAAATCTGGCCAAACATACCGTCTCCATCCAACCCACAGGGATGTTTGTGTTCATTCACAATCTCTATGTTCATTCAGGTGTTAGCCTCCAGGCCTTTTTTTTACCAGTTGAGAACTTATTTCATTCACTCGTGTAATCAGGTATTCGCCATAAGACAGGCCCATGCCTAATGGCTGTTTACAGTTATGTCTGGCATAGTGAGGTCATCTCAGATTCATTACAGCACAGGTGGAGGAGATTGAGGACAGGGGTGATGCTTGGCACATGCAGATGAGACCCTTGTGACTGTCATGGGGGCCCTCTTCCCTGAGGAAGAAGAGGTTGCCAGATCTGCTGAGGATTCACCTTGGAGGTTATGGAAATTAACCCTTTTGAATGAAAAACAGCTCTCATCTCTGAGCTCTCATCTGGAATGCCTGCCATTGTATGGCATACAAAACAAGCATTGTCTTTGGGGGTGAAACATTAATTGTCAGACAACACAGCAGAACATTGCCTGACTGACTGACACAGGCTTTTTCTGAGTACTTCATGAATATACAGTACCTTTATTTAAAATATTCTGAGTGGGCCTTCGGGTGGCTCAAAGGGAAAGACATTCGCCTGATGTTAGGGCTTTGAATCCCAGTCTCGCCATTGCCGGCTATAGCCAGAGGTCCGCACTTGGCAAGGCACAATTGGCCCAGCCTTGCTGGGGATGATTGGGGGTAAGCTTGTGGTGGCACAAACTGAGAGCACACTGACTATGTCTTCCTCCGACGTCATAGGCAGTGTGCAACTAGTGGTGCAGCTGCTGTGTGTATAAGAAGCGAGATTGTTGTCACGTGAATGGGACGAGTCCTGTGTTCAGCCTCTCCTAAGCTGACAGAGCGGTGAGGTCAAAAAGTTTGGTTGAGTTAGGGTTGGGAAAATTGGGGAAAAAAATCGGGGTTAAATCTTTTTTTAAAAATGTATCTCAATGTTGAGGAAACACAAGCTCATTTTGCCCTATACAATCATTCAAGGACAATGTGGCATTCATCACTACATTTGTGTTTCATTTTTACATGCATAATTGTGAACACACACTAAGGAGAACAAGTGAAGGTGGGTGAGGGGGTGGATGGTATCAGCTCCCACTGTGCCATCATTCAGGAGGCCTGAATTATTCAGCTCAGAAACCTTGACATGAAAGTAGCATCCCTCGCGTGCATGTTATCTGCAACAGAAAAAAACCCACTGAAAATCATTTTCTCCTTTCGGTATGCTTTCCTTAGGTCTTACACCTTTCTGATAGACAGGCTGGCTTGATTGTTACCAGATTGCCAACCCAGTTGCAATGTCATGGATATATATTTTCATCATTGCTAATTTTATTGCTTTCAGAGGTCACTCCCCGTTTGGCAAACATCGTTTGGCCAGTATGCAACACCAGTGTAGTTATGGGGGAGTAGGGTTTCACTGAACCAAAAATGGGAGGAGCTACCATGTGGTGTCAGTGCCAATAGCTGTACTGGCTGTGGAGAGAAAAATATTTTGATCAATGATTGACAGCTGAGCTTAGCTCCAACCTAACAGGGTTCATGAAACCTCATATGAACAATTTGTATGCCATTGGTATATATTTAACCATTCTGATGTCCTGTTTTACTTTGCTGCCATAATTTTATCCAGCAGCTTGCACTGGGATGAGAAGTTGACTAAGGCATTATTCACAAAGTAGCTTGAAGATAGTGATAAGGGACAAGTCTTGACAACTGGCAGGAAGCTGCCTCTATACTGCACTGTTTAAATGTTGACTTAATCTATGCTTTGTTGGTTCTGCTCATTTTCAACAAGCTCTGTGATAATTTTGCATTTTTAAGCTATGTTGTATTTTGCAATAACCAGTACAGGACACTAAAACATACTGATATTTGAATGTTGATCTCACAAATACATCTGATGTAGCACACAAACATACACCCACTCCCTATAAACACACACACACACACACTTACACCCCCCTCAACACACACACAGAGGTTACTCATACACTTAAAACACATAATCTTGCTCATTACATCTTCCCACGCTGTATAATAGAGATATTTTTGACATGCTCCAGCACACTGCAAATCAACATGAACACCACACAACATTAGCGCTGAGGTATCCAACCTTTGTCTTTCCAATGAAATAAAATACCACAGACAGGTAAACAGACTGACAAAGTCTGCCTTTATGCATCTTAAGGGAATCGTCTGGATGTATTTATAGAACAGCAGTTAACTCGAGAGCTTTCTGCCCATTCCATCAAGAATGCAATATGAAACCGAGACTCTTCACACAAGGTTTTATCTTAATTTTATTCATCAGCTTTCAAATCGCTTTAAATCCAGTTTCACTTTGCACATGCCACATTGTTATACAACTCTCACAATTACAGTATATGACTTGCAGTATCTATATGTGCTTGCATAACACTTTCCAAACTTTAGAGCTCAGACTAAGGATGAACTGTTGTACTTGTTAACTGTCCACTTTACTAATATAGTAGCCTGCAAAGAATTCAATTCCAAAATGCACAGCAATACTAATGTCTTGACCAGATGAAAGTTTGGAGAAAAAGAATGGACACAGGCGAGGAATCCATCAATGATTCAATGACTTCTCAAGACCTGCCAATTTCTTGCATTGGCTTTGGCCAAGAAAACTGGCTTTTTGTAAACTGAATTCATCCCAAAAACACCTGACAATTACAGGATTACCTTGCTTTCCCTTACAAATTACGGATTGCACAATACAAGCGTTGTTTCCTGGATGTCCCAGCATCCATAAAAGCTGATTGCAAACAGCAAAACCAAAACCTACAGGACACTTTTAAAGCCTCTGTGTATGATTCAAGCAATGTAAGCCATCTGCAAACACGGGCAGCTCAAACCTGAAGGAACCGATTCAGACAGCAATGTGGGTGAGCCATGGTCCCTTGGACTGTAATTCATACTCTCAAGAGCTCAGAAACAAAGATAGTATTGGTTTATAAACATATAAAAGGAGATTGAAACCATTGCCAACTTTTCTATTTCTAGACAGCAGGCGTTTTCCTCCTTAGTGATAGAAGCAGAGTTGGGAGTGGTATATTAAGATGTTTTTTAAGATCACAACATTTAATTAG
The DNA here is from genome assembly GCA_022829145.1 of Albula goreensis. Lineage (NCBI taxonomy): Eukaryota > Metazoa > Chordata > Actinopteri > Albuliformes > Albulidae > Albula > Albula goreensis. The sequence goes on from CM040744.1 coordinate 13,235,146, forward strand.
AGTATGTAAAAATAAATAAATTAAGTAATTAATAACTTGAATTATCAATTAATCTACTTGATGTTCAAAAAGCAAGCCTACGAAGTATCCTAATTAAATGCATCTTAAACAAGTCTTATAAAAACAAGATTTGTCTTAAACCGTCTATTACCATGTTATAAAACAGTAAGCTTGGTCACATAAGGTCTTAGAGTTTAACTATCCAAAACTATCCCAAACATTTATTTGACATTATTAGATTTCAATACAATATATTGAAAGCGACACAAGGTGAACATGCAAATCAATACCTGAGATTATTAGGATCATAAAGAATAAATGTAATGCTTATCATATTTATATTAAAGTATGACATCACCCACATTAAGCAATCCTTATACTGTCTCTCACTATAACTGGAAGTTCACTTAGTAACCATCGTTAAGAATAAAACCTACATGAAATGAGACTTCTTGGAAGAGGAGTGTTTCCTTTCTTAAATTTCCAGTGGACACAAAAAGGTCCCTGTCGTCATGTGGCGCAGGGGACAAGTCTGAACGTGTCCCATCTGCCCTGGCTGCCCTCTATACCAAGCCGCTGCATTCTAAAAGAGGGGCAAGGCGCACGGATCAAATGGCCGGTACCCCCTCAATTTTTATCGCTGCAAGAAAAGGAACCGTTCGGGTTAGTGGAAGGGTGACGCCCCGTCTTGGTCTGACACCTCCGTAAGAAGGCCACCTGCTAACAGCTCATTGATGGGGTCGATTCACACCAAAAGACAAGTGATGCTCGGCCCTTAAACTTCCGCTAACAAATCTACAGCAAAGCAACTCTACTCCTTACTTGAATAAGTCATTCATTTTTCAGGAGCAAATCTGAGAAACTCATGACAGAGCCATTTTTGCTGTGGAAGATTTAACTGTTGGATTAACATTTCAGCGAGTCCTCTCTGGATGTTGGCTTTTCGTATAAAGAGGGAAGAGAGGAAAGCACACAGGTCATTAAAATTAAAGGAGTTAAACGGACAGGGAAGGGGAACTGCACTTCAATGCTCTAATAGTCATTAAATTCAAATCAAGAGCTCTGCGTGAAAAGATGAAAATCTAGCTGATGCTCTTTGTACTGTTTTTTATTGTGAGATAAATATTTTTGCATGTTAATGCTGCAAATACTGAGTAAAGATATGGGTGTCAGAGTAAGCTTTCATTCCTTTACTGTGAGGAGGGAATCCGTACAATGATGCATTGGAGTACATGTGATTACATTCAAATATACATCCAAGATCCACTAGCTTTGTATACATGCCTCAACATTTTTATTTAAGGTAACAGATCTGAAAATTATTTCTTGAGATTCCCTCCCAATCTCATAATTCTCTGGAGGAGGCTCAAGGTCCGCACCTGCAACAGCAATGCATGTCTGTTTGGAAATGTTAAACACAGCAGTTGAACTGTTATGATTAGTGGATTCATCAATACCAGGATGAAGTCAAGAAGCCTCCACAGCAGCCCAAAATTCAGTTCTACACAGAACTGAAGCTTTATGGAAAGTTGTGGATTGTTGTTACTGTAGATTTCAAACTTGTGTGAATTTTCCAAGATGGACTGAGCTGGTCCCCAGGTTGTCGGTGCAAGAGAAAATTGAATGTTCAGTTGAGAACCTGGTTAATAAATGACAAATGAAAATCAACTTAATGAAAGGGTGGCCCACCTCCTTATTAGTAAACAAATATTCATATTATTTAGTGTTTCCCACATTTTGTTTACCCCTGTATGCATTACATGCAGTCTATTGAAATAACTTTATAATAATGTAAAATAAAAACCTAGTCTCTGAAAGACAGAGCTTTACCACCTACTCACTCAAGCTGGGAGGTTCAAGAGCTCTTTGTGAACTGAGCGTGCTCATTTTGCCTCCGTCCAAAAAAAAAACAACAACATGAGAAAAGATGAAATGAAAGGTGTAGAAGTAGCAGGACGTTTAAGTGTGAGGGCGACTGACCGTGCCGGCCCTTTGTGTCCAGGGTTCAGAGAGCATCTTCTATGAGCCCCCAGACTCCCAGAGGCCTCATTCAAGGGTAATGTACCACACAGAGCAGATTACTTACTTTTTAATGCTTTCTGCTCACCAAAGAATGCCTCCCCACCCCTCCCACTGCCCCTTTCCCCTTGCCCTGTTTCCATGGGCCTGTTTTTCAAGATTAACACGACTTCCTTTTGGTGGAAAACAAGGGGTGAGAATTACTCCATAGCTGGTGTGGGAACCGAGCTGGACTACTCTTCGGAGCAGGCGATGGCTGTCCTTAGGCACAGAGAATCTAGCTCTCTCAGTAACTGGGACTTATTCAACTTATATCTTTAATGATATAGCTGATGGAATGAGACTATGGTCTGCCATTTGTGCCCAACTTTGACTGAAAAAATTAAGTGCTTGACTGTTCTCTTTTCAATCGTGCTTCTTTGTGGCACAAAAATTTGCAAAACATAATTGTGCACATTTAAATCTATGAACACGCTCTGACTGAATGTGGGTCTATTTTTACTGCTAATGTACATGAAAAAATATAAAATGCACTAGAACACCCAGGCTGAGGAAATTTTCCCTCCCCTACATGCATGAGGTTTAAGAGAATAGATTAGTAACGCTCTCTTTACTGCATGCAGCTCAATCACCTGCTATCACACACTATTACAGGGTGCACAGTGAGTCAGGATCGATGCAGTATTTACATATGGTTAATGTACCATCGCACTGAGAGCAAAACGAGCCAATGAGCTGAAGACAGCCAGACCACGGGCTATCTGTGTCTAATGAGCAGAGGGTACTCATATGCAAATATTTTCTATATTTATACACTACCTGCTGGCCTGCTGTATCCACACAGGCCAAAAAAACTATAGAGAGAGGAGCATGTGTGTTTTTTAAGCATCTCATATGTACATCTATGAGAGATTAAATGCTTGGTGGCCTACTTGAACTATGCAAAGTATTTAATAGGTTTTAGGAATCTACAGCACTGATTCTTCAATATGTTTACTTTATCCAATATTTCTATAAATACAAATGATGAATCCAGACTCAGAGGGATATAGTCCTCACACCATGGCTGGCTTAATGTATGGGGTCCCTCTTCTTTAGAGAGCAAACACTTCCCAACATGATGGTGGGAAAGGAAGCAAAAAAAGAGAGAAAATGCAAAAGGCAACAAGAATAGCTTTTTCACTACATACATTTGCATATACATTCATGCTAGTGGAGCAGGGGGGATGGGATACTTCGTATTTAATTTTAACAAGCATGAGCAAGTATTTCATCTGATTCTAACTGAACCATTTTTGATTGTTTTTGTGGCTCCTAAATTTGCGATCAAACAAATATGACCATAATAAAATAAACCACCAGACAAAAGACAAGCAGCAAGGCAGTGCGATTGAATCAACCCCTCTTTTTTGACTCATTGACAAGTCTTTCCAGACACTGATGCGGCCGCACCCAAGCAGACACAAAACATTCAACATAAAACAGGAACTCAAGAAGACAAGATAAAAACCCAGGTGAGAGAAATTACCCCATGCTAGTGAAAGCCTTCAACCACTTCCCTGCCAAATGTCTGACCCAAAATATAAAACCCCCTTTATTTGATCTAATTGGCCAACAGATGCAAACAAGCCAAACATATGGATGAGCTGCTGTTCGATATAAGCTTTTCCTTCCCTTTTGTAACGAGTATCCTCCCTTAAAAGGATTCTGTGTCGTGACACAAACTCACAACATCTGTCTCCATCACTCATAATTCAACTGAAGGCAGATGTTGATAGTTTTGATAGCTTTTTTGTTACAGTCATTTATGCTGTTATTTTGACATTTTCACACAACAAGTGCCTTCTGACTGTAAAAACAGTAACTTCAACTGAAGAATAAAAGGCGAGAACGCTTGAAGAGATGCCACCGGATTTTGAGAGAAATAAGACATTCGCCCCATTACACCTCAGTGGGAGGCCTAGGGACCACCGACAGGGACAATAAATTACTGATGGCACTGGATAGGGTTTCAGCCACAACAGTGTTTTCAGTTATGAGGAACTGTAATGAATTATAAGAAGCACAATGGCAATTTATCATTCAAGTCCATTTGTCAACAAAGTAAACAGGATTTTATATATATGCTGCCTTGAAAACCACTGTAAACCTGCACAAACAACCAAATGGGAAAAAAGGAGGGTCACACCATTTCAGGAAATAAGTTCCCACTTTAATCGCGCAGTTATGAGGTTACTCTATGAATGCCGTTCTTGCGTAGTTACAGGTATGCAGGTTTCTTTCAGAATGGCTCAGACGGTGCAGGCAGACTTGGGACACTCTGTGTCCCGGAAGTTCCAGCCATGGCTCAGACGTTGGCACAGAGGTTTGGCTGGCACTAGGAGTGCCACGGGCTTGGCACCGTGCCAAGAGAGAGCGCTGCCAAAGTCGGCTGAGCGAGCTCCCAGCCACCACTGAAACAAACGAGCTTGTCTGGGTTCCGGCCGCTCGCACATTTGAGAAGAAGGGGACGTCCTGTCGGGGAGGCGCGGGTCAACGAGGACACGGGAGAACAAGAGGCACTCCAGCACTTCAGCGAGATTTGCCCTGTTAAGTGAGGGCCAATCGTGATTAGCAACACAATGAAAGAGAGGAGGATAGGAGAACTAAACCGTTCAACCAAACATAAAAATACATTCAAAATGGAAATTAGGTCTTGATACTCTAGTTAAAGTGAAGAGTTTGCCTTAAAATTGCCTTGAGCCATGGGACAGTAAATGTGATTATGATGTCAAAGCAATTTTGCAATTGTAAAAAAAAGTTTTACACGGGAGATAATGATTTTAACATATTTAGCCCTTCACGCTTAATAATGCAATTTTACACAATTATTATTATTATAGCATTCTGTTAGGCTTCATTACGCACCTTCACTATTTCCGCTTTGGGGTAACAATGCCATTTCTTTTTGAAATAAATGAAAAGTTAAGGAGGGTTATTTGAAAAAAGCCATAAGGACTTATCCATTGAGATTTCACTGCTGATGGTGAATAATCTGAGAGTATGTGTTTGTGGAGAACAAAAACACAAGAAATGATTACTTTATCATTCTGTTTTTACAGAACAGCCAACCACACAACAGATCTGAAATCTTTGAAACTACTCCACCAAATAATTCTGAGTTCTGACATGCAAAACTCTATTGCTGAATGGAAGTAATTTTCTTATCATGAATGAATGTTGAATAACATTACATAAAGCTCTCTTCACACTATCAAGCTGAATCATAATATTCAAATCATATCTACACCATTTCATCCACTCCGAGGAGATGATCTCCCTAAATTTTGGTTACCTGGGAAGCAGTAACATTAGCAGCACAGAGCAGAACGTGCAGGAACTCCACTGCCCAGACGGTGGCCTCACCTTCCCGAGGCCGCCGAGAGATCCATCACATTTCTGCAACAGGGGTGGCAGCTTCTCAAGTCACCCAGACTACCCGGGGGAACTAGTCTGTCATCACAGGTGATTAAAACCAGGTACCACAGCAACGATAAAACATCCCCACGTGGCCAGGTCTGCAGACGGTGAATTTGAGCTGCTCCTCAGGCACCAGAGAAGGAGCTGGGTTAGGACCTGAACCGAGGCCCCAGGATCCCAAGTATTTACGGTGGAAGTTGACAAACGGCCACTGATATACCGTGGAAAATGTCTGCTTATGGAGAAACCCAAGCAGTTTTTCCCCCCTCCGTTCCAAGAAAACCACACAACTCAATACAACAATAGCTTTTAACTGGTTTGGTCAGGCTCAAAGCGTGGTCATGACAGGAAATGTTCTATAATTTAGTACGCCGAACACTAACAGATTCATGCTGGTCAACAAGGGGGTGAACAAGGTCTTAAGAAGATATTTCACTGTACTTCTAACACTGTGGTACCTTTACAACAATAATTTCCACTATTATCCCAGACCAGCATACAACATTCTTCAAAGGCTTTTCACAGTATACCTGTAGCTCATTCCTCCAACAACTGGTGACCCATAACCAATCCCACTGAAAGATACATTTTTCATAAACCATACATGGATTTACCAAAAAAAAATATATAGACAGGTTTGTGCATGTTCATATTTGGTTAGTTTCAGCATAAGCTATATGCTGCAGAGTGGATATTCCACTCATTGGCCACACATTGTTTTTGGGGTTAGTGGGAGGGTATCAGGGAGCCTTTTTAAAGGTGACTCTCTGACAGACACAAATAGCCCAAAATGCAAAAAACAGGTCCCTGCTACGGGTCACCTTGTCACCACCGGCCCTGTTGGCTCGCTGAGAATCTGCGCCCTCCCCAGTCAACTCTTTGCAGCTTAATAAGGTGATGAAACCAGGTCAACGTTAGCCAGGAATCCACCCACTCATAAATAGAAATACAAGTACCATAACACAGTGTTCCCGTTCTGTTTGTTTGGCCAGGAGTGGAATTCTGAAACTTGTTGGCCGCTGCCTTGTCCAAGAGCCATCGTGCGCGTTCGATGGATCTGAGGATCTGAAGGGGAGCAGCAGGGGAGGAGAGAGGCAGAGGGTGTGATGCGTATGGGAGGGCAGAGGAACACGGGGAGTGGAATGAAAGACAAGACGGCTTGCACTTCCCCGCCCAGTCCCTTTGCCCCACCCATAAACACAAATTAAAATCCATTTATTTTAGTCCAGTATCTAGTGTAATGGATATAGCACTGAGGCACTGGGTTCAAATTCTGGGTGTGATAGACTTCAGAATGAATCACTGTACCTCCAGCAAGCTGTCTTGGATGATGTAAATCAATTATATAACTCAGATCTATCCTATTCTGGAAGTCTAGAAAAGCAAACTCCTCAATATTTGAAACAGCACAGGTGAGCTCCAGAATGAGACAACATCTCACTGTCTTACTATAGATGGGCTGTGTGGATATGCATGTCTGCTGTATTAAGCTTGAATGAGCAAATCATTCTGGTCGACCGCGTTGAAACCTCTGCCACAAGGAGACTGTTTTTCCGCAGGAACAGGTCTGGAGAAAAGAAATGGGGGTAGAAGAGGAAAGATGCACCAAAGGCTGAGGTGATGTCTACATAGCATCTGATATTTATGAGTTTCCCAGCTCTTCTTGGAAATCTCAAGAGCTTCAAGGCTGTCCACTGCAAAATTTCATACTGAGAGGACAAGACAAAACTGGGGGGTGCTCCCTCATAGATGATGCGTTGTACATTTTGGCATACTTATAGTTTTAAGTATGAGACCCTAGGAGATACAAGCCTAAGAAATATAAGTCTCACATCTCAGTGACTGAACAAAATCAGTCAGTATCTATTGTTGTACAGTGTACATGAACTATAGTTTATATGAAGCTTACAAACAATATAGGCAATAAGTAATAATTACTACGAGACTTTCATGGCTTGGCTCCAAGACGGAACACAACATTATCGTGTTCATGTCAAGATTAATTTCAGATTAATTTCTAATTGGACAACTAATTTCCATGTGATGGGGGAAAGCTTTAAAGGTATCCAGCAGCATATCCCATGTACATATCCCAGCACTGTTAAAAATCCTGTGTACTGCTGACAGTTAATCAATTTTTTTCTCAGGCAGTTATTGAACGCAGGAAGAGTCACACGCCAAGGGAAAGGGAGACGGTGGGACATTATGGGATGGTGCCTGGACATTAGATTTGGCAAAGGCTATTTTTACCCGTGTCAGACAATGGGTTAAGATAACACGCCATCTGCCTGTGTGATCTTCCTATACTAGTGCCTCCTGCAGTAAAACCATCTGGTTACAGCATTAGCGCCATCAAAAAAATTATTTCTAATATGGTTTTGAAGGGCCAGCCGCTCCAATCACTGGTTATATCATGCTTCTCAGTGGCACTCATGTTACCTGTTTTAAAATTAAAGCCAGATGCACAATAACTCTGCTCATGTGCCACTGTAATGTGCCACTTTTGAGATAACAGGCCTACTTATTTATACATGCCTGACCATAAACTAATGCAGGAATACAGGGATGACTTCTACAGAAATACACACTATTCACAGCAAATGTGCAACTTCCAATGAAGGTGACATCAATGGGCCTCATTTATCAAACGTGCGCCCAACAAATTTGATCATAAATTGTTCCTAAATGCATTTACGCCAAAAATGTGGGATTTATCAAAGTTTTCGTATATCAGGTTGTGCATAGGACCCGAATTTCACGAGTGCTCTAAACTGTTCATATTGTGTGCGTAAATGGAAAAACACAGCTGTAAAGGGTGTTTTTTGTGTTGTTGCATTTATTTTTCCATTCACTCATTTTTATTGGATTAAAAATGAGTAGCAAATTATTTGGTAGTAATACTATAAAGGTTCAAAGTATTCCATAAAATCTCTTTTGGATTCAACATTAAAACAGGTGATGCTTCATTTGTGTAATCCTGATTAATACAATTAAATAGTTTGCTTGCCGAAGGTGCTGTTCTGCTATAGAATCTTTACTTCCTCTTCTTCTTCTTCTTCTTCTTATCATTATTATTCCTTGTTCTTCCAGACGTATCTCCTCCAACAGTGTTTAAGCTAGGCATACCAAACTTGGCCTGAATATACTAGTGAGGTTGCTTGTATTTTTCTAAGCTATACGATTCATACTTTTTAAACTATAATGCTTTTAAAAAACGGCTTCCATTGACCTCACATTGGTGGAATATTGAGCATGTTAATGTGGCTAACATAACTGAGCAACAATTATAACTGCCGCTGCAATTTTAAGGTAGTTGAACAAATTATCCAAAGAATATAGCATGCTTGCCGGATAGCTACCTTATCAGACTTCACATTTTTAAATAAATTGCTGGATATAATGACACTGCCATGCTGTTCAGGTATAGTGATATTAAATGACTATTTCAGGTTTTGAACAGAATGTTCTGCTGTTCTTTGACTGCTTCTAGAACTCCTGCTGCTACTACTTCAGTGCTTACTGTACCTACTAAAAGTTTTAATATACTAATAATAAGTATTCTGTTTTAAACTGAATAATACTCTTCAAGCCCATGGCAAGCAAACAGTTTCTTTTGGAGCTCTATATCTAGTTCTTGTTTGGAATTTTACATGAATTCCATAAAACACATTAATGACGTTTGCTATAAATAAGGAGCAGAAACCATTGCTAAGGTCTTAATTTCTGCTGACCTTGCTCTGTTAGCTCTAAGAAAAACTTAAGAAGTCACAAAACTTCACTTGCCGCTTCAGAAACTTTTTTTTTTCTCTTTTGACTTTTCTCTGCCATCTCCTTACATTGCCAACAATGGGATTCCAAGCTCCTTATATGGTATTTTAGGGGCGTCGATTTATGCTAATCAAAAATTCTGTGAACACGCTTCTCATTTACGATTGAATGATTTATCAACATACGCACAGAATACGAACAAATGCTGTGATTATGTATGTTTGATAAATCCGGTGTAATTTGTTAGTTCGGATCCATTAATGCGTAAATTTACAAACAGATTTACTAAACTATTGATAAATGAGGCCCAGTGCTTGCTAGACAGGAAATACAGATTGCAAATCACTAATACATAATATTCCTTACTCCACTTTCAGGAACATAACTGTAATACACTTTAACAAGGTTATTTTAACTTTGTAGCTGTAGCCTTTCATTGGTGGAATCCACATTTGCACATGAGGTAATAAAGGTATATATAATTAAGGCCTACATTCAATATTGTTCCATATATTACCATAGGTGCAGCACATGCATTCCATTCTACATGGTGCACACCAATATGTTAGTACATGTGCAGTTTTCACTTATGTAATCATTTATAAAGTACAGGAATAGCCTTTCTCATGAGTTACAAAACGAAACCGAGACATACTATAATCCAATACTAATGTCAGAATGACTTCAGTGCCTTCTAGTGGAGTCACGTACAGAATAACTGTTGGAATATTTTTCAATACATTAAAATATTTACATACACACCACTCCACACACATATGCATATGGATGTATACACATATAAAGAAACATATAAACACAGACACTGTAGGTCTTCAGTTCAAAGCATTAATGTAGGATTTTACTAACAAAGAAACAGGATCACTGCTGGTTAACAAAAAACAAAAACACATAAAGGGCAGCAATAAAACCTCGACAGAAATCTCCGGGGTCAAAAGCTGTGCAATCAATTATGTTGATATAACATGCAGCTGCAACAAGCAGCTGCCCCCTTTCCCTAAACTTTGCCCTTAATTACTCACATACACATACACACACACACATACACGTGTGCGCACACACGCACATACATACACGAGCGCACACACACACACTCAAAGACACATATGAAAAAGCCTACTTCCACCCCACATTCTCTCTCTCTCTCTCACACACACACACACACACACACACACTCACACACGCAAACAGCATTGAACTCCACAGACCAGACTGTTTATATTTTCTTTTCCATTTAAGCAGGTGGTTTTTCCCCCTAACTCCTTCTCACCCAGCATTCAAATTTCTACCTGGATTGTCTTCAAATATGTGACAAAAGGAAATCTTAGCAGGTCCATATCCTCTGCATGACAGTGTAATTCCTTAAGCCCTCTAGCCATGTCTGCAAAACTCAGACTTTACTTGTTCATGTAGCTACATTTTATCAGGGGCTCCAAGCCTGCCAAGTGTTCTTACGGCTTATTAATGACACTGCTACACTCCAGAATTAACCCCTCACAATCATGTTGGGCTAACTAAGCTCAGGAAATATTTAAAAATTCTTGGCACTGTGTGAAATGATAGTAAAACATGAGGATACAGAAAGTGGCTGGTTATGAAGTGACACATTGAATACTGCAGTAGAAGGTCACCTAGCTGTGGTGACTGGATTTACAATATGAAAATATGCAGATGGCTACTTATGCTTCAAAGTCATTGGAAGTCTGAGGTCTGGGATGGTGGATACTTTTCAACACAAAGCAAAAAGGTCCATGTAATTGCAGGCCAAGCTGGCTGGTGACCAGGACATGAGTGACCATGTGACCATGGTGTCTGCATGTGTGTGTGTGTGTTTTTTTTTTTGGCTGTGCATGCCTTGGAATGCATGTGTGTGCATGCAGGTGTGTTTGAGTATGTGAGAGAGCGTGAATATATGCATGTGAGAATGGGGGTATGTATCTGAGTGTGTGCGTCCATGTTTTCCTGCCTGCAGGACAAGAAATCTGCCATAAAACACTTCCAAAGTGAGTCTGGCTCAAGTGAATCGGCATTTTGGTGTACTGTTAATCATGTGCGTACTTTGTGCCCTAAGCATGCCTGTGTGTGCTTGTGGGATACATGTCACCCCATGGCCATGTTACCACACTGCTGCAGCCAGAAACCCAGTCTGGGTGAGCAGGAACTCCATCGCCCTTAATCTCCCGCAATCAGCTCATCTGCCAGCTGATTGGCTGAGTGGATACCACTAGCATCCGTGCAGACGTTTCATTTCCATATCGTGCCCGGATGACATTTACAGGCAAAAGCAGTTCCTTCTTTTCCTCTCCCCAATATTACATATCTAACGTTATCTCGATTTTCCGCTGCTGATTGCTTTCATCCCCTTTAGTGACTATTGTTGCATACATATAAGGTACTGACGAAGCAGAAGTATGCACCTTAATGGGGTTATACAAAGCAACCATTAACTTCTGAATGTGTGGCTGCCATTCCTTGATGGAACCATCGACAGCATGGTTCTCAGAATTTGACAGAGGTGACATGTTTCTGCTTATGTAAATTTAACCTCTTTAATTTATGTTGAGGTTAGTGGAGATTAATGTATAGTCATATACACACACACATATGACTATACATTAATGTCTACTGAACTCAATATATTCTTATGACTTCAGTGTAAGCTGTGCACACTTTATAAAATGTACAATCCATAGCTGTGCCTGCCGCCATCACAAGTGAGTACTGTTGCTGGCATTTTCTATGCTCCTTCTTAATATCTTATTTTAACTGTATTAATATGACATTCGAACATGAGGTGGCTTTGATTTCAGATAAAAATGCTTCTTATTAAATAATGTTAAGCATCAAAAACAACTCACTGAGAAGATTAAGAAAGACCTTATATGATTAACCAACAGTTATGCAATAATTGAAGTCCATCTGCAATGACACCAAGTGACCAAAATGTGTCACGGTCAGTAAATGCTGAAATTGTTTCAGAGGATTCAGAAACCATGTTCTGTCTCTCCTAGCTGTGACCTCATGGCAGTGACTTGAGATGACCCTTGGAGCCACAGCACGAGGTAACGTGAGGGATCTGGGTGCTTGACTGCAGGCCAGCAGCAGGTCAGGCAACGGAGGGGTAAGCCGCTCACGGGCGAGTCAGCAAACAGGCCAAACTCTGGGTCATCGCTCAACGTGAAAGTACTAAGTATGCAGAATAATCCACAATCTGGGGCATGTAGGTCTCTAATCAGGAAAGTGAAGGCTAATTCCTTGTTGAGGGCATACAGGTAAAGTAATGCATATGAGTGCCACACTGCTCAATACAAGTTTCTCAAAGTTTCACTCCACAAGTTGCTTTGGAGGGCTATGATGGTGATATTCCTCTCTGCAGAAGGGACAATGGCTCCTCTGGTAATCTCACCCTTTCTGTACCATTTTTTTGTCCTGTGAGTACCACTCATGCAAAAGTATCATCCATATCTTCCAATTTTGCATAACATGACGAACAATGCATTTTATTATCTATTCCCTATATACAGTGCCTTTATACATCTGGGTATTTTTAATACCTTGTTTGAAATGCACGTCTGCCAATAAATAACTGTAAAGTATGACCTAGTATGGTGACCTAGATGAGAATCAACCACTTTTGCACATGACAACGTTTCTGCCCTTCTTCTCAACGGTAGTCTATTTCTCTCCCTTTTTTTTGAAATCTGTTGTTTTTGGGTGAGGATGAAAATGATGTCACAATACCTGATTGAAATTGAATGTACGGCCTCATAGTTTATAATTCAGTGTCTTTCCGCCTGGGTTCTCAAATCGGCTCTGGCTCCTTGGGGTCAGCAACCTTGGCCCGCACGTGTGTCTCGGGTGGCCAGTGTCACGCGGTCTCTCAGGTAACAGGTGCCGCATGTGCCGTCTGGGGCTGCCCCCCCTTTTGGCATGATCCCTGCAGGGGGTGGGGGGTGTGTGGAGGCATGGAGGAGGTCACCTCCTGGCATAGGCCCTGGAGGGTGTTAGCACCCTGCCTGAAAACGTGACTCACGAGTGGCACCGCCGGTGGGCTGAGGGAGAAGGGCTTACAGCTCCCACGCACTTTCCGGGCACGTCCTGCTGCTGTGTGAGCATCAATTGCAGGCGAAGACAATTCCCTCATCATGCCCTTTATCCAGGATTACAGTGAGAGTAAAAAACAAAAGAGGAAAAACATAACTGACTGGAAGTAAAATAAGTTTGTTGTGAGTTTTGATGGATACTTGCTAATACTCCATATTAAAGGATTTTCAAGAGTTTTCGGCCATAGGTGCAGAGACAGATTGAAAGTACTGTCTCCGACCCCAGGGCAGCAGAGGCATATGTTCTGGTTCTCTAAACCGCATTTACATACAAGAGGACTCCTCAGTCTTTAGTCTAAAGATATCAGGCTAATGCTACTTCAGTGAAAATCGGCAAAGGCCAAAGCCCCAGTTTGTCTTGTGGTGCACACTCCCATTGCTAAAGCCATCAAACCCAAGGGCAGAGCACGACCTGACAGCAATACAAAACAATGATTTTTTTTAAAAAGATCTTTGACAGCTTAAATAAAAATCATTCACCAAGAATAAAGAAAGCGTTCATTGTGAAGCGGGAGGAAAAGTTGGCATTAAATGTGTGCTGTGGTATGACACAAACACAGCCAGTAAAGGCAATGATATGCCATTATTATGAGTCAAACATTAGGAACGGATTACGTAAAAACACAGACAAACAAACACACATTAGCGCCCCCTTCAGGTTCACTTGCACATTTTCCACTAAAAAAGTAGACTGTGCATGGATATGATACATGAGCACAGAAATAATTACTTGCAAAATAATATGGGCTACACTAAAGTAGTATTAATCTAGACAAGACATAGGTAGGGCTTTTTTGGAAAGGAAGATGTGTCTGTAAAACATGTCAGTTGTAATGGTCTGGCAGAGTTGCCACACTGCAGCTAGACCTTCCTGCCTCTGGGTCAGCAAGCTCACTGATTACCCACAAGATCTTGACAAAGAGCAAAGCCGGCCCCTTTCATCTGTGGCTTGTCGCTCCCCTCAAAGCCTTGTTATAGGATTCACGCTCACCAATTAGTGCAGATCAGAGTCAATTAGCATTTAGCAAGCTGCCCAACACTTCACATGGCACCTGCTTTGCATTGATGGTAAGTGACAGCATGGCGGATCAATAATCGCTGCGGTGAGACACCCCTTTTCCCCATCAACACCCCTAAAAAACCAAAAACCAGGCCGCGATGGATACATGGAAAGCACTTTTGAAAATTTGCAAGAAAATGGTTATCCATTAAGCGTGTTCACTGAGGACATCAGATGTTTTTCATAAAATTATTATTTCACATGGACTATTTAGTTGCAGCTGATGCAAAGTCATTGTGACAAAACAGAATATAAATGCTACAAGTACAGAAGACCAATACAATGTAGAGTACCAACTAGTCACCAATCATAGCAAGATCATTTTTTCATGATGTATGTCCAGCAAACATCAATCCCTTTGGTTTTATCTTACTTGATTACAGAATTACTATGAATAGACTTTGGGATACCTGAAAGGACATGAGAGAAAACAGTCACTCTACTCACTCTGGGAAAAACAGGTATTCAGGTGTAACTGTGCTGCTCAATGCATGCAGAAACCTGCGTCTACATACAAGGCTCTGCCTATGGGAATACTGAACCAAGTCTGGATAAGACATTCACAGGTTCTGTCTGAAGATCAGGAATGACTGAAGCATGCTGTAGAATACATTTTCAAGGCACATACATTACATGGTTTAAGTCCAACTGAAGATGGTGCCAAGCACCTCTGTGAACATCTCAGTTGTATGGCTATCAGATTAGCATTTGCTGATTTCCTTGGATCCATGGGAGCCTTGGATTCTCCGACAAGACATGAGCTAAGGGCTTAATGTTTCTTTCATTATGTCCAGCAACACAATTTTTTGTAACTGTGCAGACACAGCAATGAAAAAATAAGAAATACTAACTGCTGAGAAAACCTTTAACTAAAATCAAGCAAGCACTTATTAATGTTTGTATATGCTTTTCTGTTTTCTCCCTATTTTAAATGTCTACCATGAATGATGTTCACCATACTACAACCTCTACTGTGAACTCTGGAGAGCACAAAAAGGCACACTCAGTCCCAAAACACTGATTACCAACTTCTACTTCCTTTCATATTGAAGTCCACACAATGAGCTTGCAAGGAGATGAATCAGAGGAACACACTCCATGATCAGCTTTGTACAGGCAGACTGATTAGCAGGAGCTGCTGGAGAGAGAAACTGATGCAGACTTTCTTGTCTCCCTTGGAGATGCTGTGGTATGCACAGTCAGCACTGACACAATCCAACACCTAACCATTGGGGACATTCCCACGCACAAATGTTTGAGCCACCCAGCAGCCCTATAAATAGTATTTTTCAGCTTTTCCTCATCTTTTCATGAATTAGGTCAAGATTTCAGTTCAAGACACTGAAAAATAAATATGCAATATGCTAGTGTCTGATCATTAATTTTCTGCTTTTATGATGTGGAACATTAGTGACAGTTTCCCACTTGACCGCTCGTCAGAATTTTGTAATCCATGTGAACACCGTTATTTTGTGGGGGCAGAATAAAAAAATGTTTGTAAAGTTGGGAGTGTAATGTTTTATGCAGAACATATCGACAGAAGCCTTGTAGGTAAAATAATTTTGAAACATTGGCAAATAAAGGCGTTTTTATTGAGGAAAATGTAATTCAAGCGTAGCTCCACGAAATTCTTAGAAAAAGCAGGACACTTACAGGAGGCAACATCAAGGAAGGGCTTCTGGCATGAAGAAATCCAGAGACGCCAGAGGGGCAAGGAGAAGATCCTTGCTTGGGGATCCTGGAAATATTTGGGTAATAAAGGATAACAGGGAGGCAAAGAGACAAACATACCTGAGACCAGAGCCAGCTTGCAGTCCCCATGTACATAACTGCCAAAACTGGAATACCCCACAGGGACATACCCAAGATACATGAATCTGTTTTCGAGGAACACAAACATGTTTGTTTTTTTTTCCCTCATAATTCAACCTCATTAAGCAGGACTAGCTGCATGTTATTTTCTCATTTGTGAGATGAGGCCTGAATTTCATGTTGTTCCTGAACTCAGCAGAACAACTCCAAGATCCAGGATAGCTGTAATTCCAGGTCTTTAGTTAACCTTTTAACATCTCACTCTGTAAGAACTGGGGAGGAAAAATGTGGGTGAGTCACACAGATGGTAGAAAACACTCCAAATGCACTGCCATACGAGGCAGCCCGGGTCTTAAACATAAACAGGTAGATCTGGACTGACTCAGGTTAGAGTTTTACTGGAGGATTATCATATTATCAGGATGCATTAGAGGAGTATCGCTTCCATCACTGGATCAAGACAATGATTGGGTGAATCACATGGTCAAGCACTGGACAGGAAATATGTTCCCCACACTCAGGGTGAGGGTCTTGGATGAGAGGCCTGCTTATCCTAAAATACACGTATCTGATCCAGGCCTTCAAAAAACTCTAACGCACACTCCTGGCACTGCACTGCGGGAGGTGAGAGGGAGTTTCAGAGAGCTAACGTACAGCTGCATGATGGCTTATTTTGAATAACAAAGTGAGCATAACAGAGGTGAAAGCATTGCTGGCTCGACGCTGTCATCGTAATCCCTGCACCTGTAGACAGACAAGCTTTGACAACGTTGGTTACCAATCAGGAAGTCTGGATCAGCCAACGGGGGACCAGGAAGCATTCCGTCTGTCATTATTGGAACTCGCCCCAAAAAAGGCGCGGCTTTCCTGCACACATCAAATGCATACTTTATGGTTTCCTTCACAGTCTTCACATAGCCGTTGAAAAAAAAACCCCTTCCAGCTGAGGACAGTAAAGACCGCGGGAAGGTCTTCAACATGAGCGAACGGGGCACGGAAGATGGCCAAGAAGAGCTCCTGGGGGCGAACAGAACTCCACCAAACACATAACAGCTCTGTGAATGGTTATTGTTTGAGGGCTTAGTTGAAGCGAAACTCTGGGCTGTTTGGTTACTAAGCGCAGACGCAGCTGCGTGTGCAGGTGGGCGTGCTCCAGTGACAGGTAAGAGGTAGTTAATTATCAATCACAAATAATAATAACCCATTTGGATAAAGCACTTGTTTTCATTCTTCTTTTTTTTCCTATTGCAACTTCTAAGGCTGATGGAAATTACCCACATATATATTCTGTCACTTCCCCTACTACATGAAAGAACCCAAATGAAACATTCACTGAAGTATTCAGTCAACACCTGGTTAATTTCTACATATACTCAAAAGCAAAAAATTATCTAAAGGAAGGGAGACAAACTATTTACATTCAGCTAATTGTGTGTTAATACACATTGCTACTTCATTGTGCATTCCTAAGAACATAACAGCTCTTCTACCAGTTAACTTTATTCCATGAATACATTAATGTGACTTGAACATCATCTGCTCTGGGTATGGTCTAATATGTGTTGGCCACAGATAATGGTACTTTATGGAGCCAGTGTTCTGGCCCCTTAACTGACTGTGCAGATATTAAGATGTTCCACAGGTCAGCATGAGTCATGCTATATCATCTTCACTATAAAAACGGTGAGTTATTCCCTCTGCTTAAGCGCTGGCCCGGCATTTATCAACTGGATGACTTGGAAGGCTTTCTCTTGCTCGTTCTGAGCTGTACTGCACCTGACTGAGCGCTTTCATAAACACGTGAGTAACGGCCTGAGCCTATCTGCTTTCAAAGATGCACTTCAAATGAAAACAAATTGCACGCTGGGGGTCTCGGAGATCTCATATATCTGCGGGGCCGAAGATCTCGTAAGTCCACTGGACTCTCCCTAAAGAATGACTCACCTCACTCACCAGACCGCGGGACATAAACAACGGGGACCCCGGAGGAGAGCTTGTACGTAAATCAATCAGGCCCCGTCCAAATCTCTACCAAATGCGGAGCGTCAAGGAGTGCCAGGTTCGCTGCAGGCCCCGGGAACGGGAGCGCAGATTGAAAGACCAAACGCTCTCAGAACCACCTGGGGGACAAGCTCGACGTAAAGCGTCAGGTTTAAGGACATGCTTGGATAGAGGGTAAACCACAGGGCAATAAATCAAAAATGTTGTAGGTGAGGAACCCGAGTGGCATAGTCAATAATGGCGCTCATCTTGAGTGTAGAGCTGAGCACTGTAGTTACAGGTTCAAAATTTAGCCCTGGCAATGTCATCAATCAGTCCCATGGCTTTCACAAAAAAACATTCTAATGCTAATTGCTAATTCATGTTGCCTGTTAATAGATTAGCCATGACTGTTGCATGTACATAATACACATTACATCCACGAAGACCTGATCGGTGGACTGGGAGACGAACACTTTAAATTGAAAACTAAACATGCAAACCATGAAAATAACAAAATAATTTTGTGGGCAAGACCTTCTACATAGTCCCTTACATGTGGAATGTATAGTTATCCTTTTTGGGGGGAATGTGAAGCAAAAACTGAAATTAATCTCTGATTTTTCAGTTGCAGTCATTTAATGATCATTTCTGGTAATTTTTTTTTTATTAATCACAAATCATTCTCTATATGGGAGCTGGGTGTAAAGAATTAAGGATATGCAGAAAATAAATTTAATCCTAACTCAAGCAAGCACACATTTTCTGTCTGTAGCATAAAAATAAAACCAAAATTTTTTCTTTGGCATCATTTGTCTCAAAGGATACTATTCAGCATGCTCTTTTGAGATCCTTTAGAATTT
Organism: Albula goreensis; assembly: GCA_022829145.1. Lineage (NCBI taxonomy): Eukaryota > Metazoa > Chordata > Actinopteri > Albuliformes > Albulidae > Albula > Albula goreensis. Next base: position 13,254,228 of record CM040744.1, read on the forward strand.
AAAACAATTAGAAAGTTGACTACATTGTTTTCCAATTGCATAATAGTTGTGTGGCTTCATTCATGTCTCTGTCTTGTTGAAATGCTCTGACTAGTAACACAGAATTAGACTGCATGTCAATGGAAAATAAGAGGTTGTCCTTTCACCACTAAAATGGAGGCATGACAACCCCAATATAAAGCAAAATCCAATTGAATCCATATGCAAAAACCCCAGCTGGAAGGGAAGAGTCTATTTTACACAGTTTCTGTACAATGTAATGATTTTGATTAAAATATATCAATTTATGAATAGTATTAAACTAGGCTCAGTTAAGTATAGACCTATAGTTTTGGAAAAATTGTTAATACAGTCGGCCAGCCATATCCGCGGGTGGTTCCAGGACCCCTGCGGATGTGCAAAAACCACGGATGCTTGGGACACTTTTCAGGACAATTACACTAAAATTATGTAATTTTACCCTATACATGTTCATAACTTCAAACCCCACCTATATGTACCGCTAAGAACCGCTAAAACCCACATAAATCATGCTGACTACAGTATTCTTGCATACCCTGCACGCAGGATTTTTTAAAATATATCTTCGTACCGCAGTTGGTCAAAACCGCGGATGCCATTGCCCTTTTGGGGTAAGTGCCTGTTTAAATCCATCAAAAATTCTTTTTAAGTTACTTTTACTTTTAAAAATTACAAGTAACAAACATGTTAAATCACAAATGCTAATTATTATTTATTTTGAGGGAGCTTGTCCTTGGTGAACCTGTCTTGATCAAAGCTTGTTTTTTTATGGTAGGGTTTATTATAAATTATCTCTAACAATAGATACATTACATTGTACAGCGGAAGAAGTTATGTCAGGTTGATGAAATGCAGGTTGCTGTTTTTCCCTAGGGGTCTTTTTGATTGAAATGCAGTAAAAGGTACCTTTTCTTTCTAAACAATGTTTTGTTCATTAATATTTCCTTTACACTGGAGAGCATATCTCTACCAGACACTTCTAGTCACAAAAGATCTAAGACAGTGACACATGCCTCTGAGGTTTTCTAGAAAGATTCAGACAATGTAAGGCAATATAAAAGGTGGAGAGAAAAGGTACTGTAACTGTGAAAAGAGAAATCACCTCAGGCCCCTGTGACCAGCAGCCACAAGCTCAGAGAGGGGAGAGTTATCCTCCTCCTGACATGGAGAACAGTGTCTGATCCACCACCTCCAAACATCTGGGAAATTTTGGATATCCACATTCCCCATCCCCCTGGCCCCCACCCAACCTCTTAGCAACAGATACAGCCACCTGAATTCAAGCTCTAATGTAGATCCCATAAGGGGAACCACAAAGGATGGAAAAGTGGATGAAAGAATCACCCACAATAAATATCCAGTATATACACAATCAAAGGGAATAACGGCAGCTATTTCAATGCCATTCATTTCACATGATAAAACAACAGTGCAAAAAACTAGGATATGCTACTGAAACATGAAAATAAGTGAATATTAGCTTAAAATGAATTCCTGACATGTGTCATGGAAACAATGTGAGCAAAACAAATACAAGTAATATATCTTAAAGAATCCACATTTTTCTAGTTCAGTTAACCATCACAATGACACCTAATTGTGTTCATGAGCCAACTGTCAGTCTGAGAAGCGAAAATAAAAAAATCTTGTTGGCTAAACACAGACTTAAACTGTATCTGGTCTGACTCTAAAACACAGACATTTTGACAAACACGGTATTTTGGCCAACATGTGTTTTTATCTCAAGATCAGAGCATGTCAGTATTGACGGGGATTTCAGTTCAAAGGCTCACACTGTAAGGCTAGATTATGAAGAAAAGTAAAGCTGAACTGTGAATGCACCCATGCTTTCTAATACACAAATGGGGTGGAATTGGGGAAACACAAGAGAATGCTGTTCACAAATGAAAATCCCTGGAGTTGCTTTACACTGTGACTATGCCTATACCAGCCTTTAATTTTATCAGACATACCTACAAAGCCTATCATTAACATAAAGTACATCTGTTAAAAGAGTTTGAGTTTTTTCTTGATTGTCATCATAATTTGTAAGCCAGAAATCCTTTATATTTTTTTGCTTTACATGAATTAACAGTCAAATCAATCAAGGTTTATTTCAATTAAACAAATCAATAATATGTTTAAATCTCATTTAAACATATTATTGTCCATATCAGCTTTTTCATTTCATGCTTGCTTTTTCATCAGCAATCATAGAGAGCTAATATTGATAAGGCATAATTAAGCAGGCGACACACACACTCAAACACATGCACATAATCCAAAATCACTTTATTTTTGGTCAAAACGATCTGAGTGACAAATGCAAGTACATCTACATCCTTTATGCTGTCAGAAGAATTATTAAATTGCACTAGATTTGAATAGCTGGACCAAAGTCTACTTCAATATCATGTCTTAGAGACTGTGCTCATTTCTCAAGTCTATTTCTGTTGTGGGATTTGTGACTCATCCAATAATGAGGCGTTCAAGGTGTATTCAATCCAGAAAATACAGTTTGTTCCTTTTCAGGGAAATGTATCGGATGAGCTTCACAGAGGGGGCCCACACAAACAGAAGGGACATAGTGTGTCTCACTACTGTTTCACAATCCCACTGAATGCATTTGCATTTTTATCAGTTGATTGCACCGCAACAAAGGAAAAAAAAACACAAACAGTAAAGCTGTAAATGTAAAACGATGAATGTAAGGAATAGTCTTTTATGGTTTTTTGACTGAAGCTCTACTTGAAGAAACATCTGCTTCAACATTTTGGATGCTGAATTTTTTTAAATGCCATGGATAGCTACGTGTTGTGAGAATGTATGCCCATACTTACTGACAAGGGAACACAAATATTGACAACTTCCACTTTCTGACATGGTCTATAAATTGAAAGAAAATAAAGCTTTCAAACTGAAGAATTCCAACACATCTAGATTATATGTTTACACATTTACAAACAAAGAAGGAGCAACTCATTCCTGATACAAGGACATGGAATGGTTTGTAGTGTTTAGAGGTGCTGTAATGCATTCTTTTGAAGCTATTCGTCCAGAAAATACACCCAAAAAGCACAAATAAATGCAAAAAAGCCTGGCAACAAACACAGAAACACAAGCAATTTGAGAACTAAGTGCACTTTGATGCTGATGAAATGCTAGCCAGCTATATCTCAGTGCCGGCCCCGGGAACCTCACCGTGAATTAGCACGCAGCGAATGTTGTGGAAAGTTACTGGAAGGACATTCACAGTAACCTGCAGGACTCTTTCCAGGTTGGGGGATGGATGAAATGGGCTGATTTAGGGGAATGAGTGGCTTTCGTCGCCCTTCTGGGCCCTCCTTCCAGGTGGGCTGCCACCACCTCTCCCACCCCCCCACCCCCATTCCCCCTAACTTCCCTTCTGTCCCCTCAGGCCTGTTCACCCTTGTCCCCATATTACAACTAGTTACACCCTCTCTACTCAAGTGGAACAACCTCGGATTCCCCCCACCACAGGGTCCCACTTCCAAAATCCGTCTAGGTCAACTCAGATTTTGAAAAAAAAGCTCAAAGGGGTCACTGGGGATCAGTGATCAAAAGAAAAAGCCCTGGAAAGAGCTGAAGTTCCCTCCTCTTTATTCCAGGGTACATAATAATGGAGACAAAGCACCTAAAAAGGAGATTCTTGAGTGGGGGCATAAGACGGCTGCCATTTTTAAGTTTTGTGGAGGAAGAACACTTAAATTAGAGTCTGACAAGGGAAATGACATGAAGGGACTCATTCTGATGTCAGCGATAATGAAGACGCACACAAAAGTCTCTTGGTCAAATGCACATGAAGCACAAGTCGCGTTTCTCCCCAGCCTCATGTGCATGATTTCTCGCATGGAGAACTGGTACAAGTCTAAAAGAAATTGCTATCAAGTCCAACTTTGCTGGAATCCAAAATCAGATTTATCGTTATGACACCTGGGGCTCAGAAGGAAATTGCTTGTTGGCTTTATACATTCATACTCCAACATAAGCTTCTCTAAGGCCTTGCTTTTACTGACAGGCGAAAGGAAAAAAATGTTTTTCCATTATGGAAAATTTGTGGTTGCATCTCTTAAAGAAGAGCAGCTGGATGCTAAGATACAATAGACTGGAGCAACTGTGTCAGTGGTACAATTTGCAAAGAATTGCACAGTGTAGGCCACATTCCCTCAGGCAAAGAGAAGCCAGAGAGCCTTGGTGGAGCCAAATCAAGATGAGTCACAATTTAAGTGTGGGCCCGTAGTCAAAGAAGAGCTCTAATGAGTTATACTGTTCCACGCCTTCTAAGTGGTTTAGCATTTTTTGAAAGGATTGAAACCTTATGGTAACATCTTCAGGTAGGAGAGAGTTACTAAAGAATTAAAGCACGCCATTGCATGATGGGTAAATGAAGGCCAGCTCCATTAAACCAAGGTAATGATCATGCTGCTCGGATTACAGCTGCAAGGACTCAAGTCCTTGTCTCATTTTGGTCTCCTGCAGGTATTGCCTTGATGCTACACCTCCTCAACTTTACAAGTTACGTAAAGTTGTCTTTAATTAGCAATGACATAAAACTCATTCCCAATCGTTCAAAATCCAGGATTCCTACAGAAATAGTCCTTATTTGTATATGAGCATACTGTAGCCTATATTGGGGAGCATGTAAAACAACTTATATGTAGAGAAGGAAAATGGCTGAGTTAGTAGTGGCAAGGGATGAGTATGAAATTTGTATTGAGTAAGAATTCCATCTTTTACATTCTGTAGACATGTTGACAGCCCAGCCGTGGCAATTAGTAATGAGCTGGTGTCTGATAAGCAGCAGATGGAACTTGCCTTTGTGGTGATGCAGTTCCTGCTCGACTCTCAGACTGGTCTCTATCCTGCGTAAGCAGCAGGGATGCTCTGCTTTAGGCAAACCATGCAACTCTCAGAAAGTGATACAGCAATGCCTGCACTGTGCTGTACTATATCCTGTTCCACTGAGTTAACTTCAAGGCCTAAGAAAATGAATACATCCCTGATGCCCACAGCACAACTTAAATATGTATAAATTGTCTAACAGATTCAGATTTTGAATTGATGAAAAATACAAACCATACCCGCTTGCATAACTTTTCAACTGAGAACATCACATCTGAAGCCAAACAATACCTTTTTATTAACTACAGCACACTATGAGTATATTAATCCAGGCAGACATCCACAGCAATACAAGGACAAAGCTGTGAGCAACCAAAAAGCAATATGTAATGGCCATATGAAAAGAAATGAAAATAAATAATGTCACTGGCATTATGAAGTAGTAGTTATGGAGCTGAACTTTGACCCAGAAGGCCCAAGGTCTGCCATTGTTCCAAGGGCAAAGTGCTTAACCTGCATTGCTTCCGTAAACATTTGTATGTATGGATAATGCACAACATGTACTGTAAGCTATGCATGTTGCCCCGGATAGGGGTATCTGCTAAGTACATAAATAATGTTATAATAAATTAGAGATGTAAAACCCAGATGAGAGAGAAAAAAGAATATTTAAAAAGAACAAAATTCCTCCAAAGAAATTAAAACCATAGGGCTCATTGCCAAGGGTGACTTCATCACCAGTGTGTTACAAATGCAGAGATCCTCCACACGCCTCAGTAGCTTTGTTCACATTAGCATTAGCCACCAGAAGAAATGATGGCACTCGACCAGCAAGACAGACTGGCAGCCTAAGAGTTGCTCTGACTGACTGGACATACTAAGCTGTGGCCTGAAAAAAAAGGATACATGACCACAACATATTTGGTTTCTGTCAGTTTTTGTTGAAAATTGAAGGTTTTGTACAGTTGTTCTTGAGTGTCACTGAATTCTCCCCAGAAAGGATCTGCCTTTTGCGCATACTGAGCTGTCCCATGGTGGGACCGTTCCAAACAGAGAAAAACGATGCATCAAAGATTGTCAAATGAAAAGACGTGTTTATCTGCATTTTAACAACACATGAAGGGACGTGCTCTTTTTGGAATGTGATTGTGTCAACACCAGTCAGTGATGCCCTGTGGAAAAATAAAGAAATCCTCCTGAAAGAGAAACATTTCTGCCACTAATTTTCCAGGACGATCTTCCAGGATTAGGCAAAGCACCTTTAAGCAAAATGAAACAAACAGATGACAGAAACTTGGGTTTTATTCAGATGGGGAAAATTGTAAAAAGTCATTTTGAAAGATCTTTTTTTTTCTGGAGGAAAGGTTATGGAGAGTATTTCTATTATCTGACTTCCATATTTATGGCATGGAGTGGTAAAGCATATTACCATAAATCTTGGATAAACTGAAGTCAAATTTTGCAGAAACTAAAAAAAATGTTGTCTTTATTTTTTAGATGAAAAGATTCCATTAGGTAGGCTGTTTGAATTTTTCACTGCCTGTGTGGCACAGCACGTAGCCACAATGGACTGCAACATAAGTTTTAGCTTTGTTATACAGAAAACAGATGCGCAGCAACTCATAACAGGCATTGTTTTCTTCTCATTGAACTGAAGCATAAAGAACTGCTGAAAACACTATTGACTTTTCTGAAGGGAGTAAGGCGGGCACATCCCCCCACACCCCAAAAAAAAACTAAAAAAGTCATCTCATAGCAGTCTCCCTTTCCCATCTCATTGCAGCCTCCCTATCCCATTATCAGCCTGCTTTGAAGTGATTTCAACCAGCTCCCTCCTGTCTTGGCGTCCGACCCAGCAACGGTGGCCATGTTTCTTAGTGGGAAGCCTCTCCCTGAGTCCAGTGTGGATCAATGTTTTTTTTTTTCTTTTTATTCCTGAGCCCTGCCATTCTCTGGCCCTGTCCTGAGATAACTGTCAAGGGCTGGTCCCGACCCGGGGCTCACAAAAAGTGGCGAGAAAACCCTTATGAAAGGAGAGACTTCCTGGGAGCGGTCCATTAGGCCGCCATCCACACAGACCTGCTTTGTTGAGGTGTTATATCAACATGCAATTCCCCTTCTCTCCTCCGCTTCCTTGGGCCCCAACAGCGGGAGATGGATGTCAACATGGAATTCTGTCCCACGTCCTCCCGAAAAACACACTGCACAGAGGGGGCCAGTGAATGCTTTACTGTCCCGCCGAGCCATATTAAACCCGCTCCACTGATGCCCAAACACGAAAAGTCGCTAATATTATGCAATAAAAAAGTGCTAAACCATGCCAATAAATACTAGATCTGCTGGAGAGGTTGTGTGGTGTGAGCAGGCAGGCCTGTTTTTACATCAAATGGTAAGACCAGCTGAGGAGGGTGCAAAGCGACTAATTTGTCAAGGAAGGCCGCCAGCAGCGGTAACAAAATCCGCAGCGTGTCTGTCGACATCTTATTAGGGGCTTTCACTTTGCGGCCTTGTAATGTGAATATTCATGAAAGCATGTGGAAGTGTGCTCCCAGACAACCATTTTAAAAGGCAGATAAACTAAATTCAATAACAGGGCTTGAAAAAGGTTTTGTTCAACTGTGAATGACATAATTCTGGAGCAAAAAGTTTTCAGCAGGGCCACACATGATAGGGTCGATTTCAATACTAATACAGCTCCATCATACACCACCTTATGATATACTTTCACGCTCATGCCAATCTAAACCATGCTGTCATGTCTTTAAAGCCACATCATACAGAGGAAACTGCCATCCTGCAAAGGTGGCGTGGGACCGAAAGCACACATAAACATTTTCTGTTTCATCAACCATTTAAAATAATTATTTATAAAAACGTTGATTTCATAATCCAGTCCCAGAATGTTACGCATACTCCAGCCACTCCACAGGCCTGGCAGGGGGCAGAGAGTCCATACCTGCCTTAAGGCTGGCTCTTCCAGTTTGAACACATGGAGTTCCTACCATGGTAGTGTGGACATGTGGACCCAGAATGCCAATGTCCTGCCTCACAGTCCTTAAAAGGATGGGGGGAAGGGGGACAAGGGTTTGTCAGCACCACCCTAGCAACATCCATGCTGTGTCCGCTCAAAATGTACCTCTGGCTAACAGCCTGGTCTCCACAGCAATGTGCCAAAGCTGGTCACTCGTCAGGTTAAATCTGTTCCCCAGCGGTGCCAGCAGGCTTCCCTGTTCCATCTTCAGGGCCAATGACTCTCATTTGGGTTTGATCGCGGAAGTGCCCCCTGGGCACTGGCCATGGATACCGTGCCTCCCACACGGAAAGGGCACAGCTTCACATAGCGTTGCTATGCCAAGACTTATTCCTAGTTTCTGTTTAATTCAGAGACAGGGTGGTATTCTCCCATTTTATACTAATGGTATTTATGCTCTCCCACAATGTACTCAGATATTCATGGCAAACAGCAACACACTACATGGTATAATTCTCATTTACAATTCAACATTACTAAAGGTAACACTGGTTTGGCAAGATTAAAGATGACCTTTATTACAGAATCATCATGGAGGTGCTGTTCTTTCATAACATGCAAGAAACACTGCCCAAAATGTCGGAGGAAAATCTGTGCAGGAGTGCATTTTGTAGCTTAAAATATGATTTACCATGAGGGAATGTACTATAAATTGCATATTGCCTTAATTTATGCTGTCTAACACTACCAGAAGCTGGCATTACTGAGGAAATTTGGGGCGAAAGGGCAAGTGAGTGTTCAGATGTACATTCATCGGGGCTTGGAGAGGCTGAGAGTTTTTACTGAGGGTAGAGAGAGAAAGAGACAGCCTGATTCTGAAGCCCTGTCTCTCATGTAACTTCCTCATACCAGAGATCAGTACCACTTATGCATAAAACCGTTAATCCACCTTTGAACCCATACTGATATTTTGCATCTGGCCTGGGGCTGGTCACCTCTCTGAGCATGCCTCTTTCAGCTATAGAGCCCCCACACGTATACACATACACACACACACTCGCACAAACACTCACCTACCCTTATAGAACACAGTCAAGCAGGAAATTTCCCTATTAACCCTGTCTGGGAGGTTTTGGGCATCAGTGGAGCTCTTGCACACATGCACTCATGACTCACGCATGGCTCTGATTAGTCATGTGCCTCTCATCCGCTCCTTCAAAAGGGGAACTACTGGAGAGAGGGCGAGATTGAACTCCTTCTGATGACAAAAAGGCAGAAGACATTCCAGCCCAGATACTATGGCTCCATGGCCATGTGTGTGAGAGAAAGAACATCGAAGCAGTCAGAGATTTGCCTCCAGTAGGGAACAAAGAGCACACTGCAGTTCTAGTTAAAAAAAACTGCTTCTGCCTATATAAATGCCTATGGGAAACATTGTAACACTCTCACATTTATCATGTTTACAAACGTCTAAAAGAAATCACAACATTTACACATGCATTTTATTTATACACACACACACACACACACACAGAGTGCAGCCCCTCTAAAACAGACACTTAAAGACATACCACTTCGTCTGGTTTAGCGAGAATTCTGTGGGCGTGTAACTGGCCGCTGACACAGTCGACTGCAATGTCTCACTGAAGGTTAACATGTTAATTTTGTGTTATGACTTGGAAATGTAAAATTAATTAATTTAAATGTGTTCATATTCAATGTCAATTTATTTACTAATTTTTGTATGCCATCTATTGCATAAAAACAAAATACTTTATTTTCAATGTCTTGAAGCAATCATAATTGTCCTTTAAATTCTATGCATTGCCATTCTGGAGCTCTCAAATGATAAAGCCTTTGATAAGAAAGGCAATCAAAATCTATGTATAAATGACTGAAAAAAAATAGTTTTATTTGACAGTCATTCTCATTATCAAGAAACTTGAACTATTGCAAAATGTTGAAAAAAACACTTGAAAACTCTTAAACTACACCAAACTGACATGCAATACGTTACCTCACACTAAGCATAACTGTAGCTAGCCGCGGCACTACAAAGCTAACTGCACAGAATGGTACTATAAATGTGACTTGACTGGCATAATGAGTCATTCCCTGCATGAGAAACATATGTGCTCCCAGGTTGGCCCAAAATATATTAAACCATAAGGCAAACTGCTGAGACATTTTGCCACATTTGTGGAAGTCACAATGATTGATAAAATAACTATTGCAGTTTTTAAAAATACAAAAAACGAATCTGGGGTAGTCAAATTAGCAAGTTCAAAATAGCAAGTTTCAGTTTACAGGGAAATGTTTGCCATTGAAGGAATATTGAATTTTTTGGAACAAGAAATGTATTCACTTTAGTATGAAATCCAGTTTTTATTGGATTAGTCAAAGATGTGGTGTAATGACTGTTATACATTTTTACTGCATTGGTCAAACAACCTGCAAATTAAATCCAGGGTATCCGTCATAACAACTTCCTTGTCCAAACTGTATGGCTACAGTTATAATATGAGAACGTGCATCGTGCAGACTTCATATAAGGAGACTGTCAATCTCAATACTGCACATGTCTACTGTGGTCTACTGTGGTCTCATTACACTGCATATCAAGAATTACATATGGATACACTGGATAAAATCTTTTTTTCAAACACAAGTGGTTGTCAAACTGTGTATAAGTTTGCTATGAAAACCATCTGTGAATGATTTACTGTCATAACTTAAAAACTTACTTAATAGAATAGGGCTATATATTTCCAAAATTTTTCAGCACCCGCTTCAGTCCCTATTCAGTTTCAGCACCATTTCAAGTGTCCACTTGACAAATTCTGCTTCTGTTTGAAACATGAGAATGGAATGAAAGATGGCCACACCCCCTTCCCCACCCCTTCAAGGTGCCTTGATCAAAAACGAATCATAATTTAGCAGGTGTCATTCTTTGAAGCTCAGTGGTTGCCAGTGTTTTTGCCTCAGGATGTGACTAATTTTTGTGTATGTGACATTATCACCAGTGGACGTCAGTGGTGGTGGAGTTGTGGTCTCTGCCTCCTACAGCGTTTGCCACAGCCCTTAGTCAGTGGTTTGCAGCAGTGATTGGCACAAACTTGTGGCTTTGGCCTTATCTGTAGCATCGGTGAAGCTGAGGCCAGCAATCTTCCCAGTTACACTAACCACCCAAGATGAGTCACTACATCAGTGATGTGGAGAAATTAATAAGAGATTTCACTATTGTGAAATGTAATTTAAAAAAAAACTGCAAGGTGTTTTTTTTATTTAAAAGAACTGCAAGTTTTTTAACCACATAATCATTAAGATACTTTTCATTTCAAAAGTCATGTTGAGAATTGTACCCCTGTGACTCTCAAGTCAGTTACTCCTCATTCTATAACTCAAAATATGCACACAAGTAGTTTTTCATGGGCAACATCAGCAACACATGGGTCACATCAGCAACACACACAATCAAAACAAAAAATATATACATATATGTTTAGGAAATGCATTACCGTGACAAAGATGGTGAGGGAAATTTTATTTTCATAATTGTTGGTGTGACAATTATATGGTGATATAATTCTACCTTCCATTCTTTTCTACCTCCCATACTGCAAATATAACTCCTCTTGAGGTTTCAGAAAAGGCTTGGTTTCCTCAGGTCTACAATGTGTGCTTTATAGTTCCCTGGAGAAACCAATGTGTGATTTGTGCAGCAATAAATATCATATGTCTCATTTTGTTTTAGCAGATAACTGTGGTGTATGCTTTCCTGCTTTGTACACTCCAGTGGATTAACATGGCTTAGTGCAAACTGGAGTGTACTGACAATCACGGTCATGCACCAGCTCACTATCTGGGGCCATCCTCTGTTGAGAACAGATGATTGCCAACAACCTGTGAAACAGGTGTGGAAAACCAAACATGACAAATGAATGTACAATAAAATAAAGCATAGTAAAGCATAACAAGCAAAAGAGGCTAGATGACAAGACAAGTGGGCTGAGAGAACCATAATGCTGTGCACTTATCGCCTGATAAATAGAGAAGGGAAAAATGTTACACAAAATGTTTCAATATGTCAACAATGTATGAAAAATGAAGCCATCCACACAAACACTCAAGCTTCTGTATAGTAGATGGCCTGCAATAGTTTACTTTGAATTCACTGTGGGGAAGGACTCTATTAGAAACGTGTGCTGAGTATTTTAGATGTTATTATAGTGTCTATACTGGACTGAAAAACTTAAATGAACTCAGAAGCACAAATTACATGATGAAGTAGTAGTGCAGGAACAATCAGGAGCTAAACACAAGCCTGAATGAGACATTATATTTGTGCTGTTCAAGGAACAGTAAACATTCATGCTGGGTTGGTATCCAGTCTTTATATACATATACATACCTGCATACATATGTAAATACATATGCACACATCATTACACACTCAGATCAAACAGAAGAGAAACACTCAAGGGCACAGATGTTTCACGCTGTGCTTATGCTTTGGTGCACATACTGTCTTGTCCCTTCTCAGAAGTGAATTCTTTTGTGCTGGGTTTCCTCAGAGAGTGGAAAGTGGCCATTACTCAAGCCCACATTGCAGAGATGTTTACTCTCCACTCACCCCCAACCCATCCCCCCTCGCCCCATCCAGGCACTCCTCTACAGAACTCTACAGAATCCCACCCAGTCACTGGTGCCCCCTTAAATTTTTAAGTTTGCTGTTTTTGGTTAGATAGTTTAAGATAGCGTAGGCTACTTAGGCTGCAGAAAACTTTTTTTTTCTTTATTATTTTCCACTGGTAAGATAGGTATATATTTTTTATTTTTATTCCTCAGGGCTTAGTTGTAGTAGTTCTTTTTTCCCTACCCTAACATATTTTTTGGTAAAGTTTGTTTTTTCTTCCCTGTTTCGTACAATACATTTTGGCTTCCATTGGATCCTATTTGTAGCGGCGTGTTTCATACTGGACTCTTTTGTTGTTGCAGACTTAAAAGGGGCATCCTCTCATATTATTGCTCAACATTTGGTTTTTGACATATAACAAGAGCGAGATGCAGGCCAGAGATGAGTGGAAACAATCGTCATGACTGACAAAGGCTGCCGCCCGTCACCCAGACACACTTCTGCTCTCCACACAAACACTTTACAACATTTACACATGGGGCCAACGACCTTGTGGGAGACCTTAAGTTGCTGACTCCTATATTTGGTGTGGAAAGTTGACTCCTTGAGCAGTGAACACAGTTGGCTACCAATGTGGTGAGGTGGTGCAAAAGCCAGAAATAAAGTTGCTGTTTCAAAGAAATTTTACTTCCCTGCACAAAAAGAGGTTAGGATCCTGTTATTACCTGCACAAAACCACCATAAATAAAAAAGTAATGAAGCTAGAGGGCCAGCTAAATAACTGGAGAATTGTTCCTTGCAATAAAATATTCTACTCCAGTTATTACTTTTCACCACTGCCAAAATTTGACATGAGACAATGACTACTTGATTTGGAAAGTTACCTCTTGAACTGAGCGTGCCGCTGGCTTGTCTTGGTGGTTGGCCAGTATTAGAAAGGGGAGCGTGCAGAGCTGGGGATGCTGTAAGGCCGAGTGCAGTTCCGCTCGAGCCACTTCTAGGTCCTCTTCTGAAGACGCGCTGTCCAGAACAAAGACCACACCCTGCGACCCTTGATAGTAGCGACTCCAGTATTTCTTGATGTTGTCGGCTCCTTGGAGATAGAAGCACAAGGCAGGTTATTGTCTTTCTTCTTTACTCATTCACTTTTCTCACCTATGACGTCTTCAATTCAGCATTAACTTCATGGTCAGTATATATTTTGCTGCCATGGTAACCATGATACAAGATCAACAGGGGTTTTTTGTGTAATGGTATTTAAACAGAGAAGTCCAAATTAAGCGAGTAAAGCACAGATGATATCAGTGGCTTACACATACCTGAATCATGCAACAGTTATTATTTTTTGTTTCCTGAAGCCAATTCTTCTGCCAATTATACAGGACTCTCTTTCAAACCTAGCTTGTGACTCAAGCACATCAAGACGCATGCTCCCCCTAACCTTGCCAAAAGTGCAGTCTTCAAAACATCAGAGATCTGACCTCACTCAGTGTTTTCACCTTTGTTTTGACATTGTTTAAATGATGTCAGCCCAGACAGGGGATGATTAAGATATCTCAATCATATATCTACGGCTGCTCTGGTTTCTCCACACCTGAGAATGTAGCTGGGAAATAAAATAGCATGAAGGATGCTGGCAGCTAAGCTTTTGTAAGCTATTTGTAAGGATTACTTTTAGCCATCCAATGAAATCCAACCAGCCCCAAATCAGTAAGCACACACTCAAAGTTACCAATGATATAAACCATGCACAATTCTGGTCATTAACGATATTCCAGTTACTTGAATCAGTCTTTGAATCAGGCTTCCTTCCTCTGCCCGGCTAATGAGAGAACAATGTCAGAAAAGTCTCCAATCATTTCACTGAGAAAGAAATTTAGGCATTGTGGCACTTTGGCTAACTTTCAAAAACAAAGAACAAGGGTGTGGATTTCAAGCGCAATATTAAAGTTTTTGTATTCAACTGAAGAAAATTCCCTACATTGATATTCATGTTTCTGAAACAAAATCAAAACGGCTGTTTTAACATCTCGGGTTTGTCACCCGTCCCAGATTTTAACGTAAATTAAGTGGGACAATCAGTGAAACAGCTGAAGCTGAGGAATGCATGACACACAGCTTCCCAAATAAAATGCAAAATTAATTCATGTTTCATGTTTACTTAAAAAAGACACACTGTTTTTACATAATGGTATGAGATGAGTTTAAACAACTGGAATTTCATGTACAAACTCTTTGATACAGACTGATACATATTCTATGGCCAGGACAGTGCTGAAACATTCTGTGGCAGTTCTGTTGGGTACATACCAGTGCACATGCTCACAAACGTCACTCTGCATTCTGTCATCTACACTGCCATAATTACTGCATTGGAAGACTGCACAACTGATGCAGCTGGAGCAGGAAGTTTTGACCAGGAGACCTGACTAGGTGCCCTACTGACCAAGAGTGTCACCATATCCTGCTATACCATGGCAACTGAACACTCTGTCCCCTGAGGGGCACTATGGGAAATTGTGCATCACCATTGGAATCCTGGCCACATTCAGCTCTGGCACGGTGTACATTCAGTCTGGGCCCTAAGGCACACCACCGCACCAAGCACCAGCGCTTCAAAACAGGATGCACCACTCAAGAGGCCTAGATGACATGTTTTTGATAAAGTATGAGAGCTCTTTTGATGTGAAGGGATATTTAAATGTCGATTCTAGATAACGAGACATAAAACATCAGGAAACTGTGATGACCTTATATTCATTCAATATTTTGTTCAAACAGGAAGCTCTGGTATGGTTGCTAGGAGTTCCACTTCACCTGGTACTGTTGATATGACTGAAAGGTATTTTATTGCCTTCACAAAAATATAACTTTGTATGATCTTTTTGAAAATAATATGACAGTAGAAGCAGCATTATGTATTTTACAAACATTGTCATTGCCTGCCAACCTCAGCAAGCCCATGGGGAAACAAGTGTCCAAATTTACTATATTCAACGCAAGGATTTTCTTCAAAGTTAACATTGGTACCCTGTGAGTTATTAAATCGCCATGCCCGGTTATTTTCAAGAGCGGATTCCATTGGTAACTCTACAGCGAAGTTCAAATGCCTCCGGTTTATAGTGAACATATGGTTCCTTTTCTGTGCGGTAATTTGGGTGCACAGATCCGCTCACCGAGGTTCAGTGCGCCACAACTTTATTTGTTAGTGTAAATAATTTGAGGAAGAGACCTACATACTCAAAAAATGACTCACTCCCCAATGACTCCCTGACATTAATTTGACTGTCAGGGTAGTCCAGGCCTAGGGGCACACAGTTGCCATGGCCCTGGAACACAGTCACTCTCATTACGTGCATACAGAAAAGTCAAATTTTTTTAACTTCCTCCACAAACAATCCTACAGCTTGTTCTTGGATCTACATCACTTGATTTGCCTTGCACTGAATTACTCATTGGAGAGTAATTTGTGACTAACTGCAGAAAAAAAATAGCTATATAAATTTAAATGATGCCTCCAAAGCCAATACCTTCAATAACTTAAAACAGATTTCAGAAGTGTCACATTATATTTCAGCTTTCTGAATTGCTACTTTTGATCTATATTTTAAAGAATGGAGTTATTTCCATTTAAATTTCTATATTTACCTATTGGTCACTGAGGAGGAGCTCAGACAAGCGAATTTGCAAAAAAAAAAATAATGCAAATAAAAACTTTTTTTAAGACAAACTTTATTCATTTCTTCCTGGAAGCTCTTTCATTGGGTTCTCCAAAGTTGTGAGCTAAGTGTTTTCTTAAAGGGGTAGATACATATCTACTTATTGACCTGGTAATCAGATATGCTCTTCATGGTTTTTCTTTCAGGCAACATTTAAGGATCTGGAAAGACTGACCTCAAGCTCTTTCCTGCGAAGCTTATCGTTTGACAATTACCCAAACTAAGCTAAAGTTCCACAACGTGCAACCACATTGTTTCATCCAGGTGTTAAATGACCTGCAGAACATTCGTGCCAAAGGTTGCCAACTCAAACCAACCCACAGATCCTCTTGTTATACCCTCTTCTTTTCATGTGAGGTGAGGATTGCTCTATGGACCTGCTGTTCCTTGTTTTGCTTGCTAGTTAATTGTGTGGGCTGACCAATTAGGTCAAAGGATCAGCTTTGCGTCTTTTCTGAGGTGAAGCTCTAGAGAAAGGCACCTTCAGAAGAAGCAAGCCATCCAAGTAGATGTTGGGTGTGGTCCAGCTGGCTAAGGACTGAACCAACATTCTCATTTCAGCATTGGAGACTTCACATTCCATCTGGGCTTGGACCCATCCAATCAGAGGAAAGGACATATGCTCATCCACGTGCTTTGGACAGTACCTGTAGAGTCAGCTCGGTCCATGCCCTGGTACTTTATGGGATGTGACTTATCACATCAGGGTTGCTCCACACTGAGCCATATCCTCTGGCATTACAAACAGGCCACACAAGGACAGTGTCGCTCCTACTGTGAGGCTTGGGATGTCGTGTGTCTCCAAGATTCATTCAACCCTGCTCAGGCACAATCGTTGACCAAAGGATCATTCAATCTGCCCAGCAGCTGCACTACGTGTTTAAACTGAAATTATTTAGTCAGGGATCTTCTGACTACACAAATGTCTTGGAGCTAGTTAGGCTATAGACATCCATTAATGCCTTTCCTCAACATTTTCAAATGTTTCCTCCTAAAAGAAACAGCTACTGTCTACCCCCACCCGTCCTGACACATAAGGCCAAATAATAGTGAAACTAGTTATGAGGTTTGTTGGTGCACAGCCACATGGCCAATTTACTATTTATTATATTATACATTTATTAAGACTGAGTAGCAGGCTCTTTACTGAAGGCACAATAAAATATGTCTTTGTCAATCTTCAGTTATACTTCCCATTTTAAGTATATTTATTACATCCTACATAATTGTAACTGCTGTTATAAGATGATTCATTCTGTCCTATCCAACAGTCCAGTGATCAGGCTGATGCACTTCAAAGAACCGATGAACTCAAGAGGCCATAGCCACGTAGAGAAGTGCACAACGATTCATGAGATGATTTTAAAAATGCAAAGAAGAATGGCGACACAAAAAATAGCTAAACAACACAAAAAAATCATTTTGCTCACAATATTCTTTTCAACTTAACACAGATTCCAGGCTTACTGTCTACGTATACCTTACACAGGTTACCCAGGAAACCCTTGCAAAACTGCCTGGAGTTGATGGCAGCCTTTTTGTGGGTCTGGTCTAGTAATAACCAGGCAGGTTTGGGAAAGTCCACTCTAATCCCTTTCAATGCCCGAGTCATTAAAAGGTCTGTCGGACCACATTCAAGTTCTGGTTCTGATCTCAAACAACATCTGCAGCAAGTTTTGCCACAGAACCTTTTAATGAAATTGTAATTCCAAACTGACTGGTAAACACCCCGTGTTCATCTTGGGAAAATTAATACTGCATGATGCAGTGAAAAGCCCCCATGACTAGACCAGGGAGGGAGTGACAGCCAGCTTAGTAAACCATGCCACATTTACACAGTGAGCTGGCAGCTCTACCGTCTTATTTCCATCTGCAACCGATGATGTACAATCAAAATCCCCTTCCCTAAAAATCTACCTGTACCTTTCACGGTTAAGGTATGAAACCCGAGCTGTTCATCTCATAGGCAAATTTTACAAGGCTTGATAATCACACATAAAAAAGACAGAAACCACAGAGTCAACTTCATCAACTTAAGTCTTCTGGCTTGCGATACTACATAAGGGGAACCAAAAGGGCACTATCTTATTCTAGAGTTCAGTCTCTTCATGTACTACAGTCAGACATTCACCACTATTACAGCTCAGAGCCCTTTCTCTCGTTTGGGCTTCTTCATTTAGGCTTTTAAATATAATTTCTTTTGAAGGGGGGTGGGGAGAAATGTTATCTTGAGATACTGGATGTTTTGTTTGTGGTGAGCTAGTTACCGCCACATGATAAAAACCTCTGATAGCAATGACATCAATGCATTGCACTTCTGTCCCACATCAAGCATTATAAAACATCTAACCAATACGGCGACTTCCTCCTTCCACTGTTTAATTTCCCGTCCTCCTCTTTGGTATTAGACTATGCGAGCTGCTCCTTCAGCGAAACACAAACATGTTGTTGATCCTAGTTTTACTTTCATTGCTGAACTCAAGTCGAAGCAACTGTCTTTGAAGTCCTTTTAACAGAAAACAGACCTCTTGCAGGCAGCAAACAAAATGATAGCATCGGTTCCAAACATACCCCCTCTTTACAGTGGGAGTTTGGGGGTGGCACAAGGATGCCAGGCCTATGCTCCCGTTGTTGACACATCTATCACATCACAGAGTCAACGCTGTCCCTCTCACCCAAACACATCCCGTTTTGTCATACACCATGCTTTTTCACACTTATAACCAGTGTTCCCAACACACACGAACATGTGTGAAATACAGAGGGAAATGTATACATACATTAGGTCAAGCCTTCTTACTGTAAAAGGAGCTGTTTGGCTGGACATTCAAATTCCACTCCTAACAGCACCCTGAGTTTTACCCATCACTATAAATTCCAGCAAAAATGTGTGACTGAATTAATAACAAACTATGTAATGAGGCTGAACTGATTCACATTTTCAAATCCATTATTATTTTTAATTATTTTATTGATATAACACCTTAATGACCAACCGACTATTTGGTGGCCAGCAGTTATCTCCTGTATGTTGACAGACTGGCTCCAGGTACTGAAACTATGAAATGTCCAAACTTAATTATTAGGTTTGTGAGAAAAAGTCTCAGTAACAGTTGGTAAAAAAAGGAACAAAAAAAACTCTGTGACAGTCTCAAATCAAAGCAGGCTGTTTGCTCAGAGCTTGGGCCTATTAACAATTTGCAATACGATTTCAATTTCTTCCGCTGTTTACACAAAGAGCCGCAACTTCCCCGCAAGGTCATTGTCGGCAAAACAAACCACATTGTGATCATATTTTAGAATAACACATACCATGCAGCAGCAGATATTATTACAATGTGGTAGTTTCCTTTGGAAAAAACAACAAACAAACAAACAGCAACACCAAAAAAAATCCTGTGTGAGATAAGTGCTTTCAGATACGGTGCTTCTGCTCTCTCTCTGGCCTGGCCACTTTCATGGATGTGAAGCCCCTCAAAGTTGTAGAGTCCAACAGATTATATGGTGACATCATAACTGTAAATCATTTAGTCACTTAGTGTTATTGATTTGATTCTCCAAAATAACCTAAATAATATTCAGATTACATATTAGAATGTATTTTATATAGCTGGATATTTATTTGAGCGAAAAAATGTCAATATGTTTCAGGTACAATATTATATATTTTTTTTATTTTTATTGTAAACCTCCTGCATCCAATGCCAATGTCAAAGTTAACAAGATGCAACAACCAGCTGATAAGAGGTCAACATCCTGACCCTAATTCCAAACAGTTGCAAAAGAAATTAATATCTGTAAAAGAGTATAAATAACTGCGACATTTAGGTGAACAGTTGAAATGCATCAGGTTTCAAAGGAGGAAAAATATACCTCACAAAAATGAAGTTTTGTTATAACTAAACTGCATGACCTCCTTTAAAAAAATAATAATAGGAACATTTCTTGGGGGCCCTATAACATCATTAAAAAAATGTATTCATTAGGCAACTCTTCAAAGGATTATTCATTGGCATGCATGACAGGACAACCACTGTTTTCTTTTTACTTTGGTTAAGAATTCAATTTTCTACAGTTTTCTGTTAACTAAATATACACACTGTCAATGAGATCTTGATGTGAGATCTTGAAGTGAATTGCATTCACCAATGCAGTATGGGAACAGATAAACTGTACTGAACTTTGGTTGGTAATGTTAAATCTGAGTGAAAAGTCTCATTCAGAATGGGTTTATTGACACCATTAGTCGTATCCAGCCATTCAGGGGCGGAGTTATGCTCAGAGTGCAGTTCACTTGGTTTTGCCTGCAGCACAAAGGCCACTGGCACAAACGCATCTCTGTATGGAGAAAATATTGATTCAATTTGACTTAACTTTAAAACAACTTTAAAAATTTACATATTGAAATTGGTTTACTTGTCATTTTGTGATCTCACAAAAAAAGGCTGGCATAAATTTATAAATTTCCAAATCCACATTTTTCCCACAAAACTGAACCATGTAATCAGATCCACCATGAGTCTCCCCCACAGTCCCAGAAGGAGCCAGCTGCACACATGGTTGCCCATGCCATCCTGGGAACGCAGAGTCAACATGTTACATATTCAGTTCATCAATCTGCCTGGACCCCAGCTGGCTGGGGAGGTCAGCAGAGAGCAATGAGACTGATGAGTTTAACCACCTTACCCACCATGTTACTCTGGTATGGCTCAGTTAATTGTTGCTTTGCCGATGTAGACCTCCAAGCATAACCAGTACCAGCAGAGCAAGGGCTTTCTTTCCTAGTCCATAAACATGTGCCTCCCCTGCATGTGCCACCCACAGGCTGCTACACCTGCTATTTTTACCACAGTTATGACGGAAATTGGTACAGTACAATTCCGATTACAAACAGGGCTGTGCATCCTTTCAGCCTTGGCATATTGTCATCAAAACTGAATAGCATACATTCACAGACACACACTGTAATGTCTGCATCTCTATTGACAACAAGGGCTTCCAGTGAAATGTTCCAGCCAGCTAGCATGAATACCTGGCGTGGGCCAGCTGCACGGCCGTGCCCTGCTGTGTTTGATGGCAGGTTGGCAGCGAAGGGCAAAGCAACAGATCGGGGCAGTAAATCAACGTGGGGACATCGATGCCAAGCAGATCATCACAGTAAATGCCGGCATAACCACAACAAGTCATCAGAGCATATGTGAGGCAGAACATTGCCGTGCCCTTCGTCAGATCTCCACCAATTTCAAAACACAAGCAGTCACTGGCAGTCCCCTCCCAGACATCATCACCCTATTAATACTGGCCATTGAGCTAAGGCTGGATGCCCTGACAACAACACAATCAATTTATTTCCTACATTAATGATCAAGTCATCATGTGATGAGACAACATCATCAAAAACAGTCATCTGAAAACTATAGCTCTGTACACGCCATGGTCTACTCCAGCCTCTCAACACAGGCTCACTCGTACACCAAAGATCAGAACACAATGATTTCTTTATTCTTAATAAAAAATTCATAAGAGGAAGATGTGTTAACATCTGAATAATAAATGGCACTCACTACACCGCAAAAGGCCCAGGCTAATATGCACCACTGTGGCTCAGCAAAGGGGAGTCTTAGTTACCAAGATTTCAACATATCCTAGGGATTTCATGAACCTCTTAGAAGGTGGGAACCGTGTACTTCCTCTCTGAACACAGCCCTCACATGGGAATGAGTGACAGGAGGAAGTTTAGACTTCAAATAGCAGGAAATGAGGAGTCACCTCAGTGAGTCACTCCTCACAAGGAGGAAATTGGCTTTCTGACACCGAGTAGGCAACCTGCTCCCTCTAGGGTAGGCTAGAGACTTCCTGTTTGGCGCAAAGGAAGGTTTTCGGTTTTTATCCCAAGACTTTTTATCCCAAACAATATACTAGTAGAACCACTGCAATATGTTCTTTTTAATAAAAGAATTTTGTTTTTAAAAAATAAATATGGTAAAAATTGATTCCAGGCAACAGAAATGCTGGAAATTGGTGCTGGGAGTAATAATTATTATAACTCGAATGTTGTTAGTAAAATATTGTGTATGATCTAGTTTTCTTTCATTTGTTAATTTGTAAATGGAATTAAATACATTATTGCATGGCTGAATACACTAATAATCATTAATGGCATACTTGTGAATTATCACAGAACAAAATGGTCATCCTTGTCTGTCATCTTAAGGGTATTTAGATAATAAAAAATAAGACTGTGACTCAGCAAAAAGACGAGTCATGTCAAGACGAAGCACTGCTGCTGTTAGCAGTTCTCTGTTTAAGGTAACATTTCATTCCCCAGATCAAACTTTTATTTTCACAAAGCAACTCCTTTGTGGATTTAGCAATTATTGTAAAATAAGCAGCTGCAGTGTCTGTATAGACTTGCATACATTTGTTTTGGGTATCCATTAGCAATTTTTAGTTAATAAAGTGATAATAAACACACCTGGCGTAAGCATAAAGCTGGCTGTTCTTGCTTCTAAAATTTTCTTCTAATGCCGCTCATCCACTGCTATGCACAGCTAAATACAGGGGTAATGCCACTCTGGACGAACCTACATGATTGAGAGTTAAACAGATGGAAGCTTGATACAGTAAGTACAATTTAGGATGAACAGGCATTTGATCACATAGATACCGATGTGCATGACAGTCAGGGAAGATGAATCAGATCAAACATGCCACAGGATTGAAGGTGAGACAGGAATATAAGAATGTTTGGGACTACAAATCCAACCAACGAGTTTTTTAGAGGCTCATTAACAGGCAGACACAGCTACTATCTACTGGCATGTAGCCACATCGGTTTTTAAACATGAAGGACTTTGTAAAAACAAAGCAATAAAGCAAAAAGCAGGTTTCCAGCTAACATCCCAGTTGGGTTTCTCCCAGTCCAGGGTCTATCCGTCTGCTCAGTCATCTTCACTACATGTTTCCAAATTTGGTAACCCTCCCTTTGGCGATCCTTCATGTTTTGTCCCTTGTTCTTCAGGGGGCTCTTTGCTGTGTTGTTTCGGATGGTCACATGTCAGGCCTGACCAGTGCACCTGTCATTTGCCTGATACCTCAGTGAACATAAATTACCACATGCTCCCCCCCACAAACCAACTCACCAACCCCTCTTCACGCACTCATAAATTTGGCTGTGCCGACCTGCGGATGAGTGGCCCTGGGTGATTTATTCCACTCCAAACCCCTGGATTTAACACCTCTGGACCTTTTCCATGTCTGTTGTTATTTTTCCAAACTTTGCTTTTTCCCTGTCAGCTATCAAAATCTCCAAAGGCAAGCTCAAGGATAGTGATGTAAACGGAGTGTTTTTAGCAAAATGATTTCCAACATAATGTCTGTCTGCAGTTTTTATGTATATGTGTTGACAGCTGTCATTCTCTACGGTGTTCGTCGCTTTGCATAGCAAGGGTTATACAATTACGTTATTGTTATTTTAAGTTTGTAAAGGGGGAAAATGTTGTAAAATTATCAAATTTATTCAGCCATGACATAATCATGCAAGAAATGAAGCAGAGGAATACAAACTCTCCAAGAGATTCATTTTCTGTTGTTTTTTCCCTCTCTCTTCAAAACAACTTACTGGTTTTATCAACAAACTGAAAAGACTGGCTGTGCCACCCATAAATGTCACCCTGATCAGTCATACTCTCATTCTGTGACAGGAAAAAAAGATGTGCAGAAAAATGCAGCGGTCCTGGTCTACTCATAAACCAATTCACAATTTCCTGTCTAAAACACTCTTGAATGATTTTTTAGGCAAAACCAAACAAACATGTTAGTAAACAAGATGTGAACTACGCAGATTGGGGTCCATGACTGACATAATCATGCAAAGGCACCAGTGAGTCAAAGTGCATGCCCTGATCGTCCCAGGAGTTTTCGGATGGTTGAAGTGCATTTGCAAAGGAGACAATCCCATTTCTATGACGTTCTATGCCTGGGCCTCTGTATTGCTTCCATTGCCAGGGAGAAGAACACTTACCAAAAACTACATTTATTTATTTGCTTGTACAACAATCAATCCATCCAGCTGGATTCCTTTACTGTGATGTTTAGAACACAATAGGTAAAAAAAACACTGTAGCCTGAAATAGCAGCAACCCGTTAACTGATTATTACTAGGAGGCAGAATGTAAAGAAAAAAAGATATTTGTTTAGGGAAGAAAAATTTTAATGACAAAAAAATGTACCTCCAAGTTCCTTCACATTCAGGATAGCATTCTGGAATGGAACAGCTTTGATGCTAAAACCTGAAAGAGAGAAGAGAATGAACAATACACACTCTTATGGTCTTTTGGAGGAACTCTTGTGGTCTTTGGTTTTGCAGGGTGAGCTGTTCATAGGACAGGTCTGATAGTTTGAAGGTGTTTATGTTTAGCTCAAACACATGGCAAAGAGCACTGCAAACGACTCTGCTCTCCTGGCACACACTGCGCCCAGCTCTACTACCCCATCCTCACCTGCCTTTGAGTGATTGTGGTTTACCCTAATTATTTCCATCCTTAGCAACAACAACTGCAAATACACAGCTTTGAGATGTGCTACACAGGCTTGTCTCATGTTATTACTCTTCCTACCGACCTGTTGGATGCATTCTTGTTATGCTAGCTGTTAGCACCTATTCTACCTGCCATCGGGTTATTTACCATAACACATGCAGGTGTCAGCAGTTCATTTGACTGTGCCTTTGGTTGTTTTGCCATCACTGGATTCCTGTCAAAACCCTACAGCATCCTCGGGAACTCGACTACCAACATGGGTAAAGCAGAGCATAAATCCATGTATTTTGTAACAGAATGCCATAAAAACTGCCATCATAGAAAAACATTATATGAACTTATTCTTTTTTGCCATAAATTGATGCTGGTATGAAACCATATAGCCAGGATTCAATTAACATGTGTTGAGTAAAATCACATTTTACTGATAATTGAATAAGATTGATATTTTTCTATTTTACAGAAACAGTTTGGTGACCTAATTTCATGATAGCTGAACTCTCCATCCTGTCAGTGAAGATGAAAATGAACACTTGCATTTAATTGAGAGCCTAATTGTGAGACCTGCATTTAATTGAGAGCATTACAAATTGTGGGTGTTAATTGGGTACATCTAGTGTTCTTTGCAACATCCAGAAAATGTTCAGCTGTTGACAAAATATACTAATGACAACTTTGTCCAACACACACAAAATGAAAAATTTATATGTATATTATTACATTAGTGTATCAAACTTAGAACAAAATGATGAGAATTAAAAGCAAAAAAAAAAATCCTGCCCAGTTTATGGAACATGTCTGTTCCTGGTTTTGTTACATATCCAGGGAGTTTTCTGCCACATTTGGTATCAATTTAAAAAAAAAACATTAAACACATGATTTCACATATAAAGCTTCATAAAGGCTTTAAGCCATGTTTACACGTGCACCTTTGTAAGTGCCCCAGCAGGTGTGCAGGAATGTGCCATAGAACGGCTGATCATTCCGTCACTGCTATTGGCAGGGAGCGCCAGTGTTGACAAATTTATCTCATCCTATTTTCAGATGGATGCCAGAATAACTCTTTGGCAAGGTTCAAAATATTTATATTTTAGATGTAAAAGCACATTAGATGGAACAGGACAGGTGTTCAGGTCCTAGAAAAGAAGTCCACAGCCCAACATTTTTCTTCTTTTTTTTTACTAGATATTCGGAAGACTGATGTGCCAAGGCATGAATAAAGATCCACAATGGAACATCTGGAAAAACACAATATGATGGGTTGCGAATGTGAAAGAGGAGTGTTTTATCTCTGGAGTCTAGAGGTGTGTGTGTGAGGGGAGCAGGGGAGGCATAAAGCCTGTGATAAACAGGCCCATATCTTTACATTATTATGAAACAAAAATCTAAATCTTTCTGTACATTTATCTCTCCATGCAAGGGTGGGGGGGTCATTTTTCACTTTTCTCTTTGGCAAACGGCAAAGACAGCACAGCTTCTCTCACAGCAACATCCGCCTCTTGAAATACGGCCATGGACATTGGTTTAGGGGCAGCGAGAGTCAGCAAGCTGTAATTCACCATCAGTATATTTTAGGTTTTGGATGCTGTAGGAGCCATTGAGACACACAACAGTAGTGTTAGTTGCTGGTGTTGGGCAGAAAAGGGGGATTGTGGGTAGACCAGCCTCACCCGTGGTGGGCACAATGCCGTCGGTGACTTCGCTGCACAGGCGTGAGAGGAGACTAGTCTTGCCAGCGCCCGTCAGGCCGATGCACACCACGTCGTACTCTGGCCTCGGCGGGGGCGGTCCTTTGCAGCACAGAGCTCGGAAACACTAGGGAAAAAAGAGGAAAAGAAATGCACTTAAGAGGGGCAGGGGAACACCTGAAAACACAGTGCTAGAGTCAAATAAGAAACACGCGCAACCACACCACTTTTGCTTTTGTACATGAGTATACACGGTATACGCATTTGGTTGCTCTCCCATGACCAGTGCAGCCAGGGACCTGTCACTTTGTGAGTCACAGCCTGAGACCAAAGGGCTGCTGGAAATATTAAGGGGCAAATTCGCTGTGAACCGTGAATGAAATGTTTAAGGCTCGTGTGGAGAGATAAGTATCCAGAACAAAAGGTGATCCATTTTATTAGGGGGAAGGGTCAGTCTGGGTGATCCAGGCAGTTTTTTCCTCTTCCTGTAATATTTTATTTCTGGCACCAGAAAGCTGTGCAGGGTGGAGCGTTTTGATGCAATTTCACTCATTCAATCTTGTGTAAGAACTGTTCAGATGTTTACGATCTGGTGCTGCAACACTTGGATGTCATGATATTGATTAAAGCACATTCACTGAGGTGTAAGGTGCACCTCTTTGCAGTTCATTCCAGTGACACCTTACCTCAGTTTGCTGAATATAAAAACTGGAAGGCCTCAGCACAGTGGTGCTCCTCACCATGTGTGCTAGCCCAGGTTAGGCTCGCAAAACCTGCGTGTGTGTGTGCGTGCATGAGTATGTGTGTGTGCACATGTGTTTGCTTACTTTCATGTGTGCTTGTATGTAATGGTGTGTGTATGTGCATGTGCATGAGCATGTGTCTGTGCAGACTTTTTGCCCCAGGGTACTTGAACAGCGCCACGCTCTGGGCATGAGTTTAAAGCTGCTGAATATTTCTCAGACACCCTGCCTCAGGCTACAGACGACTGTGTCCAGGGCCACTGCTGGAACAGAGCCCCCTGTGAGCCAGCCTTAACTACAGACTCTCATAAATAAAGGTGTCCCAAATAGAAAGCTTCCAGTGTCTGATGTAGGTTTGACGGCACAAGAAATGCAGAGGAACCCCTCCTAAATCAGCCTTCTCCCCGAGCCCCTCCCACAAGGCCCAATCAGTAAAGCTCTCAGCTGTTTTCTAAGACACTTAAAACCAAGCATGAACATGCCAACTTTAAATGGCCAAGCAGGGCACAAGCTAGTCAGTTTCTGCTGAGGTGAGAAACGTAAAGTGCCAACATTTGTGGTCTTAATTAACCCATAACAATTGCTTTAAGCAAGTGCTTTAATGGTGGCATTCTGGCTTAATCAAACCATAGCCAAGCAATCAACAAAGATTTCATTAATGCTCTTACTGGACAAGAATAAATGTTGAGAACAAAAGACCAAAATGGTATTTGGAGCTTGTTTACTAAAACCGTTATCAAGTATTTTGGCTAGACTCTCATCCTTTAAATTAATTCTATGTAGCACTGATGGTTATAGAAAAAGGTGCAACTAAGCCTCACAGAATGTGATTGCACTGTAAAATATCCTCATTTGTAAAACATTGCTCATTGGAATCCCAAACACATTGATAAAGACCAAAAGCCCAATACATCAATGTCATCTTTGCTTCTTTCTTGAAACAAACTTTTTTTTTTACAGTTCACTATGTACTTAATCTAAATCTTAATGACCAAATCCCAATTCTTTTCAGAGAGAAGTCAAAGTGCCCCAACCCCCGCCATGAGGTCTGCAGTCGGCAAACAGCGTGTGTCCAGTCTGACACAGGTTAAGACCGGCTGGAGTGACCTGGACGTCTTGCTCCCTTTCTGCTCTCACCAGAAGGGCATTCTGAAGCATTCCCGCCACTCGAGGTGCAATCCTTCCCATGACAGATTCACTGGCCCCCTCTGACTTACAGTGCAAAAAAAGGGAGGGGGGAGATGCAAATTTCACAACAGTTGCCGAAGAAGCGACCAGACCCTGACCTC
This sequence comes from Albula goreensis, assembly GCA_022829145.1. Taxonomy (NCBI): domain Eukaryota; kingdom Metazoa; phylum Chordata; class Actinopteri; order Albuliformes; family Albulidae; genus Albula; species Albula goreensis. The sequence continues at coordinate 13,282,698 of CM040744.1, forward strand.
GTGGCCCCCGGCACACTGGGTCCCCTGTGAGGCCAGACAGGCCCCGCCCTGGCCCCCTTGACAAGGTGATTGACGAGGACACTCAGTCTAAAGGATCTAAGGGAAAAAATAAATATTTCCAAAACCCCCCCCACCATCCCACACCCCTCCCTCAACCACTGCTTTCAAGAAGTCCGCAGTCACTGTGTTATGCCATTCTAACAGGGAAGGTTTAGCACAGCACAGTCCCACACACAATCACACTTCCTTTAAGTGCTTTTTCAAACACATGCATGCTGAATCTTTGTAGAAGCCATTTGATAAATGGCAAACATCTATTTTAAGGTATGTTGTTTCTGTCAAAAAAATGATCATCATTCATAAACCTTGCATTCCATTTAAAAATGCTATAAGATATAAGGAGAGAAAATTATTAGGAACCCGCAGAGAATGCTGTGTTAGGGGTCCAGCTTCTTAATCATTTTGAACCTATATCACCCTCCTCCATGCTCCAGGAAAAAAAATGTACATCTATATGCGCTTGCCAAGCCAACGCTATAAAAGTCAAAGCTTAATTATTAATTGATTGATTAATAGCTTCTTATTACATTGGGAATGTTTTAATTGTGTTGCCATGAAAGCCCTCTGGACATTACCATGCTGATTTGTATCAATTTTGTAAGTGGATTATGTCTATTTTATGCATATGAGGAGAACAGAAATACACAGCGCCCAGACTGATATGGACTGTGCCAGTGCCAAGCTGGTCTGTGTCGTCTGGGTCTCCCACACCTCTCGATTTAAAAAAGATGTGGAGATATCAAAAGGCTGATGCAATTGGGGACCCCTGGAGCCATGCCAGTCCTGGCTCTGAAACAAAAAAAAAGATTTAAAACAGCATTATAACTGGCCTGCTGCAGACGAACAGCACAGCTGGGCTGAATCCAGCCTGCAGTGCCATGAGATTACATCTAAACGCAGCCGGAACCTGTGTGGAACAACTCTGCACCTCAAAAATTGGACAGGTTCGCGTGCCAGCTTCCCCTTCAGCCTGCTTAAGGAGAGCCTCTCCTCTGTACGTCTAGCTTACATGAGTCAGAGCCAGGACTTCCCTGACCGCTTCACCGTGCTTCATCGGTTGCTGTCCCCCTCCCATCCCAAAGGTTTTTTTGATACGACGCTATTTTAGATGGCTGCAGTTTAAATGTGGCACAGCTTAAACGTGGCACCCTTTCAAAGGTGGTTTTGATCTGGGCTCGTTCCCGGCTCAAAGAAACAGACAGGACATCTTGCTGTGGGGTAGAAAGAGTCTAGGCCAGCTTGCCCCCGGTCATCCCAAATCGCCTGTCAATAACTCGCGCTATTTTAAAGGCCACCATGTATTTTTAGAATTGAGAACCACAAGAGGAAACCTCCACATAATGTTTCAGTCTTGCCCTGGATGCTTTGGACATGGGAAAGACCACAATGTGTCAGGCTGATGGCACTGCAGTTGAACCCTCATTTATCACTGACAGTAGCCCCTAAGGTCTGTGAAATTATAGTCAAACTTGTTTTAACACACTCTGCCCTACCATAGCGTATAATGCAAGTAATCTACAGAATTGCTCCCTATTAATAAGCACACTGTTAAGTACCTATTAAACAATTATCCGTTTCTTTGGATGGACACATAAATATGGTAATGCCATATAGACAAGAAAAAGGTGGGCAATAAATGAATTACTCGCATTCTCATTCTTAAATCTAACACTTGAACAATGGCAAGGAAGCAACTCAAAGTTTCCTTTATATTAGTTAATCCTGAGCAGCATGCTTCTCATCCCTGTAGCACACATGCAATACTTCTGGTAATTAAACTCGTGTCAGGTGCCTGCCTCACATGCAACTGAGGCGATAGCAAGCGTCCAATTCTGTATGTGCACCGTGTGTACAGCCACGAAAATGTAATCATTTTTCGACAGAATACAAGCTGTATGTAAGTTCTAAGCTTACAGGACAACTGCTATCTCCGCCGCAAAAGAGGGATTGACCGAAGAAAATAATTAATTTAAGCTGCATACATCAAGTCTTTGTCAGAGAATGTACATTTAAGAACTTACTGTCTAAAGCGCTCTGTCTGAACAGGTTTAGAAGGGGAATGCATGGCGTGACATAGGTACAGAGAAATTAATATCAGGACGCTCTTGTTAAAAGAAACCCTGCTCGCTCAGCTCCAACGCTGCCTTGTCACCGTGCCAACCGGGTGATTCGTCGCTCCCAGGCCAATTGGATTTAATCGATCCGCGCGGAAAGCCTAATAGCGCAAATTCCAGTCACTACATTATACTGTTTATGTTTCCTGCCGTTATAATTACACCCTGCACAGTTTCCTGTCGTTTTATTTTTCTGTGAAAGAAAAGAACCGTTATCATGAGGGCGCGAAACAAATGCCTGTTGCGACAGCTGACGTTGCTCGTCACTACATACTTAAATTGTGTGATTAAGGGAACAAAGCGTTCCGCAGTTTTAGCAGACATCGCTTTTCCAATGGCCCAGAGTAATGAAAAGGTATGTTTACCGCACCTTTGCGTATTGTGACCACCTGAGGAAATCAAACAGGTGCAACTTATTATTCAGAAGACACCTCTGGCGATGAAATAAGAGCCGCTGAAGAACTATGAGGTCAATGAAAATAATCAGCAGGTGTAGTCATTAATCCTATCTGCAGTCCTTAGGCTACAGCTGTTATTATTATTATTATTATTATTATTATTATTATTATTATTATTAATAATAATTCATCAGCGTAACACACATTGCTTTTCTGCACGTCTCCTCCAAGCCTCCAACTCTTCCCACCCTCCACATCATTAACCTGGGCCTGACCCAGACTGGCTCCAGTGTGGCACCTTCCACCTGTGGAGAGATGTCCATGTTCACCAGGCCTTAGCTACAGCCTGGCAAGTGAAACCACACCAGCATCACCTAGCTATCAAGACTGTGATATTATACGTTTACGGCCATCTGAATTTATGGGTCTGAATCAGTGGGACCAGGTTTTTTACAGTTGTACACTGGCAGTTAAACTAGCTTCTGAAAGGCAATCCAACAGGATGTTCAGATCTTAAAAAAACCTTGACAATTCCCAAACCATTTTTTTTTAGTACACTGGACTACATTTATCCTTTTCATAAATATGTCATAAATATAAGTAAGTTCACAATTATAACACTGGATATGCACTAGCAAACTTGGAACACAGAAGAAAAACTAAAAGGCTAAAACAATCACTATCCGTAAAGCCATAATGGTAAGCTTTGAGTTTACCCTCAGTATGAGGTACAGTGTGACAAAAAACCGCCATAAATATTGTACAGCGGCAGTTTTCAAAGCCTGAACTGGGCCGTGTGGAAAAGAAGCTGAAAAGAGCATGAATTATTGATAGGCCGAGGAAGTTAACGTTACGCGTTTACTGTTCCCACTAAATCACTTCTAAGACTCATGTCCTCGTAAAGGGGTGCTGTTGAGTGAGCCATGATACTTGACATCTTCAAAAGGAAACTCGGGTGCATTTTATGGCTAGTGTCATATATGTGGATCATGGACAGAAGCTCCATGATTTGACTGGATTTTAAAATGTCTGCGGAACAGTTTCAGTAAGTGAAGAGGAAAAAACAAGTCTCCCCTTCAGTATGTTCAACAACATGGACTTCCACACCAAATGGACTGTCTGAGGGTCACGGATGCAGTTAGTGGTGGTCAGTGGTCATCTTGCTTTGCTCATTACCTCAACGCTTGGTGAGACAAGTCTCCAGACAGTATCTGTGAGTTCAAGGTTTGTGGGGAAGATTCTTCTTCTTATGCATTCATATGAATTAAATCCATGACCAATTCTAACCACAACCACACATCTCAAATTGCAGTTACGCACCAGCTTTTCTCTGCTGAAAAATAACTTGAGTTTGACTTTTGTGCTAATTCTGAGGCTTTCTGGTTAAGCGCTGCACCAAAAAGGCTGTGTTTGATTATAGTATAATCCGCCATACTGTATTTACTGACAGACTGCCATATTCTCAACCAGATGTGAGCAGCAAGAACAGCATGTTGGAGATTGCGTACTAGATTATCTTTACTTAAAACAGGCTTCATTCATTTGGGTTTTTCTTCCTTGTCCAAGTATTGTGCCCTATGACTGGATATTTTTGTACTGCCATAGGCTTCTGACTTCAGATGCACACAAGGGGGGAGAAAGAAATTGAGCTTCCGCTCCGATTTCCACCTCATAAATAAGAAAAAAGGAAGGAAAAAAGTCATGGGTTGAACGCTCTACTTTCCACAGCAACCAGAGATACCGGAAACCTTTCCCACACTATGCTGAGACACTATGCACATTCGCTGCACTCTGTTGCCTTGGGACAGCAGTTAGGAAGCCCAAAAAAACAAGCAAACATGCAGAAAAAGACACACTTCTCACTTGCCCGTTTTCAGGGCAGGGATGGTACAAGGTGGGACAGGGTTGGGCAGGGGGCAAGACGAGCCCCTTTCCCTGTTTTACGAGCTGGGGTGAGGGCTAAAGGGATAGACCCAGACAGATTTGTTATCTAATAACTTTCTTTCCCTTTCCAACCCCTAATGGTAACCAGTGCCAGCCTCCCAGCCTAACATGGTAGCCGTGACCCCTGTGTCCGAGAGAGAGGAGATCAAAGACTGGGAGCAGCCTTGGAAAAACATTTGGACTGAGAACGGAGGGGGACGCCTGTCGAAAGGCGATTCCCACCGAGCGGCAGGCTGGATCAGGTTACCTCCATACACCAACATGAAAGAGCCCAACTGATCCACGTACACGGGCCCCCTCCCCTAACCTGAAACAGGAAGAGGCGATAGACAACCACTAAGCTGTCGTTCCCTCTTTCATACGTTCCCAAAGCCATATCCTCACCCCAAATGTTTCAACATCAATATAGGAAACTACCAGAATCACCCCAGGTAATAAAGTATCATGATTCCAGATCCTCATTTTTCCATTTTTCAAATGTGTCTGGTGAGGTTTTTTCCCACCCGGCTAGACCCCAGGATCCGGAGCAAGGCAGGCGAGAGTGTGGGGAGGTGAAGAGGCTACTGGGGGGGGGATTCGTAAATCATGATGTCACTGACAGGAAGGCTGTTGTGAACCATTACCATAAATCTGACAAACACTAATTTGATGGGAGGCTGTATCTGTCTGGTCCCAGGCCAGTCTAGACAGTCTATTGAGAAATCCTACGATGGGGCCTGTTTGTTCCCCCCTAGGACCATCTGGATAAGAAGCTACCAGCATGGTTCGCACATGGCTCAGAGTGGGTGATTCCTATTGCCTATTTAGAACACGTGCTCCACCATTTCTTACCTTAAAAACACACATTCCTAAATTCTGTACCATCCACTTTAAAGGCTGCCAGATCAGTAACCAACACACCCTAACATTCTCATGCATGTCCACCCCCCTTTTTTATATAAACAATGAGATTCATTGGCATTCTTATTCAGTGCTTGATTTATTGGATGTCCCCGCAGTAACCATCCTTCCACTTTCCACATGCATGCACCATACACGAAAACCACTTAAACAAGACTCCCAGCTCACAGTAAACCAGCAGTATCCACATTATGTGTTATGTCTTACGTAAATACGGGACAGACCACAATGACCGGAGAGGTTCATCCCACAGAGCCTGCCCTAGGATTCAAGTGCTGCCTGGGCCGGATACAGTCCCGTTAAATGAGCCTAATTGTTCCTGAAATTAAGTGGAAGTGAAGAGAGACCCGCACAAAAGGCCCAGCCCCGGAGGGTTCACATGAGGGAAGCTGCAAAGGACACTGGCATCGCCAGGCGGGCAACAGCGGCTTCCTCGCCGCCTTTCTTCAGGGGGGTAGGGAGGACAGGAGGGGGTTTCCCAGATTCTCAGCTCCAGCCCCTTCAAAAGCCCCTCTGTGAAAGGCCGAATTCAACCCGTTTATTGCTATGAGCCTCCCATCTCTCACATACACAAACCACAGACCGTGTCACCCTGTCAAACAATGCTGACACAACAGTCATCAAGATGGCACTTGCGTGGCTTCGAAAACGGTGGCTTTGTACTGATATCGTGCAAGTTCATGAGATGAAAGCCAACCTTGTTGTTGTTGGTAGCTTTCAAACAAAGGTTAGAGGATTTTTCTCTTCGCATAATTTCACAACAAAACCAAAAAGGAATGGGGGGAAGGGGGCAGACATGGAAGAAATATGATCTAAACAGTGGGTATTTCTGACTCTACTGTCTCTCCATAGATCACAGAAAGAGACAGGCCCTGTATAGTTTCCCCACCTCCAAACAATGAGTAAACATTTATCTGTCTGTAGTCTACCCTGGAACCAATTAGAATGTCATGAGGATTATTAAAAATGGACCTCATTAAGGGAAAGGGGTGGGGTTGAGGTGGGGAGCTGGGGGGCAGTGGGAGAGACCCTGTACAGGGCCCACCCAATGGGAATGTTTTCATGTTTTCCGATCCTCGTCCTGCATTTAGAGAAAGAAGGCCCAATCAATGCATTCACACACAAGGGTACCCCCTCTTTACCATTCCTGGACATTGGGGGGGATGGGTGTTGGGGCAGAAAAAGGGGGCCATGGGGGCGGAAAAGGGGCAGGTGGCACCGAGCAATTGTGAGGCATTTAGGAATATAAATCTAGTAATTGGGAAAAGGGTGATTAGTCAGAATGCATTAGCATAACGCGCCCGAAAAAAAAAAACCTTTGGTTTCCCGAACACAATGTAGCCGAAAAGATGTTTTCCGCACCGAGATAGAGGATCAAAGCTGGAGGGGCCCCCTTTTGAAGCCCCAGACCAATACAAATGTGTGAGGGCCCAGGGAGGAGGGGGTGCATCTAAGAGACACAGGGGGGCTTACACCACTACATCAGTTATAACACTTCTTCAGGCAGCATCTATGTATCAGAGATGGGCTTAATTTTTAATAAAAACAAATCTTTGGGCCCCCTTTCTCCTCTCAAGTGTGGGAAAGTTTCTAAGACAAAACACCCCCGCCCCAAGAGTGGCCATTTACAGACCTGGTGTTACCAGAAGGAGGGGACTGACTTTTTAAAATCCTGTGCAGGAGCTGAGAACATGACTGAATATATTTCATCTCTTCGGATGCTTTTCACACCCATGAGAATCATCTCCACAGAAGCTGGGAGCGCTGACAGATCCTCCCTCTACATGTAAACATGTTTGAGTAATCGCTCATGACACGATTAATCACAGAATCACCACCAAGAGCACACTTAACATGGGGTAGTCCTGCTTCTACAAAAATGGTGAACCACAACTAAATCACTTTTTCAAATAAATAAAGAGGCCCAGATATGAACTGCAAAACAGCAAGGTAGGCAAATCAATGCCTGTGTTTAATTTTGCCAGGCTTTCCTAAGGGAAGAGTCATTAATAAGAACAGATGAGCATTATCTACTCAGTCAAGACCTCGTCGTATTAAAAAGCAGATACCAGACACCACAGTTGTTTGTTCCATTTCACTGAACGTGATCTGCCAAAAATATTGCTTCAGGCTTTAATATTGATCTTCCTCAAGTAACAGCATATAGCTTATTATATACACTGTTAAAAAATATTGTTTCTCAGCTTGAGCCATTTTTGAGATTGGTGCATAGACACTAATACATTTTCTGTTGATTAATGATGAATAAAATCAACAAAATACCATGTGATTTTTTTTTCCCACACAGGTGAACTGATTATGCTGATACAGAATGAAACCTAGACTTCTGATCACGCCTTACTGAGATAATTGCGCATCTTAGAATAAATATACTATAGCTATTTTCTCACAACGTAAACTGGTCCAAACAGGAAACCTTGTAATCTCCTCTCTCTCAAAAGTCAAACAACACAAGTTTAAAGGAAATTAGATTCCAAATATGAATGCTTTATTAAATTTCAGCTGTAGGGATAAAAAATAATCCAGTTTTTTATCTTTTCTGTACAGGCTGTCATTGAACTCAGTAATACAGCTTGCTATTAATCAGAGATAGCCATAATTTGACGTCAAAGGAGCTATCATGAGCTATTTATCTCCTCATTTTTCATAATAATATGCCTGACAGGAAAACCTTAGTTCAACCTTATTACCTAAAAAGAAAAAAAATCATCTTTCTAAGAAAAAGTACTGACGGCTACAGTACTTAGAAAACAGCACTAGCAGAACCTGGAAATCTGCACTGTTCACAAAACTTAATAAACACATTTTCTTCAAAACTGCTTGAGTGTTAAGTGTTTATTCCGGTGCAATGAAAATGCATCCAGTTACCATGTGTTTTCAGAGAGATTAAGACAGACAACATCCATGTGTATGAAGTGAGTTAAAGACACACACTGGCACTAAATCTAATGCACAACTCTATCAAAATACACTTTACAGTACAACATACAGATATTTTACATATTTAAAATTTCATTAAACATGAGCAAATATGTCTTTTTGAATACATTATATTCATTCATCAACTGAATAGCATATGCCCTTAGAGAGAGTTTGTTTGAATGTGTCTTGGCCTGAATTCACCACTGGGTCTACGCACTTCTTGATTAAGAGATGAAAATATAGACAGTCCACTTCTTTTCAGTGACATTAGGATGGAGATAATGTCCATGTGTTTCCAGTGAGATAAAGAGAGAAAAATGATTATTTCTCACAATTATTTTAATAACGTCTCGGCTTTGATATATGCCATGCTGGAGTCCTTTACCTTTTGATCTCTCAATAACTCTGCAACTACACCTATTACCTTCATTGGCAAAAAATATGGGGCCTGATTTTTAAACTACATGGCAAAAGAGATCACCCCACTTGTTCAATCATTGCTTGCTGCTCACTTTTTTCACAAAGTTAAACAGGTTTCAGGATCCAAAACTGGAAGGCCTCTGTGTCGCCTGCCTCTTTCTGTTTTGATTCATTTGTATCACTGATTGGTGGAACAGTCCACACCCCTGTTTCCCATGGCCTGAAACGGCAGCAGAAACTAACAAACACTGCATCTCTCCAGGACTGGAGCTTGACACCCCAGATTTGGCCTTAACACTACCATGTACAGACAGGTTATGAATAAAATATGTATAATAAATATTCCATAAGAAACTAGCCCATGGTTTGAAACGGGGGTAGCCCACCCTGGTTTTTGTTGTTTCAACACTTATTTGTTCAATTACCACAGCTGATTGCACAATTATTTCACTTGTTCTGGTTTCTTTGGTATGAATTGGTTGCTGATTTTAAGGTTAAAACAAAAACCAGCACACTGTAGCATTCCAGAACCTAGGTTAGCTACTTCACATTTAGTACTTCCATTACAGTGGACATTTTTCACTGAGTACAGTCAAAGGTGTTTTCCCTGAATTGCTGTTATCAACTGACATTCTTCAGTAACGTTTTTTTGATGATTTCTACATAGTTAGGAAAGAAATATATCAATAACCTCAAGGACAAACACACTGACCCATCCAAAAACCACTTGCTGGTGCATAATTAGGGAATTACACAATTTCAGATGTACAATGACAAAGTGACGATACCATAACCTGAATGTAACAGGCCAGTTTGGGTTTGGGAGCTTTATCAGTTGTGTAATGTTGCTTGTTGTTTTAAGACAGTTTCTTGGAAACCATGTATTGTTTGTAACTTTTTTTTCCCTGTATCCTCACACGACCCCAAAAAGTTTTAATACAAACTGAGCAAGCAAATATTTGTGCCTGTTGGGGAACAAGCAATCTCTGGGACAACTCAAGCGAAGCAGATATTATCCCAATACAAGCTTATTCCAATATTTATATTCAATAGCCCTGTCCAATTTTCAAATGATCTATTACCACCATGTTGTTGTCATTAACTGAGTGTTCATCTAGTACAAATTTTCAAAAAGATTTGAATGGTGAAGACATTTAAGTTTCCTTGTTTTTAACTTTCAATAATTCCATTTTGTACTGCAAATCTGTACAATATCACTTTATTTATTATTAATATTTGATCAACATAAATTTAAAATTAATTGACATCATATCACTTTCTTTTTAACCTCACAAAAACATGTTTTACAGGCGTCTGTCAAACTAAGCTGATGTTACCAGTTAATTAAGTTAATTAGCATAATCCCTTAATTGGGCCAGGAATTGAAGGAGTTCGCAACCATACACTGCTGCTTCAAAAATCCGCCACACACACAAGCTACAATAAGGATGTTTAGCATATTTTAGCGTTTACTATTCCACAAAAGTGGGTCTATTTTCCTTTCCACTTCCCTTTTTTGGGGGAGTCAGTAATAGAGGCTGTTGTGGTTTTCTCCCCTCTTTTGGTTTGGCATCAAAGGGCCGCAGTGGTTGTTGCTGGTCACTGCTGAATGTATACCGGTCCACCCCCAGCAAGTGGGCCAGGTCAGTCTGCAACCCAGCACCAGGTACCTACCCAAAAAATGCATGACCAACAACAATAACAACCCACTTCTACGCAACAATCATGACCCTCCCTCCAACCCCCCAACCCCCACATCCAAAAACAAGTGCATGCATACACACACAAAACCAAACCTGAGAGCACCATCTCTTTCCCCCTTAAGTTTGAAAGCAATCCACAGTTTGGGTAATGTTTACCTGCTCTCCATCTGTAATGGCACCATGCCTAACTACCCCACCCCCCTTCCTTTGGCCGCCCGCTGTCTGTGTAGGAAAAGCACAACATTCTATGCTGTGAGGAGGCCCGGCACGGTGAGCCCCTAATGTTGTTTATCCCCCACATTTGTTTTCGGAGCCCTTCTGTTTGTTATTTTGTTTTTTCTCAAATCTTTTGGGGCCAGCATTTCAGAAACAACAATGTCTAAATACTTATGTAATAGCAAATTCAGAACAGATTATGGGCCGCGACGGCCAAGCCCACCCATATTAAAAGGGGCGCAACCCAACATCCACTACACCCCTCCCACATACACACACACAGCTCCCCTTCAATGTCGCTTATATCAAGATAAGTGGCTTTTCTAAATAAGTGTCTCTGATGAAAAAAAGACATTTTACATCATTGGAATGAATCCAAAGGAAAATCCTACTTTGTATCATGGAAGTTGAGCAGAACTTTTTCAAACAGAAAACAGTCAGAAAAGTCCCTTTTGAATGTCCTGGAAGAAATATTGAACACTATTCCACAAGATTTTCTTGCAAAAAATATCTGCGAGTTGAATTAATTTCAGATGTCTTGAATCCATAAAGTTGTAGCTACCTTGTGAGTAAAGAAAAAAAATTTGCACAGCGGTGTAAATTCCAATGCAGTGTTTAGAGTGATCACGTCATCTTCACCCATAACAACACCACAAATAAGACTGGCCCTCAGCATGCTGCAATTATTCACTTTGAAGCTGTGTTTTGCAGTATTTCAAAGGAAAAAGCAACAAGCTGACTACATATGCAAGAAATGCCAGTGACATACAACTGCATAATACTTGTCTGACACTACTGTTTCAAGACAGCAGTACCCAATGTGTGTCCAGTCTGTACACATTAAGCTGATTTGTGCTTTCAAAGAGAGATACTGTTAATATGGAAGAGGGAGCGCTTTGTAGTTGCTTGGAAGCTGAAGTTTTGAATTAGAACTGCTGTTTTTAATAGAGCAGTACTGCCACCTGCTGGACATATTTGGTAGTATAATGTATTTTCTCATTTGTCAACGATTGTCCTGGTATTTCACACAATCAGAATGTGGTCTCTTTGATTTTAATCACTTCTCACACCCAATGACAGTATAGAACATAATGTGAAAAATCTGACCTGTTGAGACGGGTCTGGTGAATGAAGCAAACATTACCGTTTAATACAAAATTATTTACTTTAAGTGGTTAGGGGTAGACATAGCATGGTGTCTGTGTAAGGTACAATTTTACTGCAGTCATCCAACATTTGAATAGCACAAAAAAAGTAAGAACTTAACTGAACTGGTGAAACTGGTGTAGGTCATAAAAAGAGAATTTAGAAAACCTTTTCCAAATGTGAGATAGAAATGTGTGGGACAGACATGGGCACGGTCCAAAACAGGAAATTAAAAAAGCAGTTCCAAATAATTACCTCGAAACGTACAAGAAAAACAGAGGAGCGATGGCCCAAAGATGAGGGGAAGGAGCTGAGAGGGAGAAGACGGCGAGAGAGAAACAGATGGGCAGCGTATGTTGCAAAGAGGTTTCACAAAGGGGATTTTCAGGGCCGTACTCAAAAGGACACATTTACTTGCTCAAATACAGGAAGGAACTGTCACGGTTTGGCAAGTGGCTCTCAGGAACGAAGCACATGCTACGCACAGAACTATGAGAGATTCTCCATTGAAGTGGCCAAAGAGGACCTGTCTTGTGACAGTGAGCAGCAGTTCCACTCATCCACAGACGGAGCCTCCTTTGTTTTAATAGGGATGAAGTCAAATGGGAAACGGATTTTTATGGAGGTCTTCACCAATATAGATGACTCATAATGATGTGATCGTTAGCAGAAGGACACAGCTGAATATTTCCCACACTTGGTCATCATGGAAGCCTTTAAACATATCTTGTCTGCAGATGTTCTTAGTTGCTGAAACCACTTGCAAATCGTGAATTATCCTTCTTTTATAAATACTAGTATTACAATAAGAGATAATGGTTAACCCAACCATCCTCTACACCAGCTTCAACCAATCCGAATTCATTGGGAGTGGAGTGTGTCCCAGCACACACTGGGTAAAAGGTAGGGGAAAACTCTGGACAAGTCACCAGCACATCACAGGGCCAGACACACACGCAGACACACACACACATCTAATCTCTAACACACAAAAGGAAAGTCCAATCTGCCTAACCTGCCTGTGTTTGGATCACATGAGCAAACTGGAGGGCACAGAGAAGACCCATGCAAACATGGTGAGTATCAAAGCTCGGTCCATCTTCCTACAAGGCTAAAGCGCTAACCACTGAGCCACTATGCCACCCTTTAAGAGCTAAATTATCACACATCTAAAGAGCTTGTGTGATTTTCTACCAATAGTACATATGCTTTCTTCTTGATTAAACTTCATTCCGACCAACTAAATCATTTCAGCTTTCACCTTTCTCCTTCACAATTTCAATAAAAATGCACATATGGACACATTTTAGCATGTGTAGTAAGAATTTCTTTGAAACTTAAGTAGCATACATTTTATATAATACAAAAAATGAAAACATCTGAATATCGGCAGGTGCTGGCTTTTAATGCCAATCCAAAAGAAAATGACCTCGGTTTCCCAATATGATGTATTATAACAACCCCACTAACCACCAACCCTACATCATTTTACCCAGAATGCTGTTTAAGTGAAGGGATGGGGAGGTTCAGACATGCTATTTTATTATGTGATAATTCCATCAAGGTGTTATTTAATTTGTATTGTAACTATGCCATTTCACTTGTTTTCCAGTTTGCTAACACATAATCGAATTCCAGTTATGATGGTGATGTAGAGTTCCAGTGTCAGAGAATCACGAAACCAGAAACTTGATTAATTTAAAACATCTGTTATAATAGTATGCAATTATTAAATATCAAGCAAACAGCATCAAACACATGGTATGAAAATAATTTTGCACCAACAAGAAACATTCTCTTTGATCTTGCCCAGAACAACATATTCAAAATTTCTGAGTATACTTCTATTGAGTCAGAAACGGGATTTGAGTACTAGCAAAGTGTTTTAACAATGAAATAACAATAACAATGAAACATATCAACTTATCTTTAGGCACAATTATAAACATTTACTATAAATAAACACATGATCCAGCAGACATCCTTACTCCATAATGCCTAAAAATACAGGCTTAAAACTAAAAGATGTACAACTGGTTACAGTAGATTCCAGTAATAATATGGTTTTATTTCCTCTAGAGAGCCATGATGTGAGCAGCAGTTCTTGTGGCATTGGGAACACCATGCTTTGGTAGGATTTCCACCAGTGCCTGCCTTACTTCTTGTAAATACACATTCCAAACACCATGGCTTACAATTTACACCGAAGACCCATTTGAGATCATTACGTCGGAAGAATACTGAGGCTGTGACCCAATCAGACATATTGACTCATTTTAAGGGCTTAAGCAATTCAATCAGACTAAACTTTACATTGCATCACAAGTTACTTTGAGTATTCTGTATTAGCAACAAGCAAACATGTGGTTTGGAAAGTGTTCTCTCATTATAAAACAGAATAGGATATGGCTTTAAAAAATTACAGTCCACTCTGACTGAATTGCAAATGTCTTTAAAGAGACTAATTTCATTTGATTTGGTCCCTGCCAAAGTGTTGTTTGGGTAGTAAACTATACATATACTACTAATATATAATCTTACCATGACAAATTACAGATTATATAACACATTTATTATTTTTATATTTGATTGTAATATCAATAAATAGCTACTTTTGGCAGCATGTACAATATATTTTCAAAAACAACGCTATAGTATTACTGAATTAAATTTAAGGAAAACATGTTTGTTTGTTTTTTACCAACTACATTAGTTTTCCTGTTTTAAGATATTGCAGATCTCTTTTTAGGCATTCGTTATACATAACTGGAAGGTAATGAGCATGCGAATAAAAGAATATAATGGGAGCTATGGAATTTCAATGTTAAATTAATCAAAGCACACACCCACATAAACTCATTTGTAACTCATTTGTGTGATTTTCCTCAAAGCACAGAAGCTTGCAGTTACACATAGTGAACACTGGATGGTGCTACATGCTTACATATCAACATGGACTTTTCTCCCTTCCGCTTAGAGGCAATGCTTGCTCATTTCGGTATTTAACCCTAAAATCACAGATCAGTTACTTGGATTTATTTGAAATCCATTTTCATCCATTTCAATTAATATTGACAAATTCCATTAAAAATATATGGTTTGAATGTTCAGGAATCCAGACCCATTCATAATATCTACTTTACAAAGAGAGACCTCCAGTTGCATGAAAGTAAAAAAAAAAAAAGTCCGGATTATCAGAATATTCTATCAAGAGATCCATGAAATATTAAAATATATAACTGAAATGTACATCTCTATTGGCTGAAGAGCTAAGTAAGTGGCCATTCACTGGAGACCAGGAATTAAAATCAGCACACATGTAAGTCCCATGTATGTCACAAGATGAGGGGTTTGAGAAACCAAACATGGAGTGATCAACCATTTACATATGAAATAAATGCATACAGTACTGGTATGTTAAAGGCATACAAGTGTAGAAAAAGCTATGATGAAACTAACTTTCTCAGTTCTCTTTCATTTTCAATGTAGTCCAAACATTATGCTCAGTTTTTTGAAAGACTATAATTGTTGTGCAATGATAAAACAAAGATTAAAATATTGAATAACTGGTGTATCGTTTATTTGAAAACCCAGATTTGTGTGATATCTGTGTCATGGCAAGGTTTGGTCTGTAGTGATAGGAAGTAACCCTTGCAACCCCATAACTGACACATTCTATGGTTGTGAAATCAATGTTGCACAGTTTTGAAATAAACAGGGAAGCAATTACTAAGGGCATTTTACTCAATAATGACCATTTGACTATGCATCTGAACCATTACATTAGAGCCCATTAAGTTTCATCATGATTTGGACAGCCAAATGAGTGCAGAATTCAGTTATCTATGAGGTGATGTTCTAGCTAGTACTGTCACCAAGCTCTGGCCCTGATCCTAACTCCCCACCGTGTCTGCTGGTTTAATGCCTGCACTCTAAAAATCAGGAACCAGTTCAGACCCAAAAAACCTGTAAATTTGAGAAAACTGTGACTGTTTAAAATTTTCGACTGCGTTCCAAAAAACCTGCAACTCTCCATTGATAGAAATTGGGCATCCTTGCTTTACAGCCACTTAATGAAATCAGTGTTAGATTTTGCACAAAAGAACAACAGAACTGTGTTTTGATCATGTTTTTGTTCCTAAGAGGCTGCCCTGTCACGACCAGAGCTTGGACCACCCAGCGTCCTCACTGAGAAATCCATCACTCATACACAGGATATTCAGCTGAGAATGTAACAGGCCACAAGGAACATACTGTAACTAGGCTGATGGTCCCCCCCAAAATCCATCTGGGGGGGCTATCTGAGCTATTCCTGGCAGTAAAAATATCCTCTTTCTCAGACAAGAGGAAATCCCTGTTTGTGAGACTGCTTCCCTCCCATCAGGCCGGAGAATGCAGAATCTACAAACGGAAGGCTAATTTTACCTCCGCAGAAACACAGAAATCCTGGCTTACATTGGGCCCAACTTGCACAATATTGATGGTGCTTCCACTGTTAGCTGAAATAATATAACAAGTGTTGCGAGCAAACATCCGGGTTCAACAGCTGAGAACTTGGTTGAACCAGGGTGAACGGGTTCAGTAGCTAGCGCTTCCATCTGTTTTTCGGCAGCAAAAATGTCCTGCTTATGATAGTCTATTTTATAATTACATAACAGCTAATGTGTTCGGATTAGTCTTTCTAATAGAATAGCTGCAAAAAATGTGAAAACCCCTAACATGCCACCTGCCATTTAAATATCAGCTCTAGACATACTACAGAAATACAGATACGTATTTCTGTACTATGTACTATACAGTTACATCTTGCCTACACATTTTATGTGTTCTTCATCTTACACATTTATTTGCCATACATATGTTCCCTCAACCTAAGACAGCATTAAAGGGTTTAGTGCTATTTCATAACAAAAAGAACAAGTTCATAGGTTCACTGTATCTTATTCAGCCCCCAGGGAAACTGAAACTGGCAATGTTTATTCTTTTTGCATGAAAAAAGTTGCACAAACTATCTTGTTGTACATCCTTAAATTCTCTAAATCTGAATTCATACCATGTCAAACTTTACTTAACCATCTAGGGCAACCCAGAACCAAAATGTCTTATGAGTGATGACCTGGAGAATCCCTGGGCAAGGGATTGAGTAAATAATCAGCCGAAATGAAAGTGATTAAGCAACAAGGTCTACTGCCGTTTTAGAAAAATGTGATCTGGAAATCAGGGGTAAAATCCTGCCCTTTTAAAAAAGTGCCATGGGCTGGTAATGTAACTCAAGTGGGCAGTTCAATTTATCATCTGGATAGAGCAGTGACCTCATCTCTGGGCCCTGTCCTGGCCCAACCAAAACCCCTTCAGCAGCAAACTGGCAGTGCCAAAGGGAGTTTCCATACAGGTGCAACCCAAGACAAATGCCCGACACTGCTTGGCTTCAGCTGTCTGACATGAAACGCCCAGAGAGACATGATGTACGGCTGGTGGCACGGAAAAGCGATGGGAAATTTAAAAATTTACAGCCACTCATTTCTTCATAGAGAGAGAACAATCAATGATGCCATTCGTCATGAGCCATGCACAGAAGATGGTTCATCTTTTTACTGCTGGGATAGTAATGAGGACTGCTGAAAAATCTCAAATGAAATGTGGTACTGTGTACTCTCCATGGAGACTCCAGTAAACCGGAGCATATTACTGAAGGAGAATGAGTTTCGGGGTTTACCGTTGGTGCTCATAATGAACCCATCCATATCACGGTTGCCTTGACGATAACGATCCCTGGTGAAGGCCATCTGTATCTATTTAAAGGGTGGTAGGGCAAGGAAAAAACAATAGATGTGATGGACAGCAAACAGAAGGGTTTTCAGTGACACCTAAGGATCACAGAATACCAATGAAAATGATGAGAAAATTGATGGGAAATGATGGGAAAAATTATTCTGGAAACTTGTCCCACACACACACACACACACACACACACATACTTTCTACTGAATTTGTGCATCTCATTTTCAAGTGGGAAACCCCTGTCATGTTTGTCCTCCCCAACTTTCAAATGCTTCTTATGCTCCTGGGTATGAAAGTAATTAGCAATTAGCATGTGGTTCATCCGTATCTCTCATTGCTCTTTTCAAAGTGGCTAAAACAGGCAGTGTGTAAAAGCGGGAAAAAACATAATAGAACTGAGATGAAAGTTCTTCACTGGCTGGACCAGCAGATTACCATCTGAATGTGCTGCTACATAGCAATTATGGATGCTACTGTGAATAAAGCCTGGAGAAACCTAGGTTGTTCTACTCAGCATTGCCTTGATTGGTGACATCAATGCTAGCCACAAACTTCAAGCTAACAGCTGAGCTGACTGTTCTCCCACTTTGTGTTTTCAGGTCAGTGGGGTTCCACACATGCCATCCTCAAGAGTAGAGTTGCTTCAGTTCCTTGTGGTTCTGCACAGAGTGACAGCAAAGAGCGGGAAGCCTCTCAGCTAGATTGATGTGAATTCCTCAGACTCATCCCTAGCCAAAATTAATGAAATACATCATGTTTATTTCAGCTGTTCCACACTCCTACTCTATTTAATGGGAAGTGCACAAACTGGGCCTTCAAGTGACCCAAAAATATTAAAAAATATGCTCAACACTCTATCCAATGTGGAATATGTATATGCTATAACATTCTCTACATACTGTGGGGAAACTAAAATATGCCCAAACACATTCTCTACTCATAAAATTTACTCAGTGCAATCCTGAAAGTTCAAGAGTGTTTAGACAAGTAGCCCACAATTTCCAGCAACACTCTGGGGAGTGATTGCAGTGTTGTGCGTCTGTGTGATGACAGCAGCCGTCGTCATTATTGGCATTCTCTCCACATATCTGAGGTGATGATGCATAGAGGCCTTCCCTACCCAGCCTCTGGGATCAATACGCAATAACTGCAGCACACCGTTGTGTCTCTACCACTATAACACCGAAGTGGAAGTTTTCTGGATTTTTTCATCTGTCAGTTCATCTTTCCACCGCAACTGGGGCAGCTGCTTGGTTGCTTGAGGCCAGGTATTTCAATTAGAAATTAGTGTTATTATGAATGTATTTAATGTATAGTAGGGTTTTCAAGTATTCTTACATGGTTAGACCATTTCTACCACTTGCAAAACTACCCATGCCTCCGTAACTTTGACTTCAGTTTATAGGTACATTTATTACATTCTGTATTTTGTAACAAAAACTAATTTGAAACTAAACTAAACTAAAAATGAAAACTATGGAAACACATATTACTTTGCAGGTAACACGGCTATAAATTGTAAAAAAAAAAAAAAAAAAAAAAAAAAAAAGGAGGAGAGAAGCCAGTACTACATATATAATACAAAATAATATAATACACAAAAACACATGGATGTCAAGATTCCCCATCCTTGTGTGTGCCACTCCTCTGAGCTTACTGTATCCTAACACCATGGTGCTAATCTGATTAAACTGTGATGGCCCGCCTCTCAAGCTGTATGACAGGGAGGCCTTATCAGATGGCTAGGTTATACGCTAGGCATGGGACGCGCGTGCACACAGCAGGGGACAGGAAATGAGGATGCCCTCGCTGGGGCTGATACCGCCACCCATGCAGGAACCAGGCCCCTCCCTCCAGCTATGGGAGTAGTAAACAGCCATGGCTCATGTAAACAACTGCGCTCCAATGCAGTAAACAGCAATGTCATACGGCTTCCCCTAAATCCAGCCACTCACTCTGGTTTACCAGCATGTGTGCCGCAGGGCCTGATGTTGAGACGGCCTGCGAGATCCCTACTTTTTGTCCCCTAGATTGTACTTTTAGTAGTGTCTTGCAAATTTAATGAAAGGCTCATAGTGACTGAAAAAAAAACAATGGAAATGTCTCATAATTGGTAATATGTAATATAACAATGTGCGGATTTCAAGTTTCACTCATGGTGGCTGAAAAGAATGTATTTTTACTACAAAAGAATTGTAGTGGTGATGATTATTATTTACTCAGCATATGTTACTGTCCAGAGGGAGTAAACATGGTCACAGGGGTACACAGTGTGATTCACAGCATCACTCAAATGTTCATCATTATCTTGTGCTAGTAGGGGATTTTCCACTTCACACAGTGTTACACGACATTAACTGGGGATAAATACAGTAGCTAAAGCCGAACATAGTGATGGACAGAGTGCATATACTCTACTGTAAGCCACAGAGGAGCCATTTCATTTTGAAGCAATTGAAAGACTATACCTCTTTCATAACTGAGTTTACACAAAAACCCTCAGATCCATACGACTCTGATACAGAATGCAAAAAATCACTGGAACAGAAAGCTTTTCTGAGCAGAGGGCCACTGTTCTAGGTGTACAGAATACAGAAATAAAACCATACTGAAACCTCACTATGGAAATGAACAAGGCTAAATATTGGCAAAAGAGTAGTACATGACAAAATGCATATTGTTTATTATAAAATGACTAGCTGGCTGTCTTAGCTGAAATATCTGCCATAATAAACAGAGAGTTTTGAGTGGGGCATGAACAAGTGGTGTGAATCCCAAATCCATAGGAGTCATTGTAATTAATATGGAGGTTGCTGGCAGTCTTTATGTATGCACATTAATCTGGCCTTTTCATTAACTCATTAACCATATTTTTAATTGATCCCATCCTGCTGCTGTAGGATTACTGTAGTTCCCCAATCGCTGTTGAACAGTATATCGCTTTAGAAGGAATGTCCTGTAAACTGAAAGACTTTCCCCACAAACATGAGGTTTTGGCCAATTATATGTTACTCCAAAAGCCATAGCAGGAAGTGGTAAAGTCTCAATTTGGCCATGGGTCTCATTGCTCTGAACAGAAATTGGTTCAGGTGGTCATGCCACCTAGGAGCCCTGTGTTTCTGGATTCTTTACCAATGAGGGCTGCCCCTTCATAAGGAAGAGGTCAAGATGTTGCATAGTTCATAGCCATCCATCATGAACTGCAGAAGGGGCTACTGATTGATTCATTCATTGATTGTTTATTGTCATCTCCAATAGGGATATTTGTATTGTCACCTAAAATCAAACATGGTAACGCAAACATACAAATACAATAATACAGAGTCACAAAGCACTACAGAAACAGCAAACAGGGAGAGGAGGCTAACATCAATCTTTACAATGCTACCTTTGGCATTTAACACTTATGGGAAAAAATGTGCTATGGGCTTCTGGACTTTCAATGTGATATGGAATTCTGGTACAAAACAAGGTGGTTGGGGTTCCATAAACAGAGACAATTCGCACCCTCTCCTTTAGCAATGGTACTCTTACAGACCCTCCTGAAGGGGGAACCTGCTCACAAAGCAAATGACAAAAGTGAATTGTCTGATGTGGAGATAAAAGCCAGTGAGCAGTTCCTCTGTGTAATCATATTGTCTGAGGAAGCTAATGAAGCCTGCTGTGGTGCGGAAACATCTTGTACATGGATTTCTTTAAGTGTCTGTCCGAAATGTGTTTCACATCCGAACATACCAGATGCAGGCAAAAAGGTAAGGTTGAAAAACATACACACTTCACCTACAGGAAGGTTCATTACATTACAGTTATTTAGCAAACATCCTTATCCAGAGCAGCTGAAAATGTGAGGGAACATAAGTGCATCCACAAGAGGTAAGCAAAACAGAGGTACAAAGGCCTGGGTACCTGCACTTCCAAACCAGAGAGAGAGGATATGGCATCACTGAAGTGCCAATGTAGATAGCTATCTCATATAGTACTATAACCTAGATGCAAGTCGAGATAACCACATACAATACAGAGCTATACTTCTCCAAATTAGGAAATGCTAAGATATGGGGATAGAAGGGGAGCCAAAATGGTGTTGATAATGAGACTGATAATGGATTCTTACCCCAACAGGAAAAAGCTAATTGTCTTAAATTGACTTCTTATTGGACCTGTGGAAGTTTAGGATCCCAGAAGTCTATGAGTAGAATCACTCAAGTCGTTTGCTGTTCACCAGTGAGGGTACTGCAGAGTGTGGAGTAGTTTGACTGTTGGATAGTTTCTGCCTTTGTATTCTCATCATGGGAGTGACTCAACCATTTGTCCTGAAGCAAAACAAATAACAGCCATTTTATTTATAATTTCAAATTTAACTGGCACCTTACAACTGATTTCCTGTACACTTCAAACAATGGGCATGTTAACACATCAAAAGGATCTGCTTCAAATACGTCAATGGCTATGTCACACAAAACCGATGCATTTTATTTATGAAGAATGACATGGGCATCAGAGATCTTGAGGCACTGAACTGAAGAACAGTCAATAATGTAATCATAGATGATACCAGTTTTTTTTTTTAAATACTGAAGGAAACATTTACAAATCAAAATGAAAGAAACAGGCAAAAACATCTCATGCACAGGATTTCCCCTGTATGCCCTATCTGTGTCTATATTTAACCCAACCACCCAATTACCTGCAGGCCTTATTCTGTCCCTCCTACAACAACAGGATGACAATGTTTGCACAGTGTCACACACAGAGGTCTTATGTCTAAATTCACCCCAAGGCAGTCTCACTGGGTTCTTCGCATTGTTGAAAATACACACATATCCTTCAGCTTATTAAAGGGAAGACACTGCTAGGTAATTTCACATTTTCCCCTGTTAATATTCAGGCACAAAAGATTACCTGCACTTATGGAGCAGAGAAACCATTTTTCAGCTGAATAACACTAAAAGACTGTACAGTTGAAAAATTGAGTCACATTTGTAACAGCCATTTTTAAAAGCTGCATCGGCTGTATTGAGTGTACGAATCAAGCATCCCAATTAATGACAATAAAGCAACAATGCAGCCTGATTAGTATTCCCACAGTTCCTTCCAGGAGTCTACACCAAAAGTTTCCACTACAAGCAGTTCCTAGCCTAAAACACAGCCCTGCTTGGCAAAGTCAAATGGCATCTCACCATAGCTCACGGTCCAGTGAAAAGAAAGTATTTTCCACTGGCCTCTGAAAAGCACGACTGTGTTGCTTTGTATCTCTCCTGGCAGCTTCCTGTGTGCCAAGACACGTTCACAATTGTGTGAGGGATGTCAGGTAGCGTTCGCGGGACAGAGGTCCTTGGTGAAACACTGCTTTCCTACCAGGCCCAAAATTCAACCCATCCTGCTCTGCAACAGTTCACTGGGTACTCAGACAGTGGCCAGGCAGAACACAGGCAGGGACCACAGGCACCTCAGAGTCTGTAGATTCTTAAAGTCAAGGCTGCTGAACATTGAACAAAAAGTCTACTATACCAACTTAGGGAAATATAACAAATACTGTATTGAGATTAGATGAGGTTCAAAGGGCTCATAATACCTAGTATACATATGTGAAGGACTGGAAAATGGAATGTTAGGACTGTAACCCGAAGGACAGGACAGGGCAGGTCACCCATCAGGTTCAGGCTGGGTTAAGGTATTTTTTTTTTTACTTCATAGCAGGTTCAAGAAAGTCATTGTGTCCACACTGGAACAAGAAGTACAGACATCCTTACTTCACAATGCATTCAATACACTCAAGCAATCTGAATTTAATATTATTACCTTCCCCCTTACAGAGGTCTGAGAAAACGGAATGAGAAATCTAATTTCACAAGCCAAATAAAATTATACTGTATTGAGTGGGACAGAAAGAAAAAGTATAGCCTTCCAGATAGTGTCAAGAGAGGCAGAGAATGAGATCAGTCTACCGAGAAATCAGCAATGCATGTGATCACAGTGATCATCTAAGAATAAACATACAGGGCCCTCCTCTGCGCTATCCAATTCTGGGGTACCATACAGCTTAATATAAAGCAAGACAATATCTGCCACCAAATGTATAACAATACTCCTCCTGCACTATAAGTTTGACACCCAGAGGAACGAAGGAACCCAGCACCAGAGACTAATTTGACAGCCAGGGCCGTTTCCACAAATTTCAGAGAGAGGGGAAGAGGAGACAGGGCAGTCTGCAGGCCCTACGCGGGGGCATCAGCTGTCAGACGGTGGGACAGGGAGGATGAACTGAGCATTCAGCTGCAGGAACAACTGCAGAGCAATGAGGGCCTGCAGTTTTCATGCTACAGTCACCATGTTACTGTGAGACTCTATGCCAGCACTAGGAAAAACAAATCATTTCCTTCCAGTGAACAACAACACAATGATAGAATCACTATAGAATACAAGTGCCACCGGACCAATTAATTCAATTAGAGGAAATAGCCATTTCTGTATAAAGTTTACAGAAAATTACCCATGAATTAGGCCTAACTGACTTGTCACTTACTAGATGGCGAGGAAACATCAGAAATGCCATTACGTATACATGACCAAAACTTGAGGATCTGTTGTATACAAAAACTGATTGTCTAAATATTGGCTTCGACACTTAAAGGTGATGATGGGGGGTACAGTGTTGCCAGAAGTGAAGGCTTCCAAGCCTACACAGCCTCGTGTTGCAAGCCCAGTTTCTTCAATATATCAAACGTTTGACAAAGCACTTAAAATACTTAACGGATGGCAGAGAGTATAATATGTTACAAAAACTGATCATTCCTAGAAGACAGCCCTGACTGGAAGAAGCTTGGGTGAAGCATTAAGAAATCATTAAACAAGATGCTGGGCAACATAACAATTACAGTCAGTGCAGTACCTCAGAACATTTCAAAGTATCTTAGACCAAAAAAGGACATAGAAGGGAAGCAAGACATTGCAATTAAAAGGTCTGTTTGACAAATGGGTCACAAAGACAAAAGGTTTAATCATAGTATTTTATTTTCGCCTCTCTAATTTTGCAATATTTTCTTATTTTCTACTGTATGGACTGTATTACATTTAATACCTCCTTTTGTAATCAAGCTCTTTTCCACTTAGGAAAAAGTCATTGCTGAATCCGATATCAACGCTGAATCTAATTTAACAGTATTTCAAATTTCATAAATGCTCATATCAGACTAAAACAGAAGATAAGTGCCACTTGTGGTTTTTACATTTCAGGAAAATGTTTCTCTGTTGTAAATTACCTTGTTGTAGATTATCTAATTTGATCAAAGCTTTTATGCAGTCCACATTTAAAACTGCTTCAAATGTTGTTAAGAACGTTTTCGTAAAAGCCACAGCTAATGCAGACTGACAGATTTAACAAAAACCACACAATCTTACCAACTATTACTGAGACTACAGAACAGAGATGAGAAGCGTGAGCCAAAAAAAAAAAATAAGATAAGCATAAGACTTCCTGAGAGTCGATAAAAAACCTGGGCAGCAATTTTACACACAATTGCTCCAACAATTACTGACCTTTTCAAGTCTAATGGAAAGTAATTTTCTCCTATGGAGAGGCAAAATATGTAACATGAAGCAGTCATTCATTCATTCATTCATTCATTCATTCATTCGAACAGGCGCATTTTCAGTCTGCAGGAGAAGATGGATAACTAATGTCTGTTCCAGGGTAGTAACAAACCAGTGGTTAGAAACACAGTTAGTTTCCAACTAACCAGGGGAAATGTGCATACTGGTGTCGTACTAAGTCTGATAGGTACAGAACACTAGCTGGGGTCCTTCTGACATTACCAGAGCTGACAGGTTCACAATGACTATTGATACTACTAAAGATATCCAAAAGATACTCCTAAAGATATCCTGCTGAAACCTGACCAATATCCTAGAAACACACCCCACTACCTAAAATCTCAGAAACCACATAACTGATGGCGCAAGTGTGACCATTTTAGGGCATATTTTAATTGTCTGGACACTATGAACCGCCTCCTGCCATCCCTGTGTTACTGTTCACCCTACAAATAACTCAAAATTCCTGTACAAAATCTTTAAAAGAAAAAAGCAGGATAAAAATAACCAAACAACAACAACATACAACTTCTGCTGTCATTTTCTAATGCCAGCCCAAAACAACACAACACATGGGCACCAAACATGATTTGCCCATTTTTATTTGTACATACAACTGTTGTAATTAATGCGTCAGCTTCAAGCTTACAGTACCTACCCAGCATCGGTGTAGCTCCCACTTTAGTCCAAACATGTCCAGACTTGACCGTGTTTCTTTTCGGACTGAAGCTGTGAAGTCACTTTTGAACAGTGGAAGCCTGGTTTACACTCTGACCTCCACGTGGCCTTCCCAGGAAGAGGTGTTCTTGTTAATAACATAAAGGAGGGTGGGGGGACTTCCTCCTCCGATGTAAACACTGAAATCATTCCGGGCCGCTCTCATTCTCAGACTGCTAGAAAAATACCCCCAAAAATTCTGTGGATTTCCGGCATTTGGCAGACAGTAACACCCAGAATTCTCCACTCCTCAAACCACAGAAAGATCAAAGACAGCTCCAGCTTCACAAGGATAATGACACACATACAATGGCATGCAGTTAATTTGATATAAATTGTTGATATTTATTTTCCTGACACGGTAGAAAACTGAAACATCTGTTGCACCGCTGGGAATCAGTTACAATTAATGTAACTCTGCATGGCTTGGTCCGTGTCACGGCTCATAAACATACACCATTATATTTGTCATTTTAAATTGGCGAGAGACATGCAGATGAGAGCGGTATACTAAGTTATCGCTGATGATAGCTTTTATGACTGCCACTATTTTCCTGTCATTAAATATTAGCAGGATGAGGTGGAGTTAAAACTCCATTGGTGTTTTTCCTCTGCAATGAAGAAAGAAGAAAGCCTTTAATACAGCAGCAACTCTCAACTCCTTAAAGACTGCAGCCTCTGACTGCCTGAGGACAATAAATAGCGCCCCTTGTATGATCTGTGAAACTTGAAAAATGGGTAACTTTATTACCAACTGACTGAGAGACCACAGCGATTTGCTATGGACTGTGAGGTACAGCAGGAATTCTCAACCCTCCTGTCTCTTCACTGATTGACTGGAGAAGTTATTTGTGCCGTTACCTAGACTCACCTGGATTTTAAGGTGAATACAAAAACTAGTACACCCTGCAGCCATCCAGCATCAGAAATGAAAACCCCTCTCTGACAGGATCATACAAGTCTCAGACATGTGATCTGACTGATGGCTTAGAGTAGTTCCTCCCATGAAACCTTATGAAGCACTGCAGCGAAGCATTCACTGCTGCTCAATAGCATTAGTTCAGTTTCTGCTTTGGTGTATTCTAGGTTTGGGCCAGTGCCCAATTTTATCGTTAGCATATGGTGCACAAGCCCACACCGGTATAATTCTTCCCACATTGTCCCTACAGCTATTCTAACATTACACCTGCCAAGTGCCTGGGCCAAAATGTATTAACACAGGGCGTGCAAATGACATGGTGGAATTAATTAAGTCTGACTTTTAACTTACTAACTGTAGTTAGTCAGAGAGAACTGTTTCTGTTAGTAGCACACAACTAGACACATCTACCTTATTGGTGTGTCAGTAAGGTTTTTCCCCTGTGCGCTGATCAAATTTTTTGTTAGGCCTGAATCTAATGGAAGCTGTAAGTGCAAGTGACAATAAGTAGCCCATTCACAAAAGTAAACATATGCAGGGGAAGCCATTTTAATGCATGATGAGTTCCATCTATTGTGATAACAGAGCAACAACAGTTGCTGTGTGGTGTCCTTTTTAATGGTCAGTTTTGTATGTATTAATCCTTAATTACAGGTGTAGACAGGATTTTGGAAGGAAGGTAGACTCTACCGATCTTAGAATTCTTATTCAAGCTCAAGTCAAAAAAACAAGGACAAATGCCCTAGCCTCATAGCATTTGTGTAGTTATTGGGATATTGCCTTAGGCAAGTAGGTCTGCTTCCTTTTTATTTTGTCAAGCATCATATTAACTGCTGTAAAAAGTGATCCTGGAGAGATTAAGAGTGTTTATTAGATTGTAAGGCAGATTAATTCCTGGCCTACGCCAAGGCTTGCATTGCAGGTTGCCAAACAGTGGTCTTAGTTAGGCCATTTTCTCCTGCTGTCCTCTTGTAATATTGCATCAGTAATAAAAGGTTTCCTTTTGCAAGGACATACTTCATACCCTCATTTGACAGGGCATTGTCTGTGAGGAGGAACACTGATCTTCCAAAAATAACCCTCTGCTACATTACATAGATACCTCACATGCATCAAACACCAGACCGCAGGCTGAAAGTGATACTTAAAGAAAATATTCATCAAAACCACTTTGCTGTATACTGTGCTTTATCAATGAATAAGAATATGTCAAAGTTGAATTACATCCAATTGCAAATGAGGCTATGTACAGCATCTTGGCAGCACAACTCACAAAATTAAGAGACACAATATACAAGGACTCATCACAACGTACAATATCACAATGATAAATAAATATGATGATATAGTATGACTGATATAATCATTACAGACAAATATAAACAGACTACTACGGTGACACAACTGCTTAATTAACAATTTGTCAGTCAAAGCTGTATTCTCATTATGAAAACAATTAACAGCCTTTCGCTGATAAATGTCTCATTACTCCAGAAATATGCACTGATTGAAGACTGAATCAACCACAAAATTGGTGGCATATAATGTGTTATCAGTGACTCACTGAGTTGATCCACTGCTTTCTACTTGCTGTAGAAAACAAAGTAGATTTATTGGTTTGATTTTGATTGGTTAACATAACAGTTCTTTGTGCTTGATGGCTTTGTATTCTATTGGTGTATCACTGTCTTACTATGTAAGGCATTGCTGATGGAAATGAGAATGGTTATCACACAAAAACATGTTCTCAATTAATTTTTGTCCTTTTCTTTGTAATATTAGAACACTGAAAGAATAAATTGCAGCTCAAAAACACAATAGGAATGTAGGTATCTTAGGAATGTTTCTACAACAAATCTTAACTTGGAAAAAAAAATATTTTTTAATTTTGGTGCGTTTTTCCATATATTGATGCATTTAAAAAGACAGAGTAAGATGAGGAGTATGCTGTCCACTTTCAAATTAAAATATTTCATCCATATTCACCTGCTTCAATACATTAACACAGCTCTTCTTAGACTTCATGTCTAAAAGACAAATGGACAAATGTAAAACACAACTACATTCCTGTGTAAGAAGGCTACAGTATACGACTTGTATTAATCCTTTAGTAAACCTTAAAGAAGCATGCTATCAGCCAATAAGCCCTCATATGGTAAATAAAAAAGCACACCTACTCATTCCAACTTATCTCCAGGCTGCTGTTATTGGTATCATGGAATCCATTAAATTCACATCATAGTTTTGTTTTTTATATTATTTCCTTGCGAAGCAGCAATGGGACATATGCATATGCTAGTAGCAAGTCGCCTATAGCTCAAGCGATTATGTAATTGATACTGAGCAGCTACTGTCAAATACACCTGCCAGCAGATCCAGTGTTACTTCACCATCAGAAACCTGAAACTGGAAACAAATACAGAGCATCCCTAAGCAATGACACTATAGCCTGGCATTATTTCACTGCACTGAACATGCAACTGTGCAGTTCTGAAACCTGCTCTTCTTTCTGAATTTTCCTGTTTCCAACATGAAAGCAAGGAACCTTCCCCTGTTACTCTCGAGGAGTATTCTGCATGTCTCTCAGATCTGAGGAACCGGCTTTGCATAACCAATCACCCTACACTTTGTTGGCGTCCAGTAAGTTTGAGAACAAACAGAATTGAAATGCAATAGGGCTTTTGCTCAAACAGCACATATCAAAAGTAGCAATGATCCGGATTGCTTTACTGCAAAGAAAAACATGACAGGACATCAAAGGGAAAATACAAACGGACAACACCTTTGACAATATAGCCTTTACAACAGTCTTAGTAGAGACAACATTAGATTTAGATTTTTTTAAGGATGTTTTATTTGCAGTCTCCATTTTTCAAGCTACGTTAGTGGTATGGCAGCCTTATTTATCACTGATAGCACAGTTCCACCTTAATAAGATGTAAACATTTACAATAGGTGGAGGAAGCCCCATTTAACTGGTAAAGTATAGGCTCAACAAAACCTGTTACGAAACCAAAATGACACTGTTTGATAGAGCTTTGTTTATCTAAAACACATTGTTACATCTGTCTGCCTTTCTGTATGGCAGTCTGATGTTTCAACCTTACCGTATAGAAGCCAATCCTACAGAGGGCTAGGGAGAGCTGCATGCATTCAGACATCGTCCTCGGCGATAGCGTTACCCCCGACAACAAACAAGCCAGCCAAAGTAATCGAATGAGACGTGGGGAGGAAGTAGGGAACTGCAGACAGGCAATCGCACTAAAGTCGAGGGGAGACCTGGTGCGGCGCGGTACGCGAAGCACAACTTCGGCGGAGAGGCTTGGGGACGTAGACAGAAAACTGTTCCCTGTTCATTGATAAAAAAAAAAAAAAAAAAACAGAGGGACCACAGAGCAGTACAGCTTTCAGATTAGCACCGGGATATCTTCATGGAGATTAAGGGATCAGAGACAATCACGTTCAAAAATAAAACTCTGAATTGGATTAGAGATTATTGAACTCGTGCACAAACGAATGGTACACGAAAACACAGTTGCGGTCACGAGAGGAAATAAAAGGCAAATTCGCCGATTGAGATCCACAATTCGCTGTGAGTGTAGAGTCTGCAGGTGTTCAATTTGATTTGGCAAGCCTGTCTCATAGAAACATCAACCTGATGTTCAGCAATATGAATGTGAACACGGCCATATATCCATTTATCACCTCTCTTTTCCATTAGCTGCGCTGTCAACTGCTAAATTGAGGGCAAACAAACACGAGAGAACCATCTGTAATTCTATGAGCAGTAACGGAAGATAGCCAGTGCCCTTTCCCCACAAATTCACGTTTTTGATTTGCACCAGTAATGAGTGCACTTCTACGTTAGAAGACCTCCTCTCCAATGTGAATTAGGTACACAAATCAGTGCAGTGAATCGGAGAGGTGAGAGTTTTTTCTGATCCAATCTGATATTTAAATTTTACATACAGTGGTTAAATTACTATTAAAATCGCCTACTGCCCAACAAACGGTTTTCAGTGATGGTTTTACGGCACGTTACACAATTTTGCTGTCTGCTGAAACCAATCAGAAAAAAGTAAAACACACAATCAGAAGTGAATTACACAATATCCTTTCAATGTTACGGTATATGTACTGATGTTTCTATATTGTGGAATTGCAGCAGAATGTCATCCTAGGGATATCATGTGTATTATTAATTAATTCAAAATCCACAAAAAGTCTCGTTCTTGCCTCAACTGTGTGATCAATACATTTATTTACTCATGGTTGTCCTCAAGCTTACGGATAAATGTATCTGAACAGATACACACAAATGCAGTTTCAGCTCATTATTATGCAGTTATAAATGACCAATACTTGACCTTCCTATTGTCATTCAACATGCATATTAATAACCTAAGGTTTCCTGTAAGGTCAGACCAGTAGGCACACACAAAGCAGGTGGCTGTTGTGGTTCTGACAGATGAATTATTGGTACTCCATTCAGACACCACTCTGTATTTACTTCCTGCAGAGAGCAACTCCAGGCAGCTCTTAAACCTTATCAGAGCAGGTCAGCTCACACCCTCTGGCAGAAACTAAGATGTGGGGGAAAGATAGCCACCAATGTTTTATAATGGTGAGTGACCTGGGCTTGTAACTCTGAGGCTGTAAGTGTGATACATAGATAATTAACCTCCCTTGATTCTGACAAACTACTGTCTATTTTACGGCATTACATCACCCAACTTTGGGGAAATTCTTTGCTGCAAAATCAATCGTCACTTATGAGTTTTGACTAAATGTATGCAAGACTCCAACGGGAAGTGGCTATTCAACCAAATAAACCCACCCTCATAACAATGAGAGCCAATTAGGCAATCAATATCACAAAACCAGCCTGGACCCTAGTGGTTAAGGTGCCTGACTGGGGCCCAAAAGGTCCGTATTTCAAGCCCCAGTGTTCCCAGGATAAGGTCAGTGCAGCTTAACCGCACATTGCTCCCAGGGGGGATTGGCCCCTGGTTATACACAACCGTAAGTCAATTTTGATAAAAGTGTAAGCTGAATAACTGTAATGTAACACATGTTTTCCAGATGCTGTATCAGAGATTTTGTTTATGTAGATTAACAAGTGAGGAGCTACCACTGTACCTTTGAGAAAGAAGTACTTCATGAATAATCATGTCACCACCTATAAGGTGAGACTGTTGTGCCAATTTAGTGGATTACTTTATAACTATACCTTACACTGCTGATTTTGTCAGAAGAAGAGCATGTGTGCCTAAACTGTCCACACCTGATTTTCCATTTTCCATGTAACATTAATCTTGACACACAAGTGTACATGAAGATTCACAGCCACTTACAAGAATATACAGCACTGAAGTGGTTATGGTTAATTGAGCTGATTTCATGCCTTTTTGCTTTTGAAGAATTTTATACAACAAACATATAAAAACACAATGCTACTTTACATGGGAAGGTTCCGAATTTTGGCAACTACATGGCAAAACCACATCTAATAAGCCTGCAACAAAATAGAAGAAATCCAGGGAAGGTGCAAAAATTGATGTTTAAATGTGGGATGCAGGAGAAAAAGCCCATTCATATGAAAACGCCTTTCAGCCATTTCTGCAGAATCTTCCACACAAAGGGAGGCCACACAGCACTTAGGAATACAGACCAATTTTGTGAATCTTCCATCAGCAACAGAAATATTACAGAACCCTCTAACGTAAGAAACATAAGAAAAATGGGTAAAATGAGTCACCTGTAACAGCCATACTGGAGATGAAAAATGAGTATTTTTAACCTCTCATCTCCACTGCAGTAATAAATCTTGTCCTGTATGGCTAAGCATTCAGTGGTCTGTGTGACACAACCCTGTACCTCAGTGTGCTAATGGCAATGGCCTTCATTTATTCTTCACCATCCAAGGATGAGATGAAGAGAGGGCTTGATTTCAATTAGAGGGAGGGGGAATATCTCAACAAATTAATTGCCAGGGAAAGAACAAAAAGGCCATCCCGGCAAACAATGACACCAGCCTCCGTTTTCAATTAAATCAAAGAGGAGGACAGAGAAAACCCATTTCCTCAAGGTAAAGACTTTTAAGGATGAATCTTTGTCTAAAGCATGTGGACATCATCAGCTGCCATTGCAAATACGTTTAACTGGTATTAAACATCAGCTTTGTATGCAGCATACTATACAAACAATGTTTTAGCGGCTCTGCACCACAGTGTTCCCTTTTTAAAGCCACAATGTGAAATTAGCCATGTCAATTGATTTGGCTGAGAACATTTAAAGGTGTAATGAAACTGAAATGGCACATTTTACTGCTACAGAAATACTGGTGGTTTTAATGCAGAATTTACACAAAGCAAACAACTGCTTATGCAGGAACTGTATTAAATGTAATCCCACTTCCTGGTTTCGATGATCTGATGTGACAAAATTTATGAACAGACCACTGACATATCTTACTTATTATATGAACAACTGTAATTTTAAATTATGTGGTTTTTTTTTACTTTCCCACCAACTTTCCATTTTCCCTAGAAAGATGGGAACAAATTCAGGGCACTATATCACTTTCTATTCAAAGCAGCTCGCATTTATTGCTGTTGAATGAATATTAATAATTCTGTCTTTACTGTTATCCTATCTAGGTTTCTGAGCGACATCTGAATCCAAGAAGAGGAGCCAAGTCAAAGCCATGGTCCCAGCCCAGGCAGTATCTTCAACACCCTGTTCTCCAGTTTTTCAGTCAAGCTCCCTATGTCACACGCTATCGCTTCTGACCGTGACTGGCAGCCAGTCACAAATCCCAGCCTCATTGCTGGACCACAGACCTTTGGTTTAACACTGGAGCAGCATCTGCTGTTCTCAGCACAGAATGTAAAGGGAGGAACGTGCTGGTTTCATGTTTCTCCTAGCGCCATTGTCTGGGTCAGTCTGGGACGGATGTTGTGTTTTGAGAAACCGGGAAGCTAATCACGCTCTGAAATTCCAGGAAAACCTACACGCTGTCATTTTCAGAGAAGAAAAGCCCCCATGCCATGTTCGTCATAGGTACTTGGAGGTACATTTAAGTAATGTTACACAGATACCATTGTTACACTCTTTCCCGCATACCAAGAATTTATGTATCCTTCCATTATTCACTGGGAAAGAAAATAACACTGAGTACATGAAATAAACTTGAAATATGTACTTCTTTACCCTCTGAGGAGTTCTTCTTGAGTAAAAGCACAATACTGTAGGTGACCAGTCTTATTAATGTGGCTATTAGTCTCACCCAGTGGAAAACACAGCCAGTGTCACAACTCCAACCTCTTTCAGAGAATAAACCCAGCATGAGTCTTAATTAAAGCAACTTATTTCCTTCTCACCTTTTTAATTATTCATGGATCATATCAGTTTCCTCCTTGCAGTGTGAACAGTTCCTGTTTTTCTTTTGCTCCCATGTAACACTCTAAGTCCGATACACACATTACAGTAAAATATTCCCCCAAGTTGGAGATGTGTCATATAAACATGTCTTTCAATCACCTTAGATATTTACTGAATCAAACAGGCACATACTGTATGGATCAAATGATGTTCCAGCTGTACATTTGCAAAGTAAAATGCTTAAAGTATTAAACACTTTTAGCAGTCTGTTTATAGAGCTGAATATGACTTTATATGTAATCAAAAGAGGTAGAATAGTACAACCACTTGGACTGAACCTGCAACCCCTGACCGTCTACTCCAAAACTTATAAAGGCATGATTAATTCCAAAATTTGGACAGCAATGTTTAAAATGTATTGTCAAGTGCTGCTTCACTGATGCAGTGATAACACAGTCCGGTAGAGGAGCCTCACATAGAATGTTATACAATCGATGCATGCTTCAAATACTTGAAAATCTCGAGAGCAGAGTCCTGCTCTCCCATTGGCTGATGCTTAAGACGTAACTCCTCAAACCCTGTAGCCTCTCGCACTCTGGGCAGACGTCTGTTTCAGATTAGGGTCCACTCCACTCTCTTTTCCATGCTGTGTACTAATATTTTGGAAGACCTCACCATGGCAACTGCAAACACAAAGTGCCTACGAACTAGAGAGCACTGTTCTTAATAGTATTTTAGATACAGCTGTTCAAATGGTAATGATTGTGATGCTCAATCGGTTCTGAGATGCTGCTGTAGAAAAGCAAGCAATCCTAGTACATTGTGAGGCCTTACAATGGTACGGATTCTGCTTTCCTTCACAGGGAAAATATTGATTGCTCTGTGGGAGCGGACCCAAGAACACAGCCCATTCTGTGCGCCAGAACTGCAGCTTGATGGAGAGGAGGGTTGGGCTCACCTCTGATTGAGTGACTAACCTTTCAGAAGAGCCAAGAGCTGTGCTTCGCCAGCCCTCCGTTTTACAGATGTGCTTTTCTCACATGCACATTGGCAGCAGATACTCCTTCAAAGCTGTGCATCATAGATGACCGATGCCGCTTAAAAATTAATGCAATCAATACCTCCTTTCACTAGCGTCTTCCTTTAGTTACTGTTTAGCAAAGGTGAACATTTCATGCTCTTTTAAGACGTTCATCCCTGTGAAGTGAAGATGCACTTCCATGTGCTGAAAATTTTGAAATTTAGCCTTGATAGAAGAATCTGTTTTAGAAGAAATGTGATATTCATGTAGTTCAGTTAAAAATGGGTTGCACTTAAATTGTCAATTAAAAATATCTGAATAAATTCAATTTGAACATTTGTATTTACTGAACAAGATGCATTTATTATTTAAGTTGCAGATATTTTATGCTCTTCACCTTTCCTCTCCCAAGTTAGAATGCCTTCTTATATGCATATGCCATGCCACCTCAAACACACAAACGCACACTCCCTTCTGAAATACATGATATCAGCCTCCACTTCTTTTTAAATTACAGTTCACAATTTCAGCCTTCAAAGATAGGAGGTGGAGGAAGTAGCTTTTGGCAACTTATTAAGGCAGACAGACCATTCATTGACCAGTAAATGAGTGAATAAAAACAGATATATCTGCCAACTTGAACCATCCCTCCCAGGGAAATTTTAGCCAATCGGAAGTGGCCCTCCATTCTATATATCATTACAGATCTACATTATAAAAAATCTAAAATCTCCCTGGGAGGGATGGTTTGAGTTGGCAGATATATCTGTTTTTATTCACTCATTTACTGGTCAATGAGACACACACACACACACACACACACACACACACACACACACACCCCTGTATAACCCAGGAATGCATGACTTTAGGAAACCAGTAAGCAAGTTCCCAGTGTCATTCCAGTTGTTCATGACTGAATCACTACCAGGCGTTATTCAAACAAACAGGCCTCAAAGTGGCCATTGTTAATCTATTCTTTCCCTGTACTGAGTGCTAAAATGGTCCACTGCAATGTGGGCATTGTTCCCCAGACATTCTATTACTGGAGATGATATACCTTTCTGTGATAGTAACATCATCAGTATCATCTCAGAAATCCTCCCGTAAGACCAGACTCACTAATGTTTATCCAGTTCTAGTTTTGTGCAACAGGTGAAAGCAAGAACAAATTGGGTGTCATGTACAGTAGCAATCTCATTTGTTATCTAACAAGGTGTAAAAAAATAAATAAATTCAGCAACAGGACCTTTGACTGTTGTTCGTGGCCCCCAGAAAAGATTATAATTTTTCTCGTTTTCTCGGTAACTGCTGTTCTCTAATTAAACATAAAGCTCTTTAAAGCAAAGTATTTATCTACGTATTCCATGGAAATCACTACAAGATAACAAGTTCATACAAAAATTACTGCAATAAAAGGGATTTCCCAAGAGACCGGTTTTCCAAGAAACCATCATGAAATTTCAACAAAATAAAAAATCTCCAACAACGACAAAAACGCACCACAGTATCAATCCCGTTGCAATAAATTAGACTACTTATCTCTCAGGCCATCAGTGATCAGATATGTTAAGAGAATAGCTTAAGCTTTTCCATTATATCAACTAACTTTCGTTATTGACACCATAAAGCATTGTAATAATGACAACAGGCTAAGCATCTAAGCATTAATAACACGATTATTGAACGACTATTGTAATTAACCATACATATGTCCTCTGATGATGCATAGAAAGATTTGATTACAGCTAGAAGTGGCTGTAAATACATTAAACATGTGGCATACAATTGCAAACGAAAGCAAACCCATTGCTCTTTCATTATCATTAAGCAGATAGACATTAACTGTGTTGCCAAATCACCTTCCAGCGAATAATATGCATCTTCCTTGTATTCGTCATGCAAACTAGTTTAACATGTCTTAGTTTTGTTTTCGCACTATAGTGTATAAATATTGCTACAATGAGTAAATAAAAGATTACGTAGGTAGAAATGTTCATCACGATTGGCGGCTATCCAGTAGCCCACTGCTAGCTATCTAGTAAACGTTAGCTCTATGTAGCTAACCGTAAGGTTATATGATGATACCCAAACCGAATACAAACCAGCAAAGTGCCAATTAGTTTATCTGTTCCGCAAGTGAGTAGACTATCGCAATGGTTATCCAGTCATTTTAAATTTATCACAGACATATCAGATATAAGCAAAATAATGGATTATTGCCATATTTAATTTCGCTATGTACATGTGTCAGTTAAAGAAAATGAAAAAAAAAATACATCCAAAACAAAAGATATAGATTAAATCCATACCATATAATCCATGTATTGTGACAGCTAATGTCCAAATTCTTCCAAAGAAAGCAGAAGTCTTTATGGTAAGGCTGTCTCTTGTACTTGACGTAACGTTAACGGATACATTTAAAGTAGTGCGGCTAGCAATGGCATGACGCTTTGTATTCCCCGCCTTACTACTGCTGAACCAAATGTTATGAAGCTAGTCAGCCAAGTTTGCTCTGACGCTATCTTGCTAGCGACGTAAGAATTTATAAAAAGCCTCGTAGCGCCAGGGTGTCTGAACGCTTGATTTGCAATGTCAACTTTGTCTGACCCTTGCTGTTCTTATGACTTGTAATTTTATTGCAATCCCCAGATTTCAACTGCTCCCTACTGTTACCATTTAAAAATCTGTGCTTTATTATTGGTGGCCACCGTGACAACCTTCTATGCTATTACGTAGAGTAATCAGCTGATTGAGCACGTGGTAAGGAAACGCCTCTATCAGCTGTGAGGTACAGATAACATTGCCATCGTGTGATAACAGTATCTTTCCAAGATAAACCATTGAGCCTTTTTTCATGTCATTAGGTAAATACTGTCAGGGCACTTACTGTATGCTGTGTGAATAGCCAGAAGGAACTTATCTAAGTCTAGTGTTGTTCTGTATCATTGAAGAGTGGTATTTTTCTTCACAATGTATTTCTTCTGTTTGTTTGGTGTCAGTGAAATGACAGAAATGACACCTGATGTTTGTCATTCTGACAACCCTTGACAGATATACTAAAAGGCAGATGGGGCACTCTTGATCCATTGCAGATACACTTCACTGTCTCTCCAGATGCCACCGTTTTTCTGGGCTACTGACTCACAAAAAAGACAAAAGGGTTTTATTATGGTACATCATAAACTAAATGGCTATACCACAGTCTAGGGGTGATCAGCACTAGTCCTGGAGAGGTTTAAGGTCTGTTGGTGTTACTCATCACTTAATCTATCATTTGAAGCAATTACATAGTTTTTTTTTTTTTTTCGCTTCATCCAATTGGCTGGGTATGGACTGTCAGCTGATTTTAGGTAACGACTGACAGCTTGAAAGTAAAAGAGGAGGAACCTCCACTCCAGGGCCTGAATTGGCCACTGCCTGCCATATAGACTTGTCTGTCTACAGGCTTGTATACCAGGATGGAATTAATCACGTTCTTCAATGCAAACCTATATCTGCAGAATGCAAGGGGGAATGATCAAATCCAGAGATTGTGACAACATCAGAACATCCTACACATTATACACTTGGAGCAGTATGACCATCAGTTGTCAGGAAACCTGGAACAGACATTTAATTATGGCATATATTGAGGTTTCTAGACAGCTGAGGGAGTGCACTTAAATCATTGGCTGTATAGCTGGGACTTTCACAACGGGGCTACACACAGATCACTGCATAATCAACACACTGTCTCATCAAGGTAATGTAACTTATTCATTACCTTCGCTGAATAAGTGTCCTTTTCTGCTTAGCATCGTGACATGCACTTACACTGATCCCTGTTTTAGAGAGTGAAGGATGAACATGGTGGATCAGAAGTTCTCCCAGATCCCAGTTTTGCTGTGTAATTAGTGATCTAGAACACAGCTGTGTCAGTTATGATGCGGGGATTCTGTGGGTCTGACAAGATTGACTCTAACTAGTTTAACTCATGTCTCTCTCCCATCTTCAGTGTATCATTAGCACCACTTAGTCCTGTTCAGATATTGATGCTGGAACAGCTAATGGTGCTTGCTATTTCACTGCTGTTTCTGCCATGTCATATTCTTTACTGCCTCTAGCTGGGAGAAAAACATTTAGCTGTTTGTTGAATGAAATAAAACATGCAGGTCCAACTTAATATAATCCTTATCTCTTGAACCCAGTGTGCAGCGTAATAAAAGACGAATTGAATAATCCATTAACCCAAGGGATTACATTCATTTTCAGTTTTTAATATTTGACTGTATAAATCAGTCATTTTCTGTACTGTTGGAGTGCACAAGGGTGTTAGTGTATGTGAGGAGGTTTTCTTGTCTTGTACACAGTTTTACCATTTGCATTATTCCATTTGCCTTCTCTCTGACATGTAACTTTCCTACTTTGCCACACTGAAGCGTTTAGAGGAAACTCTTATACAGTGTGACATACACAGTAAGTATGTGATAAATCCATTCATACAGTTGGATAGTTGCAAAAGCATTTCAGGTTAAGTGGCCTTTCTGGGTATGGTGACAATGTTTCCTGAAACCTTGAATCGAACCTGCAACCTCTGAACTACAGTCCCAGTTCCCTACACATTATACCACATTACTGCCCTTCACACTCAGGATGTGATTGATCAATTTAAACCACAGCTATGCCCTGCAGTGTTCTTAGGTTAAACTCAGAAAGTCATGACAGAAAGCCATTCACACATTTTCAGTAATGATTTTGTCAGCAGAAGATTGCCTCATATACTAATGAATAATGCTTCATTGCACAAATGATTGCATTAGCATCCTTGTGGTCACATAAAGGAGTTTCACAAGTAACATCAATTATTAAAATTACTGGTATTACAATAACTTCCATCTGTAAAAATAACATATATATTATCAGAGTTAATGACAAAGTTAATGACTTGAAGTATAAACACAATAGCATTGCAACCAGGAACTACACCAATTAGTTGTCTACTGAGAAACTGGGAAAGGGAGGGTTTTTATATATTACACTGTATCAGAGTTTAAAAACTACATCTCTGTAAGGTTGTAAGTGTTCCTAGGGGTGGATTTGGAAAATTCTGCGAAGCGCTTCTATCTCTGCCTTCAAAAGTTTCAAAAAGCAAGAGGTATCCAAATACTCACAACTAACATTGTCTCCAGAAAGGCTTCGCAATATTATGTTGTGAGAACATTCAACATTTTGAGAATTGTGAGGACAACAGCTTACACTGTATGGCTATACCTCACTGTACAACAAAACAATACTACACCAGTGCTGTAACAGCATCCCAGAAAATCATTACCTATTGAACTGCCTTAAAACAGCTGTAAGCATACCAGCATCTTGCAAACTGGCTTTTCAGTGGACTGCTTGCTACAAACCCATTCACAAACTATTTTAGTTAATTCTCATCTAAATTGCTTTGTCTCATCTGAACACTGTAGTGCAGTTTTGCCAAATACTGACAGAACACCATCTGTGCTGACAGCAGGAAGCTAGTGAACCAGTGTATGCATGCTAGCTCAGATCTATCCAGTGTCTTGCTTGATGTGTGTTCTGAATTAATTCAAAGGATTGAAATGGAAAAAATACTCTGATACAAATTTACAGAGAAATCTGTATATTAAGTGACAAAAAGGTTCTTTTTGATTGATATAAACATTCTATACATTTTATTCAACCCAACATAAAATGCAGAAAATGCAAACATGCATAGCATATTTCTTGCACTATACAACCAATAGAAACCATGTTAAGTATAATGTTATGGTCTAATAGCCAGTGTAATCATTTGTCAGTAGCTGTAAACCTGGAAATATACTTTATCTTGCTTCTAAAATGTCAAAAATGTGATTTTTATCATGTTTAAAGTATAGGGAGGTGAAGGTGATGTCATGACCATCAATGGGTGGGGCTACAATTAGCAATAAATCACTGATTTGTTTCAATCAATCACAAGTCTTTTCTCTTTACCAACAGACAAAATGATTTGGTCAAATTATTGCATAACTGGCTTATGTACTGTGCCTTCACCCAACGTTTATGTCGCCATACCTCATTCCCTCAGCAATAAAGCTGTCAGGAGTTGAATATTGGGTTTACAGTGACCTCTAGTGGAGGGATTCTATTAATGTGTAGAATCCTGTAAATGTCAATAACAAAAACACATTCCATTTCTTCTGAAACTGTTGAAATAGTTGAGAAGTTGTCCTCTGTAGATATAGGGTTGTGGAGCTGTTAAATAACTCAGTGGTGGAATTAACAAGTTTTTTATTCTTTAATATTTTTTAATATTTGTGCCTCTGGACTTACTACTCCAGCACCCACACCTATGCAAAGGGCACTTGAAATGAAATACTTCAACTTTTGTGTTACCCGTACCTATGTGACAATCACTGCTCTATCCCCAAGACCGGTTACTGTCCAACAAAACATAGCAAACAACAGAGGAAGGTGTATCACGTATCACTCACTGATGATAGCTGTTAGCCTGGCATGTGATTGTGAGGAATGAATGCATCAGTAAATTGAAAAGTCCTGCT
The DNA here is from genome assembly GCA_022829145.1 of Albula goreensis. Lineage (NCBI taxonomy): Eukaryota > Metazoa > Chordata > Actinopteri > Albuliformes > Albulidae > Albula > Albula goreensis. The sequence goes on from CM040744.1 coordinate 13,324,510, forward strand.
TAATCCCAGTGGGGTGAAGCGAACTGTGTCCTGTCATTGTCATTAGCCACATATTGCTATGAATCTAAAGTTGGAGCTCAAACCTGTAACACAGCAGCCTGGGATGTGCCCATAGCAAGCACGATTCTTCTCAGCTTCTTTGCAGCCCTGTACATTTAGTCTTATTTAAGATCTCTTTCAATCTCCTTCTTATTAAGTGTTGCTTGACGCCAGTAACATCTACTTACATTACTTTCCTGTATGTTATCTTTGGTAAATTACCACTAGATGGCAATATTTGTCAACAATGCATACTCAAATTACTCTCCAAATTATACCCTGACCTGTTTGGCCTTGATGTCTTAAATTTAGATAATATTAAACTATTTCAGTTTTATTAAGGTACAAACACATATGCCATATCTGTACAACAGACAGCTTGATTTTTAAACAATGATTTATACAGAGTCCAAAGCTGGAGCTTCCCATAATTGTTTTGAAAACAATCAATAGTATTCATCAAATGGAACATTATCATGTATATAGCAATGTCCAACTCTGATTTTAAAATAATAAATACAAATATTTAATAATTCAGTGTCAAATTAGCAGATATACACTAACTTCCACAGAACTCCTCTTCTGGTTTGAATTTTCACCTCAAGTTAAAATTCACAAGAGGATCAAGAATCCATTTCAGACACAAACCACTACTTGCATACACTGTGAATCAGTATTCAAGCCCACAAATATATAAGATTATAGTTTCACTTCAGAGTCCTGACCTCATTTAACCATCTTGCTGAAAAGGTTACAAGCTATGCTGCACACTTAAACTCCCAATGCCACATCAGTGTTTCAGGCAGAGCTAAGACTGAAATAATACTGATACACCATATGTCTTACAAACAAACAGAGACCAGGGAACACCTTCCCCAGCTGGTCTGAGTTTTGCGTTGGCACATGCAAAAGGGTCAAGTGACAGAATTTCCATCATGAGCTCACCACATACCTGACCTAGTTAAATCACCATGTATTAGCCTGGGTGCTTGACCTCAAGGACACACCCACCTGTCAATAAAAGCTTATATTCCAAAGGCAATCACGGACATAATGAGACAATATGAGAATCACATGCAGCATTACAATCAACTGTTAGCCTCAGTGTAAATTCTCCATTAGGTAGTGTGTAAGGAGATTATTTTTGGAGGGGTAGATATGTGGATATCCAGGGAATCCCCACGGGTATGCTTCATGTCATGGTCTGAAGTCACCCTTGCCAGCTTTAAAAAGGATCAGTTACCCTCCCCACACCCGTCATACACATACACCCTTGGAAAAGAAACATTACCACCTGCTAACCTTTTTATAGACATTGCTGCTGATTTCATCTGACTCTGTCAAGTGCGTCGCGCCACCAGCGACAAAAGGAGCCTAAACAGAAAGCCATGGCGGGAGTCGGAGTCACCATCACGCACTGGGTTAGAAGTCCAGTGCGCTACCAGTCCCACTTCGAAGCGGGGGACTTGGAGGACCTCGCGGAGGACCATCGCCTGTTCGCCCTTCCCGGGCCTGCTACCGCAGAGGTTAGGGCTGAAACCGGAGACGCTGCGGCAGCAGCAGCGGCGGCGTCGACAACGGGGGATCACAGCGACGGACGGGGCAAAAGAACGGAGCCCGCCTTCCAGGTACTGCTGGACGTCACCCAGTTCAGGCCCGAGGACGTTTTGATTCAGGTGCACGAGGGCTGGCTGCTGGTCAAGGCGCAGCACCCGTCCAGGATGGACGAGCACGGGTTCATTTCCCGAAGCTTCACGCGACAGTACAAACTGCCAGATAACTTTCAGGCGGGGGACTTAAGAGCTATGTTGTGTCATGATGGAATACTAGTGATTGAGTCTAAATAGTTTGTCTCTGGAGCCCAGAAAACAGCACTGTTAATTAATTACCCCACTTTAGTAAAAACTCCAACAACGATAAATACCAGGAGACTGTAAACAGATTCTACCTGCATGTGGAAAGCTTGCTGTTGGTTTTAAGTCAGAATATTGGTTTAACGCTTTTATTTTCCAAATAATTTACATGGCTGTGTTTATTATGCAGTTGTAGTAAAACTGTTGTAAATGTAAATCAGGCTGTAATTAAACTGAAACATTTTAAAGTAAATAAGTTGTTGAATGCATGGATGGTCTCTGTGTCATTAATTTACTATTTGAAGAAACTTGTTGAAGAAAATGTTAAGGTGTTTATTTGAACCTATTTATACAGCTCCCCTTCTTGATTATTATTGATAATTATGAATACATTCAGAAATGTGACATTTAGGAAGAGGTCTTGCACTGTCAAATTGAGAAATGGAATGTTGTAGATTATGATGCCCTTACTGACGACTCCTCCACCCCTCCCCCAAGCCTCTTATAGCTGTAATTCTTATCAGAAACGTCTGAAACTGATAAATGTTGAACACAGCAGCAGGAGAACGTTTGCATTGTCTGAACCCAGAGAGCTGACTTCACATCTATGAATAGCTATGGAATGTTGTGCTTGGGACACGTGGCCATAAAATGTGTCTTGTCTGATTTGCCCGGGACAGGTTTCGCATGCTATTCTCTCAAGAACCCTTTAGTGTAGTACCAATTTGGACAATAACTGCAAGGACATAATTTGCAACAAGGAAAATAATATGTTGCCTTTTGTCAAGCATATTTCTCTTAGATGTGATTGACGAAAATAATTGTGATGTCATATTCATTGTGTAGCCTACAAATTGCATTGCTACATCCCTAGATATTAATGTATTCATTTCAACCACATGGTAAAGTATCCTTTATTATATCCTTTTATATGGTTATGTTGTTTTGGAGGGAGAAAGCGGCGATCTGCCATGCTCTGTGGAGTTTAAAGAATGACATTAAGTTGGTCAGTGGACCCACTTTTATATGAAAAGCTCATTATTCTATTGTGCTGTAGTGGAGGAAAGATCAGACCGTTATGGACCATAAGCTATAAAAATATAACCGACATACATCGCATTTTACGTTCTCACAGTAGCGTGTGAACAAATCTATATTTTTACAAAAAAAAAAAAAAAAATGTACACAGTTTTAAGATGTTTACACCAGTTCACTTTCTGGCACGTCAGGTAGCTGCGGTCGATTCGTGTTGTCTGATTGATTGTGCAGGCTCGCTTGGCTCCTCCCTCGATTATCCAGACTGATTACGTGTGGCGCTGTTGCAGTTCAGAAGGAGAGCGAATGTGCTTGCTGCATGATACATGATTCCAACTGCAACTTCGACTTTACACGGGAGAACTACTGGATGCGGGCAGAAATCAACTTTTACCTAAGCAGAGGACTTACTGCTTTATAAAGCAGCCGTCCTAACTTCAGCGGACGATCTTGCAGGTGGGAAAGCAAACACTCTAAGAAATTGTTAAAGGAGGTGCTTTACAAAGTGCCTCACAGTTGTTCGAGTTTGGTTCGGCTGACTTGCTGAGCCCATCTCCGAGAGTTAACTATTATTCTGTTCTGTGCTGCCGTTCTCTCGTTTTTTTCCAAATTATGGCGCTGAGAGCAAGGGCTTTGTACGACTTTAATTCCGAAAATCCTGGTGAGATTTCAGTAAAGGAAAACGAAATCTTGACTTTATACAGCGAACAAGACATAGAGGGCTGGTTTGAGGGCGCGAACAGCAGAGGGGAGAGGGGGCTCTTTCCAGCTTCTTATGTTGAGATTCTCAAGAACGACGCAACCCCTGCGTTCAACAACAGCACATCTGGGGATGCGTACCAAGGACAAGGAACGAGGTATGCCAACACTCCCAGCAGTGGCTACGATGCCTCCTACAAAATTCAGACTCAGGTCGATAACTTCACTAAAGCGCCAGCGTCCAATTTTAGTACTTTCAGCCCTCCAACTCACCACCAGCAAAATTATCAAACCAGCCAAGGCAGCGACGACGATTGGGACGACGATTGGGATGACAGCTCAACTGTTGCGGACGAGCCGGGAGTAGTCGGTGGAAGTTTGCAAGACTATGATGGGAATGGACCGTCTACCTATAGGGTCACAACTTCTTCGATGTCACGAGGTGGAAACGCACAGCACGCTAAAAGTTCGGCAACTGTCAGCAGAAACCTTAACAGGTTCTCTACGTTTGTGAAGTCTGGCGGGGAAGCGTTTGTGCTGGGAGAAGCGTCGGGTTTTGTAAAGGACGGGGACAAAATTTGCGTTGTGATGGGACAGTACGGACCAGAGTGGCAGGAGAACCCATATCCATTTACATGTACAATTGACGACCCCACCAAACAAACCAAATTCAAGGGTATGAAAAGTTACATTTCATATAAGCTGACACCCACCCACACGCAGAGCCAGGTGAACAGACGATACAAGCATTTTGATTGGTTGTACGCCAGGTTGGTGGAGAAATTCCCCGTTATCTCAGTCCCACACATCCCAGAGAAGCAGGCAACGGGCAGGTTTGAGGAAGACTTCATTTCCAAGAGAAGGAAAGGTTTAATATGGTGGATGAACCATATGACAAGTCACCCCGTCCTGGCCAGGTGTGATGTTTTCCAGCATTTTCTCACGTGCAGCAGCACGGACGAGAAGGCCTGGAAGCAGGGGAAGAGAAAAGCGGAGAAGGACGAGATGGTGGGAGCCAATTTCTTTCTCACCATCAGCACGCCAGCGGCCCCACTTGACCTGCAAGAAGTGGAGAGCAAAATTGACGGGTTCAAAGCTTTCACGAAAAAGATGGACGATAGCGTGCTGCAGGTCAATGCCACCATCAGCGAATTTGCCAGGAAGCAGATAACGGGATTTAAGAAAGAGTACCAGAAAGTGGGACAGTCTTTTAAAGCCCTTGGCCAGGCTTTCGAGCTTGACCAGCAGGCGTACTCAGTTGGTCTAAACCAGGCGATGGCGTACACAGCTGAAGCTTATGATGCTATTGGAGAGTATTTCGCAGAGCAACCACGACAGGACCTGGACCCCGTGATGGATCTGTTAGCGCTTTACCAAGGACACCTGGCTAACTATCCAGATATAATTCACGTTCAGAAAGGTAATGCCTTCATCGCATCCGACCTCTTAAGGCTAAGTTGTACAGGGCATTTTCAACAGCACCGCATTAGTCAAGATATGTGGGAATTATCATTTCTTAGTCTCCTGTGAAGGATTTTGGCATGAGTTCATAGATTCAGTGTTTTTAAAATATCTGTGTCGGAGGAGTACACTTTGGCCTACTCTGTCTGCAGCAAATCCGATGCGTAGTAACAATTCTAGTTTGGTTGTAAACATTGAACAGAAAACGGTGCTGGATTTTGTTGATTTTTAAATGGTCTCCACTCTTAGTAGTTTAGGTTGCGGGTTGCATTGAAAGTTAGAAATGTAAAGACAACCGTAATTTTTACCAATCCAGGATATTTGAATACATTCTGCTATAGTTTTCCACGGATAACTATGTTGGGTTTCAGACTCAGAAAAGTTGAATGATTGGGTTAGTTTGGGTTCTGTTAATGTTTTCGAGTCGTTGGGCACGGAAACACCCTTTGAGAACAGAAGGGATTTACAAGTACAGCAGTTATGCAAGAGGGTGTATTTGTTTGGTCGCAGAAGTGTTTTCATATGGGGCCGAAATGTCAATATTGCACGTAGGCCTACTTCTTGCTTGTGCTGCTATGAAAACAATCCTTAAGAAACACTTGTTGCATCGTGTCCTCGAGATTGACGCCGAGAAGTCATGTTCCATGCCATTTTAAATTTTCCTTTCCAATTTTCTGTCAAAACTGTGGGGTTAGCTCACATAGTTTGTGTGTGCGTGTGTGTGTTGGAGGGTGTTACAAGTTGGGCTGTCCGGAGAAAATATGAATGGCATTTTGGTTTTGAAACCCGAGGACCCCTGCTAACAAAGTCTAGTGCAGCCATTAACATTGTCATTAATGGACATTCTTCTGACGTGACAGCTTCTGGCGCGCCACCAGGCAAGATCTGCCAAATATGAAGTAACGGTTTCATTTGAGGGCCCTAAGAATATGAAAACGCCCCTGTGGCCTTTGGCAAACAATTGTAGGAATAAAACAAATAACATTTCCTTTTGATTAGATCTATGACATAGGTCTTTGGGTGCTAGTACTATGTTTAACAACGTTACATATCTAGGGAATGTAACTATAGCGTAAATGTAATTGCACCTGAATTCACGGTGTTTACACAGTTCACGTTTTTAAAAATAGCTACTGAAAAAAGGTGTGTTGCCATGTTACTATGCTGTCAAACAATCATAATATTTCTCTCACCCCCAGTTTAATTTGTGTCATGGTCCTCCATTGTGTTTGCATGACCTTTGCCAGTATGAACGCGTCAGCAGTCTCCAGCATTATCGCAGAGACAAACTGAAATGTTTGCATTGTGAAGTCTGCCCACGCGAGCGCCACGATTGCATCGCACTGCTGAGTCACATGGGCCGAAACCGTTCTGCTGACGCTGTGTGTGTTTTTCCATGGCTAGTAACCATTACATTGTCATACCTGTGCTAACGTTATATGGCGTACAGTTTCCAAGAAACGGAGGTTTTATTCATTATTGTCACCCCTTGTGCACAGAATACAGCAAGTTACAAAGCATTGTGTCTAGGGTTGCAGTAAATTATGAGGTCAATAAGGATTTAGGCATTTCTTTGTCAGTGCAATGGATGCACAGTGGCAAAGAGACATACTTTGTGATATGTTTACAGGAGCATCATTTCTTCAATTTGTGGTTCAAATGCAATCATGGTGCCTTTGACAAACACAGCTGGTGTGTTTCTTTTATGGGTATTGTTTGCTGTCTGAGGGCAATTTTTATTGTAGTGTTTGTGTGTGTGTGTGTGTGTGTGTGTGTGTGTGTGTGTGTGTGTGTGTGTGTGTGTGTGTGTGTGTGTGTGTGTGTGTGTGTGTGCGCGCACATGCACATGTGTTCACGTGTGCATACAGTAAGGCAGTATTTCTTTTTAATCTACTCTTTGCTCAAGATCAAATTTATAAATCCTTAATCAAAGTGTCCTCCCTGTAGCTCTGTGCCAGCATAATTACTCCACAGGTATGGCCTGTATGAAACGGTGCACTGTTGAAAGATTTATACAGCAGTAATCTCAGCACAGAACCATGATGTTATATCAGATGAGCTGTTTCCAGAAGTGATGCCAAATCAGGGCCAGTTTTCAAATGAGTGGCTTGTAAAGATTGCGCTTCATTATAATGCTGGTAAGCTTTCTGAATTGTAAGGGCCTGAAACATCCTGCTGAAAGAATTCATGCAAAGAATTCTGGCCTTGTGGTAAGATTATTTTAACACCTGCTTAAAACCTGTTTGCATGCAAATGCAGATTTGTTCAACTGGAGGGAACACAATTTTGATTACAGAGTGTCATTCAATGGCAGAAAGAATTACATTTATCTGACAAATATTGTTGATGTTGCAGCATTTGACATGGTTTACAATATTGTCCCAACAATAGCAGTATATATATTTTTTTCCTTTTTTGGTGGGGTGGGGGCAGGGTGGCTGAAACCAGTCATTGTAGAACAAGTAACGTCAATGGATGAGGTCATGCATTTTCACCCAGTGTCCTTCAGTTTTGCACATACCGTTTTGAATAACCTAGTGTTTTGTGGCATTAGTCGTTCATACAATTGACTGACCACGCTACAAAGATATGGAAGAACAGGTAATGAATACTATTACTCAGTCCCACAGGACATAGTGTACTCTCCCATGCATTTGCCAGTATTACTGTTACTGGACCCACACTGGCTTTGTTTAGCAGAGATGCAAAGAATCCTGATACATTGTATTAAGGAACTAATTTGAAATATTGGAGGTTGAACCAGTTAGATATCTTTTTATCTCAGGCTTCATTCCTGTAGATAGGGCTCAGATTTTTATGTTGGGCCATTGGTACTGCATTAGAATATATTGAAAGGAACAGTATTGTCGAAAGAACAGGGCTTTTGGCCTCATCCCCAGTTTCTCCAACAGTTTCTAGGTCAAATAATAAAATACAACTGTATAAAGTAGAATTTATATTCTTAAGAAAATGTTCTCTACACTTCCAAACCACTGATAGATGTATATCAGTAAGGCTCTAATTTGTTTTTGGAACCATGTTGTTTTAGAAAGAAAAACCTTGTCTTGCTTTAGGTATTCTTTCTAGTGTACATCAGGGAACTCAGTGTCAGTTTTATATTACAAACCTCTGCTGTTTTCAGAGCAGCATACGGGTTTAATTAAGTTGCCTTTTTATAATTAGAAATGCCTGGAATTCGGATGTGTGCTGACTTAATTGCCTACATGATTCAGCTGTGCCACAGTTTAGAGCAATCACAAAGACCCCAAAGTAAGTGGATTTTTCAAAGCAAATGTTTACTGCTGGTGCTCCCATAAAGGAACCAAGTAACTGGCGGTGAAGCAATTAATGAAGCTCTTGTTAATTGACTTTGTAAGGAGTCAATGCACAATTTGAGCTCTTGTGGCAATTACAGAAGGCCAGCTTTTCTCAGTGCCAATATGGAGTTCACTAGGAGAACCCTGCATCCAAAGGCTAAATTGAAATAAAATGCAAGTTTGTTCATGAGGCTTTCTAAAACCGCTGTTATGAAAAGGATAATCAGATGCTGCTGTGCCTCGGTGCCGTCGAAAACGACTGCCTCGTAGCAATTTGCAGGCATTTGCAATGCAAACACAGAATGCACACTGTTAATGGAATACATGTACAGTGTTTGTTGTAAGACTGAAGAATGGGTGCTCTTAGTCAACTGTGAACTAACACAGAGTTTGTATTTATGCATGTGAAAATTGAGCCCATTCATCTTTTATTCAGTTCAGTTGTTACTGAGATTATATCTGTCATATCATCAGGATAATGATTATGAATGATTGATGATTATGATGCCCACAATTAAATGACCACTATAACCATCCACAGATGAAATGGATCGTTGCACAGTACTGCAGACATGTAGGCTATGGTACAAGTTTATAGCCAGCACCCCAAGGCTAGGTCATTAGACTGCAAGAAAAAGTGTGGACTCAGCAACTGTAACTTGTGCTCTGTGGGAAAGGAAACAGTGGTATAGCTCACCTTTTTTTAAAACAAAAATACAGGTAAAGCTTAGATGTTCATAGCATGCAATTCAACCTGAAACTGAGAAACTCTCCATGCCTGTTGTATCTCAAGCTGTTTGTATTTGTGGGCTGTTTTGCTAGAGAAAGGGGGACTCTCAGGTAAAATTTCTTATAGTGATTTTCTTTATTCTGCATTTAAATGTGGTAAATAGTGTCAGTGATGAAAGGATTAGGAATATGATCGGTAAAGTTGAGTTTCTTTCTCTCACTTGTCCCTATTTTGTCATGTCAGGTGCATTGTCAAGTATGCAGTTCTTGCAAAACTATGCTAATAACCATTCATTTGCTCTGGCAAGTCTTGTTGCGTGTTCCTGATTTCAGCCTGTTCATTGGCTGTTCAGTTTCATTTATTTGCCCTGCTTTAAATCCCATTTATTCACTGTTAGCTCTAGAGCAGTGCTGATTCCCATAGCAGTTATCATTCCAATATGGCCTTTATCAGCTATGCTATAGTGAGCTATTTTTCAGAATGTTTATGTGGCAGGAGACTCCCAGGTCAAGGTTTGCCTGAGGGATTTCAGAGAGGATGTGTACGCACATAGCAGTGAAACATTTGCACAGCTGCACCAAGGCCTACACACCCACTAGTGCAGTTTATCACAGCATGATGTTATTGTTTTATTATTTTTCCCTTGGCAGATGGTTTAATCCGGGACAAAACCATAACTCACATTTCACATTCTCAAGACAAGGGGAAGAAGCAATACAGTGGGGTATCGTAGTACTACTTAAAAAAAAAAAAAAAAAAAAAAAAAAAAACGTTAATTTTTTTGGTTTCGTTTTTGTGAAACTTTGCATTTCTCAACAGTTAATACAGAAATCAAGACATAAATTCAATCAACACATTTTTATGGATTTAGTTATTTTGGTCTCAAGGCAAAGGATTGTTCACTTTTTGTGAATGGTCAAATGAAAATAAAGCCCTTTTTTCACAGTGCTTAACAGCAGTGCATTTCAGAATTGAATCGCAATACTTAAGAGAATCACGGCACCCCTAGAACTACAGCCCTGTTGTGTTGTGGCCTCTGTATCAATATCATATTGTGTCATGACGTCCCCGGCAATGTACACCCCTACTATTCACTTATTGGACACATTGCTCCACAGCAGAGTGCCGTCTTTGGCCTGTACCAAAGAGCCAAAGAAACTTTCTGGCTGAAAGTCCAGCTGCCTGGCTACAACTGCGGTGCTGTCGCCCACAAGTCTTGCCACTTACTTGGCAGGTCAGGCATTGCTGCAAAGTAAATGCGAGTGTCCTCGGTGGTTTCTTCTTCTTCTGAAGTGCACTTCGCTGCTCGCTGCCCTCTGTATGACCCGCTGGTGCGTTACAGTTGTGGGAATATTTGTCACCTTATTTGAATTGCAGTGTTGAACCTCAAATCACATTGGAAAATTTAAGAGTGGAAATGATTTAAACGTCCTTAAAAGACTAAAAGTTCAAGACTGTAAAATAATGTTCTGAATTTTAAGTATTCCCACATGGCTAAAAGTGGCAGCCAGTTTAGCACAATTGGACTATTTTTGCTTTCCACATGTCTGTAATTTCAGTTTTTTTTTCTTGTATGTTTGGACATGATCTTCTCAGAACTCACCAGTGTGATCAGAGTTTTGTCTAGAATAGAAAGGAAGTTTCCTGCTTCTTGGCGGTCAGATTTGACCTTTTTTATCAGGCGGGGGTTGCTTTCGCTGTAAAAGATGTGAGAGATTTGGCTCAAACTCCAGGCCATAAAAGTGGGCGGCCGAAGAGAGACAACTGTATGGTTATTGTGTGAAGACAATAATGTGCATTTATGAAGTGGAGTGCCAGGCCGTGCTCACACTGTGTAGCCTGGAGAACGGCAGTCCCACACTGACACTGCCATGACAGATCCAGTCATTTTCTGCCCTCTCTAGGTTTCCTCACCCAAAAAGTGTGACTCCTCACGGATGTATCCCATTAGGACCTGACCGTATGCTTTCTCATGTTCCTTGCTTTGCAGCCAGTCATATCCTTGGGCAGATTGCATAGTGTGTTTTTTTGCATTTTATAAATTTGTTTCTAGATATTTGGACAGTGGTTAAGCACGCTCCCCAAGGAACAGAGGGAAGTTCCTGGCCTGAACCTGCAAAGAAATGACCATATGTCCAGTTCTCAAACCAGTATGTAGCTAGAGCTAACCTCATCTGCTTTCATTAGAGTGGTAGAGCCATTTTCCAATGGCAGCGGTTTGGGTTTGTTTCACTTATTTTTTGGGATTTGGATATTATTTCACTCCTATCTCATAACCGGTTTACCCTGGTTTTGAAGGTTGCAGGTTCTTGTTATAAAATCATGAAAGCAAAAACATTTCGGCTGACTGTGATCGTGAATTGTTTTGTCCAAAACTAGGTTTTTGCTTTTATCATAACCTGTTGATTCTCACTGCAAGAAGGCTAAGTCCGGGGATTGGCCAAAACTCAGCTGTCTGTGGGCTGCCCTGCGATGTCACTGTGCCAGTGGAATGTAGCACTGTCATGTTAGTGTGTCTGAGTCCGGCCTCTTTCCTGGAGTACCACCCTAAAGAGACAACAGTCTGATGTTAGAGGAAATGTCTGCCCTTTTTCCATTTTTCTTTGAAACTGGTGCCAGTTAAATGGAATGTTTATCTAATGGTAACACATACGTCAGAATTCTGTTTCATGGCAAAAAATGCCAGGCAAAATGATGCATTTGTGTATTTGTGATAACTGCAGTTTCTGGAGAAAACAGAAATATGAATATATAGCCCTTGGTATTTTGCTAAATTAAAGCAAATTTATTTTAGATACTGTACAATCTTACGTAGCTATGTATGTATTCAGTATCCAATAGTGGTTCCACAGGTTAGTGCTGAGCATTGTCTGTGCTCTCAGTCATGTCCTAGGAGCTAGATGATACAGCAGGAGTTATCTTAATTATTTTCCTTGTAGCATAATCACAAAATACAGACGCTCTTTTAGTCTGCAGTAGAACTTTAATCTTGCACAATTCAAAGTGCAAGTTTTCGTTGGACAGCAGTAAGAAGTTTCACATCCCACCCAGAAGGGGTGAAAGGGGCAAACGCACAGCCAACTCCTATTCGTCTGTGTTGTGACACCAAGCTTGTGCAGTTTGCAAGAACCCTGCTGCAGCATGGATGTCATCACTGGTGAGCATGACATCCTACAGAAACTCTAGATGGGTTACACCGTTCTTGCTTATTGTCTCTAGTCCACAGTTCGGGGTGGGTGAGTGACTGATATAGGAACGTTCAGTTAAAACATAGCAAGAGAGTGGTTGTGGTTGTGTGCCGGTACCTGCGTGTGTTTATCTCACTGCCCTCAGTTAGGATATGGTTGTGTGTTTTCCACATACTACAGAACCTGGAGGTATCCAAAGGCTTGCACACCATACCAGATTAGCCAGCTTCAAAACAGATTGAAATTTGATCCAGTGTTATGTTGTCCTTACAGATTATTTTTTTGGCAACGAGTGCATAAAATAACTCAAGGTTGTTTTGGCATGTTGTCCATGGTATGATCTAGCTTAAGTAGCTCCCAGTGTTTCAGTGCCTAGCATTACAGACGTAGCCTTCAGGCTAAAGCTCATAAGTCATTCCTTTAGTAGCAAGATGCTGATACAGACTATTCATGAAGGAACTTTTTGTTCTGTCCTTCACAGTACTTTGAGTGGTCCTTGAATCATCTCAGTATGCAATTGATTTTTTGATTGCGCACGATTACAGTTGTTGATATGTATTGGTGACTGAACAATGTTGTTTGCCAGTACGGATTATAATATACCAAAAAGGTTTACTTATAACAATGTGGTTTTACTGCTGAAGATTTTTGGCCCTATGTATTCAGAAGAGACCAAAGATACAAAATTGCCAATAACCATTAACACTTTAATTGTGGCAAACAATAAATGATAGAATAAGTGAATAGTAATATGATATCATAAGTTAAGTATTGCACTTGGTAGATTGTTTGAGGAAGCAACAGAGAAGCAGTGAAAAGCATACTTTCTTTTTCTCCCTGTTTGCTGGGTACATTGTTTGAGCTTTCCTGTAATTCACGGTGTTGGCATATTTAAAATTCCAAATTAAACTGAATTTTTTCTCTGATTTTCAGTTTTATCAACCATGTGAAGTGTTTTCAATGGAAAGGGAAGAAACAAGTGTGAAATGTTATAATAACAGGCTGGCATCTCTAGCAGTGAATAAGAAGAGTTCAGTGCATTTTGTCTGGTTATTGGCAGTAGTGCATGTTATATTATTATACATATTATTGGATGTTTTCCTCATACCTTACTGTTTTTAACTTTTCTTCTTACGGTAGTCGTTTTGGAAAACAATGAGTATGTGATAATATCATGGCTTTGAATTTGCTCTAGGAACTTGCTGCATAGGAAGTAAATAAACTATTCATGTAAGTGGAGTTATGGGGGAGTGTTCTTGCACCACCCAAGCACAGTGCAAACACTGACTTTATTATTGGGGCAGAACTAAGGCAGCACACCCTAGAGACGGCCCAGCGATTATCCTCACTGAAATGTGTGAAGAGACTGCAGGGCAGTGGAGCGTCTGTCGGCCCGAATTGGGCCACCACTTCAAAGGAGTCTGAGACTTCCAGGCTACCATCGCACTGGTATGCCGTAGCAGTTCCAAAACTTGTTTGTTATAAGCTTTAAGAAAAGGCTTTGATCCTGTGAGGTATGATTTATGAGAATCTGCTTTTAAATAATATTATTATTGTTATTCACAGGGCTGTAGAGGTGTGCTTATATCCAGAACAGCTCAGAGCTGAATAATGTAACACTCTTAGACAGTAGTGATCATTACCTTTCCCCCCCTACATTGAGAATACGTGAAATACAAGACACCTTTTCCCAGGAGGCTGAGCTCAACAAACTGCTTTCACCTTTCTCTCCAGTTTCCAGACTGCAGGTTTAGCATTTCTTCCTCCTCGCCACAACAAGCATCTTTTAATGAAGGATCAACGCGTACTGGAGCTGTAAGGGGCCCCTTCTAAGATTCCTGGAACTTTGATAAAAATGTTACAGATAACCATTATTCTTATTCAGCCCCCTGCCAAAATAACCAAAGTTTATCACTTCCTGTTAACTTGCTGGCACGGGCATTCGCGCATTTGACAGATGTAAGGGTAGAGTGCCTTGCTCAGATCCACTGTTCTTTCATGGGTCTATCATCTTGATTATTGTAATCGGTGTCTAGTTTCAGCCCTTCCTAATGACCTGCTGATCGATTGATCTCTGCACAACCGGTGCTGAACTGATGCTGTGAGTTAGAGGCCTGCTTCGTTAGAGCGAGCAGCAGCCCTGTTAAGGCATCTTGACAAAAGAGACCAACGGAAGCACTCGATGTGGGTGGAAAAAGCAATGACTTATAAATTGCCCTCATCACACAAAGTTAAAGTTTTTTTTTTCCTTTCTGAAGGTTAACAAACAATTTATGGGGTCAGTTGTCTTTTGTGGTGTGTGAAAACACCTAATTTGGAGGCTTGGTTGTGGTCATACTTGTGGTGGGTACTCATCGCTGAGACATGGAGGTGACTCAGAGCTCTGCTGACTGAACGGCCGTGGCTGGTCTGGCTGGCTAGCAGACAGAGGTGCTAAATGGTGCTAAATGTATCGTCTTCCTTTTGATTCCCTCCTCAGGATCACATTATACACATACATGCATCAGGCACAGAATCTTTTTTTTTTTTTGACCTCCTGGAAATGACACAAGAAATGTGAGCCCCGTCTATGGCAAGGACACAGATGTCAGCTCCGTTATCTATCAGCCTCCATTGTTTGGGCCTCTCAGCGTCTAGCAGGGGGTTACCGGCCTGTAGACTGGTGCCCCCTGTTGAGTAACTTGGGGTGATGATGCACCTCCCAATCCATATTGAATAGGAGCAACACCAGTGACTAATGGCAGAAGTCAGAGTGGTTTGTAATTGACCATAGAATGTAGCTTCTGGGGCACATCCTGGCTTGTCACTTGCAGCAGCCCTTCTATATGTTTTCGAGCTGTACATTGCCTTTACTTGTGGTAGAATGAGGTATAATGATACCGTAATGGGCAGAAGTCCCATATTTTACCAGTAAGTCACATTTTTGTTTTGTTGTACAGAGCACAACCTTTTGATCCATTGGAACAAGTCAGTGATCAACAGCTGTTGCATCCCTCCTTTTTAGTGTTTTTAGACTTATTGTTTGCCCCTTCACTTGCTGCCATGCACGGGCTTTGCAGCCCTCCTCCTTGGTTAACCACAGCGACTCATCTCGGGGGTTTCCACATGGCGACAAGCAGTGGGTAAGTGCATGCATTCAACACATCTCACCCAAACACATGGTGGTAAATTTAACATCAGCACTGCATTTATCTGGTTCTTCTTTGCCTTGTAAATGGTGATGTAGATACAGCAGTGGAAAAGGTTAATTCCAGCATAGTTGACTCATTGTCCTGAGGATGTATGAATTGCTTACATCCTGTCTGCTAAATCTGCTTTAGGAAGCATTTTTAAAAATAACCCTTTAGAGTATTTCATGCAGGAAAATGAGCTTTTACCAGTTCCCTTTGCCTTCTTAATTTGATGGCATAATTGAGCTGGGTTGTGGTGTCAATGTTGAGGACACACTGTCAAAAGAGATTGCAACAGATAAAATTTGAACTTACTGTAAAATTTACAGAGCAGTATGGCGTTGCAATTTTCTCTTGGTTTCAGTCTTATGTCTGCTCCTATTCTAGAATTGCCTGCCCAATGAAAATGTATGTTGACCTTGCAAAGTTGAATCCAATGACTGAAACGTATTGTGAACACTGAGGTTGACATTTTATCTACATAACCTGCAGGTTCATTACATTTAAATCTTGACATTCCAGAATCAGCATTTTCCTGGCTTTACTAGCCTTGAGCAGAAGTCTGTAAAGATGTACAGAATATGCCTCACATGTTAATTTAAAGATTATACTCGCCATTTAGAATTTGTCTCCTCTGACATTGAAATCAGAATGGCATCGTGAACTATGTGTATTTATTTAGGTGTATGCTGTAGAGACACTGTGCAGCACTGCTGGAACATTTTTAGGTTCCTGTGTCTGTTTAAAGACCGCCCTGTAAAACAAGCGTGGATTCTGTTAGACACACTAGTGTTTACTGTGCACGTTGATTTAGAATATTTGCACATCCTGAGGTTTTGTTGACCCTCTAACAATCCGGCATGGGATTGCCTAGTTATTTTCAATCTGTGTCTTTGATTTTATTGGTTGAATGTGTCCTGAATGTTCCTCCTTAATCTCAAAGTCTTCAACAAAGAAGCTGTTGAGATGGCTCCTTGTTAAAGAGGGCGGTAACAGGCTGATTGTGGGGCAGCGTTACGTAATCCGCGTTACGTAACCGATAAAGCAGTTCCGAGTCTGCTACTTCATTGGCACACAAGCATTCACAAAGACACAGTTTGCTTAGTCCTTTCCTATTGGACCTTTTCATTGTTTTTCATTTTGTGTGTGCCAGCCTTGTACAACACCCTAATCAAGTGTGGTTAGCGCACTTCCAGAACTTCAAACTTTCTCAATGTTTGTGTCCTATGTGCTTGGTGTGATTATTGTTTTACCTTTGGTAACTAGATTTAACAGAGTCCTTGCTGTTTCGAAATCATTATTCTGTTGCACCCTTAACAATTGTATTAAATGTCACTTATCAAAGGTGAGTAGCCTCCATTAAATGGTTCACAATGTACATGACTCTTTATTCAAAACCATGGAGAGCCATTAGTTTTTAGTTTCACAGGAGGGAAAAGTGACAACCTTTTTTCTGCTCTAAAAAAACATGAAAGCCAAATCACAGCCACATGGTTCTTATGAATGACCGTTTCCAAGGTAACAGCATGTGAGGTAAGCTATAACATACATGTAGCTGAGTAACCTGGGATACAGACTGTGGGTCACTGGAACCTATGCAGTGGCCTCTGTCTCTATCTGTGGGGCATAGAGAGGGAACCACAGGCTCCTGTAGGTACAGTACCCTATGTATAATTCATTGTAACTGCTTGTTTTTCATTTATCTGGAAAAATACATATTTTTTTCCAATATCCTGAATGGAACTCCAGCTGATGCCTTTGTGATAGATAATTTGAAACTGTTTAGAGGCTAGGGGGCTTTTTAACTATCCAGTCATCATTTTGGGTTGTAGCTAAACCTGACTTTAAGCTGAGTGACACCGGCAAAGGTTGTTGAGTGAAAAGGTTCTTGGGCTTCCCAAGTGGTTCTGCTCATGTGATACTGCCCTGAGCGCATGCCGAGTCGCATATCCTAGACATGTCTTGTTCAGGTCTGAGTTACATCATTAGCAAACTGTGACTATGAGTGTGCAGTGCTGGACACAGTTCCCTTTGTCCCGCTGAGGTGGGGTGTGTCCAAGTTGGCCAGGGTTACTTGGGTTACCACGGCCTCGGTGCCCCCAATTTGCCTGGTGGCTGTCAGTCACAAGAGCACCTTAACCCTCCCACTCAGTTCTAGCTCTGTGTGGGTGTGACATTAGGGTATAGAATTCCACAGAAAACATGAGGAAACATTGAGGGGGGAAAGAAAATATTTCCCAAAAAAATTGCCAGGTTGCCAATGATACATTTCAAGCTTAATCTGAGATGGCTCTGCATTAAGAAATTACCGTGAGTGGTGTGGACTCCCCTGTCTAATCAGGTGCCCCACTTTTGGCTGCCTGGAGGTGAATGGGACAGAATTATTCATTGATTTGTCTCTCCTGACTGCACATTGAAAAATTATTTGTTGCTCTTTCAAGACATAGTTGGCATACACTGTCTCAAGGTTATAGCCAAACTATGCATTTTTAAATACAGTTATTCTCTGACTTAACTGAATGATAGAAATGTGATTGGATCTATTTCTCACTCTTCATTTTAAATTAAACAGAGTATTTTACCCAGTGTACATACTAAAATATGTGACTCAGAAACCACAAGAGGCAATGAAAATGCAAACATGAAATTGAAATTCGGATTGTGAACAATGAATTTAAAATTCCCTGTGACCTGGAAATTATGATTAAATTGAATAAAGTTAAACCTGCGATGAAGATAATTTCCAGGGATGAAGAACAAGACATTGCATCGTATATCTGCCTGTTTGTTGTCTCAGCTTAACAGTGGTCTTCCTGTCAGGAACTGAGTAATGAGGTCTTGACATCTGACTGAGTGTAATTCATGGGGACTGAAGCACTTGTCCCAAATCCCAGCATATAGCAATCCAGGAAGCTTGGCTGTGTGCCCGAAAGGTATTTGGGCCCCACCTTTGAAAGATAGCATGTCTCAACTCATTACGCGCTGTAAAACTGAATCCCCTTGAGCCTCCGCTCCATGCTGTCTGAAAATTATTTCACCATAAGTGGAGCGTCACAAGTGAAGCAATTTTCCTTGCATAAGGTGCCAGATCACTCATACAACAGTAGGTCAGCAGTATATGCTCAAGGCATTGCTGCCTACTGTTATTGACATGTAGGGGTACTTTAAAAACTGGTGAATCTTTGTATTTTCCAGCAAAGCAATACAAAAAAATACAAATTTTAGAAAGGAAGCAATAAGATAAGAAGCCACTTCCCAGTCACTTGTTTTGCCTTATTATGTATCAAGACCAAAACCATTTCGCTTCTGCAAACGTTGTTGTTTTAAAATATATGTTGAGGTATGTTAATGCTTTTAAGGGTTATATATATATTTACTGTGTTTAAATGTACATGTCATATTCAGTTTCAATATACTCTATATCAGCTCACTCTTTTATGAATTGTTGGGTAATGTACGCTTCATGTGACGTTATTTCTATGATCTTGGTTGAACACCTGAAAAATCCAGCAAAAATAGTTGTAATAATATTACAATACAGTGTAGTCATTGACATTACCATACAGTCAAAAGGTAATTATTTAATAGATGTTTTCCACCATATGAAATTTTTTGTAGGCCTAAACATTTCCGAAGATTGGACCCATACTACAAGTGATCAGGAATCTGGTCATTATTTGTGGAAATGAAGGATGTTGACATTAACAAACAAAAGGAGCAATGTTAATTTAATTGGCTACATACTTGTAAGAGGCATACTGTAAATGAATATCACAGCTGCCCGTCCCCTTTCCTGTTTTTTCTTATTCTAGGTATACAATGCACCGTCTGATTAGTACTGCTATGTCTGTGCTCTGGGGATACTGTTAAAAAAAATTAAAATACAAAAAAAAACTGCACCAATGAACCATTGTTTTGGACTGTCAGATCAGGCCCCATTATTTTAGTCTTTTACTCTTGTCATTTTATTTTAGTCTTATTTGTTTTAAAAATTTGGTGGTCAGCACTGGACCCTGCAACCTGTCAGATGAACCAAAACCTTCGCCACTTAAATTTGTCCTAAGCCTTCGTGTGTCGCGCATCTCACAGTGATGTTACAGTTTTGAGTTATAGCGATTATGACAGTCAATTTGCAGTCAGCAGTGTGGAAAATGATCTCAAATCGCCTCTTCCGTGTTCCCGCCGGAGTGGGTCATTGTCCGGACACGGCACCCCGATCCGGGGCCGCTATGCCGCCAGCACGAGAGGGGTCTACATCCCAGGCTTAACACGCTCAGCATTTTCATTAGCGCGGTGTTTTCAGCCCTTTTGTGTAATGCCATCCCATGTCCCGTGATGCTCCCCCCAGGCTTATGTTCTTGTTGACCTTTCTGTATCTTCATGCATTCAATCACAGAGCAGAAGTGAATTAGCATGTGAGTTAACTTGCTTTGTTCCATGCAATGTAAATAATTGGCACCATCAGAGTTCCTCTTGCACTGACCCAGACTTTGTTTCATAGTTCCTCAGTAGAGATCAAAGGTATTAGCTGTGCATCTAGACATTACAACGAAGACCTGCCTGTACACAGGGTGGTGCTCAGGCTTATGTGCGTCTCTTTAAAGAGGGTCATGCTGAATCGGATGTGACAAATAACCTTTGAAACTCTGTCTGTTTCTTTTTAGTTTCCTGGTCTTGATTCCTTTCAAGCTGTGAGAATTGTATTTGCTGAAACAAGGGCTTTACACTGTAACCATGCAAATTATATCACTACACTTAATTAAACCGGTGGCCATGCTTGTTGCAGCTGTTACAACTGGTCACACATTTAGCTTAGTTCCAGAGTATGCCTAGTTAAGCAGTAAAAGGGGTGAAATCAACGTTTCGTAGGAACCATGGGTATTAAAATCTGTTTTTAGTTTCGTAGCTTCAACCCCTAGAGGGCTAGACAGACACATTGCAAGTATCCATTTACAACACTTGGACATGTCCTGAAATGTCCAGTGAACAGTATCTAAGGAGAGATAACAAAGGGCTCTAATTTAAACACTTTGTACAGCTTTATTAAGTATCTCAAGTCCAAGACCTAATTCCAAAATGTTGTATTTTTTGGTCTTTGGAATTCCTAAAAATTTTATTTAATTCCATGCCTATGTCATAATTTGATGCAGTTTGAAATAATTTTAGAAATACCTCCCACTCATGTACTCAACGTTCTGACCATGTTTTCAAAAATAGACTTGGTGCATGCATTTAGGCAGTTTGGAACATGTAGTGCATACCAACCGTCTAGATTTATCGTTTTTGCTCAGAGCCTTGAGGTATGTTAAGATATTGCCACTAGTGACAAAGCAATGTAACTGGATTCATTCTTGCCAGAGCGGGGCCTATTGTCCTTAAATGCAAATTCATGTATTTCCTGTATGCCCTTTTGTGTATTCAGCATAGATTAGCTGTGAGACCTGTTATTGTTAGTCCTTCGTAGACACATAAATCTATTCAGTGACTGATATTTAGGTATTTTTGGTGTCTTGTATCATCCTGTTTTGTGGGAATTGGGGATAACATGTATTAACCCAGATGAGTATGTTTGAATGTTAACAGAATTGAGCTGAACCATGTAAGTGTACATAACCATTTCCCTGGCAGCTGAAAAGTTTCCATTCCCTAACGTACCGTCCATTCCCTAACATACTGTCCTCTCTTGGCCTCACAGGAGCCCTGACCAAGGTCAAGGAAAGCCAGAAGCATGTGGAGGAGGGTAAGATGGAGGGACCCCAGGCTGACGGAGTCAACGAGCGCTGCAACATCATCTCTTTTGCCACTCTAGCTGAGATCCAGCACTTCCACCAGATCCGCGTTCGCGACTTCAAGGCCCAGATGCAGCACTATCTGCAGCAGCAGATCGGATTCTTCCAGAAGATCACCGGCAAGCTGGAGGAGGCCCTGCAGAAGTACGACAATGCCTAGGACCGTGCGGCCTCTTCCTCCTCCTCCCCCCGCTCCCCTCCCCCCTCTCACTGCCCCACGCAAGCTCTCTCACTCCCAACCTGGGCGCGGGAAAAGAGGCGGATTTAGCGAGCACTGCTTTAGCAATACAGTCCAGAGAAGTAGAGAGACGAGGCTGTCCTCACCCACCACGTTGATGCAAGTTGTTTTTATGGATGGTTGAACTCCCATGTTTTTAAACCGCTGCTCTGTTGAGAGGCTGGATTATTCAGAGGAAACAGTGAAATGGTGGCATATCAACCCTTCCTGAAAATGGGACAGCATATTTCCAGGGGTGGAAATGGAAGGGCTTGTCCTATGAAGGGTTAACTTACTACAGCAAAGGCCACAAGACATGTCTTCTAAAGGGTGGGAGAAAACAACACTGGTTGATAGATGTAGATGGGTGAATGGGTGGGCGTAAGGGTTTTTTTTAAACTCCTGTATTAGATAAAATATATTGTGAAAGCAAGTTATATCGTTGCTTGAACAAACAAATGTAACTTTTTAAGGACTATATTTTTTAAGCCTGATGACTTCAAGAAAATATTTTAATATTGAGTTCTATTCAAGCCTCCTGAGGGATGCTTAGATGATCAGATCTTTTTAAGTTCAGAACCTTCAAACTGGCCTCCCCATGTCTTGTGAGTACAGCTGAGGCCCCCAGAAGCTGTATAAATCTAAGGCAAAATGTTTACAGTTTCCTAACTGAGCAGCTATCGCCTCTGTCTTGTGCCTTTCAACACTGTCTCTTTGATATATTCTGTAACTAAAAAAAAGTGTATTGCAGCAGATTAGTTTTACAGACTTGATTATTACGCCCCGAGGAAATTCACTCCACTAATACTGCAGGAGATGGGTTGTAGAACTTTGTGAGCTGGGTTTGGCGGAAAGGGGCTTGCTGCTTGGTGGCTCGTGCTGTTTCTAATGCCTCTTTGTTTGCGTTTCTGTGGACACTCCCTTCCTGTGGAGAGAAATCCAAAGGTGTTCCAAGAGAGAGCGTACATTCATTCCTTGGAATTCTAGGAAAATGGGACCTGAGAGTGTGTGGGACATAAAGGAAACGACCAAAGGAAGCAGCACAGGAAGTCCTACATCAGGGAGGAATGTATCGACATGCAAGGTGTGCGTTTTTCTTCTCCTTGCATTGACACCTGCAATCACACTGGCTTGTTTGACACTCATGGTAACGCAGCTGCTTAAAGACACTGATCAGATTTTTTTGTGAAAAGTGAACGTTTGTGCAGGGCATGGTATCCTTGCGTGGTCGAGCACAGACCTCCCAAGATGCTATCCGCATCATTGTGTGCAGACCATCCAGCAAGTTCACTTTTTAAATGTTTGGTTCAGATTTGGACGTTGTACCTCCTTGCTTAAATTTCACTTTAAACCTTAGCACAGAGGGCTGGAAGCCTGACATAGTGTAGAGATGGGAAAGTAATGACAAAATAAACTCCTCCTTCAGAAACTGGCCAGCCTTCTGTTTCTGTTTTCAGCACTGTCCGTGCAGTCTGTTTTTAGCACTCTCATTTTAAAAGCTATTCATATGAGCTTGGAGTTCTCATATTTGTCATGCTGCAGAGTTGACTGCAGTTATTTATATTAGTTTTTGCATAGCAGATCTCTGGAACTTTGTTGTGTGATGGTCCTCTGTGATATCAGAATGTTCTTGGTTCGAGTCCCACCCAGGTAACATTAGATAATAGACGTTGGACGTTTTTCTCTTGTGTGTCATTCTGTTCTTAATAGCTCTGAGGTGGGATGAAGTTTTTGATGCTGCGCATTCTCCAGTCACAGACAGGGCTTCCATTGTTACACTTCTGACTGACTGACACTTTTTTGTGTTTTACAATCATTAATAAATATGACTGTTAGTGAAAATTATATTTTTTCCAAGTACTCTCCACAGCTTTGCAAACCAGTAACCACTGACTTCCTTTCAGTTTGATTCACCCAACTATCCAGTTCCTCAATTTTCAGGCCTCTTTCAGAATGTGTGAGAACCGTGCATGTCACATACTATTGGTGCCTCAGAAACTGCTGATGGTCCAGCCCGTCCTCATGGCTCCCAAAAGGGAAGAGCTGCCGTGGGCTCCTCCTTCGCCGCTAACGCTTTTCCTGCCGACAGATCTGCTGACAGCCGAGGACTGCCATCTGTGACAGCTTCTGCTGACGGCTTCAGGAAGCAAAAGCAGACGACAGGATGAACCAGCATCAGAGCAAAGGTTGTGCCTCCTTTGAAATTTTTGAAATTTCAAATGAGGTTGGAAACATTTCAGATATTTTCGAATGGAAACATATATTCAAATCGAATTTTTATTCATCTTGGTTAGTGTTGGCACAGTAGCATTTTTCTTTATAATAAAAAAGAACCCATCACAGGATAAGGATGTGAAATATTTATTAGTGGTCAAAGTCAGCCAGCACTCCCAATTTTCATTCGTCCTCTCTTGAGTGTCTTTCTCGATGACCATTAATGTAGTCTGTAAAGATGTTTTCCAGAACTTGTTGTACAAGAATTTTGATTGTGTGCCATTACTAAATATGTCCATGCCATCGCTAAGTGTGTCCATCACAGTGTCTGGGTGCTTGACTTGACAGCGTTGCTTTTAGGAAATTGGGTCGCGTTTGCTGGAAGCGTGGAGAGGCTGAAGGAGGAAGTGTGTTTCAGTGTAAGGCAGTCGGTGCATGACGAATGCGTGGATGAGAGAGGGGGCAGATCTAGTGGGGCATGCCATAGCGAAAGAATTGGTGCGAAATTCCGTTTGGCGTGGCGACATTAAAACTGTCAAGAAGCTCTCACCCCAGGGGGAGTGTGCTGGTTCTCTTGCTGCGTGGTGTTACCATGGTAACCCCTGACCTGTCAAGCAAGCACAGTATTGTTATTGCCATCCCATAATTGCCAGCAGGGGATCCTGCCCTATTACATGTCATTAGGAAGTAGCTTTGGCCTTCAGTCTGTCCAGTGAGGCCTTCTGCTTGTTTCCTCCAACAGTGCTTCAGTTCACCTGTGGGCATGCTGTAAGCTGACTTTTGCTCCCCTCTTTAATTAGGTCTGACAGCTCTAGTGTTAAGTGATTATGGGCCTGCGTTTAACGTCTCCTGACAGTTAATCATCTGCAAATTTGAATTGGCGACTGCTGTGTGAAGGTATGAAAGCAATTTTAACATAAACATGTTTAATGAGTGCATGGTATTTCTCAGTGTTCTCTTCATGTAGGTGGCAATTGTGTCTGCAATTAGGAGAGTTAGAATTTATTCAAAACTGATATCTCAGCCAAAACATAAGTAGAGAATAGTTTGAAGACTCAGAACAAAAGCATCCGTGTCAACAACTGTAAACTGCAAGGTTTGAATTCTGTTAATTGATGAGTATGTCAGATTTGATTTAATTTTAGTGATCATTGGTTATTTCTCCCATGTGAACAGGATCATTACAACGCAGTTCAGTCCCATCCGTTTTTATTTTCGCCATTGTTTCAGGAAGCCAATTTTCCTGACACATCTATTATTGGTCAAGCATTGTCAGCAAAGATCGCTAAAAATCCAACATTATGCACCATTCTGTTTACATTCCAGTTCTTATGTAAACATGATAGTTTTCAGGATTTTCCAGTAAAACTTAGTTTCAACTATAGCTGAATTTATAAGTTTCAGTTGTAAACTTCTCACTACTGGTTTTTTTTTTTTTTTTTTTTTTTTTTTTAAGCGAGAGGCAAACAGTTTGCCTGAGTGGTGACAGATGCTTTTTTTGCGCAGTGCATTCTGGTAGCGTGGGAACGGGGCCCGGTCAGCAGACGGCAGGCTCTGCTTTTGGCAACCTCCCCCCGCCCCTCCAGTCTCTACCATAGACATCAGGGCACAGCTCACTTTGAGATTTAGTTCAGCTCTGCCCCTGAGGTCTGGCTTTGCCTTGAGAAATAGGTGCTCTCGTTTTAGAATGCATTTTTATTTTATTATTATTTGATAAAATGTGCCTGGTACAGTACAAACTGCATGGCGTTCACATAAAGAGTATCAACATTCAACAGTGCAGCAGAACATAGCGCTATAACATGTTAGTCAAATGCAGAAATTGTATCGCAGTTAAACTATATGTATGCT
This sequence comes from Albula goreensis, assembly GCA_022829145.1. Lineage (NCBI taxonomy): Eukaryota > Metazoa > Chordata > Actinopteri > Albuliformes > Albulidae > Albula > Albula goreensis. The sequence goes on from CM040744.1 coordinate 13,350,073, forward strand.
TTGTGCTCATTAAATGTAACTGTGAATAGACTCATGTCAGTTATTGGCAACTATTTTCAAAATTTCTGCAAAGAATATACTGTATCTATAATAGAATTCCACCAAAAAAAGCTGTTACTGGTTCCATTTCCTGAACTTGACTTTAACCAATGTTGAGTGCTAGTCATGGCTTATTAATGTAGATCTTTCATAATGTTCAGTAGCGTTCCTCCTCTTTCCTGCTCTGCTTTCTGTTTACATTGGGACATGCCATTCAGAGCTTCTCTGGACAGGTCCATCTGCTCAGCTAATGAATAATATGGAACTATGCAAATAAATTCCACATTTTTTCATCCTACCTTTTATACCTTTTCAAACGGATCATATTTTTCATTCAGAACTATTTTCAGTGTTTTATTTTAGTCCAAACATTGAGAGAGAAATCATGGACTTTATTGCAGTAGTATTACAATTGTATGGAATTCTATCAATACTAACACATGTGGAAGTGAAAATTTATAAAACCTTAACTCTCAAAAAATGTGTGTGGATGCTTGTTGGAAGGAATGTTTATGCTCTGGCTCTACATTGTTGTTGAGTCAGAAATTATAGTTTAAGACAAGAATAAAAACATTGACATTAATGTTAGAAACAACAAAATGCTGTACTGCAAGGTAGTTTAATTTCCTGTACAGTTAAATCAAAAAATGGCTGAGGTGCAGCAATGATGCAGAATAATTTACTATAATGGGTGTAAATCAGTTGACTGAATATGTTCATTCACTGAAAATGTGAAAATAAAAATGAAATATCCCATCATTTGTCTTTCATTTTCCAAGTACTAAAAATATAAGGCAAATTTCAGATTTTGGTATTATGTGGTTATTTTAATAGCTATTAAAGACTTGCTGCAAGAAAAGAAAAAAAAAACAAGAGAAACTTACGATCAAACGATCTCTGTGCTCAGAAGGTCTGAACACAACAGAGCTGGTGTGGCTATGGTCTGAAACACGGACAGCCCACTGAAAAGACAAAGCCGATTGTCAAGTAGGCTGGGGAACCGGAGATAAAGTGGGTAAAAATGTCGGTCTAAACTGCACACAGGAAATGCGTTCCAGATGCCGTGCGACAGCGGGAAAACAAACGCTTACAATGCTGCGGAATCGCATGCACACTGAAAGGAGGTTAAAGCTTGTTTATGCTGTATGTTACGGCTTGGTTAAAGCAGGCTTGTCTTGCTGGGAGATGAGCACGATTCATTTTTGTCCTCAGAACTCCGACGGCTATAATACATAGTGCCAGTGACAAATTGTATGTGTTCGTTTTAATACACCGGGATACTTCAGTGAAGAGCGCCAGGAAAATGCGATGGAGCAAATTACAACAATTCATACATTATGCTTAAGAGGGAACTGACTTTCCTTTGTTCTTCCCAGCTCTGTAAAATGTTGAAATCGCCATGATGCTTTTCCATCACTCATATCTAATGTTTTCCAGATCCACCTCACATTTTGTCTGCCAATGTGTGGATGTCTCAAAAAGTAACGCCCTGAAATGTTGTTTTTCCTCAGGACCAATTTTTCCAAATACCTAACCGGGTGAGAATGTTCACTGAGCTGTCTGTGATGTCTGGATTTTGCGAATATTGTAAACGTTTGAACCACAAATTGGTTTCAGAGCAGAGCTGAGAATTTGATCCTGCAATAATGTTAAGGATGAAATTTGTACAACACTTCACTGGCCACCTTTGCGTTCACTGCACAAGCATAATCTGCTCAATGTATATAAAAGCTCTGCACTCTGTTGTTTTATAGGCGTTTGACTCAGATTCTCTGCTGAATTTAATGGGTTGACGTTTGCCTCATTTTGATATTCAGAATTAATAACAAAGGGTATTGTAAATTTTGTGGAGTAAAATGTAAACTTGTTCCTCTTTGCTTTTGTCTCAGTAATGAATATGGATGGAAAGTATACAAAACACTGAGGCTGAAATTAGACTTAATTGTAGTGTATGCTATCTCTCAGGTTATAGTCCCGCCTGTAGCAGGAAACTTTCTCATTGCTTTAGTAACAATGAAACTGTGTGCTCCAGGTTAAAGATTTTTGTTAAACCTTGTCTACCCTTGCATTGTTAATTTGAAGGCTGGTACTGCTTTGAACAAAATAACATTTTCTGAAAATCCTAGAGGGTAAACATTCTCAAACACAGCAGATTGTTATATGCAGGCCCGGATTTGCCTGGGGCGTAGTGTTTGTGTTTCATAAATCCTCTGTTAGTTGATGTATTGTAGAGTGAGTTATAGTATTTTGGATGTAAGATTTCTTGGCTCAACCCCTACCTCCATACTATCATTACTTAATCAAAGTATCTTGAAACAACATTTTGTTTTCCTCTGTCCAGGATTCTGTATATTGTTTCATAATGAAAGCATCTTCTTTTTTGTTTTGAATCTTGAGCTCCCTGCCACCTTTGCCTAGGCTGCCTCATATCATTGCAGCAGTTGTGGCCCAGTTACACCTGTATATCTGCACAAATGCCTGTCCAATCTACTCATTCATGAGACCTTTTCCCTCAGCATGTTTTATTGACGTCCTTTGCATATCCAGCGATTCCACTCATGACCAACAATGTATGCAGTACCCAGTATTCTGTTTCATTCACGACAGCCATTTCCTGTTATACGCATTGCTACAGGCCTCCCAAAGGGCATTTCAGTACCAGGAAGTGTACAGCGGAAGAAAATTAACATTTTGCTCCACATATTTTCACATTATTTTTTTTTTCCAAAACACATTTTTTCTGATGGAAATTTTGGAAATTCCAGCTGCAGGCAGACTTTTTTTTTCTTAAGAAGGAAATCCTCCGCCTTTTATAGTCTGCGCACATTTTCTTTGGAGTAGTCATCATAGCAAATAATACCATATGGAGGAATCGTACCATGAAAATGAGTTTTTGGCTTAACAGCGTACTCCCTGTACTTCTTGACTGGAGTGCAAATTGAACCTGGGACATTCTCTACATTCCTCAAGCTGAGCTTTCACTTAACCTAAATATCCTTCCAAATGCAGAGAATTGCCTCAAGGAGGGACGTGATTATTTCTCTGCAAAACCACCTATATTTGCATAATATAAATAGAATATACATTATAAATCTTCTATAATAGTTTTGTTCTATGTATAGAATTAAAAATTGCATAATGAAACCTAGCTGGTCAAATTCTATGCAATAGTGGTTCACAAATAATTGTTAATCTATTCCTGATATACAAACAAAGTATACGTTTCATAAAATGTGGTTTTGAAGGTTTAAAAGGCATATTGTGGTGCCAATGCATTGCTCATATTAATCTGGTAACATCAAAAGTTTACAGTCACCTGTTGACAGACATGAGTATCCTGATGTAGTTGGACATGAAATGTGTTCTGTCTTTGACTATGAACAATTAATATAAGCTGTAATGCTTTTCTTGAACAACACCACAAGTTGTAGAATCATTACAATAACAAGTGTATATGAAACAAATATTTCGCACTTGCGAAATTGTTTTCCTCAAAGTGAAAAACAAGGAATGCTAGAGAATGATTTAGAATTGGACCCAAAATTTTACAAAGTTCACCCATACATCCTGAGAGGAAATGCATCCCTGTTTTGTCAGATATTATTTTTTTTTTTCATTTTCCCAAAATGTATTTGGAACATTCTTCTGCCTGTGTTCAGTACCCCCACCCCAAAAGTCTCTGTTTCCAATTACTGGGTGTGTGGCAGGCTTTGATCCAGGCCTGGTCTTTCTGTGGGGCGGCCTGCAGTCGCTTGGGTTGTCTCACCAGCTGCGGCCTGAGTTTTAGGGAGAATCACTGAAGACTCCCGGCTCCACCCGCCTTCCCAGATCAGGTTACAGGCTCATGGCCTCCCCGCATGAGGTTCTACTCTCCCATTCACTGTTACACAGCAGCACAAGCATATGGGTCAGAGATATAGTGTGCGTTGTTACTCTTTCAGATCGCTGCTCACCAGCGATTGATGAACTAACATGTTGTGTATTTCTTAAAAAAAAAAAAAAAAAAATGAAAAATAAACAGAAGAATTAGTGTGAGTGACAGGGTGCTCATCATGCACCATCATGTGTGATTGTTTTTGTACTGCCAGCTCCACCACATCCGGGAACGAAGGCTGCAAAACTGTGTGATTGCCCCCAGTCACTGGGAGCAGAGATTAGTAAGTGGCCATTAATGAGCTGCTTAAGACTTTAGTGTCCTGACTTGCAGTTGAAGGTAAGAAGTTGCTGGGAATTAGCTGCTCAAACTGCAAGATATATGTTGCAGTTAGTTCTACCTTTAGCATAACACAAAAGTGCAGTTGTGAAATAAGAGTTTCCTCTGTATTTCCTCACCAGATTGTTGTTGAGATTGCTGAGATTGATAGCATGCTACATAATCTTGCCATCTTTGTCCAATCATATCTGTGATGATAAGAGATTGACAGAAAAAAATCATAAATGGCTGCCATATACTGTTTTTCCAAAAAAAAAAAAAAACAATACATATTTTAATTGAAAATGTTTTGATGCCAGATTTTTTTAAAGATGCTTATTTAGTACATCTCCACCCTCAGCTGTATCCATCTTTATCTGGGTTACCGAAGTAGACTATGTACAAAGTTTCCAGCTTTATCCTGAGCCTTTTAACATGATGAGCACATTCCATTTTTCATCCATTGTTCATGCTGATTTTTCTTAATCATGTAGCCAGTGAGAACACAGTTTTTGTGCCTTTAGTCCATGAGTGCAGATGTTTGTTATCCTTCATGAGTTGTGGTCACTAGGAATGTCCTTATCTTTCTTATGGTTAATCCACAGTGGATAAAAAAACAGGTTATCATAGTTAACTTTGGATTAAGTGCTTGAAATGTATTCTTCCTGATGATTAAATCTAATTTTGTCTGGGGTCCTGCTCAGAGTCAAGATGATAAACACCCCATGCTTGGAATGAAATGTTTAGTCCTTGCAATGTTGAACCAATGCAACTGGAACTCCTTCAGTTCAGCACTCCAAATTCTACATTTAACTCCTCAGCTACGTCATTAAGGGACACAGTGTATATAACCATCCTCATGATGAATGGTCTTTGTCACTTTAATTGTTATTGCCAAAACTATCATTGCATTGGATCACAGGGGTCTTGTGAAACAAAGCCTATTGAAAAGTAAACTTCCTTCTGAAATTTATCACGGTACTTCTGCAACACAGTTTCAGACCTCAAACAGGTAAAGTAACTTCACTGTTTCTGCATCTTTGGGCCAAAGCTTCTGCTAATAGAGACCCACCAGTCACATGCCTCCTTTTGTACAAGCTTGTTAATTATGTAGCTGCCAGTCTAAGATTAAGTGACAGTATAGTGAAGGTTGACTGATTTGTTAGTATATCGTTCTACACAAAGCTGTACTATGAAACAAGTCAAACAAAATATAGGTCTTTAAAAATGTCAAAAACCTGTTTCAGGCATTCTGTCTATATTGGAAATGAGGCAATAGCTCAGTAATTGTGAGTTTAAAAAAATCCAGGGTGTAGTTTCCATGAAACAGGAAGTAAGGCAAGCATTTAATTCCATACTCTGGAACCACCCACCCAAGTACAACAAGTGCTGAGAACAATGATGAGATCATGCATGTACCCTGACAGAGTGGCAAAAGGCTGGGGCAACTCAACCTATTCCCTGATAAATTAGGTAGGATCAGATATGACTCCCACCCCAAAGTAACAAGGTTCAACCACAGCATGTTCCGGGACAAAAATAGCCAAAAATAAATAACTTCAGAATAACAAATCCTCTCAAAATATTATGAACAGAGAAGTGCACAGGCTTGTTGAAGAGACCACAAAATCTGCAGGAATTTATATACAGAACAACCGGTGACCAAACACAGCTCTAAAAATGTAATTGAAAAAACATCATGATCACTTTTGGACTTAAATAAAATGGTCATCCTGAAAAAATGCAGAAACACAGCTGTTTAAACTCCATTAATTGCCACTGTACCTATTATGGGCACTGGATGAAATAAACAAGAAATCATTTGCTTCCAATTCAGTTTAGCCTGTCCAAGTATCTCTATAATCTTTTAACATTTCTGCCAAATTCTTCAATACAATCTACCTGTGGTCCTCCCTGATTTACTTCTCCATTTTCATTTGAGAAGAAGAGATCAAAGAGTTCTCTGTTACCTGCCAGAGGGTTTAGACTGCAGGATCAGGGCCTTCCTTTGCAGCTTTCTTTGTGTTGTTCTTGCACAGGAAGTGCCCCAAGCCCCTCCCCCACCCTGCCTAAGTCCTGATTCATGTTGTCTGAAAAACGTTGACTATTTCCCCCTCCTTGGCTGGGCTCCAAGAGGCCAAATTTCACACACTGCTTTTCTCTTTTTCATTCAAAGTCTGTAAAACTCTCCCCACAGAAGTGGATGTCATGAATTATAAGAAAGAAGAAAAAAAAACATAGGGTAATATGCTGAAGACAATGGAGTTTTTTAATTTATGCAATGCATGCATGATGAGCTGCTGTCATTGATACTGTGCTGTTTGAGATCTTATGACATGCTGAAAAACTGAGCAACATCATTTTAAAACTCAAGAATGCTGTATACAGTCCTCCATGTTTGCAGATCTCAACAATGACCTTCCTGCTCTTTATGTTACGCTGTTAGATGTGACTTGTCACCAGTGCAGATGAAGCGGAAGACCATTTGTAGCTGGGGCCAATATTTCCTGTCCTGAAAGCAATATATTTGTAACTTATCACCTTACAAGACGTTTATGTTGAATATTATATTATTAATGGTTTTGTAAACTTCCTGAGTAGCAGACAGTCAAAGCCCCAGATGCAAGTTAAACTCGGTGTCTAGAACTGCAGATCCCTGTACAAATAATAGCTGTACAATTAATTACTGGTTGTCATTGCATGCTATAATAAGTGCATTGAACTCAAATTTGAATTTTTGACTACATGTTCTGTGTCTTCACTGAATAATGAATCTTCTCAAATAGTGAAAAGAAATCGTGACACTGTTTTTTATTATTTGGATCATCAATATGTGACAGGCTCTCATTCAAAGGTGTCATCCCGTATTGCAGCTATCTTCCTGTGACCTTCAAATCTGAATGGGAGGTATGTGAAGGAGCTGAAGACACTTCATCTTGCCTTCCCTGTCCTTTCTTTGGAAGCATAAATGGAACACAGAAGTGACTCATCTATGAAAATCATGCTTACGTCTATAGTTGTCAATTCATGCAATCCTGTCTAAAAATAATGTTTCCAAAGTAAAAGAAAAGTTCATTTCATAAGCAACATCCTCCTTGAATTTTGAATAAGGCATTAAGTTCCTTATTGTTTTAGGGAAACTTTGATGTGTGGAGTGTACCCTGACATTTACTGAAATCATTGCTCCTCAGCAACCCAAGCGTTAACGGAATCAAAAAGCCCTGCCCACTTTGAGACTCCCCCCACAGATTCATGGAGAAGAGAGTGCATGGGCCCCCCTCCAATTCGCATGGTGACCAGACTTTGCTATTTTTTTCACTGCACGTATGTCACCAATTTCATGTAGACTATGCCTTCAATATATGCACTTTACATTTTAATAAATCTATGTTATCTGGGAATGATAACCACAGACTGTCAAAAGTGTACTTAAATAAATCTGCAGTGTGTGTAAGTCAGTGCACTGAAATAAAATCTTGTTTATGTCTCGTATGTTTCCTGCATTTTGCACATATGGGTCACCTGTAGACTTGCTAAATCTGCCTCAGTGATTCTCCCTGCCTCATCTTCAGGTCCTGGTACAAAATTTGATGACTGTTAACAAAAAGATCATATAAACAAAACTGGAGCAGTTTGGCACTTTGTGTTTAAGAAGCCATTAGAGATTCCCAAATTTCATTATGGCTCATTTCCCTCAATGTTAATTCATTTCAGTGCTCACATCTATTTTCTCTCTCCATTTGGTGCTTGTCATCTTGTTGCCATCTGTGTCCAGGGATGATAAATGGCCTACTACAGGGAATAAGCTTGTCAGTTAGGCCTAGTTGTGAAATTGATCAACACAAGCTAAATGTGATAAATGCAAACACCATTGTAAGGGAACAGTTAAAGGTGGCATACAAAATTGGGAACAATGAGGTTCCTCAGGGGTCAGAACTGGCACCAGGAGAAAAACTGAAAACAAACAATATGTTTTTGTGTACTTATTGTTGCATGGCTTTGGATCATTGCCTGAAATATACAAAATATTACTCTGAGGTGACTACAACAAACATTTCCTGCAGATAATGACAGGAACCTTTTTAGATCCTCCTTTATGTGTCTATGATATTTATTTATTGCATGGTTTTATTTGTGCCACTAAATTGTTATCACATTTCTGATATCCTTAATAGTTAGATAAATCAAATACTGTCATTGCCTCCTGCTGTAAACTCAAGTAGAATGTGGAAGTTCCCATTTTTTGAGGGAGGGCACCATGCAACACATTTTGAGTTTCATTGGGTGATTGGCAACTTTAGAAGTTTCAATATTTTCCCCAGTCATGGTCAGTTGTCTGTTCATTCTGAATATAATGAGTCTTTTATTTCCTATCTGATTCAGAGGAGACAATTATCTGACTTGTTTTGGACATTTTTTCAATCACCTCCCCCTGAACCAAAACAATGTATCAGATTCTTACACAGTTGTGTGACATTTAGAAATCTGTGGGGGTATTTCACAAATGCCTCAAACTATAGCTAGACCACACAATTGAAAAATATAATAACTTTGGCAAAAACTCAAATTCGGTCTGGGAGACACCCCAGTATTTGTACTTTTTGTAAATTATCAGTCATTAATAATTACAAATTCACTGGTAGCACTTTTGACCAACAGAAGTATTAACAGATGACAGCTTAACAGCTCAGTTTTGATAAACAAAGAGGAAAAAAAATTAATTTCTAACACTGTTTGTACAAAATAATATGCATTTTTTTAAAATACACAAAAGCAGTTGCAATGGGCAGATTTTCTCAAACATAAAAGTTGCACTTTTATCTGACACACTGCTTTCTCAATACATGGATGACGATTTGTCAATTACAATCAGCAATGTATTTTTTATACTGCAGTTTGAAAGAGGTTAAGGGGAGAAATAACTTGACTTTAGTTCCTTTTTCTTTTTCTGTTTTCACAACCAGACACAGTGACACCACATGTTTTGCCATTTTGATTGACAAGATTTTAGTTAGTTATTTTGCTTGACAAGATTTTAGTTAGTTAAGAAGTTACACATGACACCAGATGCTTTGCTGGATGGGTTTCAGGGTAATCAGCCATGCCAAACCATCTCCAGATACCCTCCTTGTGTTGCAGGCTAATAAGTGAGGGTACTGATTAGCATGGACGTGGTGAAAATGAGAGTAGTGCATGAGAAACAGCAGACCATTATGAAGAAAAATGATGGTCCTGTTATCCAATTAGGCATCTGATGCCTGTGTGGAACTCCGCTTCTCCAATTCATCCAGTTGTTCTTTGTATCCGTTAATTCATCTCACGGGTTTAAATCTAATAACAGGGTGCGCACAGAGAGCGCTCACATCTCCCTCCTCCTCTCTCTGTCTCTCTGCCTCTCTTCCTCTTTCGTTCCTTTTTTTCTTTGCTGCCTTCTTCTGTCCAGGGAGCGGGTTAGGGTAACTGAAAAGGACACTGAGGCGACAAAAACATGATACAGGCGGTGAGTTTTGCTCCCTTTAAAATCAATTAGCTGAACCCATTATTAAAAGCAACCCGTTTCACCTTTCTCACAGACCTCAGGGTAATCTCAGCATTGAGCTAGCAGGCTGTACACAAAAGCTTGATGCTCAGGTTAGCGGAACACGAGTGCCACATTCCAGACTCCCAACGTCATGAAGTTTTCGGGCCGACTGAGCTAGGCAGGGAGCTGGACAATCCAGCCAAACAACCAAATTTGGGAACTCATTCTGCGCTCCTGTCAGTCTGTCTCTCAATCTACCACATCCTTTCTTTCTTTTGAAGACTATTTCAATACATTGCGGAAATGATATCATGTTTCTTTTACTGTACTCTTCTGAGGTCAGCTCCACCCTTTATGTACATACTCTCTGTACATTAATAGGGGAAGTACAACATGTGTCTCATGCAAAAACTTAAGCAGATCTTTATTATTTTGGGTTTTTTACATGTTGATGCATGCCTAACAACATAAAAACCATTAACATTGGCTCAAAACCCCATATGACTAGATCCTATTGGTGAATAGAAAAAGAAATTCAGAGTGGTTTTTAGGACAGAGTGCAATAAACCCACTGGTGATGCATTTGAATTCCTAATGGACTTCTGCTTTTGTAAGAGAGAAGCTTTGACTCGATATCTCCATCACCTGTGTCCTGCTCTTTGTAGAGGGAGTACAATGTATGGTGGTGAAGATTGTATGGTCATCTGTTGGAATAACAGGACCAGTTATGAAGTGGGTGTGTATGCAGGGCCTCTCACTGAGGTGGAAACAGGAATGAAAGGCACTTAGACACTGGTCCACAACACAGGAAACAGGAAGCAGAATGTGAGAAGTGACATAAGGAGCCGCTTTCCTGAAAAAGCTAACTGTACCACTAATGAGCAAAGTGCTGTACTATACATATGTTATAGAATATTCTAACATCTCAAACACAGACTGATTAAACTAAGTGTAAATCAACCCTGACAATGCAAGCAATATACACATACATTAATCACGAGTAATTCAGTGCAGTGCAGTGCAGTGCAGTGCAGTAGGCTTTATTATATTGTCTTTTCATGGTTAAATTTAAAAATGTGTTATTTGGTACAGGCAGTATTCTATACTCAACATATTGGAATGAGGATTGTAAAAGATACTGCTGAAATTCTTAATCCATGATTCTGTGAATCAACATTGGTTGTGAAACTGAAAGCAAACTTTCAAGCTGCAAAAATATATATTTTTGTATCCCTGGTTATCTAGTTTGGTATTTGTTATTTCAAAAGGCTGTTTATGGGCTGCAGTTTTGGGTTGGCCACAGTAAATTCCATTCACTTTGCTCACAAATGCTCCAACCTTGACTTTGACTGAAGAAGGCATGAAAGTGTTACTTTTTGGTTTCTTCCAGGACATCAATTGATAAACAAGCAAAAGTCTTAACACCATGCAGCAAACAAAAAGAGAAAAGCTGAGTCTTACATAACGGCTAAGGTCAATATGAAACAGAGTAGTTAGACTAATGCTTAACACATACAAATCTTTTCATAAATAATAATAATTACATAATTTCTGCCCTGGTTTTTGCTTTGTGGCTTCAATCTTATTTGTATCAAAAATACTATTTAAGCCAATGTGTAATGATCACACAGAAGAATCAAAGCAACTAGTATTTAATTATACTGACATGCATAGCCTCAGGAAAATCAAGTTTCTACTGTTTGTATCTGATAATGTACTATGCTGGGCTTTAGGTTTAATGTCTTTGAGTAGTACATTACATAAAGCATGAAGGAAAGTTGGCAACCTATGACTTTAGTTTGCCAAATAGTTGACTAAGTCATATTGGGCCGAGACATTCAAACAGGGTGAAAGAACGTACACAGGCTGTATGCAGTTCTTTTGAAATATGTTATCCAATAGGTAGTATAAAAGTATGCTTAAGGTGATTAAGGTGATATGTGGTCATTGTATTCTCACAAGAAAGGAGTTGGTAGCTGTAGAAGAGGGGTAAGTGAATTGCGCAATAAGTATTTTCAAGTTTGCTCTAAGACTTGGTTGAAACACAGATCCAGTCGAGCTATTCATCTGTTCCATTTTTGTCCCTGCAAAGCGTATTTTGAGGCTTGGTAAAATATGACATTAAATCAGGGCCCCGGGATTTAAGATTGTGATCTCCCGGTTAGCGTGCGGGTCCGCTCTTATCGCATTACGTGTTCCCTCATGTGACAATCTACATCTTGCAGACGGAAGAGTTGCCGGCGTGAGCCAAGGGTGATGTCTCGGTCACAAAATGTGCTGGTCTCGCTCGCGCTCTGGAATATTCGGTAATGGAAGGATGCTGACTGGATTCCTGGTGTGTCTCTGTGTCATTGGAATGTTACCCCGCCTTCCTTGTTTCCCGTGGCGCATGCACCAACAGAAGGACAATAAATCTGACGAGCCCAAAACAAACCTCATGCAATAACAACTAAGGCAAACATTGTTCTGCAACGAAGGCTTATCAACTGTACTTTTAACATATGCTTTAATATTAAGAAGTTCCAACTATGGATTTCAGGATTTTTGTTTTGTAATTCTCCTGTACACAGCCGTGCAGTCAACACTCTTCTCAAGGAAATGACAATCGGGATAAATTATCAAGTGACTTGATACTGAGTGAACAACTTTACATGAAATGGTTCTCTCATTTACAAACAGAATGATCCCAAAAGGAGCGTGATGCATTCCTAAATCACAGCTCTGTGCTCTCTGGTGTAAGAATCAATACCTCTGCCATTTACATCAGTTACCGGAATTCATTTAGCATCATGTCAATGTTTTATGGCTGCTAGTCCAGCTCTCGAGAAATGCTCTGAGATATTAACTAGACGATAATATGCCGCCGTTCACTGCTGACTTTCAGGAAGCTGTCTGTTCTCTACAGTAGCGCTGCCATTACTTCAATATTCCCCACTTAACACGGCAGGAGAGCATCCCAGCACCAATACCTGCATTGAGCTGCGTTGAGCTGACATATGACTGAAAACACAGTCATCACTTTTTTCAAGTTCCTGCTGAACAGGCAGATAGAGTGCTTAAAGATATGTTTGACAAAAATAGGCAGCCAGTAGAAGCATACATGTATAATGAATGACTTCCCCTTTCTTTGCACACAGGAGAATACAGTCATATGAAATTTCTATATGATACTAGCACTAAGGCTTCCACAGTGTTTTTTCTGTCAGGCCATTACAGTTTTCCCTCTCTACTTGATAACGGCTTGGAGCATACATTAATGAATATGTATTATGAAGGCAAGCTGCTACACAAAAGGTTGAACACATAATTGAGTCTGCTTTATAATATCTTTCTAAGCACTATATCTATAACAGTATAAGGTCCTTCATTAACCTGTGAGTTGCCATGAAACCAAAGTTTCGCTCACATTCTAAGTGGTCCTCTTGCAACCACCATACTACCAGGAAGTAGTCGTAGGGTATGTCAACATGTGACCACACATTATTGCAATAAACCACACTCGCAGGATGAAATGAACAAGCTAAACTCCAAGGCAACCTGGGAGTCTGGAAGCACATACAGTCTGTGAGAGTTTGTAGTGAAGTGTACAGTTTCACAGCAACCACACAAAATCTTCTTCTCCACTAACCGGAAGAATTAATACCCTTGTATGTTCATACTTTTCTTTCAATTGGTTTCATTTCATTCTTTGAAGTATTGTAGATCTGAGTCATAAATCACCAAAGCGTAAGAGTGCTGATCTAAGATCAGCTTTTGCCTGTTCATTTACCCCTCTCTAGGGTTATCTCTGCACTTTTTCGTACCATTCATATGCCCTTTGCTTTGTAAGTCACTCTGGGTAAGAGTGTCTAACAAATGCCTTTAATGTAATGCAATGTAATGTCATGTGCAAAACCTTATGCAGTACCACTGAAAACTGATCCTAGACCAGCTCTCCTGCTCTACAAAGTTTGATCAATACAGGCCTTGATCCTGGATAGCTGAAATCCAGTTGGTACTCCTGCTTTAGTTATGTCCATGGACAATCTGTGTGTTTTAGGGGTAAATTAAAATGATACTTACCAGGAAGAAAAAAACCCTGCATCCCTCCAGGACCAGGGCTGAGTGACAAAGCTCTGGTGTTAATTTTTAATTTGATTGAGAGAAAGAGTTGCCCTTGTCAGAATCAAAATGCTGAAATGGAAGAAGATTATTAATTTTAAACATCCATCTTCATGTTACATGATAGATAAGGTAACACACAATACAGAATTGTGTTTTAACGAAGGCAAGGAAAGACTTCATTGCTCATAAAGCATTCAAATAATTATTTACTTACTACTTAAAATTGACAAATTCATCACACAAAATTAATATGGTCTGACATTATATCATGACAAAAATGTAACCATTTAAGAATGTCATGTTTTGGAAACACTTGTGAGCTAAGCAGAACCTGAATGAGGCATTTGACTGCCTTTCTTCAGGTTAAACTTCAGGAGTAACAAATATTTACACGGTGCATTCACAGCGGGTAAAGGTCTTTGTACACATCCTGGTTAAACAACATTTTTCCTTACTCTGTGTTTGAATTTCCTCAGTGTTCAGCAATATTTCTCTGGAAAAAACTATTGGGTGGAGAACCTGCAGGCTCACATTTACAAGCAGGTCTGTACAAACACCGCCCTCTGCTGTCAACCACCATAACATTCCACACCCCTCCCCCACCAATGCCCCCAAATAGGACCATTCCTTGAAAATATGTACCTCATTCACCGAGTCCCTCAAAAATATTTTCTTCACAAATATGTAAGGTAGTAGATTACAATACAGTAATTTGGAATGTTGAAAGGAATATTAGAAGAGGGTTGGCAAATTGAGTGAATGCATTTAAAGCAGTATTTCATTAAATTGTTTTGTGGGGTAAAATATTTATGGCCCATCAATCTATTTTCAGAATGCTTTCACAAAGCATCCACAGTTAATCATCTCCGCATTCCCCAACTACACTCAGCCAAACCTCAAGCGACACCATTCACCACGCAGTTCAGTACACTGTCACCATTTCAAAAGCTGCGGATGTACTCAAAGAACACGTGCCCTTTCGTACCCCAATTAATTTCTAAAATCACAGTAATTAAACGCTAGCAGAAGAGAAATCATGGTAATTAGTCTTGTGGGAGGACAAAAAAACATGTCAGAAGGCCTGACTATCCGGGTGTCTTCTCTTTTTGATGCCCAACTGAATTTTAGTGTGGTTGAAAAAAAGATGTGGAAGTAGATGAGAAGCAGATGGCATTAAAATTGAATGATAACAAGTCATGCACAGCACTCAGCTGAACTTCTTAAAGGTTTTGCCAATAGACCCTGGACAGAGTCAAAATGTACACCCACCTGCAACACTCAGCACTAGTGTGAAAACCACTTCACTGGTGTGAAAAACCATTCTTGCGGACATACTCAGGACTTCATTCAGAATGGACATCCTGCAATCACACATAAGAAAACTGGAGACTCAAATAAAATGTGGAGACTTGGCTCATTTTGTGTCACATTTATTTTTTTTTTAAATAAAAAGCACATAATTTTGAGTGAACTAACAAAAATGAATAGAAGTGAATGTAAAATGAATTAAAAACTGAATAGGTCAGTAAGTAAGTAACAGACCTGGCATAACATTGGCACAACTGAGTAAGCTGATTTAACACAAAAGCAGAGTTACTCCCAGTAACGCTGAAGATAAAAGAATTGAAGATGCTGGGATGTAGGCGGATACCCAAGAGATTATGAGGATTTTCATGAGGTTTCTCATTTCCTTTCCAATCACTATTATTTGCACAAAAGACATATATATGTCTCTAAATATTCTGGACACAAATGTAAGATAAGCACATTAAACAATGTAAGATATTACACACTATGTACTAAAATAAAGTTTGTATAAATACCTCCAAAGAAAATACATTTTACAAAAATAGTAGTACCAACAAATAACTTTATAAATTACAATTGACTGGAGCTTATGCCAAACCATTAAAATTCCTGCAACGGAGATAAATGACCATTCATCTATTCATTCAGCTACATTATCTACATCACCATTATCTACATTACCCTTTTGAATGTTTTACAGAACCTGTACATGAGTTAACTAATTTCCTGTAATTACAACAGCATCCAGGCTCATATATTATCATACCATGAGAGATTTGTGCCTAAATTTCCTTTCAAATTCCTGAGGTTATAATAGAAATGAATCCAATGATTCCTCCAATGCAATCTAAATGCATACACATCAGTAACTCTATCATTTACATTTCGTCTCCAAAATACTTACCATAAAAATTCTAACAAATATAAATCACTATTTTAGTCATTCTTGGAGCAATTGAGATTAACAACGTAATTAACATAAGCAAAGTATAAGTAAAGCTTAATTACAGTGCTCAGACAAATTTGTAGGATGGAATGAAAAGTGCTTAATTCCAGTAATATTGACATAAATATTCCATTATTCCACAACAAGATCATAAGTATTTGGCATGTATAAAAGCAGGACATATGACGTATTCATATTTGGCAAGCAAATATTTAAGAAAATAAATGAAATGAAACATTACATTGACCAGATACAGCAGAGTCTATGTATCAGTGATCAGACCCAGTACTGGTTGTGCTGCAGTGTGGGGTTAGCAGCCAAGCACAGCTGGGCGGCTTCACGGTCCAAGGCGCAGAGCAGCAGGGAGGGGTCCTTCAGACTGCTAACAGGCTCCAGAGCACCCCCCAGTCGCCTGCCCAGAATAGGAGTGCCCGGGCAGCTGAGGGACAGTGGTGGTGCAATGATGGAGGGAGAGGCCACATCAGTCTCCGTCTGGCCTGGGTCTGGGTCTGGGTCACCAGGGTTTGTGTTACTGGAGATGTTCTGGGTCATGGTCCTCCTCTTCTTACTGTGGAAGTAGGAGACCAAGGTCAACACAACTAGGATGACCCCCAGGAGGAGAAAGGCCAGCACCGGTAACACAATGAGCAGGGTGCTGGAGGTCCTTCCGGGAAAGGACTCCATCCTAATTGTGCCATTCCTCTGGGTCATGTCCCTTTTGCCCCAGGTGGCTCGAGGGATGTTGCGGCCTGCAGCAATGCTCCGATTGTGACTTCCCCAGCGGTTTCGTCCATTCAGCCTCTGTAATGTCTTTGGGGGCCTCCTTGACTCTGACGTGCCGTGCAAGAGGAACCCTTCAGTCTGATTGGTAAGAGACGGCCCAAGGGTCTGTGTGGGTATGTTCGTTGTTGCTGTATTTACTCCCTTTGGGTTACCTGGCACGATAGTGAACAGAAAATCACCTCTGGCAGGCTGGACTTTGTCTGCTATTAAAATGAATGAGATCGAGCTGTTAAGCTCCTGGGCTCCAGTCAAGTTTGCGGTCGCCGTCATTGCTACCCTTCCCTGCTCCACATCTTTGAAGGAAAAAGATGTGACAGGATGGGACACCCCATCTTTGTTGATCAGAACTTGGATGGCATTGCTTTGTTTTGGAGGGGAGAGGATTTCAAACTGAGGGTCACTGCCACTCAAGACAGATAACACAGTGGCATCGAGGAAGTCTTTCCCTAATTTGACAGCGACACCATTTGGGAATCTTGCACCCACCCCTAGTCGGATAAGAGGTTTCACTGTAATGTTGACAACCTGCTCTGTCACATTGCTCTCTGACATGAAGGCTGTGAATTCAAAGCTATCATGGGAGGATGAGAGGTCCACCATACGATAGGACAGCTTGCCCAACCACAGATCTTCTTGATCAAATGATGTTGCTAACTCATCGTCAATGAGAAGTTCACCAAAGTGTGGAGGCCTTGTCAGCTGATAATGAACATTTGCATCCTTCTCATTGGTCACTGTGGCAAGGAGCTCACGGGTGACGATCACAGAGGTCTGACCCTGCTCCAGTATCAGCCCAGGGTTGCTCACCGGAGGGAAGGACTCAGCCACCTGCAGACGAAACAGAGTGTAGACTGGGAGGTGTTTCCCATCCGAGACACTCAAGTAGGCCATTCCAGAGAAGGGACTTCCATCTTGCACAAAATACACTTTCCTGCTGTTGACATGGGCCTGGGTGAAAGACAATATGGGCTCACTCAGATGTCCCTCCAATGCCAGGAAGCCATTGTTGGGTTTGCGGACCACTGTGTACTCTATGTCCTCGGGGGCATTGTCAAGGTCCATCACGTTCAGGTTGGCGGGCCCCAGGGCTACTGTGTCTCCCTGTGCCACCCTCAGACCAGGGGCCACAGTCTTCAACACCGGTGGCTGGTCATTCACAGGTAAGACAGCAATGTAGAAAGACGCCTCCACCACCTCGCTGTCCTCTAGAGGGTGCTGCTCTAGCCCACCCCTCCGTTTCAGCCTGACACTGAAGGTGAAGCTGTCGTGGTTTGCCTCTGAGTCATCATGCAGGTAAATGATCCCCTGCTCATTCAGCATGGATTGGGTGAAGGTGGGGTTGTCACCGCTCAGGTTCTGCCTGCCCATGACTAAGATACCATGTTGGGGTAGGGATGTGACCCGAAACCAGATTTCATAGGAATGACGCCAGACTTTGGGTACTTTGTCCAGGAGGTTGGAAGCATCCAGCTTTGACTTGCCAATGACAACACTTTCACCTTCAGTCACTACAGAACCTGATGGTCACAAGCAGTGAACAAGAATTAGTCATGGCATTTTCTGTTCCTGTTTTCTCAACATTCTAGAGGTGCAACAATAGTTGTCTCTGTAGTTACCAGATATCGCCTGACTCTGAATCTCTAAACCCACCAAACTGTCATTACTTGACTGAGAATGGTGAAGTGTCGCATTTTGCTGAATTTGTAGGTCAGAAAGCTGGAGTGAAAGAACTAATTCAGAAATCTGTTGGCTACTGAACCTATTATGAGTGTTATTTATGACTAGATTGCAATTGTGTTTCCCACAGTACTAAACACTTATGTTTTAGGTCAAATCCTTCTCTCTAAAGCAGGCCCATTTCCAGCCCAGCCCCACAAGCTCTCTGTTAATCCCCTTATAGGAGGATTGATAAATGACCAATATACTGACAGGAAGCGCAAGTATTGTCCTACAAGTATCCATGACAACTGAATGTGGTTACGACTTTTACTGAGCCAGTGAATCAACTGCCCTCCCAAAATGTTGTCACCTCTACCAACTCAAAAAATAACAGGCCTGCTTTGAGCAATGCTCAGGTGTTGTTAGGATGGAAATTCTGCACTGTTACACAACCAAAGCATCTCACCAGTGTTGATAAGGAGGAGGCGTTTGCCCTCAGGGCCCGTGTTGTAGCTTATGTGGATGTGGAAAGTCTGAGTCTTAATGGAGGCTGGGGGTGAAGATACAGTGAAGGTGAAGGTGTCCGACGAGGTGACGGCTCGTCCCATGGGCCCTCTCAGATTCTGCTCATACGCTACCACACCCTCATTCACCTGGAATACAGCACGCATCATGGCAAAGAGGGATCCATATCAAGCACAGGTGAGTCCTACTTGTGTGTACTTAGACATGGTGTTCCAACCCAATCTTGAGCCCTTCAAAACTTCTATTGAATCACTGAATACTGAGTAATATCAGATTCAATACTGTTATGTGAGATATTAGATTTAAGATTTACAAAACGCTTTGTCATGCAGTTTCGATCAAGGCTTTTATGCCATTCATGAATGAACCCTTGTGTGATAGCTGTTAATCTAGAGTGCATCAGATCTGGCGATGGATTTTCAGAATAAAGGCACATTCATAATTCATTGTCTTTAGTGCCTGCGGTTCATGTGCTCTTACCATTTTCTGAGTGAAGGAGGAAATTTCTGTGGTGCAGTTGTCAGCCTCCACCTTCACAAGCCTCCCTAGCTTTGGTGGACGGGTAACAGTGAAGAGAATAGTGCGGTTTCCTGTGGCATCGTTGTCATTGGATACCACCAGCAAATCCTCCATGCATATGAGCATTGAGGAACCTGGCAGGACACAAACAGAGCTAGGTGAAACAGCACATAATAAGTTTCGTGTTACAACACAATCAAAACAATGAAAAAAACCCAGTTCCTATGAGTACTGCCGCCAAGCTCAACTATTGCCTTATTGTGTTTTGAAAAGTTGTCTGGCAGCGTTTTGATGTTTCAGTTCAAAATACACAATGCGGTTTAATAACTCACTGTGGAACTTGGCAGTGGGAACTATGTGGTTGTGAAATACACCATCTGCTTTTACACTGAAGTGTAAGTAAATACAATTGATTATACTATACATATCCACTTTGTAGAACCTAATAAAAAAATCATAAATAATGTAACTCAAATGTGATATTGTTCACTGAGAATTATAACATAGGTTCAAATGGCCCTTAGCATTGCTCAGGACATGCATACATTTTCCACCACTCTAGACATGATTCATAGAGTCTTAGCATGTTTCAGTGAGCATGCTCAGAGTCTTCTAAGTAACACACAATGGCAAGATGGGAATGTACCAGAACCAATTCATGGCCCCCACCCCCCTTGAAGCAGTCTTTTCTACACTCTGCTAATGTTCCATCATTCATGAACCAACATGAAAAATGTACTAAAACGGGCCCTTTCAGATCCCTTGCTCAGTGATTCTGCACACATTGGGAAAATGTCTTAACCAAAGTTGTATATCTTCAAAGCACACAAGGAATTGAAAGTCTGTGGCTATCCCTTCACTGGATAACTGGACACACTCATATAGATTTTGTGCTTCAGTAGCAGTTGAAGCCATTTTAGGGGCACCTATCAAATGATCCTCTTTCAACTGTGACATAATATGGTTGCATAATGTTATTCTTCACTTCTTAAAATATAAACATGGCTGAAATGTTTAATATAAAGTACAAGTAATGAGCAATTCTAAACTGATCGCATCATTAGATCCAGCTTATTAATGCAATCACGATTGTGTGTTCTGTCTGAAAATGTTCATTTTTGTAATTGAAATAAATGAAACGTTAAATTGAACAGTGAGAGGAATAGTCAAACTGTAATACATTTTGATGGTGTTTCCTGTTATGAAAAATCACAGTTGATTACACAATCCTTTTAGACATGACCTCTTAATCCAACACAAATAAAACATAATCAGGAGTAAACTCCCTTTAATGACCATGAAAAAATAGAAGAATAAAGTAAATTACCTTCAGACCTTCAGGATTCACACATTTTACCAATAACCTTGAAGACATGAAACTCTCAAACCCTAAAACTCTGATTAGCACAACTCTGTACAAAATACTTGTTTCAAAAGAGGACACAACTACAGGATCAGTAATAACACATAATATACAAAGTTAATTCACACAGATTTAAGCCATGTTTTAATGTTATTTCCACAATGTTTTGCAACATGTCTGATCTAATTACAGCTGAAGACTTTAGGCAGAGAATTTAATTTTAGTGGTCCTTATCTATCTGGGTCATGGACTCCTAATCTGCCCTTTCATCCACATTTTAGTGTTTTTCAATATGATACAAGAAAAAAATTGTGTATCACCAGTTGTGTAATATCAATGTAGCATGGCCCGATGACCAACAATATTTATTTAAAGCAACATATGACTAATAGTAGTCTAGTGCAATGCCAGAATAAAGCAGTTTTCTTACTTCCTGTAAAATAGTGTTTTCTTTTTTTTCCTTTTTCTTTTACAAAGTTGATGATGGTGATTGCTATCAATCTATTCGTGAGTTCTAGCCTCCCCCAAAAAAAGCTGTCTGCGGTGGTGGAACAGGATGAGACAGGACAGGACAGGGGCCAGTCCTGTCTGAGCAAACTGCTGCTACTGCAGAAAACTTTCACAGAGCCATCAAAGGTAATCAGACAAGCCTCATGCCAGACTGCCCTGTGCAAAGCCTAGGCTGAGGACATATCCCCACCTCCCAAATCCCCACACCCCCCACCCCGCCCCACCTCCCTCCCAACCGGCCACACCCTGATGGGGAAAGCCCGCCGCTTGTTTGCCACCTGGCCAGCGATAACATCACCTCATACCTTCAGACGCGAGATGCAGCCTCCGGTGCTGAGTTCAGCTTTGACTGCCCCAAACGGAGCAAGGAAAAAAACTACTGTATTCTTACAGTTAATTCCTTATGGCACCTGACTAATCTGACAGAAACCTGTGTGGAAAAACTATGACTATCATTAACCTCAAGAGCTAACACTTTATGAATCAATTGCTTAAAGCAATGTGCTGAAACTCTGAGGCAGCTTCGTATTTTTAGCTGCTTCCATGATTACATGGATTATAAGGGTGATTAAACGGATTGCCAGGCTGATTTAATTAGGCTCGGTTCAATGGAAAGCCACTCATGCTAGCTTGAATTCTGCCTTTGAGTTTGTAAAACTATGTGGAGTTCTGGAGCTGAACACACTGTAGGCACTGCTATACACTGATGTACTGTAAAATATATATGGTGTACATAAATGTATCCACTGGCCAAACCCTCTATGCTCGCCTCAAACTTGGGCGATTAGCACCATTTGACTGCTGAAGTGGGGGTGGGCTGAGGTGTGACCTTGAAATGGCCACTCTGCTACTACACGTTTACAGTCAGAGCAATAAATACACTTCAGCACTTCTTACCACCTTTCAGACAGTCTTCATTTCACCACCTCGTTGTGACCACACTTAAATTTGATTGGTCAAGAGAAAAAATTTGTGAAACCCTGCTAGAAAATGCTTCAGTCACACACATAGAATGCATGTGAGAAAATGAGGCCGTAAAACTGTTTTGTGTGCATGGTGGCCACGCATATTGATTCTAAAGTGTGTTAATGCAAGCCGGGAGCCTTTTTTTAACACGCTTAAGCAGTAATTGTGTATCAGAAGAGATACCAAAGTCTCAAGTCTGCTAGACTTGTGTATTAGTCATCAAAAGTTGCAGTTGGTAGTTGTAATGGTATACCCGATTTTACTGTTGTAGTTTTAAATAATGAATGTTGGTATTGAATTGTTTTTAGACATTATGGTGAACTTTGCTTAAATTTCACTAGACTACTTCAACAAGAACTGACATCTTTCAGGACTCTTGTGAGCACTGACTGAAGAAGCTTTGGTTACAGGTTACTGGCATACCAACAAGGGCGGGGCTTGTCTGGGTTACCTGGGAACACCTGGAGGGGGCGGTTCCTCTCCAGCCTGAGGACCAAAGGCCTGGCTGTGATTCTGAAGATCTGTGGGGAGGCAAAGTTCTCCCCATCGTTCACCTGAAAGTTAAACCCTCCAGACATAACACCTGAGAAACAACAAAGAGGAGAAATAAAACTGCAGTGAGACTTTTCTCTCATAGAACAACATATCCTCATTACCATTAAGTCTCCCAAATAGTAATATTACTACACTAAAACTAGTATATGAAATCTAGTTATATTACCTCACTTTATATGTTTACAGTTATTAACCAGCTATTAAAAACCGTTCATTTGTTATAGACTGGGTTGGTGCATGTTATTAAATTGTCACAGCATGTCACAAACTTCTCACACTGCACGTCAATTTCTCTACTGATACTTTGTGCCCTAGAAAAGTTTCATTTAAATAGAAACCATTAGCATGTGTCAGAAAATGCAAATACATTCAGACAGTGGCCTCTGGTAGAATTTGGCACTCTGGTAAAATGAGAGAACTACAAACCTTCAAACTCACGCTGCCTGTATTGAAATGATACAATACCCTGTACATTTGCATTCCCTCACCTTTCAAACAAAGGTAGTTTCAGTGTACTGAAAAGTGTTTCAATGACAGCTGCAGCTGACTGTGTGACTAGATAAGCTACAGTAAATCCACTAACCGCTGTGAACAAAGAGCAGCTGGCCCTGGTTAATTGCTGCCTGGGTGAAGTTGAGGACACGCCTCTCGGGGGCGCTCTTGAGCACCAGCCGGCCGTTGCTGGGAGGGGTTATGACAAAGTGCAGGCCCTCAGGCGGTGTGTCCATGTCCCAGGCGCTGAGGTCCTCAGGGGTGATCTCTGTGATGGAGGACTCCCATACCTAAGTGACATCACATAACAGTCACAGCTCAGACGCAAACCATGACCTGCTTTTCTAAAGAAAGTCTAAAGAGGATAACCTCCAAGACAAAAAAATGCAGATAAGATTAAAGGCGGCATGGTCTTACAAACCAGCCAATAAAGGGTTATCTAGCTTTCTTTGTGCAGACTACAGCATACTAGAAAGAAACTGGACCTCACAGTCAGTCTTATAGTTTAAATGGTTTTTAATATTCATCTTTTGGTCAGCCTTTTTATTCTCGGTAATTGTTTGCATTATATAGCTATTATATGTTTACCTGTGATCTATTGTACATCCATTTCTCACTAGTCTTTTCCTGCAATGTTTTATTTTTTTCTTCCATTTTATGTGCTCACTTTTATTGCTGTTTGTTGAAAGTGCTTTGAACGCCTCTGTGGGAAGCACTATACAAATAAAGTTTATTATTTTAAAGTTTATTTTTAAACGTAATTGTTTCCCTGGTCATGAACCATCGCAATTGTAGGGCAAGGCTTTGTTTTCACTGAGGGGGTGGACGACAGGGTTGAGATCATACAGGGGACATTTTCAGACTCAATGTATGCACATACTGGTGTTGCACTCCTGTCTGCAGTCTTAATGTGTACGTTTCTATCGAGCGTACATCTGATCTGATACTGTGGTTTAGAGGGTGAGAACTCTCAGAATTCTAACTGCGCCTCCTCCATAATAAGTGACACGTACACAGTGTGTCTGCAAGCCTGTTTTAGCATGTGCGTACCAATCTTCTCCTCCTCTAGGGGTTGTGAGAAGCCCCAGGGAATGACTGTCAATTAGCACCTGAAATAATTAAAATTAATTTAACCCCGTCACCATTTCCTGACACCTTCTGAGCAGGCTCCTCAGACCTCAGAGGGTGTTGTAGAGGCAGACGCTCGAGCGCCATACAGATGCGTGAGTCATTAGCCGGAGGCCAAAATCAATCTCTCCTCTGCCGCGTTAAATTTTCCATCCCCCATTAAAGAATAATGTGCGACCACTTAAAGCAGGATGCAGATACTGTTACACACATACATACATACATACATACATACATACATACATACATTACATGGCATAACTTCCTGTCTTTGACTGAGGGGGTGGAGGGGCTTCCCAGCCACTGTGAACAAGCATAAACGGTGCTTGGACAGCACACTCTCTTCTTTGTATTTGTGCTGCGCACCCAGCCCCATTCTATAGCCTTTTACAACCTGTACATACTGTGAATTACTGAGATTTCAGCTTTCTCCCCAGGAATCTTAAAAAAGCATTTATAGCTAATGGAGTCAAAACAAGTGTTTATAGTGCACTGTGGATCAGTGGGTCATTTGTATAGTTAAAACACAAATAATATACATTTTGTAATATAATGTGATTTGAAGTCTAGGAAAATTATAACTTCTCAGAAGGTATGACAGAGTGTGGAACTCAGGCATTTAAAGTGCACAGTCTTTGTCTTTCCTAAATGTTTAATTGGATGTCTGATGCAAAAGCAGGCCATTGTAAGATTAAAGCAGACAAAAACACTAATACGTCACTGACTGCTGCTGGCACTGTAATGGTAATCGAGATACCACCAGGTTTCGATTTCAGGATAAAATCTTTTGGCAGGTATTTCAAGCCCTGAGAAAGATGAAAGGCTTTTTTTCAGGAAACTGCAACATCCTGTTTGACCCAATACTCATTGTGTGTAAATGACTCAGTACTCTGGAACTTCTGAACAGGTCCTGAAAGGTTTAGAGGTCCCACTCCAGTTAACACAAGAACTGTTCTGAGAGAATCCTTCCTCTGATACTGAAGAGCAATACAGGAAAGATTACAATCCACTTTTTAGGTACAAAATGCATGGTGATATCTAGAATCAGATATTTGTCTGATGAACTTTTATTTTAATTTTTTTTTATTAAATGCAAGTTAATTCTTCTGGAAGGTTTAGAATTATTTCAGTGGTTTCATCCCAAAGCTTCGTAATCTATATATACTGTTGCTTAATTTCTTAATTTTAGGTACAGCACGCCATCTGCTGGAATACTGGAGCATTTCATCTCGGCCATGCAGAAAGTACACATGAACATGTTCATTCACAATCCACAAATATAATACTGCTATCAAGAGAGGTAACATTTTGGATTAAATTGAAATCATTTTATACAAATCTGCACATCTGTATACGTCCATTTAAAAAATGATATCAGATTGAAGTTTATTTGAAAGAGAATAATAAAATGGTGAACATAAATATATGTCCAATGGATTTGCAAAATGTCACTAACAGGCATGGTGCATGTAAATGTGTGGGCTATAAATGCTTTTCTGTTGAATGAATGTTTTGTAAAAGAACCAAGAGGCATGGCAAGGGATTTAGATTATCTGAGATTAAGCATTAGAAGAACAAACCAATGATGTATATGTCTTACATACACAACTTAGACAATAGGGCCTCACTAAGGAGATACATTCAGAGGACAAATATTTCAGCATGTAGCAGCGTTCCATTAGAGAGAAATACCACATATTCAAGCCAGGCATCCAGATTCTTCTTAACATTTTACTTTACAAGGAGCACCACTGCCCTGGTCTCATAAACACCAATTTAGAGAGTTATCTACCCCTTGTAGCTACCAGCTACTTCAGCTATTTCAGTTTTTCTTGTCACTATTGGATGACAGATTTTCAAAATAATTTGATGCATGAATGGTATTTGTTGCACCACAAAAATAATTTGATCACATACATAACCACATACTGTTTATGACACTTTTAAATTAAAAATAAGACAAATTAGGTAAATAAATAGTCTCTGTTTGCAGTTTGAGCCAATGTTTTCTGCCACTGTTTTAGAGAAAGAAAGGACTGAAACATAGGGAAGTCACCCTCAGGATCCTGTTGACCGTGATGACCGGAGCATTGTGCTTGACAGCTGCCACCTGGACGTGCACTGTCCGGGGAAGGCTCTCCCTCTGAAGGTCTGTGTCACTAGCGATCACGGTGAAGCCGTCCTCAAGGGTGTCGCTGTTGTCATGAATGTAGCGGATTAATCCCTGCTCAACCTGATGTAAAAAGTGTAAATGTTAGCATCAGACGCTACACACTCGCAGTTCTAAGGGATCTCAATCCATGCCTCTAGCTTTATAAACCATTAATTACATTTACGCCTCCAGCTTTATAAATTTAGCAGACACTCTTATCCAGAGAAACTTACACTGCTAACATTTTTACATGCTAACCATTTATACAATGACAGCATCCTGCTTGAGAATAAAAAATCTGCACCCAGCTCCCTAACCATAATATTGCACTGTCATACACAATAATGCTCTCAATACTCAATAAGCATGGTTATCCAACCCTGCTCTCTGAGATCAGTGTGGTGTTCTGGTTTTGTTGTTAATAAGCATTTGACTCATAAATTAAAGCAGTTGGTTGTATAGTTAACACAATTTCCCAGGTTTTCTGGATCTTAATAATTTGCCCTTTTCCAGATGAAAACAAACAGCAGCAGACCCCGGCATTACAAAGCAAATGTTAGTCACCCCTGCTCTACAGCGAAACCAAACTCTTTAGACAACACATGGGTAAGCTAGCTCATGTGCTCATCTGCTGCTAGCCTATAGGAAAGTCTGCTGCCACCTCTTGCTCCAAAACCAGGGTTAAGTGGATCTGACATTCCACATGACAAGTCAATAAAACAACAACAAAACACTGCCCTATTCTTCTCTCTTAATAAGGGTTCAAGTGACTGGAAATGACTTCTACAATACCTGCTTCGTAGTGAAAGTGGTCACAGGGTCACCAGGGAACTCAACATGCTCAATGTTGCCGTGGTGTGGGGGAGTGGTGACAGTGTACTGCAGGCTGGGTCGTGAGAAGTTCCTGTCTGCCACTTTAATTACCTCCTCGTTCAGAGTCTTAGAATCCCCTTTCCGTACTGTTAGTCTGGAGACCCAAAGTGGAATGTGGCGGGGAACGATATCCACTGACATGTGTATGTCTTCCACTTTTGTGACCCCGTCAGTGACGTTCAGCACGAAGGTGTCCGATACTTGTCCAGCCCCCACCTGCACATACTGGATATTCCCCGAGTTGATGTCTGCCTGGGAGAAGGTCCTTATAGCTGTCTGCTCTGTCCATGAGCTGTGAGCCTCACCTTTGGCAATTCTTTGGAGATATCCATGAGTGGGTGGCACTTTTACTGTGTATATAACCACTGATGACAAACTATCCTCAGGGGCAACCTGAAAACAGATTTCTTTTTACTTTATGACACTGGTCAGAAATCAGATCACAGACAGAATTGGAGATGCATTGGCTGGATCATAAATATTTTCAATATCCTTAAATTTCGAAAATCTCCTACAGATAAAGATGAGGTGACCCAGAACCTGGAGGGCTGCAGTGTCCTCTCATTTTTGTTTTCATCCTAATATAGGGTGTAGACTCACCATCACCCCACTCCCGCAGTAGTTTACTTAACACTGCACCCGACCTGCAACCTGACATTAGCACTAATTTAATGCCATACCAACCTGCAACCTGACATTAACACTAATTTAATGCCATACCAACCTGCAACCTGACATTAGCACTAATTTAATGCCATACCAACCTGCAACCCGACATTAGCACTAATTTAATGCCATACCAACCTGCAACCTGACATTAGCACTAATTTAATGCCATACCAACCTGCAACCTGACATTAGCACTAATTTAATGCCATACCCGACCTGCAACCCGACATTAGCACTAATTTAATGCCATACCCGACCTGCAACCCGACATTAGCACTAATTTAATGCCATACCCGACCTGCAACCTGACATTAGCACTAATTTAATGCCATACCCGACCTGCAACCTGACATTAGCACTAATTTAATGCCATACCCGACCTGTAACCCGACATTAGCACTAATTTAATGCCATACCCGACCTGCAACCCAACATTAGCACTAATTTAATGCCATACCCGACCGACCCGTTTAACATAAAAACTGCGACCCGACCCGAACCCATTTTAAAATAATACATAAAATGTTTGATTGCACCACTAGGTTTTGAGGTGCTAGCACAGTTAGCAATGTGCTTTCTCAATGATGATGTTCCAATCTTGCGTCTATCAAAATTTAAGACTTTAAGGCCACTTTTACATGCAGGAAAGCCATTTATGATGTTATTTTCACCATTGATCATTACTCCAAATTTCATATAAATGGTAGACTTGATTTTGGAGGATGTACTGTCAATCAGTTTGCAGTTTCCATCAATAAGCTGTCTTTTCACACCTTCAAGCTCCATGTTACTGATCTGAAATGCATGTGGTTTAAGGGAGTGCATGACTATACACAATCTGTGGTCTCGGGACGATCTAAGTGTGCAACAGGTACCCGACCCGATGCGGGACTCTGTACTGTTGCCTTCCAGGACCAGGGTTGGTCACCCTGGCGTAATGTAACTACCAAGTAGAAGGACATCACTGTATCAGTTGATCTTCCAAGTTTTGTAATGTTAAATCTCACAAAAGCTGACCAAAAAATATTCATGACAAATAATATGAAATTTCCCACATGATGCTTTCTTACAGTACAGTGTGTTCGCATCAGTTAGTGCAGAAGTTACTGGAAATCACAATTTTTTTTGGGGCTATGCATAATTTCCCTGCAGCTTCCCTGCAGTGTCTACATGATCTTAAGCACTGTGCCAGCGGCAAAAATTGGTTATTTTTGAGTTGGGGGGATGTTATTACCCTGACAGTGTCGGGTTGACACAAATCAGACAATAGGGTAATGAATTCAATGTGATTCCAGGCTATATTATGTTATCCCTCCAAAACTAATCAGAGGGGAGAGGAGCTTTCAGTGCAACAGTATAAAAACATTTAAAGGTACAAAATGTGATTCATTTAGAAGGTGGGGATGGGATTAAAAAAAGACATTTTAATAACATCTTAAAAAAAGACATTTTAGTAGGAACATGCGTGGCACAGTAAAAAGAATAATGGGAATGTAGCATTGTAAAGATGCTGTGAATCACTTTCCTAGAAATCACACTATTAGGGGTTTAATGGAAGTATGCAAGCTTAACTATAAGCACTGTACATTAGAGAATGGGGCCAGATTTCTGTCTATGGACATCACTCTGACCAGAAAAATATAATGCTAAGCAGCTCCTAATCAATGGTGAACTAACCTGCAAGGTTGTTTTATTGATTGTCACAGACTCGCCCTCCTCCACAAGGACAGTTTTGTTATGAATGACCTTCAAGGGTCCCTGGTGATTTCCCAAGTATACCCTCACATTAACTCCCGCATCCAGACGAACGTCTTTTGCTTTCACAGTGAAATTGAAGGAGTCCTCAAAGTTACTGCTACTGTCATGTCGATAAAACAGATGGCCCATTCTTAGGTCATGCTGAGTAAAGGAAGCAATCTTTGTGTCTCCATTGTAAAGGCCACCATGCCTTGGAGGGGTGATCAACTTGTAGGCAATCTCCATATCATCTCTGACATCCATGTTGGTCACCACGCTGAAGATGGAGGAATTGAAGACACCAGCTTGCCCCTTTTGGACCAGCAGGTCTGTGCTGTTGCCAATCTTAAGGTACGGGTCATGTGCTTGGACTTCCAGCAGTGTGGAGGCATGGTGCTTCCCGTCTGATACAAACAGCACAAAGCGCCCGGAGCTGACCCCTCTGTGGAGGAAAAGGACCTGCTTTTGCTCAAGGTCTTTCTGCAGGAACTTGTACAGCTTGCGTGAGGTGTTGTTCACCATGACCAGTTCCCCCATGGGGACGACACGTCGTGTGTAGACCAGCTGTCTGTCATCAAAGTTAGAGTCCGCATCATGATAGCACAGATCTTCCAAAGTCAACAGCCTCTGTCCATCTCTGACTACATGGAACACTTTATTAACCACACGGACCGGTTTCTCGTCATTGACTGGCTGAACAGAAATGTTGAATACATACACATCATTGCTCCAGTTTGCAGCAGGCTCTGATGTTTGACTGACTGAGGCTATGAACGTGAGCTGGTCATGCATGGTTTCACTGCCATCGTGGATGTACATGATGCGCTCCTTCAAGATATCCTCATTAGTGAATGCTATGATGCTGTCTTTGCCTGATGTAGGGTTAGAGTATTTTAACTTCCCATGTTTGGGACCATTCAGAATGGTGTAGTGAACTGATTTTGTCCCAAGAGTTTCTGAATAAAGTGAAGCCTTAGTGATACATTTACTTCCCCCTTCCATTACTGATAGTCCATTATTTTTTAGGAAAATGCTGTCCATGTCCACCTTAATGACAATTCTGAAGTCATAATAACCTGAACGCGCATGCTTAGAAAACACTTGGAAGGTGAACATGTCCTGTGTGTCAACACGAGGTTGATCTACCAGTTCGTAATGCACCTTCAGATCAGTAATATTACTTTGGCTGAACATTGAGCTTTTCTTCAAGACTGTATTGTTCAGAAGAAGGTTTCCTTTTTTTGGTAATGTCTTCAGCTTGAAGTAAAGGTCATCTGATGACAACTGGACACCCTCTGAGATAAAATGAAGGTGCTGTGAATTCAGACTAACTTTCCTAATTTTGTTGACTTCCAGCAATTCATTCCTCACCTGCTGGTACTGTATCCACCTGACTGTGATTGGGAATACAAGCTCATCAGCATCTACAGGGCCCACCTTGACCTTACACTTGAAATGGTCCGTAACATTACCTGTCTGTATTTCATTGAAGGTGCTAAGGTACTTAAGGCGTTCCTTATCCAACAGTCTCTGGGAAAATGTGCTGACAGGCTTCCATTCACCACTGGTGTGTAGCCTCTGCAGCTCTCCAAATTGAGGGGGCTCAATAACATCATAGCGGATTTCGACTGTCTGCTTTATGGCGTTTGTCTGCACTGCCAGGTGCCTAGACCCTATCAAAGCCATGGAGCCTTGCGTGACTTCCAGTCCCGTGTTGTTGGCGATTTTATACTCCAGCCGAACTGCCATAATTCTTAGAACCACAGTGTTACTCACTTTGTCTCCGTCACTGAGCCTTAGTGCGATCTTAGAGTTCCTTGTGCCTGTGTGGACATAGCTAACCCTTCCCTCCTCCAAGTCAGCATGAGAGAAGGTGGTTACTGCTTTACCAGGGTTTTTATCAATCTCCAAAAATCCAGCCTCAGTACTTGGTCCACCTAACACAGAAAAGACAAGGTCTGAAGAGTCATTGTCAAAGTCTATAGCTTTCAGTACATCAGTAGTCAGGACCTTTTTGGAGTTCTCCAGCAGCACAAAGAGGTTCCCATCAGGAAGGCTTAGTTCAGGAGCATCATTAGTTGGGGTGATGGTGATATTGAATCTGTACGTCATATTTCCATCAAGGACACCAAAGACTTCCTTTTCACTATTGGCAAAGACAGAGAAGATAAAGAAGTCCAGTGGATCCTCAGAACCCCCATGAACATACAATACTCTTCTCTGCCACATGTCCTGCAAGCTGAAGGTGTTCTCCTCTTGATCTTGGTCAACGTCTAACCTCAATTCACCGTGTACTGGCTGCTCCAGGATTCTGAACAAAATCTGGGACTGGCTAATCCCCAGATACTTTGAATCCAGGTTCATTTTAATGTGCTTTGATTCCAGGGCAGCATAGCC
The DNA here is from genome assembly GCA_022829145.1 of Albula goreensis. Taxonomy (NCBI): domain Eukaryota; kingdom Metazoa; phylum Chordata; class Actinopteri; order Albuliformes; family Albulidae; genus Albula; species Albula goreensis. Next base: position 13,382,511 of record CM040744.1, read on the forward strand.
ACCCTCTGCAACCACAAGGTCCCTGAGCAACAGAAAGTCCTGTCCATGGCTATTGTCCAGACCTCTGAGAGCAGACATATGAACTAATGGTTGAGGACTAATAAAGTGAGCTAGAGCACTCTGTACACTTCTGTGGATGCCTGTGGTATTAATTTCTGGGTCTTTCTCTGGCTCACAGCCAACAAAGATGTCTTTAGTGACTACTGCATTGGGAAGACCCACCCTTACAGCATTGACAGTGATGTTCTTCAAACATCCTTTGAAAGAATCTCCTCTGGCATGTCTCCCTGATGACAAGACCAGCCCCATCTTTCTGACCTCCATGTGGGTGGCGCTGTCAACGCCCCCCACATACAGGGGACCGCTCAACTGGAGAGGCTCTGAGGGGGAGCCGATGCTGGCTTGCACGGTCTCCTCATCCACCCCCAGCTGAAGGCTCTTAGTGTTAAAACGGAGCCTGACAGAGTGCCACTGGTCATCGTCGAGTGGTTCAAGGGAACGCAGCTGGGTCTGAGTTTGGCCTTTCCCCACAACAGCAACAACCAGACCTTCTCTGATCTCCAGGGCCACAAAGCCCCCTTGGTGGGCCGAGCTGTACATGATAATCCCCTCGTGGGCTGTGGTGTGCAGCAGGCAATCAAACCGACCCTCCTGCTTCACCTTCCAGGGTGGAAGGGTAATGTAAGCTCTGGAGCTGAAGAAGGCCACCGGGTCATCCACACCTGCAAAAAACTGCCTGTCACAGCCCAGATGGACCTCATGGACATCTTTGTAGCCAGGACAAGGCCTCAGTGATGACAACAGGTGGCGCTCATTGAAGACTACCTCATCAATGCAGCCCCGGAAGCCAGTCTGGTTACGGGGAAGATATGGCTTCACTTGGCCTCCAACGCCACCCAGGTAAAGTCCGTCCTCTACACTGAGCTCCTTCTCTGACCCTGGGATCTCAATGCTGCTCTGGGATCGATTGTCAACAGTCAGCTTGACACAATGGTGCTCCTGGCGAAATGCCATATCGTGCCATGCCAGGTCGTTCAAGGGACTTCCTGTCTCTGAGCGAAGCACCCCTTCTCCAGAACCCAGATCCAATGTCACCTGCAAAAAATAGCAATGATAACCATGTCAAGGGTTGTAAGATTTTACATATTTTTTTAATGGTCAATTTTAGGAGAGAAATCCTGTAACCACTTAGTAATCTCTTGTTTGAACACGATTGGATGAACCTGATAGTGCTTTTTTTGCTTTTTAAGTCAATTCTGGGCAAAGGAAACTGACAACAATTTCCCATGTTTTATTGTGTCCAATGAAAATAATTATGACTCCTAAGTGCAGTTCGTAGAAGACAGGAGAGACAGCTTCGTTAATAATGCAGTATTTTATGCGTGTGATAAATACTGAAAATATGGTCAAAATAATTACATAAGCCTTTTAATGGCTGAAATATTAAGTACAGTGCACATCAAGACTTGGAATGAAAATCTCTTCTGTGTTAAGACCTAAAATATATACCAAGGTTAAAGCAAACCAGAAAAGTAAGAGTGGATACTGTGATTGCATTTTATTAATTTGTGCAAAGGCAATGTAGTGTCTAAGCCAGCTCTGTGTATAAGCCTTACATTAATTTGCCTAAACCATAAATGCATTCAGGCATTTCCCCACCTGGGTAATAAAAAAACAACCGGAAGTATTCTTGAACGAACTGACGCTGACCTAACGTATGGTCAGCACAATTGTACTTCTATCAGTGTGCAACCACGGCAAAAAGAATACCATCTTTTTGCCTTTGGCCATTCTTGAGACTGTTGCTCTTCCTGACACTTGCTGCTTTTGGAAGACAAGTATGTCAGGACTTGTTCAGCGAAAGTTCCTCTGGCTGGCTATTTTATCAGGAATTGCTATGCACGTCTTGTGTATGATTCATTTTGAAGGAGGCCCTTGCCTTAGGACACTGAGCGGTAATGCTGAACTGGGTGACACAAGACATATCAGGCAAGTAAGCAGTTTGCCTCATGGTCCCACTGAATGGCATGCAATGGTACTTCAATGAATCAAAAGAGGACTGATCCTCACTTGGGTCTTTCTATTTTAAACTGAAGACATCTTCGACGTTATGGAATATTGGACAGGAATTCACTACAGCACACTTGGAATAACTTCAACCCCAGAAAAAACACAGCTTTACTCCAGGTATTGCAGTCCCCCATGCAGAGCTTATACTTGCTGCTGCCAGCTGTGTTGGAGATCATGTGTCTTTCCCATGTCTTTAGTTTGTGCCCATTTAATGATGTCTACAGAACACCACAGTCTACTGACCTAGATGAAGTCTTGTCCTCAGACTCCAAGGCAAAGATAGCCTGAATAATTCTCATACCACCCATCTTCTTAAATTAATGTCAGATAAATATTGCAAATGTAATTCCCATGACTAAAATGAAAGCTTCATTCCACAATTTAATCAGACTGCATTGTGCTTTTTTCTCCCAGAACATTATTTTTCTGGTCCTTAAAAAACATTGTGGGTTTCTTAATAGCAGCAATGTATTTTGATCACACAGCGACTTTAAGTTATTCACTTTTACTGATGTCAATTGAACGCCAACCAGCTGCCTACTTGCCTTTAAGCTAGTGATGCCAAATGAGCAGTCAAAGGTTACATTTTAAATTGGAGTAGTAATTAGCATGTCATTTAAAATTCAAGACCATATGAATATGATCTTAAAACTCACAAACAAGAAGTTTGTCTCTGTGAAATGTGATAAATCTGTCTTAAACCTCTGGCAATGGTTTAAGTATAAACTGTTCAGCAACCAAATTTCAACCATTTCGACCATTAACCATTACAATAGATATACTTATTTTTTGAAATAGAGAAATATTTCCAACATGCAATGAGAATGGACATAATTGTATATGAGGGAAGTTTCTAAATTTAGAAGTCAGTGAAATGAACAGCTAGAAGTCAACTAAACCCACTCTGCAAATGACATTTCCCTTCCCATTATCAGCACTGCAAGCACAACCCACTGGATCCAACTAATGGCTGTTTAGACATGTTTATACCCTAGTGTCAAATCATGCCTTGGCTTGCTTTTAAATAACCTATAAATATTGAGAGGACCCAGTGATGTTTGTGTTATGAGTATTTCAAACTGGCACAGTTGCTGTTGTGACAAGCATGCTTGCAGGAACACTAACACATGCTGAGTTTGATATGACAGTGACAGTGTGTTGATGTGACAATCGCCTCAGTGCCAGCCTTCCCCCCATATATGAGGTACGAGTGTCAGTGTGCCTCTGGTAGTGTTGGTTTACACAGAGCCAGTGGCAAGCGTGGTGTTGGTTTGGGGCCGTTGACCTGCAGGAAACCTGAAACCAGCTCCACTTGAAGGTAATCAGTCTGTCCCACTGCCAGGAACAGTAGTCCATCATGGCTGGAGGTGCGAAACCGGATGTGCAGGGACGTGTGGGTGGAAGAGGCCATCAACTTCAGGTGCACAAAACTGTCACCGTAGAAGGAGGCTATGGAAGAAAATCAGGAAAGCTTTATATTTCACAGGACTGCAATTAAAAAATTGAATTCAGGGTCTCTTTATTGCTGTAAGACAGATAGGAAAAGGTCTTTAAAATATGTGTCACATGACTAAGTACATGGGCAGACATAGGATGCTGCAATACAGATGATACAATATAGTAAATACAGTTTGCTACCAAGTAAAATATATAATATTGATAACTACCAAGGACTCAGCAACCCCCAACTGACGCATTCATCCATTTAAAGAGCAAAAAAAATTAATTCACTCCTAATTATGTCTTTACTTTCATCTTATCTGGAGCTATTATATAAAGGCTGATTTCTCTGATTGTTCAATGGTTTATACAATGGAAGAATGAATATGTTCTTGCAGATTACCTTTTTGTTTCTGAATGTTAAATCAGCCGTTATGAGGCTAAAGTATGTAAACACAACTATAATGCAATGTAAATTTGTGTGTGACTGCTCAGTGACATGAGTCTGATAGGTATGAATTTTGAAATATGCCCATGAAAGCCTGTACGCTGTCCTGCAGACATTATCACACAGTTAAACTGTGAAACTCACAAAGCCACTTATACATCACTACTGCCAGAAAATTACAAAAGGGACAAACATCAGAATCTCTCATTCGCACATTTAAAAACAGACTGATAAACCCTGCCAAAGCCCAGCTGAACACAACAAAACAAACGCCTCCCAGCATTTCAGACAACACTTGAGTGAGAAATGGAATTTCAGATTCAGACTATGAACTGTCCCCTCTTATATATAAGCAAGCATGTTGTATTTGGCCTTTTCCTGCTGTAAGGCTCCATTTTGTTGTTAAAATGATGGATGCAAAGTAAGAGTCCATACTATTTACAATAAAACAAACTGCAGAGTAGTGCTCAGTTCTGCATGGGCATTGTAGTTAAATTGCCCTAATTGCCCACGGCAAGTACTGAAGCATTAACTATGGTCTACCGCAATTCGACAGTCTGAGTGCTTTATCTGAATTCAATTAATGTACGCTAATGGATTCGGTTATTTTTATAATCATTAACTAACAGCTTGTTCATTTGTTCAAGCATAGTGCTGTCCAGAAAATTTCAGGCAGGGCTGTGATTCAGAGGGTTACATACTGAATTGTAGAACCAAATGCACCCACAGCTACTGAACCGTCTGCAGCGGAAGATCCTGACTTCAGAAACAATTACTTCCAGAGTGAAAAAATAGCTTACTCAATGATACTTCTTTACAGTGTAGCTCTTCCTGTGCAATATTCTTGTTGTTATGCCTATATGTAAATGCTGCCTATGGACACTTGTTGTTGGTGATGGTTTGAACATCTTGATGCTGGTCTGTCAAAGACTGAAACAAAACATCACTTTCATCAATAGCATCTTTGATTCATTTTGCAGTTTCACAATTTCCACTACCAACGTAAACATTAGTGATGTAGGCTATGCCACACACACATATGGAGGGACATGCCAGTTTAAATATCAGTGCTGAACATGAATTGTGATGAGCAAAATAATAATTTCATATTGCAAAACAGTAGGTCCATACTAATTTTATATTTCTAAGGCCCCATTTGCTCAAAGGAATGAACACTGAAACCTTCCCATAGAGCAAAAACAACACAGCTTTTTCTTCAACTATGATAAAAAAACTTCCTTGGGTAGCTCTCTTTCACAAAACATGCATCCCTCCAGTAAAAACCCAAAAAATCTGTATGTTCCAGTTAAATGAGGAGCTAATGAGTGCAACATACTCACAGAGGTGGAAAAGCTCAACTTCAGAAGGTTAAAGTACCACGTATGTGCTCTATCCATACACTGAACCAGCTAATTCTAATTAGCACAAATCTTCAGCCAGGTAGATGAGTTCCTTAGTGAAATCTCCTGTTTTAGTGTGCATGTAGAATTTGTACTTTTACTTTCTGAAGCTGGGGTTTTCCACCTCTAATTACTTAGAATAACTTAGTTAACATTTCATACCATCAGCACAAATTATTTATATTTTGAGTACATGTCTGTACTCAAAAACATCTCTGCTTTTACATAAAAAATTTGATGTGTAATTCGGTAGCCTTGAAATGATCAAATCAGTGAATTCTGGACTGAATTATTCAGAGATTATGAAGGTCACTTATTTAAGCACATACTGCTATCCTTTTAAAACAAATGTATGAAAGCCTGCATAAATCTTTAACCAATGTTTGAAAGGTGGTTTGAATTACTGTGGCTCTTATGAATTCAGTTGCTTTTCTTAACCACAATACAGCAGTCTCGCATTACCTTAACTCAGAATTTTGTTTGCTCAGAATGAGAAAACATCAAGAGTTTATTATACCTAATTTCTTCTTCTGATTATCATAAAATTTCAAAGCCCACACACAGTTGCATTACACATTTCTGGCTTTCTGTCTTCAATACTCTCTATTAGGGAATACACATCTTGATCCATTAGCTTATATAGTCCCATTTCGCTAAAGAGTGAGGCTAATTGCATTGATATAATGCAAAACAATACACATATATAAAATGAATCAGAATACAGAACGTAAGATATGGATTGTTTTAAGAGTTTATAAAATCAGAAAAAACTATCCACTTGTTGTGTCCCCATTCTGATTATATGAATTAAATACGAAATGAAATATAATATAAAAAGATTATTTTACCAAAATATATTCAATCTATATACCCAAGTAACAAATGTTCATGAATATTTAATGAGTCTGATGCATGAGTTTACATGCAGTACAGCAAGAATGTAACAGGATTCAGTTACTACAGGGTTCCCAATTATCTATGCAGTCATGCATTTGGTTCCAAACCAGTGAATAGACCATTCATGTCTTCTACGACACCTCATTGCTTCCAGTTTCAAAGTTCAAATTCAACTTTTGTTTTCACGTTTTTATTATTGGCATAGAGGAAGTTCTAGCAGTGCCCCGGTCATCCCTCGTCATGTTGGGGGTGACCAAGACCGAAGACCAACAGGTGCTAGCTGAAGACGCCAGAGGCAGACTTGTCCAAAAAAGGCAACCCCATCCAAGTAACACAGTCCACAGATGTGACATCCTTCTAGGCAGCCTCTGAGAATTTATTTAGGATTAAGGTTAGGGTTAGGGTTAAGCATGTCATTTCCATGGACACACTGGCTTGGAGAAGACATGCTTTTTCAGATATAGCTGCCCTCTACAGCTAGAACATTATTGCCAGCGGGCCACTGTATATGTCTCATATAGTATAGGCTAATATAGATAACAATGACATGCATATCGCTGTAAGAAAAGCAGCTGTTAGTTGTATAACAAAGCCTGAGGAATGATAGCAGTGAAGAAAATGCACCACTGTCATTTTTTAGCATTTGGTGCCTTTAAAAAAAAAAAAGAAATATATTACTTATAAGGCTCTTTCTGACCATTCATAGATAGTATAATAGTCAAAACCAGGGCTGCATTTTAGATGTATGTGAGTTATATGATTAAGCAAATTGCTATGGTACCATTTGTCTGTTTCAAATATAAAGGACCTAAAAAGAAAAGAATTGCTAATACAGCATGATCATAAATAACAGCTAATTGTTTTGCCTGTAGTAGAAGAAATTGCATATGCAGAGTACTTTACATCTACATTAACATGTAAATTAATATCGGCTGTAGAGGGTGTGACTTCAACTGTTTCGGATTTGTAATTCCAACAATGTTCATTTGTAACACGCAACATTGCCTAAGGTTTATTTAATAATATATTTATTGAATGGTTCATATACAATTTTCTGATAAATAGTTTTTTTTTACGTCATTGTGTTTGGGTACGTCTAAAATGACTAACTGATGTGAGGTCAAAAATTGACAACCATGTTTCCAAAGTAAGCACATTACATGTTCATCAAGGTTCATCAGGTGATTTTCTACGCACAATAAAAAAAGTGAAGTTTCTTTAGGTCTTACCTCCATGTGCCAATTTGCTCATCAGCTGCAATACTAGTCCGTTCCAAAACAGCCACCGGAGAAAGTATAAGCCCATTTTTTCAGCTGCAATTTGAGTATTTTGCTCTGTGGTTGAATATTCACGACAGAATCGAAAATGAGTATCACATTCTATCTCATTCCTTTCGCTGTGCAGTACATCCACGCTCGATGGTACTATTCGCAAGTTTATCGTTCGTGCAACATCCTCAGAGACGTAACTCCGCCTTTGTGCGCTCTCTCTCTCTCTCTCTCTCTCTCTCTCTCTATCCTAAATAAATAAATAAAGATGCGAATAGCGGCTGCCAATAATATTGTGTTCCCGCAAATAATAACAAAAATAAGCTTCATTAAATTGGGCTTTAACCCTCGTATTACTGAAGGGTAACCCAGTTGAATTGATTATAAAATGGAAGGATACTTTGACACTGCAATGTTTTCATACTTTGCCAACTACAGTCGACCACAGACTCTCCTTGAAGAAAAAGAGTGCAACATGATTAGTTTGAAAAATCCCCTGTATATATTTGACCCAGTGTAATGTGTCCCTTCTTGCGCTGTGCTCTCTCAGTTGGAACACGCTAACTCGCTCTGTCATGATGCTAGTCTTGATTGGCTACTGTTTCCAATCGTTGAGTATGTTGCACCAGTTGACCACTTGTCAGAGGGATGCTGTAGTCCCAATTGTAGTACAAAGTATCACCTCAGAACAGCGTTTATAATTGGCCATTGCAATGTTATAGTTAATAACGAGGGCTGTGTTGAACTGGTACTTTTTACCTTGCATGCGTAACGTAAGGTATTAAATAATGTTTTCAGGAATAATCTAGGAATTTGTTTGCTGTATTTACACGGAAAATTACTCGGACAAATCTGCAGATGCATTAACAATACATACACATTAAATGCGGTTTAAATATTAATAATGCAAACCTCAACGACCTTTGTGATAATTAATGTTCCTTTATTATGAGCAGGCATGACAGTGAATTTCACTTTGAAAGGTTGGAGCTGAATATAGGCTATTCAACGAATATTATGGCATCCTGTCCCATTCGGTTGCTGCCCAATCAAAAAACAACAAATACTGGGACACTACCTATCACTAAAGGACTTCCAACACGGTCCTTAGTAACGCAATTGGGTTAAGGCACCATACGCATTACCGGTTTGCCCGGGTTCTAGTAACGTTCTGCACTTTTGTCAACGAATTTCAATCTCGCAGTATAATTAACGAGAATGCCGTTTTACCTATAGCTGCAGTACAGCGTAGCAGTGTAATGTAAAAATGCTTCTGTAGCGTACATATGCGTGTATTAACGTCATTTCCGTACTTTGACTGACTCTTGCCCTCGTAAGGAATCTGCCAACAGACCGAGGCTGCATTTATGTGCGACCGCACAATTCAGCTCTGAACTATATCTTTATTCAGATTTGTAATGTTCAGAATAAACAGACATTTAACGAGATACAGAAAGTGATCGGTCTGGTGGTAAGCCTTCAATGTCTGCTCCAAAACACTGAACTACAGTTGTAGGCTTATCGAGGTTTTTTTTTTGTGACTGCAACTTGTTCCAGCCAGCGCCTCTTGACAGTTCTTAACTGGCTACCTGTTCGCGCGATTGCTTGTATGTTGTTAACTCTCAGATGGTATTGCTAAAAACAACTATGGGAAAATAGAAGTTGTTGAATGATCATCTTATATATTAAACCGTTTTTTTTTTGGTCATGTGTAAGTCTGCTGTTCTAGCGTAGAGATAAACGTGCTAACAGATCTCCGCCACGGGTTTGAGGGGTGCTCTCTACAATTTCATGACATTTGCCTTGGTGAGTAGAAGCTTCGCATTTGCATCCAGGTTTCGTACTAGTAGCGACTCAATTAACAATAAAACACAACACTGCTTATTTACATTTTGGTTATTAATCCTTAAAATAATATACTGGAAACTGCTTACTGTCGTTGGAGTAGATTATGAAGTTATATAACCTTGGCTTTAGTTACTGCAATATCCTTTTACACAATTTCTTCTTATGGTGTGGCTAAATGTACTCTACACCTGATCCTGCTCTTTACAGTATATTTGTACATTTATTTCTCATTTGTCTTAATGTCGAACGGAAAAACAAACAAAACAGATCCTGGAGTTATTATCAGGCAAAAAATTAGTGGGCCAATAAATACAAGACAGCCAGTTGTGTAGTATTTGCAGGAAATTGTAGCATTTTGACTGAAGTATAATGTCAATGCATATTATGACTTGTCAACAGACAAAGTCAGTGATGTACTTGTATCATGTACACACAACACAAGACTGAATAAGTGCTTTTTGTTCTTTCCTTCAGTAGAATCAAATGCAGGGACCCACTGGGCTGGTGTCTCAAACCATTCTCCAAAAAAATGTAGGTAGCACCAATCCCTTGCAAATAAACACGGGTCTTGAAAAAGCAATACAAATAACATTAAATTTAACAGTGTCTCATAACAACACTCTGTTTTATGTCCAGGATGGGCTTAAAGTACCACGTTCTGCTGCCAGTGGCTACAGGGGCAATGCTCTTTGGCATTCCGTACGGTATCTCACTTGTAGTCCAGTGGATGTATGGCTGGCCACATAAAGCAGGATACAAGAAATACATAGAAGCTGTAAGGCCCAGGTAAATCAGCTATGTGTGCACACAAATGCATATATGCATAGAATATACATACAATACATATCAAAAATATGTTGGCTTAGGTTTATAGGTTTATATTACCGTCTATAATCATTTGCTGTTGTGTTTTGCCACTGCATTGTGTTCCAAGTGTTTCTTTAAATCTAAGCTTGATCTGTCTCCCCAGGCGGATATACCGTTTAACCGTGGCTGTCTTGAAAACGCTTAAGTATTTGCAATACAGCAAATTGTATTTTCAGTGGAAACAATGGTACAAAAATGATGATAATCATAAACATTTCCAAAAGGTAAGTGTAGACATGTTTCACAATTTATTACAGAATGATAAAAGGATTTTTGTCATGTTGTCTTCAGTCTGTAATCCTATTAACATGTGTAATAATATATTAGTGTATTATAATTACATCTGAATGGAAAAGCTCAAATATCTGAGTATTGCCCAGTTGTGATATTTGTAATCTGTTTAAACATATGTCTGTTTTCTGGATAAGTTCTCATTCGGTGTTATTTTCTCATCCAGGGTATTGCCTATGGTCGCCGTAACAACAAACTGGACTTGTACTACTGTTCCAACACTGACCAATCAGGTGGTGACCCTACACCTGTAGTACTGTTTGTGTATGGTGGTGCATGGGGTTCAGGGGGAAGAGCCATTTACTGTCTGTTGGCCTCACAGATGGCTAAGGAGCTCAATGCAGTAGTTGTCTGTCCTGATTATTCCATCTATCCAAAGGTACTGTGATACCACTTTGTTTCAGTTATCTCAGAGATACAGTAAACTGATGTGAAAGGGAATGAATTCCAATGTTTTCTTCTAATGGTTTTCCTTGACCTCCAGGGTAATGTTCTAGACATGGTTCAAGACATTGCTGACTGTCTGGTGTGGGTGAGAGAAAATGGTCAAATGTTTAACATTGAAAAAGTAAGTTAAACATGTGTAAGTGGCACTACAGAATAATTATCTGAATTTGTCTCCATTTACCAGGATTTTTTCTGTAATTGTTACCATGATGTGCTGGCATGACAGTTAAACTGGGTTTATTTTACACTTCATTTGTTCATCCATTAGATGGAACATGCTCGGTGTTTGAGCATAAAAATTTGTATTTTTGTTTAGGGCAACCTTACTTTGATTGGCCACTCAGCTGGTGCACACTTGTGTGCATTGACTGCACTCTTTCTAGTGAGGGGTGCCGAGGAACTGGGAATAGAGGTTGCCAAACAGAGGGAAATCACAGCGTCAATCAAAGGAATTATAGGTGAACGCAATGAGCTGCATAATTTATAACCCACATCTTTCTGACTACAGTCTTTGAAATTACTACTTGGTGTTAATATTCTTTTAAGCATGTCTTGAGCTTTATACAGCAGATTGTTGGGGAAAAGGCAGACATGATTTTCAAAGTAGAAAACCATCTAAAAGTCATCTTACTGCATGTAATGAACTTGTCTTTCAGGTCTGAGTGGGGTGTACAATATAATGGACCACTATCAACATGAGAAAATAAGGGGAGTTGAGTATGTTTCCACAATGCATAAAGCCATGGGGGGAATTGAGAGCTTTGATTACTACTCACCTTCGACTGCTCTAAAGACACTCAGTGAAGACCAATTGAGAAGGTGAAGAAAAGTTCTCGGCTGTTCTGGCCTGTCTTGGCTGTGCAAGAAGCCCAGCAAAATTTTCTTGTATCACACAAAAAGAAATTATTTATAAATGTCAATTAATACAACTCACTTGCTGCAACAAAATGGAAACCCCAGCCACTCATGTTTACTCGTGTTAATTCCACAGAGTGCCTCCATTCTGTCTGATCCATGGAACCAGTGATGGAATTGTTCCTGTGGAATCATCCCTCAGGTTCTCGGAAGCTCTCACCTCCTTCTCTGCTGAAGTGTCCCTCTACCTCTTGCCCAGATTGGATCATATTGCGATTGTCACCGACCTCATGGTGCCCGGCAGGAATTTTTATTACACAGTCTACAGCTGCATTATACAGGAATACAGAAAATTCATAGGGATTAGTTGACTATTCCTTCATAATAACGTTCCTACATGTAATCTGTACTGCATAGCAAATGGAACACTGCATAGATAATGAACATGATTTCTTGGTGAAATTTACAGTAAAAACAGTTTTGTGAAAAAAATCTCAAAACTGGCATATTATCCACATTAGTAATCCACATTAGTGATATGGATAATATATTTATCCATATTACTAATTACACTTATTGTATTGAGCCTCAGTGGACTTTTGATTTGCCAGCATTAATTTGTTCCTTCGCAATATTTCCTTTGTATTGCACACAGAAAAGTGTTCCAACTTCTCACTTGTGATTATAATTTTTGGGTCATAAAATGTTGAGATGAAAATTGTAGGGGATCTACAAACATTATATGTGAATGTGTTTAGTATTGCATTGATTTCAAACTGAAGCACTGTGGGGGAGTATGCAAAGCAATATTTGAAAAAGTAAACACATTTAATGCCGGCTTGCTCTTAGCTGAAAGAAAGCCCTCGTCAAATAACACCAAACCCATTTAGATGACCATGTTAAAAATAATAGGCAAATATGTAGCAAAACTAGGTGCTTATGGTGTAGGGGCAGTCATAACTGGTCATAGTGAAGTAAAAAGTGGGAAAAGCAAGGCATAGAGCTGAGTGATGTCACTGACTTGTCAAGGCAGTTCATTTATCACATGGCATCAATGCCCAGATATTTAGGAGGGAATGGTCCTGCTAATGAAAGCCATGACTGACAACAGCTATTTTGGATTCTTGTTATACAAGGCAAGTTTTGTGATGACTCATTTCATGACTGATGGCAAAAGTCTGAATAGTGATTTCCGCTTATATGACCTGTAAGTATTTTTCTACTTTCCATTTTCAGTTTGAAACTTTTTGTTTAAACCATTTATGTTATTTTTAGTTTCAAAAACAAAATTTTGTACTTCACTTCCTCTCTACATTTTGTTTTCCATTAATTCATGTTACTATTTTACTTCAAGATGATGTATCAACAGCAGAAAGTCAAAAATTATGCTGGTAATATGAAATACTAAAAGCATGCATCAAAGAATGCAATTTTACTTTCCTATCTTTTGTATTTGTAATAAAAATGAAGCTGGAAAAAAAGGAAGGTAAACCCTGTATCATGTGTTGAGGACCATGCTCCATAGTTTTTTAGAATTATATATGTTTTGGCCTCTTGGCCATCACTATAGTGGCGGAAACATTTTATTCTGAAGAGCACAATGGCCTAATTTTGTGGACCTGCATCTTACAGCAGACAGAACATGGCTCTTAGCTGTAGTGACTTTCTGATATTAATTTGTCCATTAATAAACCAATTACCCTAAAAATGAAATAGTTTAAAATCTGTTGGTGGTTATAATTCTGTATTTAATTCTTAAAAAAATGACAGTAATGTAAAACCTTTTTTTAAGGTTATGCATCATGTGTTTTCTATTGTGAACAGAAGAAATGATCTGCTATAAAGCTTATATGAATATTTACAACAATATTATACAATACCAACAACGCCTTTTCTGCATACCATCTTTCCAAAGAAGTTTGGGGGAGGTGAGAAAAATAATCCCTTCATTCTCAGAACAACTGTAGATTTAGGTTTTTAATTTTTTCCCCAAGATAAATCATAGGCAATGCAGGTGAGGGAATGAGTTTTTTTCTGCACTCAAGAGCTAGTAGAAGAGGCACACATCCTTAGTGTGTGTTCAAGACCATGCTCAACACAGTGATGACTGCACTCTGGACTAGTGGTGGGAAACCAGTGTACTGTAGTTGCAGAGCCATTTCCATTTTTTGCTCCATTTACACTTGAGTGCAAAGTTTAATTATTAAGCATCTGGGCCTTTTTTTTTTTAGAATTATGATGGTGAAACGTTGAATACCACCAGCCAGGGTGATTGTAAGAAATGTGGGCCCCATGATAAAATATTACCCTGGGCTCCTTGGAATTGCTGAAGGCTTTCACCTCTTTATGGTACCCGAGACCACCAGCATGATCTCCTGCCTAAAAAGGAATCAGGTTGTGTAGGTGCGGGTTCATATTAATTAAGAGGCACAAACATGACTGGCTCTTCAGGACCACAGTTGCCTTTGGCAGTTCTGAAGACCTGGATTCTTCATTCAGATCGCTTGTGCAAAATCTGAAAATACACACATTGTTGTAAAATGTTTCTGACAAGTAGACCTGCAACAATAATGTAAGATGACATGTAAATGATACACTTCACCTACATGTACAAAAAGAAAAAGACTTGCAAGAATTCAGCACTGCCTCGTTCAAACTCAAGCACCACAGAGAACAAAGCAGTGCACTTTTGTCAAAGGAGCTGTCCTAAAGCCAGTTAAATGTCCCTGTCCTGAAATTTTGGAATCCATACATAACCTAAACTTGACCATTTTCTGTCTTTCATAGTCATTATTAAGATGTTAAGTAACTGTTTAGTTGGTAAATAATAAAGACCCGGGGGTTCAGTGAGGTTGTCTTTCAAAACATCATCTGTACTCAGGCAAGTAAGTGCTGACTCGTAAGAACAGCCGTCACACTGAAGCTGTCCCTGGTAAGTGAAGTTTCCCACCCCTCCCCAGTTTTGTCGCGTCCATCTTCAGCTCTTACAATAGATGGCAGTATTTTCCACAAATTGAGGGATTCTTTCCACTACCCATAATGCAGCTAAGGAGCGGCGCTGGTCCTCGAACCTGTATGCGCTGTTTGGATGTTGAGGATTAAAGATGGCCACCAGCAGGAGGAGTAGGGATCGTAACCACTTTGGGATTACAGCATAATGTATCATATATGGATAAATCTGGAAGAAGAATACCTAATTAATACATGACAATTATACCTTCCTCTCTTGGAACTTGGTCATTCCTGACATAAACACCGATATATTGGTGAGTTGTGTAGCTACTAGAATTATAACCTATACAGTACAGTGTGCTAGCTAGCAGAGCAACTCGTATAGCTAACGTTAGCTCGCTAGGACAGGAGGATATGACAGACACAGGAAGGGATATCGAAATAATGGCAAATATCAATTACCAATGCAGAAGGAAAAAATAGAAACGGGGGCAGAATAAGCTAAACATAGGGCTTTTTATTCATGGTTGTGTTGAATTGAATGTAGCAGTCAAAACTTGTCAGTTACTATAACTTGATAGTGTCGAACATTTATTTTTGATGGGTGTAACGTTTTTTTTTTATCTACATAATATTGGTCAGATAGCAAGAATGAGTAGTCGACCTAACCATTCAGTACTACTGGATAAAATATTTAATTTGTGTCTGAAACCAGTCGATCTATTGTAGTATGTAAATAATTGTTGTAAGCGAAGATAATCGTTGCAGACTAGTCTGACTTATTTGTGCATTTTGTTGGTTAACTGGCTAAGTTACAAATAGAGCATGTAACCATAGCTAAACCACTTGTCACGTTAGTATAAACGGTTAAACTGCACTTTTTGCAGTTTAACAGACTATACTAGTAACGTTAATGTTCGGACTATGTCTGTAATTATATCAGCTGTACTTGCATTGATATTGAATTTTTGTAGCTATATGACTGGTACCGACAGGTAACTTAATGATATTGGTAGGCTATTTGCTAGCTATGTCTGGTCACTTATCGATACTGTTGAATATCCAGCGTTGGCTTTCTGTCTACCCACCATTGCTAGCCAGCAACATACAAAATAATACGACTCAGTAAGCTATCACTAGCTATGATGTTTTGATGTTGCTCATCAAGCTTAGTATACTGTTCTGGCTAGCTAACCTGAACATTCTAACGATATCGTCATGTTTCTGATCAAGCTGTAGCGCTGCATAACTCCAGCCCCAAGGCTGATGTTCTTGGCTGTCGGCATGTTTTTGCAGTGCCCTCTCAATCAATCGCTTATTTAGGCCTGAAAAACAAGGTGTGTATACTGTAGCCCACAAATTCTACCATACACACCGGTCCTTCGGGACTGAGCCTGTGTCCTTCTATACTTTAGGCTTACAAATGTACTATCTTGACATTTCGGTGGGTCAGCAAGTTCTCCCATTAGCTAACATCAATAGCGGCTAGCGTATTATACAAATCCGATAGTTAACGTTTCCTAGCTCCGTACGTTCAATGGTTTTTACAGCTAACGAGATTTTGGCACTCATCCCGAAAGTTTCTATCTGTTAATACATTTAATCAGCAATTATGGGGGGGCGAAATGCGCCTACCGTTGAGTCTGATCATGTCTTTGCTGTACCACGCAAGGGCAAAGGGAAACAGCCATTTATTTTGGGGGCATTGCACTGATGTACTTTGTTATCTAAATTCCAGTTGTGCACGTGGTGCCTTTAATAAAACAAGGACAAGCGGCTAGCAAGCTACCGAATACAATACAGTACAGTACAGTACAAATATTTAGCAACAACCGAGTACAGTGGTAACATTTACTGACACCTGACATGTACACAGTCTTTCAATTAAAAGCCATAAATTAGGCCTATGTTTTGTATTCTTTCTTGACCTATGACTATATGAATTTTCTTTTTGGAGGAAGTTGTGTGAGCACATTCTGCTTAATTGTACAAAGTATCACTGCAGAAACCAGTCTATTGTTCTAGTTTATGAATCTGAATCATAATGATCAGTACCCACTGCCACCCACCAAACAAAAGTATAGCCTAATTATAACCCAGGATATGGGCAGTTTGTTGTGGGTTT
This sequence comes from Albula goreensis, assembly GCA_022829145.1. NCBI lineage: Eukaryota > Metazoa > Chordata > Actinopteri > Albuliformes > Albulidae > Albula > Albula goreensis. The sequence continues at coordinate 13,399,419 of CM040744.1, forward strand.
AAATCCCCTCTACTCAAAGAGGTGTCATCATTATATTTTTATATATATATATATAAATAAAATATAATGATGACATCTATAATATAATGATAATATTTTACCAGCACTGTAAGTTAACTGTAAGCACCTGTTTCAAATCAGAGAAATTAACCATTTCATTTAATAACTGTTTTTCATTAAGGGATTAACAGCTAAAATCAGTGTACTCTCTCCAGGGTGAGGATCACAGCCCTGTTGTGAGATAGTGGGTGATCCCATCTCAGCCAACTGAATTTGGGAAGCCCTTGTACAATTCCACAAACCTTGGGACACTTAGAGTCTTCATTTTTGAATGATTAGCATTTAAAAACCAACCTACACTGAACATTAGTCTGGAAATTCACAGTAAGCAGAGGCCCTGACACTGATTGTTAATTGCTGTACTTATTATCCTTAAGTTACGTTTCATTCCTCTTCTGTTTTCACTGCCTTGACACAGGCATAATTATTTACTGAATAGAAGCAGTAATTTTGCGATGTGACTTTGGTCCAAAACAAGAGAAACTGGTAATCCAAATTGACCTTAGCAGTATCAGCTGAACGCAGCTAACTGGTGTTTTCATTCACCGCCCTGCTTTTAGTGTCATTCTTCAGGGCAATGTCTGGCTGTGGTAATATGTGCATCCACAGTGCATCGAAGGTAAAACTTACTGTGCAACAGCATTGTTTCTTCAAATGGACCTCTTCATTTTGATATCACATTATTTATTGAACATAATTCTGCTGGTAAGGTGTTTTATGGTTTTATTTGCTCATATTAAAATGATTGTGCTTCAGAAAAAGTTGAGCATTGACAATAAAAATGATGCATATGGCATTTGAAAACCTAATGCCTGGATCAAATAAAAAATAAAAATTGACCCAGTTGTCAACATCCCAGAGTCAGATGGTGAGAGATGATTGAGAGATTGCTTTACTAATGGAGGTTTGAAATAAGCCCAGCCTGTACTCTGCAAACTCAAGACTTCATATATAATTAGATGTTCTTGGGAGTGTGTTGTCTGCAATTATACTGCACCAGTGATCGGAATAAGGGTTTCCATTTTGCGATGCTTTATCTTGAATTAGTTTTTGTCATAAAACAAAGAAGTGAATAAGGAAAAATGGCTATTAACATTAATGTAGGTCTTTCACACTACTGTAGTAGTCTGCAGAATGATACAGGCTAAGTATAAAAAACGGTAACAAACCATACATTAGTTACATTAGTAATATGTTAGTTTTGGGTTTTGGAGTGAGTGAAAATGAAATTTTCTGGCCTTTGTGCATGTACAGCCCAAACAATGTCTTGGTGTGGATCCATTTTTTCTTCCTCTGGCTGTGCTCAACTGCCTGTGGTTGGTTTTGGTTGCATCACAGAGAGATTAAATACTGGGCAGAGAAAAGCATGGACTGAACCTGTAAGGCTGGGAGAGGCCAGCTTTGAAATGTTTGGTTTTGTGCTGCATATGCCAGTGTGAGTTTGTTGCTGATGGATATACTAATGGTAAGTCAGCTTAGTGGTGCTTTAGTGTAGCTGACTGTTATGCCTTATGCAGGGCTGTCCTGTGTTTACAGGATGAGCTAATGTTTCCTCAGACGTTTTTGTTGAACTGGAGATTTTGGGCATGGGGGTTAAGCTTGACTACTTATCTCTTAACTTTTTTTAAGATTAGCTTTTTAAGATACTTATTTCACAGTTATGTGAGCTATTCACCCATTCAGCCATTGGTTCCATTCAGCAGCTTGATCCTTAATTGGAAATTTAAAGTAAATTTATCTCATTAATCATGTCAATTTCAGTTTATTAAGATTAATATCTTCCAGGTTGTACAGTCTGCCTGTTTTTAATTACACTGTCACACACAGTTATGACTTTTAAGTATGATAACTGTACTCGTATATATTCCTTACTAGGAGAAACTGTATTGCAAGCTGGTAATGAATTCACTTCAGTTATCGTGAAGCAATCCTGCAGTGATTGAAGGCCAGTTGGCCGCCTACTTAACCTGTTTGTTCAAATTAAGATTCCCTGTAAATGGGATAATTCTTCCCAGGTGTTCTGAATTCATGGAAGGAGATGGCTTATGCCTCGGCATCACGATGGGCCACCTTAATTAAGCTGTCAGTGAGGAGCGAGACATGACAGTGCAAATCTTGGTGCTTCCCTCCTGTTTCCATTGTGTTAGCTGGACCAAGATTTGCACTGTCATGTGGATTTGGTTGGTTGGAGCAGAGTTTCCAAATGCATGCGATTTTCTGTCTATAAAAATCATTGTCAAAATGCATTCCTTCAATTGATACTCATACACTTTTTTTCAAAACTTTTCCCCCTTCAACTATGGCTTCCCATTAAAGTCAAGAATCTTCTGTAATTGGTTTCTGCATTTAGTGTGTATCCCCACTTGTCTGGCAGTCTTAAGTAGGAGCATCTTTGCAGAAGTGTTGAGCATTGCAGTCGGTAGAATGTTTGAAGCCCAGGATACGAATGACTCCCTTCACCAACAGCTTTTCCCTTGGTTTATTTGCCTGAAAGATAACCCATCATCCTCCACTCCTCTTCATTAACTTCTTTTCTGAAATACTGTATGGCATGATCAGCATGTAGGCCAACACTTGGGAATTTCCTCTTTTCGAGAAACAGACTGACTTTATTTTAGCATTCATAACGTGGACATTTTTACAGCACTATAATGTTCTGCAGAGTGACGATAATGAAATATGCACTGTGTTGGCACCTCTGGGGAGATCTGCCTGAAAAACAAATAGATTTAATGCATTTATGGCTATGTTGTTTTGTCTATTTTTTACTTGATCTGCTTCCTTGTTATTCAAAAATTTTCTCCTTACTGGGCAGCACTAAGAGGTTTTTTTGCAGTTCCCATTGTGTCTAATGAATGCGATCTATTTTTCCTCGGGCTGATTGGACAGCATTTTCATTACAACATGATATTGGATTTGTTTGTGCAATTACCTCTCCTCAAGTGTGAGGAGGAAGCCCCCTTGGGGGAAATATTGGAAGGATAGAAATGCAAATGAAGCATGTTAAGGGAAGAAGAAAACACACTTTTATTGGGTGACAGACCAAAACACAAGTTTGGTTTCAAAAAACATATCCATATAATGTCAGTCATTTTAGGAACCTGGTGAGAAGACCACATCATTTTTCCTTAAGGCTCTTGTCATAGTATATTAGGCCTACATTTACAGATTTTCAGGATTTATTTTTTTGAGGATTTGCTGTAAAGGACGACATTTCCAGACAAACTTACAGAACCATAAGTTTGTGCATTGCACGTTTTGCAGAATTGCCTGATATATCTTAGTTTGAAGTTTGTGAATAATTCGGGGTATATATTATTGGATCTGTCTTGAATGTCTTATAAGACAGAGTGGAGCAGTCAATATAGTGAAAGCATTATTATTTGAAAGGGTGTCTCAAGCAGATGTAGCCTATTATCAGTAATTTTGCCTATAGCCTTCTCCTTATCTGAAAAGGTTGATGGTGATAGGACACTGTTGCTATATCTGCCTTACAGTGAAGATTTTATTCCGTGAAGTCATTTAGCTGGTTTTGGGCCTCAGTTCTTTGTTGAGTTTAAATAATTTAGCCAATGCCTGCACAGTAAATCACAAGAGGCATATCCTCTTATATAATTGTATCAGCGTACACAATATAACTGGTCTGTCTCTTTAGAAATTATGTCAACGTCACCAGCTGGGCCAAAATCTTCAAATGAAATCAGCAGCGGGCAGATTTGAGCGTGCAGTAATTCTGTGGCATTGCTCATCCCCCCCTTCCCCTTCCCGGTCCAGATGGTATCTCCCGCTCCTGGTGTGTAAGTGTGTGTGTGTGTGTGTGTGTGTGTGTGTGTGTGTGTGTGTGTGTGTGTGTCTGTGTGTGTGTCCTTCTTCACTCCCCCGCCCACTCTCCGTGTTGGGAGCTGGTGACAGGCAGATCAGCTGTGCCAGTCCCTGCAGGCCACTCAGTACGCTGGCACAGTGGTCTCCTGGCACTCCCAGAGAAAGGGCAGAGAGGTCCATACCCACTCCTTAGCCAGGTTGCTGGTTTAAACGCAGACTCGGTGTCAGAAACGCTCTTGAATCTGAAAAGACTGGTGCGACCAGGCTGGTCGAAGGCATACTTCCTTTTTTTTTTTTTTTTTTTTTTGTTACTGGAACATCTCCCTTTGGTGGTGACATCACAAGATGCTAGCAGGGCACCGGGAGAATGGCAGGTACAGTATAGAGAGCTAAGTAGAGTTTGTTGCCGTGGTGATCTGGCTTTTGTTTACGACTTGAGCTGTCTGTTGCTTTTTCATTAGCTGCAATGCCTGTCTTGAAATGGCTTCTTAGTGGTGGAGAACTGAAGGATTGTGGAAAGAAGGACAAATTATTCAGAGATCAGATGAATGTAGCCTTACTTGTAAGACTTGCAAGATTTCAATACAGCTATTTCCCTTCTTTTTTAATGGTTTCTTTTGTTAATCTTGCTACCACACCACAGTATTTTGTTGTTGAAATGTTGCTAATTATTAAAGAATAATGGAAACCAGCAAGGTATTTTTGCAAGGATTTCAATACAGCTATTTCCCTTCTTTTTTAATGGTTTTTTTTGTTAATCTTGCTACCACACCACAGTATTTTGTCGTTGAAATGTTGATAATTATTAAAGAATAATGGAAACCAGCAAGGTATTTTTGTTTTTTACTTTCTAAAAGTTGTCCGGTCACAGCTTTTTCTTAATGTTTTTTCTTTTAACATTGTATTCTTTCATAATTCCACATGGTATCCTATCTTCAGCTGTGTTGAAACCTCAGCTCGGAATACATTTTCACATATCATTAATAGAGTGGTGAAGACCTAAGAAAAAATAAATTCACATTTTGATTTTCTCTGAATACACAGACTATCTTCATGCAGGTGTGCCAGACTCTGAGCAGGCTGAAACTGCAAAATGGTCTGTGAAGTACATTGTGTTGAATAAGCCGATTGCCATAGGAAGCGACTGAGAATCTAGCTGAGGCTTCGGACACAGTGGATTTGGGTGCTAGCCTATACTTAAAGGAATGAAAGCAAATATAGTATTTAACACTTTAAATATGCGGTGCATAATTGGACTTCTTCAGAGTGTCATTGACTGGAATAGAGAAAGACCTTGATTTCAGTAAACCATGAAGAGACAGACAGAGGATCCTGTCTGTTACAAAAGTGCTTAGAGCACAGCAATAGGGAGTCCTGCTTTTTTTTGGTGTTTTGAAGGCCACAGCTCCTCATATGCTCATGGTTCAAAAACATTTGCTGAGAAACACTTTGTTGCGGCCTGATCTGTGGGGTGTATGACAGGTCTTTGCAGGTGCATGGAGGATCCAGCACCTGCAGTTGTCAGGTGCTGTTGGACCCAGCTTGACCAGCCATTGTGAGGAGACAACCAGGGCCTTTCCACTGAAATACTTTTTTCAGTTCTGAAGACAGACCGCAATGTAACAAATGTTGTCTCACTTGGAAGATAAAAGGGGAAGTTGTTTTCCTACTCAAGTGCTGACCGGCTTATTGTGTTAAGTGATTTCCTGTCCAGGCTTTAAACATACGTTGCAAATGTGAAACATTTCATGGTCATCAGTTTTTTGTTAACCTTGTTTCTGAGTACATGAGAGAATGTTTTTGGCTCCGGAATGTAACGCAAAACTCACTTTGAGAGGCAGCTGTTTCATCTTGGAGTAATTGCTGTAAATTAGATACTCACAGTTCACCCCAGTTAAGGCATGTTCAAAACTGACCTCATTCTCTGCATGTCTGAATTTAACAGAATGGGAAATACTTTCTTAATAACACAGCCTAGTTTTTATTTTTCAGTTTTCCCCCTTCCTTCAAATATTTGTTGTGCAAAGGTTATGTAATGGAAAATTTTTCCCTTTTGTATTTGTCATTTGTCAACAGTAGAATTCCCAGGTACCATCAGCTGTCACAGAATGTGAAGAGAATTGATGTAGGGATTAACATCATACCAAATCTGCAAAAGATTTGCCAGTCTTTGAACAGTGACATTTTTACAGTGTGGGGCTTGCATCTCTTTTGGCTCTCCTTTCAGATGTTTATTTAAACTGGCGCCTCTTAACAAGATCAGCACTAATGGACCAGGAGCCAAAAACTTTGCTACTCAGCTAAATGCTTTTCCTTAAGAAGGAGTTTTCAAACAATTATCTGTTGAACATTTTAGCCTTCAGTTTCTGCTGTTGACTAGGGAATTATTAGACTGATCATAACCAATTTCTTGTCTTTGGCGTGTGACTGAGAAAGACGCATTGCTTGCTGTACAGAGTGGATTTTCTTCTACACTGCAGTAAACAGAGGCAAGAATTTTCTGGCTTTTCAGAACACATCTACCATCCATGGATCTCCAATAGTTGTTGCCCACCAGATTTATGAAAATATTCCACAGAACTGAAACCTGAGGGTATAATCAGTGTATTTTTGAAGTTTTCGGAATGATTTCATGCTGTTTTAGCCAAAGAGGTGTATTGGCACATATAATTGTCTATTGTGTGGGTTCACCTTAACAGAAGTGTTGGTAATGTTTATAAAATGTAGGGGCTTCTCCTTCGACATTAAATATCAGAGGCCATAGACACTGACAATAGCTCTAATATTCCTGTGTTTTTTTGTTTTTTAAAAAGACTGTTGCTGCAGTATCACAATAGACATTAAGCACCTAGCATGTAGGGCCTTTGGTTTGTTAAAAAAATAGTGCGAGAGAAAACTTTGTAATCTATCTTGCATGTTTTAGATGCTGTGTTCTCAAGATGATGGACTATTTGAACTAGTCCTAGCTCTCTTAATTCCACTAAACCATGTGTGTTGTTATAAGTTGAATAGAAAGTAAACAGCTATGATTTAATCAGAATGTTTGTCAGAAGGGTTATGTGTTTGTTTTTCAGGTGAGACATTGTGATAGATTGACTGAGGGACAAAACAGTGGATTGTACCGTTCTTAATAGGTGCCCATTAGGAATGCCCCCAGGCAGTTCTGAAATATTGATGTTGTAGGTGGTTGCATGCCAGTTAGCCTCATTTATCTTCTCTCCTGGATAAATGAATGTGGCTTTTATTGTAAGCTAAATACCTGCAGCTTGCCATCTCTGTTGACATGGTAGCCGGCAGGCATGTTTAGCTGTTAGCTGTTACAATTAACAAACAATTGTACTTAAGCTCAAATGCCTAATTTATCTGTAGAAGCATATACAACAGAATGAATTATTAATATCTGTCACAATGTGGGTCAATGAGGTCCTCAAGTCTGTGTTAATCCTCAACTGGATTAATAAAAATGCTGACAAGTGGCTCCTTTTTCCCTTGTTAAATGCTTTGGTGTGCTACCTACACAAAAATGTGCTTATTTTGATACATAAACATAGAATGATTTATAAAGTATTTGTGTCTCCATCTCAGGTAATTGGGAAATGGATATGAGGGATTCGTAGCCTTTTTTTTAATGACTGTGACTGATTTATTGTATTGGGGAAAAACAAAGTGCACAGAGAGTACAAACCAGGCAATTACATGTAAAGTGATGCCATTTTCCTCAGTCATGGTCCCCACTGGAATACATAAAGGGAGAGGCTACACTAAAAGCATAACAAACAGGCTAAAATGCATCTATTTCACCTTTCTGCATTTCCAGACATTATCTGTACTTCTTTATACGAGAGTATATGACATGGTGTATGTATATGACAGTAACATTGTATATGTCAGCACAGCTTATTACCTTACATGTATGTACACAATCTTGCATCTGTCATATGCTTTCTTGTGTGGTGGGCTGTCATTCAAGGAACAAGGCCCTCCCCAAGTGCTCGCGCAGAAAAGGTCCTACTTAAGAAGCCCTGCCCCGCCCCGCCCCGCCTTGCTGTGCACCTTGTCAGGCCCTGTTCTCAAACATATGGTCCACACAGTGGGCACTGTACCTCTCAATGGTATTGTGAGCCATTGCCTCAGTCTGAACAGGCACTCGTCGTGACCCCCTGCCTCAGCCTCTGTGGGGCGGAGGAATAAGGCCGACAGAAGGCCTTCAGCCTCAGCTGAGTGGAGGAATGCCACTGCAACTGTTTTTCAGCCTTTAAATATGGCAAACGCTGTTTTGAAAGATTACTGATTCTTTTTTCCCATATTCATACTTTCCTCATTTACCATTGGGGATTGTATAGTTTTATTATAAAATGCATTGATGTATTGTAAAATGTATTGTTTTTTTTCCATTACAAATATGTTTTGCACCAGTACACTGTCAGGCATTATTCCTAGTACAATCTGTATTGACATGCCCATGTAACAGGCCAATTCTTTCATGTTTCTTGGTTTTGTTTCTTAGTGCAGTAATTCCTGTTTTACTGACATTTCTCCTGCTGATGTGCATTGATTTTCAGAGACATTCAGACTTCCCAATTCAGTTTTGAAATGACTCTTTGTGTCTGGTAATGCCTACCTCTGTGTGGAAAAGGGAACCATCAGAAATTCACTTCCTAGTTGTCTGTCGCACATCAGCATCAGAACACCTTGTTCAACTTGTTCCCAAATCGTGGTCTTTAATGAAGACCTGGATTATCTGAATCAAGTGCTTTAGTGCTGGCTTTTAGATTGAGGAAGCCTCTGCAGCATCAAGCAGGGGTGAGTGGTTCTCATTGCTACTCATAATATTGTTTTGTGAAAACAAAAAATCGGCATATTCTGCATTCCTCCAGAAAAAAAGGAATCAGATCAGTAGTCTTCAACCCTGTTTGTGAAGAACCATAGGGTCTTGTCAGCACTGTTACTCTGCCCTTACTAGATTTACCAAACCTATGTTATTGGAAAGGTAGCTTGTGTCATTTGGTTGCTTGAATCTGAATTGGTTGTTCATGTTTAATGCGAAAACAAACAAAAGAAAAACCAGTAGACCCCCTTTGCTTTACACAATTATGGTTAACATTGCTGTAAAGTTGTAGAGCAGAAAGAGGCACTGTGTTTGGGTTCAAGAACATGGAGGATCAAGACAGAATGAGGGGCACTTCTTTGGTCCATTATGCCAACTCCCTTCAAGTATCCATTACTTTCGGGGGAAAGGGCAATGTAATAGTTAGGAGTGATTTTTCCATTTCACAGCAATGTGCATATAACTGGTCGTCTATAAGTTCTGTTCAATGGATTCCCCCCCTTGCACACAAACAAGCATTGGAAGTGAGATTTACTGAACCATCAGCAGAGCTGAACAAGGAGCTTACAGCAATTCCAGAGTTGCATTGTGTCTTTTATTTGTCTGCCTTGGAGGCAAGAACAGGAGAGCCGGAATAATAACTCAGGATCCTCTGAAGGGGGTGGGGATATTTTTAGTTGGCCAAATGCTGCTGCCGGCTTCACATTTTCCGTCCCCAAAGTGTACTTGGCAGTCTCGTCGGGGCTGGCAGCGTGTGATTCAAGCCTTGATTCAGGATGCAGGTCCTCTCAGAGGACGCAGATTTTCTGACGAGTCCTCGGCCTCGTTGTGTTTGTCCCACAAGGCCACTGTCGCTCCGCAAATGTATGTCAGATGCTCACCCAATGATTAATGCGTTTCAGCCATCTGGCCCGTTGATTCGCCACTCACCTGTTGTAACATCTCCGTTCATTGTTGTTGAGATGTTTTTTTTTTCCACGGCTGGTTTCACTTTCCATTTATGCAATCTTGCATAATAAAGGCTATGTTCTAATGGAATGCATGTGCTTAACTTTGCGTTGGGCCAACAGCAAATGACTGTTTCCAGATGACAGCACCTAAGGTAAAACTGGTCATGGAAGATGAAGGCTATTCAATAGAAATTCAATGCAAACCTGTCTGTTCTGTGAAAAACTAACTAACTCTTGGTTTTTCTCTTCCACTTTAGAACAAGTCTGTGCACTGTAGTTCCACCCTAATTTCAATGGTTTTTTTTTTTTTTGCAGTGTTTGAAGAGTGAAGTTTTAATCTGAGGTGGAACGATTATGAGCTATCATTCATGGTCTTCTTAGAACCAATCAAAATATGTGTCTCTCCCCAGCAATTGGTTCAAATTATATGAAGAGCAATTCATAAGCCTGCCTATTTTGGCCTTCATGAAGCCCAATACTGCCATCAGTAGGGTATGTCCTGATTCCAAATTTGGGTTTTGTTGAGAGGGGGTTTTGGCGAGGACCGTGAAATTATGATTCAAGGCTGACCTTATCACTGTTCCTGTATTTAGAGTTTTGTTCCTTCCTCGGTTCCAAAAACACTGGCCCTTTGTTTTTCTCATTGTAAATTCATTGTTTTCTAACAGATATGAAAAGCCTGATCTGTGTCACACTGCAGTAAATTTATCTGGAAACAGTAAAAATAGCCTACTTTTCAACCTCTTGAGAACACATGGGTGGGAGTCTAGTAGAATCATCCAAATTATTTATCACAGGAAAGAACAAAGATCCAAAGACCTCAGGTAAACCCTGTCCGTTGTGAATAATATTTAAAAGGCACTAGTAGCTGTGCTGAGGCAGAAAAGACCGCTCAATTGGCTTAATACTGACTCTTGAAGGCAAAAATCAATAGAGATGAAGCCCGGTTCCCCTGTGTGTCAGAAAAGAATGTTTTTCATGTGCATGAAGGATGGCTTTCTGGCACGTGTCAGAGTGAATTGAAGGTTCAGTGCTCATATTTAGAGTCAAGATGTCCTGTAATTGCATGTCAACCATAACACTGTTGTACTGGCTTTACGTCCTATGAAATATAGCTCTAACCTCTTTGTTTGTTAGCACTACTGTTTTTTTACTCATCATCAAATGATTTAGCTATTTCCTCCTCCCAGAGAAATGAATCATCTACCCAAAAAAATTACACCTCCCCTGCTGTTCTGTTTGTCTGTCATCATTTCCATAACACAATGTTGTGTGCGCACACAGGGACACTCGCACGTGAAGTGGATTGCTGTGCATGGAATGTACTGTTTTTGAATGCATCCACCATATGTATTATATATATTTTTGAACCTGAATAGAAACAGCTTTTCTTTTTGTTTTTTTGGAACATATTTCACTCCCTATTTCTCCCCCCTTGGTTTGTTGCTGTTTCAATTGCTGCGACTTCCTCTGTCTGTTCTTTGATAAACAGCAGCAGGCCCAGACAGGCACAGTGTCTGTCTTTTATACACTGAGTGACTATCGTGCCAGCCCACCTTGGGCAGCATCATGGAGGATAATGCACTGCTCTGTGGGGCTCTTAGCCAGCATAAGGACTGGCACAGTCAGAATTTGATTACAGTCTGTGGGACACATCACTGCTGCTGTGCTGGGAATGAGCATTTGTAGATGGACGCACCACCCAGCGATCCCTAAAACTGTTTTTGGAATGACATGTTATGCATAAGTGCTGAACACCATTTGTGACCATCACCGTTTCATATTGGCATTTGTATGTCGTATGTGAATGCCACACAGATGTTGAGTAAAACTGTGAGTAAAACAGTTATGGTGAGGGATATGGAGTAGCTGTTGGACACAGAAATTTCCGGTGAGCAAGGCTTTTACAGGGAACACTTTCAAAAACATGGCTTCACAGTATACGCACAGTTTGCAAGGAAGATATGACAGATAAAAATTAACTTGGATAGCGCTGTCAAAAAAAAAAATCCAACAAAGACACAAGCTAGACCCAGGCACCGTGCGACTGCAATACTTTTAAGATGAGAGGTTGCCTCTCAGTTGCTTTAGTGGTGCCCTGACCTTTGCATTATGGCAAATTACTTACCCTGTAGGTCACCAAGAAGCTTTAAAAAAATACAAACCTTTGAGCCAGTCCCCAACTTTTTTCCCCTTTTCTGTCAGCAGCTTGTGTCCAGATGTTATTATCACTGGGAAGGAAGAGGTTTTTCTTCAGAATCTGACCCCAAAAAATGACCCCATTCTCAAAGGCTGTTAGGAAGATTTAAATTCAAAATGGGCCGCACCACAGTAACCATCCCCTCAGTGGCACACAGAATGCTGTGTCAATCAAAGCAGCAGTGGGCCCGATGAAGCACACAGAGCTGCGAGAGCACTTTATCTCCTGTGTTCAGCTTTCTTATTTTGTTTCAGGTGCAGTGTGCATGAAGGCCGTAACACTTTATTCTGCTTGTCAGAGAGAGGAACGCATTTACCCCAAAACACCCAGTTAACATTTAATCTGTGACAACCCGGGAATTTGCCACTCAGAACAGAGTTCTGTATGGGGGTTTATGTTCTGAACACAGACAAATGGCAGTAGTTTAAAGAACCAACCACGTGTTTATTTACTGTGCAGCTATCAAGGACTCATTTATAATATTCTTTTTCCTCTCTTTCAATTATGGGTTGTCAGAGGGATGAATTTAATTACATTTGATTAAAATTCTACTGACATGTTTGTAAATAAGAAGGAGGCAATATCAGTTCAATGAGATAGCTTTGTGGAAAAAAAAGGTTTATTGAACAACCTGTAACCTAAATGAAAGTGTCAACAAATAATTTGGTAATATTTCCATGCATGATAGTAGCCTTACAGGTTCCTTATGTCAGATGAGAATCAGCTTCTAGTGAACACCCCGGTGATCTCAGCTTATGACAGACATGCGTGATTCACGGTGGGTACCTCAGGTTCATAGAGAGGCCATGTTCTCTGTGCCAGGAAAAAAAGGTCTTATGACTTGATAGCTACAGTAAAGTACAGTCAAGAATGTCAGACTTGTGCTGACATTGTGGTTTGTGACCTAAGGCATGGCTGTGTTAACTGGCCTATGCACCTGTTCGTATTAGAGTTTTTCATGTATGCTGTGAAAGGTGAAAGAGCTGAATGAAAGCAAAGCGGGGATTAACTGAATGTTTTTTTTAGTTTCTTAAGGTTTAATTAACTGTTGGTTAATTTGGTCAGGGCATCAGTGATAGGATGTTCCTTTCTTGCTTCTTTAAATTTTTTATTTATGTTTTTATTTTTTCCTCATTCAAGTGCACAAAGATGAAAAGCTAAACGTCAGTTTCTTCAAACTCTTCATCTACCCATGAAAAGGACACTTTGAAGTCCCATGAAGTGGGAGTAATTTGTTCTAAGGAGGCTACCCCCTCCAGGGGCGAGCGGTTTCCAAGCGATGAGCTGCATGGTAGATTGTCAGGACTCTTCACCATTGTGGCATGTTCTGAGAACGGATCCTACAGCAAACTTTCTGTGCTGCACCATGTTAGATTCCCCTGGCCCATAACAGCCACTCCACAAATGTTCATGGTATCATGAATGCAATTACCTTGAAACCTTTAGCTCTAAAGGACGTCTCTTGGTTCCATTGAAAACCTTCCAAATCCTCTTTCTGATTGGTTTTTCCATAAGTTTGGCATTTGAAGTCTAGCCCCTGTTTAGGCTTTTCTGGTTGGGTGTGATAAGGATAGGTTACACTGCAATATGGAATGGGTCACTGTGAACTCCATCGCTCACATTGTGATACACCACCTTAGTCAGGGTTGAGATGACGTCCTGGATAGGCCATTACACAGTCTGCAATTGCCTGAATACAAGCCAGCACAGTGTGCTTGCGTTTACACAATTTGTGGGAGAAAAAAAAAAAAAAATCTGATCAGTTATACTTACTGAATAACCATGCCATTTCCTCAATGAAATAAATATTTAATTGGAAAAACATGCAGGTCTACATTCTTTGTGTGTCCTTTCATGTAAGGGAAAGATATTTGGTTTTTCATCTAGAATTCTGTTTGTGTGGCTCCATTAAGAAATCAGTGTAGGTGAACAGAGCCGAGAGCAGACAGGTGTAACAGAGAAAAACAGATGTGGTTGCAGAAAAATGAACCTGATAAATGTGGTTGTACAGGACCTGTCAGAAACAAGGCTTGTGAGGCCAGGCACATCTGTATGCAGGTCTGGTTCCAAGATACCAGCTGACATTCAGCCTCTTTTGTTTAACTGTCCAGTTACAGTCAATTTTTTTGTCTTTGCTCCTCTCTTTTCTCTAACTCTTCTGCTTCTCCTTCCTGCAACTTGTAATTGACGTTTCTTTCTCCCTCTTTTGTCTCCTTCTCTCTTTTTAATTGCCTTTACCGTTTGTGTTCGCGTCTTGTTCTGGGTTATATCTCTGCCTTTCTTTGCCTCTCAGGGCCGGCTTTGCCCGGAAGAAGCCGCTTAAGATGAACGTGGTGAAGAGGATCATGGGGAGGCCCCGGCAGGAGGAGTGCAGCCCCCAGGACAATGCACTGGGCCTGATGCACCTGCGGCGCCTCTTCTCCGAACTCTGCCACCCGCCACGTCACATGACCCAGAAGGAGCAGGAGGAGAAGCTGTACATGATGCTCCCCGTCTTCAACCGGGTGAGTGGCCAGAGTGGGCCAATGCCAATGCCAGTCTGCTGTCAGTCCCAGCCAATCAAATCCAGAGAAAGCACATGCTGTCCAAGGAAGTTCCCTTCCCCATATAAGGAGGACGTTAATAGGCTGGAGGTGTTTAATAGGACACGATCTGTCAGCCAGGGGAAGCCGCAATACCACTGGTCATTAGCAAATATGACCAGGCAAGCTGGGCTTGCCCTCAAGTCTTTCTTCATGTTAGCCTCCTTTGCAAATGTCTCCTTTGGTCATGCTAATGATGCTAACTGGACTGTCCTCGGTCCAGGCTAGCTGCATTTTTATTGGATGGGTGGTCTAATGTGGATTATTGAAACAGAGTTACAGCCCAGAAATAATGACATCACTGGAGAGTTACTGTTCCAGATATCTTAGTTGAAGTTGAATAAAATGCAAGTAGGCATTCATAAAAATAGATCTAAACAGTTTCATTTAAGAGACAACATGCCGGTTAATAAGGCAATTGCTAATGAGATGAAGGCACTTAAAACACCTGATTTAATTTATCAACTACTCGTGGACACCAATCAAGAGCTTGTTGAGTTGAGTCAAGTGTTCGGATGTTGAACTAGAGTAAAATCAAAGCCTACACCCCCATCTGCTCTCCATTGGTGAAATTTTTTACCCTTGCAGTAGACATTGATATTGCCTCATTTTGGACGAGTTTTTGTGACACATGAAGTAGCCTTATTTAAAAATTGTGTATGTATGTAATTGTTTTTGTTTTTTTGTTGAAACACACAGTCCTGTTTTTCATATTTCTAAACCATTATCATGATGATCCTTTGTACACCTTTAAAGTTAATGGTATTTGAATGTTATATTTTTATATTTTTCACACTTTTCATATGTAAATAATCAAGTGAAGATGCAGACTGATTGCACTGCAGTTTTTTTTGTGTGGGAATGAGCATGTGGCTCATCATTGTGTGAGGAGCGCTGGAAATGAAGGGCTCTTATCAAAGCAGAGAGCCTTGCACAGGGACTCTCCACCTCATCGTTACTCACTCAACATTGTCATTGACTCACAGTCAGGCATCATTTAATTCAAATCCCATTAAGTATCCGATGAGGGCTTCAGCACTGCTGCTTCTGCCCTTTTTTTGATCCACAAATTTTCAGCAAGTGGCAATGATTTAACATATTTCAAACACACTGTTCGCAAGGACATTAAATGTCTTGTCTCTGGCTTTGATTGAGGTTTATGCTTGGCCTTCAGATAGCTCAAAACCTTAATTGTCTGTGCAAGATTAGCAAGTCTGCATGGACCTTCTTGTTGCAGTTGATCGGGAAAGAAGCAGGATTAAGAGGACAATTTAGTGCCTGGGGAGTTAACCCATTTCAGAGCTAGAGGTGTTTGCTCGAGTCATTCCCACTGACATGTTTTGATATCCAGTAGATTTTTATTCAGTATCCTGTAGAAGTGTCAGCTCCACACTCTTCGCCTCAAAGAACTCTCAACCTGCATTTTTATCTGTATGGTTATGTAACATATGACTGTGTAAGCGAAATGCTGTCTCAGGTCAATTTCCTGACAGGTCTCCCAAACTGGAGTTTACCTGTCGCATTGTGTTTCCGTACCTGGATCACACACACAGTGCACATGCGTTTGCAGGCAGTTTTGCCCTGGAGGCACCAGATGGATGCATACCCTGCTAGGCTGTAAATTGCCAAACAACATAACAGAAACTGAAGCAAGCTGGGATGATTTTACATAAGGGAAAAAAGTTGCAAACAAACAGCAGGAGTGGTGTGGAGCAGTTAGCCAAGCCTGTCCCTGTTGAACAACCGGGTGTGCTGGTTTTTGTTTTCACCTTTAAATCAGCAGCTGGTTGACTTCAGGAACCAGGGAAGGGGAGATAAAATGTAGTTTACTGTGCTAATTTATCATTTAAGTGCTGTGTAACAACAGAAATCAGTACCTCTTGCAGCTCCCCAGGACCAGGGTTGTCTACCCCAGTGCCAGACAATAAAGGGGGTAAAATTGTATGTAGTAGATAATCCTGCCCTTTTTGTGCCAAAGGTGTTTGGGAGCGCCCCACCAGTGACGATGACGGAGAAATTCTCTGATTTGCTGCAGTTCACCACTCAGGTGTCCAGGCTAATGGTGACGGAGATCAGAAGAAGAGCCTCTAACAAATCAACAGGTACAGCACAGGTCCTACATTTCCTTCACTGATTTCAACCTTTTGGTTCTTAACTTAAATTATGGCAGAGAGCAGCTGATGGTCTGCAGCAGTCTGCTTCACCAGAGATGCACTTGTATCTAATTAAGATCAGTTCTGATGTAGGTTTTCCAAGAACATTTCACCTTGGTCCATTGACTTCTCCATCACAACATCCACTCTGCAGAATTAAGTAGATGTCAGAGCAGCATGTAATTTACTGGACGCAGGAAGACCAAAAAACGTCAGCTCTGTTTGTTCCTATTTCCTCTGATTCCTCAGAGTACAAAAGTTAGTCTTGTTTAGATGTAAATTTGCAAAGACCTTTGGCAGTGGGCAAATTAAGGCCGATGTAATGAAAGGGTGCTCCTGAAGGTAGAGAGGAGACCTGAGTTTGGACCAGGGAGGCAGCTGGAAGGACATATGTCTCTCTTTGATGGCCCCTGTCTGCCTTTGTTAAAGAGTGAAGGAACGAACTGTGGTGTGTCTGCCCTGTCAGACCCCCATTTCCTCTGTGGGAAGGTCAGATCATTTCCATTTGTGCTACATTGCTGTTGTGGTCCCTCTCACCTTTCCCTTGCTCAGAGTGGACTTTGCTAGCCTTCACAGCTCTGTATTTAAAGTTTACACGAGTGCAGTCCACTTATGTTGAATATTCATAACTCTTGTCTGGATTTGTTGCCACATGTTAAACAATTTGTTAGCCTTAAATTAAACAGACACACCAATTTTCAGTTCTCATATTCACAATACCTGTTGAGAATGAGTTTGGCTTATAGAGGTTGTCAATAGAATAAAATCTTTTCACTGGTGAAGGCTGTTTGTAAAAGCTCCTCGAGCCTCATTTTCTTAAACAAATTTCAAGTGTGAATCATTTTTTGAACAGCGCTTGAGCTTTGACCATTACTTCTGATTATGAAGTACTACAAAAATGTTTGAGAATTGAGTTCACTTAAGTCTGCAGATTTAACTTAGCAGGATGATTAACTCATTTGAGTTCAAGTGTCATTTACCAAGAGTCTTTGGAAAAGGGAAAAAAAAAAATTAAAAGACAATTAAGACAGAATGAGTGAGAAGCTTCTTGCAAATACAGTTTGTTTTATTCACATTGTCATAGTAACTGTGTTGCAGAATTGCAGCATGCTGTTGCAAGGAAAAAGCTAAATTTACATCATAGTCATTAAACAGATGTAGTTGATCTAGATTTAACATCCATGGGAAGCACCACTGCAAACAATAGGTGAGTTTAAATCGTTGACTGCAGTCTTTAGTATAACCAACTGTCATATCAGTCACACTAAACTGTCCTGTAACAGTGTCAAATTGTGTACTATTGACTACAGTCTTTGAGATATGTGCAAATGCTGTAGGTATTATGTGTGTATGTACAGTGCAAACATCACTTATGTAAGTAAATAGACCCAGGTTCAGCCTGACAGAACTTATTAGCTTTAAATGAGTGCCGGACACAGCGCAATATTTTTAAAATGACTGGTTGTTGAAATAAACTTAAATGTAGCATAAGAAGGTAATGAAGCAGCACTTGCTAAAACCTCTTTCAAAGGGAAAGCTAAATGGCTTTTCTGCAGCTTAATCAATCCTAATGCTGTGTCTTTTTTCAACATGTTAAAGCAATGTAATAAATGGTGCAACCTCAACAGCTTTTTGTCTGAGTCCAGTTCAGACAAAATGAATAATGTCAGTAGTCAATGAGGCGAAACCAAAATAACAGGATTTGAAATCATTCAGCCATGTTTACTAATACCATGAGATTTTTGTTTTTGAGTGATCATTTTTGGTTCCAAATTGTTGACTTTTCTTTTGCGGGCTCCAATAATTTCTGCTGTGCTTGGTTGGAGACGCTCAAATTAATTCAGTATTCCGGTTAATCAAACTGGGAAATGAACTAAAACGCCCGCCGAGATGCACAGGTGGACGCAGCCTGGCTCTCTGTATCAAAGTGTTCTCTCCACAGGTGTCATGTGACTTGTTTTTGCTGAGGATAAGGCATTGATTTACTGATCAAATAGCAGGTCCTCTGCAACACCCCCCCTCCAAATGGACCCCAGAGATTTCCAACATTGCTATAATCTGTCATGACCATTTCCCCTTTCATGTGAGGAAAAATAAGACACGCACTTGCTGTTCTGAACCACACACTACACATTTTTTTTTCAGTTGGATTCTCAAGTCAAAGTGCACATTGAAATTGGTTTAATTCACAAAGAAAGAAATTTACTTTCTGGCTTCCAAGGTGACGTCAGCCTCAATCAGTTCTAAGGGAGCTGTGGCATGCACAAGCACAAGTGTAATAGAAGGGTGTTTGGCTTTCAGTGCACTAAGTGTCTTACGTGATAGTGCCAACCGTGCCAAAAGATCAAGGTGTCAGGCTTTAGAGACTGTGACAGCTTGGAAGGTGAGTTCAGCATCTGTAATTTGCTCCTTGCACACATGGTTGAGCTCAGAGGGGGTGGTGTATTAAATCAGTGGATCCCAGCATGCTCTGGTGCACATGTACGTTTTGGTTGGATTCAGTCTTTTTTAATCTGATGTAGAATGTACTGAGTGTTTATTGCCCATGCAGAGGCAGCCAGCAGAGCCATTGTTCAGTTCCTGGAAGTGAACCAGAGTGAGGAGGCTAGCCGCGGCTGGATGCTGCTCACCACCATCAACCTACTGGCTTCATCCGGACAGGTCTGTGACCAACACTTCCTCTGGAGCAGGGAAGGTCAACTGCAAATAATGTAACATGTAATAACATGTACAGGAGCTTGTTTTTGTCCTTTTGTATCTGTATGTTTTTTTTGACCTTCCCTATCCTTATAATTTGCTTTTTTATTCTGTTGTGAAAAGTTTTGAATTTTCATTTGCATATGTTGAGACCAAAGCATTTGCTTTCCTGTATGTTTTGTCTCCATTTTTTGTATTTGTTATTTTGGGTACTGAGTGGTGCAACACT
Organism: Albula goreensis; assembly: GCA_022829145.1. Classification (NCBI taxonomy): domain Eukaryota; kingdom Metazoa; phylum Chordata; class Actinopteri; order Albuliformes; family Albulidae; genus Albula; species Albula goreensis. The sequence continues at coordinate 13,418,940 of CM040744.1, forward strand.
CATTCATGGAGGTGGCCAGATTTATGTAGGCAGTCCCTCCATCCTGTCTCTGGGTCAGTGATTCACTCTTCTGCATGCTCGCCCCTTGGCAAGGCTTTGTGTCTGAATCAGGGCCTGCCTTCTTTTCTTCTGTTTGTTGAGGTGCAACTTTGCGTTCACAATGTCTCAAAAGGGTGTGGCCCATTTTCCTCAAGAGCAATCTAAGACCAATTACCGCCCTAATGCTTCACATCTGAAGTGGTGCTGACTCAACTGCCCCCCCTCCTCCCACACACTGCACTTCAAGCCTACGTACTTCAAAGCAAGTCCTTTCCAAAATCTAACTGAAACAAAACTCCCAAATGAACATTCTGCCGTGATTGTAACGATCAGTGCGGAATATATTGTTCAAGCTGCGAGCCTGCTTTCCATGCCTCCTTTACCGGAATCACCCATTCGTCTGCTTCGTCATCCCTTTGTGTAGTTTGGAGTTGGGCATTAGATTTGCATTCTGAGTCCCAAACCCCAGACAAAGGGCCGGCCTGGCACCCAGCACCCCTTATAGCATCAGTAGAACAGCAGAACCCAGTGTCTGTGCTCTAAAAGGTCGGCCTTCATAATGGGGGCTTCTGCGTTCTCACTCAATTCATCCTCACAGACAATCGCTTTCTCTTTTCTCTTCCCTCTCAGCCATCTTGTATCAGAAAATGAAAAGGCCTTTTCTCTCTCCCCGTTGCGAGTCAGGTGTAATTTCTTCCCGTCTGACACCATAATTGGGTCGGCCCTGCTGCGGAAAAGGAGTAATAACCTTGACCCCCCCAGCTCCATGGTTTGTTTAGCCCCGTTATTATTATTCAGTCTTGTCTCTGGCAGTTAACCCCCTGTCGCCCGGCCGTCTCCCAGAATCCCTTGGATTTACTGCTGCGATGCTCCATTCTCTGACACTTTGTCATGTAACCTTCAGGGAAAAAAAATAGAACACACATTTCAGGATGTAGTGTTTGTTCTCCACTGACTAATATATTGTAGAAAGGATATCGCTAAATAGACTAACTACATATGTTAGATGAATGTAGAATTCCTAAAATATATTGCAGGATATTTGGAGAAGATTGATATTGATATTTCAGTGTCATTGTCATTGAATGTCTATTGTATCTAGAAGATGGTGGTATTTACATTCTGTTATTTATTTTATTTTATTTTTTACACATCTTCAGAGCTTTTTTGTTATTTTGTTTGTATGTATTACAGATTTGTGTGCTGAGAGCTGTGACGTTTGCTAACAACTTTGCTATTTCTCTCCTCAGGACCCAATTACTGTTTAGATGAGTTGATATTTTAGTGGTATTGATTTGATCTGCTGTGCGAGGATCATGCCAGTCAGTCTTCGGTCTTTTCTGAGGAGAATAAAAGCAATGCGTTGCAGCTCCCGCCGAGAGACAAGTGCCATTTATTTGCATGAATGAGCATTACCCTGGCAGTGTTGTAGTTGCTCCCGACCAGTATACGGAGACAATCTGGAGTGATCCCATTATCCTGCGGGCTCATCTGGGTTGCTATTACGCCTGGTGTCTCATTAGAAACAGAGCTTTCTCCCAGTGGCGCACATGACGTTTTTGCTCAAAAGTCGTCTTCCCCGTTCACACGCCTGAGACTGTGACTAGAAGTTTGAAACATCTGTTCATTTCTACCCCTCAGGGTAAATGTTGTTATCGGGATGCCATACAAATAAGCCTCAACTGTAAAATTGTAAGAGAGCTTCTCTGCTATAAAAATAACTTTCTTAAATATTGGGAAGTACATGAACACCACAGGATTATTTTTATCCTGAGACACTTCACTTGAGATTTACCAGGATCAGATTTTATGTTTCTAATCAGGTCCACTGTAAACTACCCCACAGACCCAAGCGGAAGAGGCCGCACCAAGGTCACATACCAACCCATATCTTTTGCCATTTTTCACACTGCAAATGCGAAACCAACAACATATTACCTGTTCTGTCAGAGTAATGCAGAATGAAAATCCATTCAGTACATGAACTGGCAAGTGCTCAGCCAGCCAGTGGAGGTCGCCAGAGAGCAATGCGAGGGGTAATGAGTTTAGCTGACTTAACCACTATTGTATCTTGACGTGCAAGCACATTGTTAACCATGTGAGCATCTGGCAATAGGATAATAGGATTCAGATGCCAGTTGTGTAATGCAAAACTGAACTATGAACATGTGGCTTTACTCCATGTGCCACGTGAGAGCCTGAATATATTCTTAATCACAGTATATACAGGAAATTGGTGAAATGGGGTTTAGTTTGTTAGTAAATGTGTGTGACGGTGGGTGGGTTTGTGTGTTTGTGTGTATGTACAGTACAAATGAAAACTTCGTCTCAAACGCAATATCCCTTACTCTCCACAATATTGTTGTAGTCTGTATATAGGGACTAATGAACTGCTTTGTGTGGGCCATTAGTTGCAATTACAGTATTTGAAAGCAGCCTGACCATTTCTTGCCTATACCTCCCATGTGCAGAAAACAGTGGACTGCATGACAACGATGTCGGTGCCCTCCACGCTGGTGAAGTGTCTGTACCTGTTCTTCGATCTGCCCCACACACCTGAGGTCCTGGGGGCAGCGCAGACAGAGCTGCCCCTGGCCGACCGCCGTGCCCTGCTGCAGAAAGTCTTTGTTCAGGTGAGACCACGAAAATCTCAGAGACCTGAGAAACCTAAAAAAACTAGACCTCAGGAAATTTTTCATCAACCTTCATGTTTTCTGTACAGATACATGATATATTCCCAAGGTGTCTCCTGCAAAATAGATTTCAGAGATCTTCGTGAGGCTTCCTGTCATTAAAGTATACAGTTTTTTGTGGATGAAGTAAAATAGGATCCTTGGTGGTATATCTAATGTACATTTTCTTATATATGGCTCTTATATACAGGTAATTTGAGATATGGCATATGTACCACCCCAGTTTGCCCAATTTTGACACAGTAGGAAGGAAAGAATGTTGAAATGTTACAGGGTAATTGCCTGTACAAATATCAACATCCTGTCTGAATGTAATTAGCTTCCTTCCAACAGAGGATGGCATTACTCATTCAAATTAGCCTCATGCTGATAATAACTAATCTACACTTTCATGTTTGATATTTACTTCCTCTTGAACAATATTTTTCCATAATAATTATAAATCTTGATTCAAAGTAAAGCCATTCGCATGTGAACATATACATAGGCAACACCCCAGCAAATGGGAGGTTATTGTGTTATGGAGAATGCAGGATGTAGGCATGGCTGAAGGTCTAATGTCACCTCCCCCACTGTTCCGCCCACATCAGATTCTGGTGAAGCTGTGCAGCTTTGTGTCCCCGGCGGAGGAGCTGGCTCAAAAAGACGACCTGCAGCTGCTGTTCAGCGCCATCACCTCCTGGTGCCCGCCACACAACCTGCCCTGGAGGAAGAGCGCCGGCGAGGTGCTGATGACCATCTCCCGCCATGGCCTGAGCGTCAATGTGGTCAAGTACATCCACGGTGTGTGCTCACTACACAGGCAGGGCCTCAGGGCTGCTATGCATGGGGCGGGGTAGGAGTGACAGGGTTTACCCCTCTGTGCTGTGACCTGTTATTTACTTTGAGTTGAAGTAACTCGGTAAAGATGTTTCTTAGTGACAGCAGGAGGGTGGTTTGATTTAAAATTATCAGTTGTTAGCATGCAGATTCAGTGCCATAAGTAAATTGGTTCTTTGCTTAACAAATGAGTGTATTCAAACTTGTCTTTTTCCAGTCAAAATGTGAATCTGTGCAGGTGTTAAAAATAAATAATAAAAAAATAATAAAATATAAGAGTAAAACATGCATCATTAGAGACAGGCAAATCATTCCTAATTATTTAAATCCATATTTTTTCTAATGAGTACTTTGGAAGTTGGCTAACAAAACAATCTAGCAAGAATGTCTCTGTCAAAGGGAAAATTGATACAGAAAACTGCGTTTTCAAAGATAAATGGACTGACAAATATTTGTTTGTAATTCCATTGCTCAGATATGCTCACCTGTCTAATTTGTACTGAGACAGTCGCTGTCATGAAAGAGTACCTAGAACTTCCGCCACATCGTCTTCTAAAGAATTAATGGCCAGTGGGAACATCAAGAAGAAAAGGAAGGATAACAAAAGATGGAGAAATTAAAACTGGCATGCCCAGAGAGGGAACTTATGTTCTGTTTCAGCTGGAAAACGTATATTGCCATAATAAAGTTACGCAAGTTCCTTTGAAAGTCAGGAATTGTGCGCTGCCTATTGATTTCAAAAGCAATGGGAGCAATAATTTGTCTTTGACGTGCTCAGCACCACCCCTGCTGTCTTGCTAAATGAATAATACATTTTAAAAAATATAAAATGAAATATTGAAATCTGTAGTGCTACAGCATCCAATATGGTTACGCATTTCAATGCGCCTAGATGGTTTGACAGCATTCAATGCTTTACCCTTCTTATTGACGTAAAATTAATATTACTGAAGAATTTGAATTTTTTTATTCTACTTTATTTGGGGATGGGAAGGGTGGGGTGGAGCCACAGAAAACTGGCTAGTGGTCTGGATTTGGCCGGTGGGCTGATTGATGATCCCTGGTGTAGACCTTAAGAAGTATGAAAGCATTCACACAGATAAAAAAAGGGAATATGACAACTGTTATTGTGCTTGATTCATGGGCTTAACCCCAAACTTGTATGTGTTATGGCATAATTGGTATCTTTTTCCATTGTAAAATACCTCTTTCTGATATAACACTGTGTATATCATGTCAAATACCCTTTGGAATTATCTTAACATTAAATTTTTTGACAGCATATTCTGTCAATTACGTGAGGGCATCCTCAGGAGTTATGTTTTCTTTAGCCTTTTTGTTGGAACTATGTTGGTACAAATGTGAGATTTAATGTAGATGGTGTCTTAACTCTGGTTTCCCCAGAGAAAGAGTGCTTGTCTACGTGCGTCCAGAACATGCAGCAGTCAGATGACCTCTCGCCTCTGGAGATCGTGGAGATGTTTGCGGGCCTGTCCTGCTTCCTGAAGGACTCCAGCGAGGTGTCCCAGACCCTGCTGGACGATTTCCGCATGTGTCAGGGATACGCCTTCCTTTGTGACCTCATGCTCAGGTACAGATTATTGCAGAGAGATCAAAGTCTCTGGATCTCCGGATTTATTCTCTTAATTGATGTATTCATGTTGAAGCTCTTCTCTTCTGTGTAGTGTGGTGTCTGAAGGGTTCAAAGGTGAGAGGTGTTTGTCTTTCTTTTCCTTAACCTGGTTTTCTCCTCCCAGAGTCTGAGCTGAGTTATTTCTGAATATATCAATTTATTGTAAAAACTCTGTGTTCTTTTGTTTATATTCTGTCCTCCTTTTTTTCTCTTTGAGTCAAAGAATATCTGTAATAGTATAGATTTAATATTATAACTAAATATAACTAACGATTAAACTGGCAGGTTGGCAGAAGTGCTCTTGTACAATCTGAGAGCCTTTGGATGGTGTATGGAATAAAGTAACACATTCATAGTACAGCTATACATTCCATGGCTGGGACTCAAAATCCAGCAAAGTGCATGAGCTGGTGTGTGTAGTAATCTGGAGCGTTTGCCGTTGCAGGTTAGAGCAGGCCAAAGAGGATGACGCCAAAGACGCGCTGAAGGACCTGGTGAACCTGGTGACGGCTCTGACCACATACGGAGTGAGCGACCTGAAGCCAGGCGGCTTCACCACAGGGGCTCCCTTCCTCCTGCCAGGATTCGTGGTCCCACAGCCCTCCGGAAACGGTCAGTAATCTTCCACACATGCCCCACACAAGCCTGAAATAAATGGGAGTGTCTGCCTCAGAGTGGATGCTTGAAAAAAAGTATCTTGTCCTGGTTAAGTGTTTCGATATCATTTTTGAATTTGTAATAATACCCACCCATGTAACTTAAAAAGCAACAGTGAAGAGCTGGTGAGCTTCTAATGAGTTCAAATGAACAGCGGAAATCCAATTGTATTTAGTATGAATTCAGAGATAAGTTGTACCTCATGGTCTACAGAATGAAGGTCAATTGTTTTGTTACACAATATCGTCATATGCCAAATTTGACATGTTTGAATTTTGTTAGCTTGGGCTCCAGGAGATGGACAGAGCAAAGGTTACTTAATGGAAACAAGAAATCATTGTTCAGAGAAGTCAGGTTTCTTTCAGCTTTTTGTGTTTTTTTTTCTTCTCGAAAGCCAAAAAGAAGTTTCAGAACAACATGTTTAATATCCTTTTCCAGGTATTTCAGAGTTATTTCTCTAGCTCTACAATAAGTCGTGATTCGGTCCTATTGGCCACATTTATTTGATCTCAAATAGCATTTATTGGCTTTACGAAATTGTTGTTGTACCTTCAGATCCGTGTCAGGGTGGAATAAGACAATTTTATCTAAGAAAAGCTGAACAAACAAAAAGAAAATAATTAAACTTGGGGTGAGTCACTTTATTTCACAGACCTTGCTAGATATTTCTCAGGAATCAACCAGTGAAATAGCATTTTGCAATAATCCGCAGATTTCTCTCAGTTATTTCAAGTTATATTTCTTCTTACCTATTATACCGTGGAACCATGTCTAGAAGTAATGATGGTACAGGAGCTGCTCTGGGCTTGAGGATTATTTCTGATTTTGCCAGTGTTTTATTAGCATTCTGGAGTGCTGCTAAACTAACCTGTCTGCGTGTGACCTATCAGTTCTTACTTTCTTATCTAACAGCCTCTTTTGAATGACTGTAAGTCATCATTAGTTGAACCTTCGCCACCTTAGTGTCTGAATTGATTACTTTTTTCGTATTGCAGCAGAGACAAAAATGCTCAAAATCCCCTAGAGAAACGAGAGAGGCAGGAGTTTAATTAAGAGGAAACAACTTATCAGGTTTGATAAGACTCTGGTGGAGCATGGACATGAGCAGTTTCCTCGTTCTCTCTCTCAGTCCCAGTCTTAAGCAGTTGGAATTTGCTGCCACAAGCATGGTGTTATTCCATTTACATGGTCTGTCATGTAAGAAGTCCCTGGTCTTAGGGTAGTTGGAATGAAGCCCGCAAAATTCACAGCAGAGTGTGACCGTGTTCCTGTCACAATAAGCTCATTAGAGTCTGAACGCTTACTTCAGATGAGCGATGATGGTTTCATTCTGAAATGGTTGTTGGCACATCTGTTGGCAGATGTTTTTACAGTAAAAAAATATTGATGACTTGTGGGATTGGCTTGTAAAAATTATACAATAATTTATTGTAAAACATTTCATTTCTACCGAATTTAATTCCTGTATAGCAGTTTGTCTGATTGTACCTGTATAGCAGTTGTCTCTTTTTTAATCCCATGAAAAACTCCTGGGTAGTTGTGCATAGTAAGTGATTCCGTAGCATGTTTACCGGTTTTTATCTGGACAGCGCGGTCATGGTCCTTCTGGAGAATTCCCTTACATTTGATTGCCTCTTATTGTTCCCCAGGACACACGGTGAGGAACATACAGGCATTCTCCGTGCTCCAGAATGCCTTTCTGAAGGCCAAAAGCAGCCGCCTCTCCCGCACCATACTGGATGCCATCGCCAACATCTACATGGCGGACAACGCCAACTACTTCATCCTGGAGGCCCAGCACACGCTGTCCCAGTTTGCCGAGAAGATCTCCAAGCTGCCTGAGGCGCAAGCCAAGTACTTTGAGCTCATGGAGTTTGTGGTCTTCAGCCTCAACTACGTCCCATGCAAGGAGCTGTTCAGTGTGAGTGTTCTCCTGAAGGCCAACGCGTCCTACCAGTGCAGCATCACGGCCACCCGCACCCTGCTCAAGCTGGCACGCCATGACCCCGTCTTCAGCGACGTCTTCCGGGAGGTGGGCCTGCTCGAGGTCCTGGTCAACCTGCTGCACAAGTACGCCGCTCTGCTGAAGGACCCCACCCAGGCCCACAACCAGCAGGGTGAGGAGGAGGGACGGCCGACCGGCCGAGGAGATGTTCCAGAAGGTTCCGTATTCCTGGGCTTTTGACAGATTTCTTTTAATGAAACACTGCTTGTCTTTACTAGTGTTAGTGAAAGGAAGTGAACTATGTGTAAACCAAAAATCAGTTGGTCTTTCTCAGATAACAATGGATTGACTGAGCCAATTTATTTTTGAAGTTTTATTTGTTTAAATCACCAGGTTAACATTTTGAATAAAAGCACAATTGCACCCCCCTGATTTGATTGACCCTAGATGCTCAAAGAGGTCCTAGAGATAATCATGATTAACACAGTTATTAATGGGCCGAAAAAGTCGCCAAGGACAGTAGAGGACTCTGCTATTGATTACTGGCTGTGTGAATCATGGTTCTCTCCTCTGTGTCAGGCGGTTCAAAGAACAACTGTGTGGCGGAGGAGCAGAAACAGCTGGCCTGGCTGGTGATGGAGACCCTCACCGTTCTGCTTCAGGGGTCCAACACCAACGCAGGTGGGTGCCTTACGTCGGGGTCATGCCCAGGCACATGTCTGGCCTTCAGCATCACGCCATGCCACATCACGACACACTGCCAGAGAGAATCACCAAATCTCCAGCCAGCATAATTCCTACAAAAACTGTCTCTCCCCGTGTGGCTCAGTGCGGATTCCCAACCGGGATTAAGACACGGGCCTTAATCCTGAACGGAATCCTTAATAGCCCGTGGCTGCATAATCCGCAAGCCCAATGATGTCATCTGTGGGGGTCCTTTGTCTGGATGATAAAGGCAAGTCTGTTATTGAGGAGGGGGGTAGAAAAATTATGGGAGCTATGCCCCCCCTCCTCATTTGCGTATGACAAACGACTCGTCAGGCAGAGGTTACACAAACAGTTGCATCACAGTTGACAGCAACAAACAGCCCTGCCGCCCCCCACCCCCACCACCACCCAGAGCTCAGGGCGGCGCTTCCCCTTTGTTTCCTTGTCTCCCATGCTTTTCCTTGGGCATGGGCCAAACCTGGCCGGCCCGTTTTTATTCCTCAGGGCGGAAAAACAGGGAGGCAGGAGCTATTCACCAGGGATCAGGCAGACACAGTGGTTTCGTTTATGCTGTCACTTTCCATCTCCCCTGTTCCCACAGCCCCAAACAGGATGCTTAGTGGTGGCGTGGTAAATAAGCATCCCCCCCCCCAAAAAAAAAAAAAACACACCCCCACTGCCTGAGACTCCAACATACTGTTAGAATTCACAACAAAATCAGATTTAGTCAATGCCCTGTCACTGCAGATTTCTGTTGTTTCTGGCACTTCTTCCCAACCTGGATGTAAAAAGTGGCAATTTAAATACTGCAGTGCCAGGTCAATTGTACAAAGATGAAGACTGTAATCTGACAGTCATTAGAAAGGGCGTAGCCACCTGTTCTGGACTGACAAAAAAATAAAAAGCAAGTCCTCTACTCTGAACGTAACCATAGTTTGCGCTTAAAGGGTGTCATGTCTGTAGCTATAATCATTCATGTATACATTCCTGAATCCTCACAGACCTCTGTTGACATGGTCATTGAGTTAGACTTAAATGTTTCACAGTTCTGGAATAATCTTTAATCTGTTCTCAAATTTATTTTGATGACATTTTGAGGAATGCTTGCTCTTTTAATGTAATAAAAACAAAAAGGAATGTTCCTTTGAAGCCCTGAAGAAAGCAGCCTTTGACTTTGTAAGAATGCATGAGTGCATCTTCTTATCTGTGAATGTTGAGTGTTCCTGCGCCTTGGTTGCTGGAATATTCCGCCTGGAATACTCCTGTTTATAATTTATTGTTTCAGCAGGCATCCTAGTTGCTTCATTGTCACTGGCTTGCCATTTTCAGCTATGCACCAGTGTTCACCGCACCTGTCTGCACAGGCAATAAAATGTTAATGCTGCAGCTCTGTTAGATATTTTAACTCCTGAGTTCAGTAGCATCATGAATATGCAGGGAGAATTCTGTCTGTTTTTGTAGCAGTCTCCTGTGCCCGCACACACAGAGAATGTATTTTGAGACGTATAAATTAAACGTCTTACGGTGTTTTGTTCTTTTCACTTTTGGGTTGTATGGAGCAGAATATCTTAGACTTTCTGTGGGTGCTGCTTGTATATGCTTTTTTGTGACTACCTTTTATTATAGTTTTCATGTATTCTCATTCTTTTCCCAGCACTGTTATCTTGTCGTTGTAATCTTTTCCTCCTCTGTGATTTATTTATTTATGCTTTATTTGTAACTGGAAATACTTTGTTATAATTTCTTTAAAAAGCATTTTATATCAGCACAATATGAAAGCATTTTATATTATGATTGCATTATTATGCAGGTTCAGATTGTTAGCATTCATCATCAGTCGCCTGTGTTGGACTAGTTTGAAACATGGCTATCACAGGCCGAAACTTCCGTGGCTCATGGAATAGCACATAACCACAAATAATGGGGTTTGGTCAGCACACACTATATAGAAACATTGAAAATATAATTGCCCATGAATACTGTTACCCTGTTGTGGATATGTTTACAAACATTGTCTTGCACCTGTATGTTACCTGCAATTTATATTGAATATGTTGGCAGTGGTTTTCTTTAAAAAATGACCATAATTTTTGTATATTTGAATTGGAGCTGATGCATTCTCTGGATCTCTGCACAACAAATTATATATTTGTGTACAGTATTTGCATAGCAGTCACAAAACCAATATGCTGGGCTGTAGAGAGTAGACCCCTGATTACCTCTGTGTTGCCTGCAGCAATATTCTATCATTCAGTCATAAATGGTCCTCTTTATGGTTGTGATTTCCATTCTCCATCATTGGATGCTACCTCATGATATTGGAGTTTTATCAGTTGGAGATTTGTCAGCAGTTTTTTTAACTTCCCCTTTCCATTTTCCTTCTTCTCAATCTCTATCTTCCTCTGCTTGCTGCTATCTCTCTGTCTTATGTATCTTCTTTCTCTCTATTCCTCTTGACCTGTCATTTCTCAGTTTATTGGTTTATCTCTCCCTCCATTCCAGGGCTGTTCCGGGAGTTTGGGGGTGCGAGGTGTGTCCATAACATAGTGAAGTACTGGCAGTGTCGCGAGCACGCGCTAATGATCATCCAGCAGCTGGTGCTGTCTCCGAGCGGAGATGATGACATGGGCACCCTACTGGGGCTCATGCACTCAGCCCCGCCCACAGAGCTGCAGCTCAAAACCGACATCCTCCGGGTGAGAGACCCTCCATGGTCACATGACAGCACTGCTGTTACAGTCATCTGTCCACCATATACACATGTTCTCTGTTTACCTTAACTCCATATGCCCTGTAGAAATCTGTCTTGTATAGTGCTCTACTGACACCCTCTTCTGTAGTCACTGTGTTCAGACAGTATGGTAATTTCATAATTTTTTTCCATTGTTTGTTTGTTTGATCATATTATGTGAAGCTGCAGGTGAAAAAACAGGGTTTATATAGGTGATATGTCTTTTCGCATATAGTTGGTGCTATGATTTGATAATATGCAAGACTGAAATACTTAAATGCTTGCTAATTCAGATATTATTTGAAAGTAGAGTTTATGTTTTGTAGAACATGGCACATACCCACAAACTAGTGGCATGCTTACTGATAAGACATCAAAACTAACTAACATTCCATTTCATCAACCAGTTGTGTGAGTGTGCACACAGACTATTTTGATTTTTTCATAATTGCTGTTACTCTCATTATGCCACCAGAATTGTCTTCAAAAGAAATTCTGTTCCATTCTGAATATGTTAACCATTGCCTGTTTCTTCCACTGGTTAATTAGGGTTAGAATTAAAACATTTCAAAGAATTCAAATTAAAACGGAATTCATTTGTTCCAAGAAATGGACATTTTTCAAAAGGTGCTCACATTAAAAAAAGATTAAACAATGTTTTTGGTATTCTCCTGTAAATTCAATTTTGCCCTGTTATTCTATAATTGTATACTCTCTGTTCTAATCCTTGAAATACATGACACACGCTCAATAAGCTTCATGATTAATTGTAAAAATGTGCAATTTTAGCTTGGTTTCTTGGTTCTATATGTATCTGTATCTTTCCACTTCAGATTAGACTGATTGTACCCAGGGAATAATAATTTATCTGCCTTAAACTGCAGCAAGGAAAAAGTTTCAGTCCATTGCATTATAGATGGTATTTATTTAGATTATATCTAGTTTAAATCAAATGCTGATTATTTGTTCAGCCAAACACTGTACTAGGATTGCAATTTTTTAACCATTCAAGATCATTGTTAAAGAAAGTACAGACTTCAACAGCAGTGTGATAATTCTGAGGGAGAAACAATCAGCATTGAAAATACAACTTTACTAAAACACCACAAAGACTGTTTCCAAAGAGCAGTTGCCATGCAGAAAAAGTGCCACGGGGGTGAGGAAGATTTTTCTGGAAGCTTCAGGCATCCCTGCATTGAGTCATGTTGATTGTTGGTTGAGTAAAACAGACCAGCTGGCTCCAGCCATTTTGTTCATTCATCTTCATCGTCTCCACTCCAGGCTCTGTTGGCTGTCCTGAGGGAAAGCCACCGCACTAGAACCGTCTTCCGCAAGGTGGGTGGCTTCGTCTACCTCACCTCCCTGCTGGTCGCCATGGAGACGTCCCTCTGCTCACCCCCCAGGAACGGCTGGGAGAAGGCCAACCAGAACCAGGTGTTTGAGCTGTTGCACGCGGTCTTCTGTGCGTTGACGGCTGCCATGCGCTATGAACCTGCCAACTCCCACTTCTTCCGCACCGAGGTGCAGTATGAGAAGCTGGCAGACGCTGTGAGACTCCTGGGCTGCTTCTCCGACTCGCGCAAGGTGGCGCCCGCAGGCGTCCTCCCGTCCAACGCCCAGCCCTTCCAGAGACTTCTGGAGGATGAGCCTGCGCCCGGAGATGGGGTCTGCCCCCGCCTTCGTCACTGCAGCAAGCTCTTCATCTACCTGTACAAGATGGCTACGGACTCATTTGATAGGTAGGAGGTCTGTCCTCCCCCTGAGACCCAATGGCCAGTGTAGCCATTGTCTGCAGCCTTAATTTAACTTTATTTAATTCATATACTTATATATTTGACTGGAACAGGGTCATAAATTCTGTATCTTTTAGGCACTAGCACATGCCACAAATAAAATTGTCTTTATTCTTAAAGAGAGAGCGAGAGAGAGAGAGAGAGAGAGAGAGAGAGGCCCCTCCAAATAATTTTGCATCTGAACGCCTCCAAACTCTTTTGACAGGAGCTTCTGTTTTTGGTACAGCCCCTCTTTGAAAACTCCTTCTATGGTATGATCTAAATTTTAATCCACCACACCAGCCTGCTCTGAGTTTTGTTCATATTTTTTAGTTTATTTACTTGTTAATATACAGATAGAGAGTACCATTTTTATGGTGTTAAGCTCAGAGGAAAATTTATGGAGTCCCTGGGCAGGTTTGAACAATGCTAGACAAATGTTTAAAAGTAAAACAGACAGAAAATAAAGACTTTCAACAAATGCATGTGAGAAAATTGGCTGTAAATATGACAATGAATTTAGTTTCTGCGGTCATAAAAATATCTTAAAAAAGGAGATTTGTAGGACAGAAAAATATATCATTCCTTAAGTCAAAGGATGTTGGTCGATCGGAGGCTGCTTGTAGAAAGGTCTGTGTTCTTGGTAGTTCTCTCTGAAACCTCTATCTGTGGTATATATATTGTTTTGTTGCTTTGAATAAAAGTCAGCCTTTTCCATGCTGCCGCAGAGAGATGAGGTAAGGGTTAGTGGTATGAAGTGTGACAGAGCCAGGGCCGCTGTGTGAACAAAGGAGAGAAGAGAGGGCTTTGTCGAAAGCTCGGCCTGTATGTAGTCGTGCATTGACTCATAAAAAGGCTGTACGTTATTATGCACCGAGAGTCTGGTTTGTTGTGTGTCTTCATACCCTTCGTGGTGTACAACATTGTGTTCATGTTTTGTATTTTCATAGATGTAAATATGTTTATTATTTGGTTGCAGCATTTTTTTTCTATATCAGAAATTTTGTTTCATTGGTTTTAATGTATCTGCGGTGTAGATGCAGGTTTTTTTGTACCCTTTGCTAATTCTTGTACAGTGCTTATACAAATGCAGGAAAGCAAGCGGGAATGTGAATACATAAAGCATTTGTTACGTCAGTGAATATCAGAAAGCAGTCAGAAAATAACAGCAAGCCTGTTGGAAGTGTTGACTTTCATAGCACCACCACATTGATATATGTGCATTATTGAAATAAAATATCAATATTAGTTTTTGTGAAAATACAAATAAAGTGCAGCTGCATTTCTGTAAATGTGTGGACTTAACAAACATCCAAATCGATCCCTGGATTTTACAGATGTCATATTTGGAGCATTTATTAGTGCTAGAAGCTGTGAATATCATAAAATACAGGCAAATAAGAATACAATTCTCTGTGAGGTATTTTACATAATACTGAGGCCCCCCTGTGAGGTCATATGGCTAAATTTCTTGTGTTTAGCTCAGGCTCTGTTTAAAGTGACGGATATTCCGCAAGGACACGGCAACTCCCCGCACGGCTCTTGTAGCCCTGGGCACTGTTAAAATAAAAAAAAAAAATCAATTAGCCATTGCGATTTATTCCAGACACCCTGCTCGCGTATGATAACATATAAACCGCAGTGACAATTATTCTGGAACTGTCCCTCCAGTTTGCTTAAAGTTGATCTTCCTTCAGTGTGTGCAGTTCCAGCTTCCTTCAGGTTGGAAGTCTTTGTGGTGTCTTCCTTGACATATTTTAGAGCCCAGGCAGGTCAGTGGAGTCTCTGAATGGCTGCCATTCACCAGGCTGCTGTTGTATTAGCCCTGACTGTACAGCTACCTGCAGTGTTGACACAGATTGAGCTGGCTAGGGAGGAGGCCCCGATGAAGCCTGTAATCGGATGCTTTGCAGGGCAGTCTTGTCTTGTGGGTAATAATTGAAAGTCACTTTTGTTTAATCCAGAGGAAAAAAACATCCAGTTTGCTGTGGTTGTCTTTAAAGTCTGTGCGGCTAAGGTGTTGACTTGTGTGACAATTTGGCAGTGCAGTGCAGTGCTGTGTGTGTGTGTGTGTGAGAGAGTGGAGAGATAGACAGACAGACAGACAGAAATATGCATGTGCTTTTCTCTTTTGAGCTTTCACTCTGCTTCCAGCGCTGACTTTCACTATGACTAACTGCCACCCTCCCTGTTTTCTTTTTCTTCTCTCTAACCCCTGCCATTGCCTGGCTGGCCTCTGCTGTACATGCTGTGTGTGTATGTGTGTGTGTGTGTGTGTTCGTGTTCGTGTTCGCTTCGTGTGTGTGTGTGTGTGTGTGTGTGTGTGTGTGGTCGTGTTCGCTTCGTGTGTGTGTGTGTGTGTGTGTGTGTGTGTGTGTGTGTATGTGCGCGCAAATTGGGTGTATGTGCATTTGCCTGTGTTTGTTTGTATGGGTGTGACTGTGTGCATTTGTGTTTTGTGTTTGGTGTCTGTTTGTGTGTGGATGTGTACGTGTGTGTGTTCATATACCTGTGTGTGTGTACATTCATACACCCGTATGTGTGCATGTGTGTGTTTGTGTTCATACACCCGTGTGTGTGAGTAGCCGTGCTGAGCAGCTGCCCCCCTGCCTGACTCTTGAGACCTCCCTGCCCTCTCCCTGGGGCACACCAGCGCTCACCAGGAAGAGGTACTACACCGAGCTCTGCACTTCTCTCTCCCCTCCCCTCCCCTCCCCTCCACTTCTCTCCTCTCCTCTGCACCCCTTTCCTCCTCTTCCTGCCTCCCGCCTGCCTTCCACCCATATCAGCTAGCATAGGCTTGTCAAGCTGCTCTCCTGGCCCCCAAAGCGCACACTTGCAAATCTCTCCTCCGCCAGCGCCACTGATGCGTGCCGGAAACCTTTCATTGAAGCTTTAGTCCGTAATTTGCATGGTATCAAAACCTCCTTTCTTCTGCGACCGCCAGAGCACAGCCTTGGGAACCCCGGCCCGCATTTATATAGGGCATTTGCATCGGGTGCAAGGCAGCTGGTTAACTAGGAGGGAGCAGAGACAATCATCTGTGAAATTCTGCAGCGTGAGCGAAGCTGTGACTAGTCTGGACAGAGCCCACAGTGGGAGAAAACCACAGGAGTTCTGAGGTTGATCAATCACAGCTGGGTTTGTGGCTGTGCTGTCCTGCCCCCTTTTCCCTCTCTCAGTGGATAGAATGGCTGCCTAACACAAAAGTGTTCTTCTCCAGGCATACAATTCCCAAGCTATAGTCTAAGCACTGGTTTTACACTATTGTTGTTTCCCTCTAACCATTTCTACAGATGAATTTCCAGTAATTACATATTCCTTAAGTCAAGGTACTTTACTCAGGTTTTTTCCTGAATACATTGGATTAAGGCTTTACATCCAAAAATGGTAATGTAAGACTAACTGACTTTATTGTGTTTGTTAGCTTGTGTGTAGAGTAGTGTGCACACCAGGTAGGGAAATATGAGGCAGGTTTTGTGTCAGGTTTGAGATTAAGGCCTGCATTCTCAAAGCTCCTCAGAGTAGACATCTAGGATCAGCTTTCCCCATTCATATCCTACACTTATCCATAAAGGTGAAAGGCAAAGCTGCTCCTAGATCATCAGTTTGAGGTACTTTATAAACACATAGGTAGATGTGTGTTGTTTCCTGTGATTTTCAGAATCTCACTCATGTTTTTTCTTCACAGGCATGGTAATCATGGGACATCAGCTCCCGCACTGGCACTGCCCATCAAAGTCATAGCAGATGCCAAGCTTCACACAGGGAACCCCTCAGTGAACTTCCCCGATTCTGTGGTCATCCACCCCGGAGCGGGCCTGGCCATGCTAGACCTGCTGGCTTCGGTCAGCTCCGAAACCCAGCCCGAGGTACACAACCCTTTTCCAACTACAGTTATGCCCTCATCCAAAATGACCCACAATGTCACAGAGACATGCTCTAAGTGCAATTCATAATGGCTGACCGTGCTCCCAGACCAGAGATCACTAAAACACTAATATTGTTTGTAATGACACTTGACATGATTCATATAATAAAGCAAACTAGTGATAAAATGCAACAGAGTGGCATTCAGAGAACAGCAAATAGAACAGAGGGTATATTTAATGATGCAGTACAATCAGGGATAAAAGCAGGAGACTGCATCTAAGAGAAGGTTTGGGGGGTGAAAATACATCGGGGTAGGATGAGTTTTTAATTTGGATTTTAAAGCAGCGAGAGTTCAATAGGTTTCCCGTTTTTAATGCGTGCCGGATCTTTCGCCCACCTGCTGAGTTCCTGGCAATCGAACCAAAGCTCTGCCACAGATGGTGTGTGTCTTTGTGAGGCCAGCTACCTTTGGTGTGCAACTTCAGAAGAGCCGACTGCAGTTCACATTCGGTTTTGACAATATCAAACGTTCCTGCAGAGGTTCAAATCAGCTTAAAGGGAATGATCTTCTTCTCCAGATATCAAAGAATTGTGCTGAAATGAAATATGTGGCATTCACAGGTTTGTTCTACAGTGTGTTGATGTTCTGTACAGAATTTATGCTGATTTACTTGTACACTATAATCAGTGGACAATGCCATTCATTTTTACACGTTTCTTGCAAGTGATTCTGTGTGTGTTTTGTGGAAGGACATCCCTGCTTGATTCAGTCTACCTCTGTCCTTGACTACCATTGTCCTCTTATCAAATGAAAGCGTTACATTTTCTCTATAAAACACGGTTTTGATGTTTTCGGCTATCACCAAAGCGAACCTTCCAAATTGTTTGTGAAGCCATATATTAACCCTTGCATTTAGAAACTGTTGAGACCAAACTTATATTTAGTAAAATTTAAGGAAGAATGTCAGTTGACCTCCAACCAGTGTATAGTAGCAGGGGAATTTGGGGGAACCTTTTCCAGCGAGTCCCACTTTTTTATTGGAACTGACCACTGCTTCCTCTCTTGTCTCCCAGCATGCTGTGGACCTGCAGCTGGCTGTAGCCAACATCCTGCAGCTGCTGGTGAACTCGGAGCGGAACCAGCAGGTCCTGTGCGAGGCAGGCCTGCACTCGCGCCTCCTCCAGCGCTGCAGCTCCGCCCTGGGGGATGAGGACCACCCCCTCCACCCACCCCTGCAGAGGACCTTCGAGAGGCTGGCCTCCCAGGCCCTGCAGCCAATGGTGCTCAGGTAAACCTCATGCTCCACCCCTGATCTTATGTCAGTTTGGCTTCTGATTCCTTCTGCCAGTCCTGATTGACTTGCCACACCAACTAACTTACTCTTAGCCAGACTGAGCTTCCTATTTACTAACCTTTAACTTTTGCTTCCCAGGGATCCTTAGATTACTTTTTGGGCACAGACAGTGAAAGTGACTCATTGCCAGGCCTCATCCTCCCCCTCCTCCCCCCAGAAGGACTCTGAATTAGCTTTAGCGCTGCCTAAGACCTTGACACAGTGTTGGATGCTCTCCAGACAGCAGGCATAATGATGAGTCCTAGATGAGCTGAATGGACATGTTCTCCTCCTTAAACTTTATGTTCCTGCATCACACAGTGCCAGAATTCCTTTCAAGCACCACAGCTCTGACTTTTCCTCCCACCGGTAGAGTTGTTTTCTCTATTTTAGATATCAGACCTTATTACCAGGGTAGTTATTTTGATGGTGCTGTACACTGAAGCCAAATTCCATGCAGCTTAATAGAAACCATCACAATTTGACAAGATTTACTTTTACGTAAAACTCTTCTTGATATATAATTGCTGAGGTGCAGAAAACTGCATGACTGCATTAGCTGGTTCATTTTTCCATGTGGCTAGTCATCTGTGATATAGGCTGTCTCTGCAAGTGAATGCAATTATTTATTTAATGGAAAATTAGATCCTTTATTTTTATTTTTAATCCCTCCGTGCACACTGACATTGTGCATCATCAGTAGATTCAGGATCCAGTGGTGGTATTTCAATATAGCAGTCATAATTCCCTGTCGTTGGGTTACTGTTTAAGCAGATTTCCTTTACCTCCATGTCAACACACTGGGCTTACTGCGACAACCACAATTTTACTCTGATAAGTCTGTTGTTAGATTTCTTTTTTGCATTTTTGGATAAATATTTCTAATGGTTTTAGATTAATCAAATACATTTCCTTTGGAAAATCAATAAAAAACGAGAGTATTAAAAGACTCATGATATAGGTTAACGATAAACAACAGTTGTTTATTAAGATGGGGACTGTAGTTTATTACAGTGGTGCTAAACCCATAAGATCATTAAACAGTGATCCAAATGTCGTGCTGGTTTATTCATTGTGATAACAGAGTGCCATTTTGGTCTATTTTTTAGGGAGTTTCTGCGCTTGGGGAACCCACTGAACTGCGGTGCCTGGGACAAGAAGCTTCTGAAACAGTACAGGGTGCACAAGCCCAGTTCCCTCAGTTATGACGGAGAGGCAAGAAGTAAGAGCAAATGCTTGTTGCACAGAGAAACAATCCACCGTTTCTGCTTAGTGTGGTGGAACTTAAATGCCTTGCTGGCCCTGGGAAAACCTCTGGGCCCACTGTGGTCTCAAGGACAGATTTCAAAACCATGTCATGTCACCATCAGCAGTGTGTACAAATTGTCACTATGTAGGACTGGCCTGTAGGTCTAGACTCACTTTACAGTATTACTGTATCAGCTTTGATGTCTGTTTTTTATCTGCGATTTTGGAATTGGAGGTGGCAAACAGGAACTGTGCAGAGAATTGAAAATTTGATAGCACTCATCTTACTGACCATATGTTTCCTACTGCCACAGGGAGCTATGTTATATCATTTTAATTGCTAAAAATGTTCTTCTGATGTCAGCAGGATACCACATTCACATTTAGACTGGACTATGAACTTTGCTACTGATGACAAACACAAATAAAAACAACAAAACTAGCTGTTTTGCATCAGAAATATATATTTATCAGTGAAAAGTTATAGATTAAGTAAAAGTTATAGGTATTAGGGTTTTTCTTAGGCATTCACCAGGACTACATCTGGGTTTTTAGAAATGGTGTAGCTATCTTGGTAATGCAAAATGTAATGGGAGAATGATATTTCAAGATTGGTATATTGAAATTGATTTTTTATTTGTTACCATATCATTAGTGGAGAGCACTTGCAATTGGATTTTGGTGATTTAAAAATACCTATTGCACAAGATTCTTGCATCACATTTATGAGGTTTGTTCTAGCATAAATCTAGCACAGATGTGGTTGATGCAGTGAAATTAGATGGAAACATTTGTACTCATACTGGTGAGAGTGTAAATGCAGTGAATTTTAAATTAAATTAATTGGTGGGAGGACCACAGTGCAGTGTGCATGCGATAGGAGGTAGGAGGCACTCTTCAGAGAAACAGAAGTCTTTCTAAAAGGCGGTTTAGCATCAACAGGTTTTTTCTTATAACAAATTTCCCAACAAAGTTCCAACTTCTGATTGAAATTAAGATACTAATATTTTTTGTTTGTTTTTAATTTCCAAGAAAATGACTTTTGCCAGGATAAAGAAGGTTGTGGATATTGTATGTCTTGGTGAAGGTCTGGAAGTTTACAGTCGTGAAATTGCCCTTTGTTGTGCCTCACACACATGATAACAGCCCATAGGTCCAACTGTTTAAAAAAAAAAAAAAATACCCTTCAGTCTGCCTGTTTTGCTACGTTTTATTGGATAAAAGCAATCATGGTGAGCAGACAAATTGTGTGTTTGGACAATAGGGTCATGGAAAGGAAATTTACACATCTGTCTGTGTGCTGGAGAGCTTTAATCTCACCCCAATTTCACAGTCCAAAACACCAGCCAGAAAAGCTCAGGAAGTCAAAAACACAATTCAATCAAAGGGTTGTTTTAGGCCTCTGACAGCATGCCAAGATGTCCTGCTTTGAACTCTGATTAATGAACAAATTTAAGGGAATACTTTCTTCATTTGTGCAATGGCTTGGCCAGCTTATCTGCCTCATATCAGTGACCTGAGTGAGTGTCTTCCCAGTCTGATGTGGTAGATCTCCGGCCCCACCTCCTATGATGAGCTTTGCTTATTAACGTGCCTAAAATGATAAGCCAAATAAATCCACCTTCAGAAACCAGCTGGGACCAATTAGATTACAAGAAGGCTAGGTGAGAAAAGTTAACAAAGTGACCCAGGAGGTTTTCTTTGACAATGCAAACTCGGGCACAAAAGAAAAATGAATGTGTTATATTGAATTTATTGTAACATCAATCACAGCCAAATTTGTGAGAGTTCTATGGGACAAATATCACTTTATATCAATTTTAAATGCAGCTGTAGCAGCATATGTGACTTTCGCATTGCACTTGTGTGAAACTGATAACACCACTTCGAACTAACTTTTTTTTGAAAGACATACGCTCGGTTTTGACCATGGCACCATGAATTTAAATTGTAAGAGATCCCTCAGTGGTTGGAGGCTAAATAATGCATAGTTTAAGATTTTATTGTGCTGTTGCCCCCTCAGATAGCATGACCATGTCTATGGAGGGCTTTGGGCCGGACAGCGTCTTCACAGTGAACGAGGACAACAGCCAGTACCGGATCAGCAGGAGCCTGGTCCGCTCGCCTGAGGGGAGCACAGTGCCACTGACCCGGGTCAAGTGCCTGGTCTCCATGACAACGCCGCATGACATCAGGCTGCATGGCTCATCGGTCACTCCGGCCTTTGTGGAGTTTGACACTTCACTGGAAGGGTTTGGGTGAGTCCCCTCTCCTGTTTCGGCTCCCATTATCCTGTTTTAAAGCAGCTCGGCCCTACTGTTCTGTGCATTTTTGCAATCAGAACAAAATGCAGAACAAACTGACATACACCCACTGAAAAACCTGCCAACATGAGAAATAAGCACGCATTATAAGTATCATGCCAAGTTAGGGAATGAATCATAACAAGGTGACAGCTCTTTGCATTCAGCTACACTGTGCTGTAATTCATTGCTGAAATATTATTTTACATTTGACAAGATTTGTGGCATGTAATGTTTTGGGGATGTATAAATGAAACATTTACATAGATATACATAAATTATATAAACACATACATGTACCCATATGTATGCCCAGACATAAACAGACTACATATGATGTACGTATATATGATGTGTGTGTGTGTGTTTTTGCACATATGTATATATGTAAGTGGTGTTTAGAAAACCTGCCATTGTGTCCCAGAAGGGGATTATGATCCTTGCCAGGGAGTGAAATGGCATTAGAATGTGTTTGCATGTCATTTACCGAGCTGACTGATGACCGTTTGAAAGCCTCAGCCTATAATGTAATTTCACGATGCCGCCGCTGCCGCTGCCACCCGTGTGATGAGAACGATAATGTGGGCTCAGCAGGGCTTCGGGACCACGCGTGCGTGCCTCACATCACCACACACAGGCCTCCGTCTCCATAACCACGAATTTCACACCTCCACTCCCATCCGTTGCTTCCCTCCCACTCCAACCTGACTGACAACGCGCCGATTCTTTAATATAATGTGTTTGAGGAGGAAGGCCGTGATCGGACGTCAGTCTGACTGATGACTGTCCCAGTTTTTTTTTTTTTTTTGTGAGTCTCCCCATCTGCAGCCATGAAATATTAATGTGCTTCTTGTTACGGGAGAGCTTCTGATAGGACGAGAGCTGGAGCAGCTGTCTGAGTGAGGCAGGAGGAGACATGCCAGGAAGCTGTGTTTATGAACATGTCTGCTGGCTCTTCCTGGGGTCCAGGGGGTTGGGGGTTGGATGGGTCTCTGTGACGGGTCGGGCTGTTGACATTGATGTGTGCTGGTGGTTTGGAGGGGGGAGTCTGAGGGGGATTTTATCAGAGCACCAGGGAGGGACACCATGCCCAGACCCCACCGCGGACTCAAGGTCACAGCTGCTCCCTTACACCCCTTACACCCCGTACACCCCCCGGTGGCCGGCGGCTGTCTGACACCCCGTCTGGTGTGCAGCATGGGCAGCGATTAACGCCTCACCGTTTTTTTATCGTAGCTGTTCACCTCTCTCTGCTCTGTGATTGCAGGACGTCTTAGGCCACCTGCAGAGTTACATTGTGCTTACTGTTAAGACCAGGATTGTGCTTACACCTTATAATTTATCATTCTCAATTTGGGATTTTTCTATGCAGGTGATAATGGATGGATTTTCACCAAGGGGTTGACAAAATGGACCACATCTCTGATTAATGAAATATTTTTTTTTCTTTGTAATAAGAAATATTTTTTTTGGACACAGAGAAATCCTGAAGAAGGAGAAACACCAGTCTGGGAACACATCCCTTACCTGTTAAGTCCTTAATTAATGGTTAGGTAGAGGAAAACCAATAATAAAGCAGATTCAACCCTCTCTAAACCATTGTAAATAGACTGTTTTCTTCTCTCTCTCCCATAGCTGTCTTTTTTTGCCCAGTTTGGCTCCTCACAACGCTCCATCCAATAACGTCAACGCGTCCGGGGTCAGCGACGGGGCGGTGGTCAGCGGAATGGGGAATGGTCAGTACCTTAAACTCAAATAAAGTGGACTTTCAGACTCCTAGAGAAACAGTGGTTAAGGACAGCCATATTTGTTTCTCAATTTCTTACCAGCTTCTGCCTGAAAAGTGTGCTTGTGTCCCTTTATTAAACCTTGTACTGTAGTCTTACCCATGAGTGAGCTGGTGCTTGTGTACACAGCTAATTATCTAATTCAGCCAGGGGTAATTGGTGGAAACAGAACCCTGCACACACACTCCAGCCCTCCAGGAAAGGGAGCTTCCCACCCCTGTCCTGCAGCGAGCAGCCAGCCGTTCAGTCAAGACCGCGCAGCAGATGTTTTATAAATGACCCTGCGAGCACAGAGAGAGTGCTCCCTGCCTCCTGTTTTTGAAGCGGTCTGAAAAATATGCTTAAATGGTGCAGACTCCCCCTGTCTCATTAAAGAGGAAGGAGAGAACAGCTGGTCACGGGTTGTTGCCTAGTGCAGCCGCAGCTCCAGTGGCACAACAGAGCTGGAGTACCAGTGATTTACTGGAGTCTGAACCTGGTACACGGCGTTCCCAAATCCACCCAGGCCCTGCAACTCCAGGTGTCTCTGCTGGGTGGAGGCTCCGGGCCTCCTTCAGGAGGCGAGGGGGTATATATAGACGGCAGCCCATGTCCCCTGACCTATATTTAAGAGTGACATCATCACTGCTGCTGTACAAACGTTCATTCAGTTTCCTGCCATGTGTACTGAGTGCCTCATGTCCTGATTTCACCAGTCTGACCGTACTTAACTTCAGCTTTTTTCTTTTTTTTGGAGTGTACTATTCAGGCAAGAATTACATTTGGGGAGATTTAGTCTGGCAATGGTCTTGATTTTTTCCCCCTCTTGTGTTTGCCTGTGTTTATCCATTCTATCACTGTGCAAACTGTTATTTTTTTTTAATCAAAGGCTTATCTGTGCTGTGTTGCTATAGCTAGGTGTCAGTAGATATCATATCTTTTTTCCTTAGAGGATCATTGCCAGCACAGGTCTTTTACTGGTCTTTGTACCGCAGTACATTTTATTTTGCCAAAACCATCATACTCTTGTCATTAATTGGAAATTTGATCTTGTCTCAAGTCAACAAAGAAAAAATAGCGAATGAAGGTAGCCAACTGAAGCCAACCAAAACCCCCCCTTAGAAATCTGCTGGCACCAGATTGCAGGGAGCTTAACTCAGAAAAGTTAACAGAGCTGTTGTGTCACTCTGTCTGTGAAAACAGTTCCACCTCTAACAAATCAGAGAAAAATCTATCTCCCCACAATCCTCAGTTTATTAGTGATGCTCATCAAATACGAATCACTAACTTGCAAATCAGCAACATGGGTACACTTTACACAAGTGGAAATTAGCCCCAGTAGTCACTTAGTGGATTTGTTTGTTCTTGCACCACTGACTCTAAACAAATTAGAGATTAGTCAGGGTTCACAAATTCATTTGAATGCAACCTGAAAAAGGATTACACATGATTTGAGAAAAAAGTTCTTAAAGTGAGCAAAATTATCTACTATTACGAAGAATAAGAAAGTATACTCGGTGAGGTGTCTTAAAACAAGGAATATAATATTGAATTAAGAGAAATGATGTGGTAAATTGTGTGGTAAGATTATGAACCTCTTTAAATTGTTACAGTGTTAATGTAATTTCATAAAATCCGATTTCATTTTTTGCTGTGCAGCCATCACATGGGGCTAATGGGTTTTTTTGTGCCACAGGAGAGCGTCTGTTCCCCCCTCCTTCGGGCCTGAGCTACTCCACCTGGTTCTGCGTGGAGCGCTTCAGCACTGCGCCCCAGCACCACCCAGTCCGGCTGCTGACGGTGGTGCGGCGGGCCACCTCCTCCGAGCAGCACTATGTGTGCCTGGCCCTGGTGCTCTCCGCCAAGGACCGCTCCTTCACCGTCTCCACCAAAGAGGAGCTGCTGCAGAACCACGGTGAGCACTGTACCTTTGACTGGAGCACAGAACCCACAGAAGGGAGGTGCTCTGGTTCGTGTTTGGTTCCTTTTTAATTTACAGGCGCAAAAGGCTGACAGGTTCACAGAGAAGAGGTGAGGGACTAAATTAGAGCAACAACATCAGGGTTTGAGTTGCCATTTTAATTAGGAGGATCACAAAGCTGACAGGGTCACAGAGGTGGGATCAGGGACTGGAATTTAGCAAAATATCAGGGTTGGGGTTGGTTTCATTTTAATTATGAGGTTCACAAAGGAAAGCACAGAGAAATGGGGAAGGAATGCAATTTAGCAACAACATCAGGGCTCAGGTCAGTTCTATTTTAATTCAGTCAGTTCAGGAAATGAATGAGGAAATAATGAACCCAAATATGAATTTATTTTCCACTGGTTGTCATTGAAACCATGGAAAGAAAAAACATGTATGTCCAGATGCTCAAGTGCACAGCTCAAGTTTTATGAGCTCTTAATTAGATGGGCTTGGGTATGTTAAAAAAAAGCCAGCAACCTTTGTCCTGCAACTCTCTCAGGGTAGTAAAGAAAATTATACTTTTTCATAAGGGAATTGAAAAAATAATGAGGAAATTCCTTGAGGAATGTGATGGGCATTTTTCAGTGTATGAATTGAAGTGCAGTTCATTGGCTGTGAACTGAACTGGCATAGAACCCACAACCATGTACAACATAAAAGTCAGAATTTTGCCTCCCTGTCTGGCAGTTGACTAGATGACTACAGTTTTAACACTGCGCTTGTTTTCTGTAATGCAACTTGTAATTATTGTTTCACCTGCCTAAAGGAAAGCTTGAAATGAAATGTAAGATTTCTAATATTTGAAATTGAACCCCAGGGAAAGGGTTTAATTGGAATTAGGAAACATATACTCAGAGAAGGGTTGTCATGAGATTTCATTTTCTCAGAACAACCCGAGTTGCTTTGGATTCATTTCATAGCTGGCCCTTCAATAAGCCCTTTAGCCTTTCAGAGCTTGGTAATGTGACCTCATGGTGACAAGTTTAATTGCGCTGTATAGGAAGTGTTACTCCCCCATGCGTAAGTGCCTTTAATTAAACTGTGACCGCAGTGGTGAGACCCCAAAACTGTGACCGCTCCCCCCCCACCCCTTTCCACAGTGGACGACTTCAGTGAAGAGTCCTCCTTCTACGAGATCCTGCCCTGCTGCGCCCGCTTCCGTTGCGGTGACCTCATCAGTGAGGGGCAGTGGCACCACCTGGTGTTGGTGATGAGCAAAGGCATGCTGAAGAACAGCACAGCCACGCTGTACATCGATGGGCAGCTGATCAACACTGTCAAGGTAGGAGCTTCTCATAGATAGTAGTGAGGCCTGTGTACAAACCCTGTTTAGGTAGTTACTCAAAAACCAGAGGTACTTTTCCTTTGACATAGATGCTGCACATCTGTTTCACTCTGCTCTCTGGTGAGAATTATTGGGAAAGTCAATACATTTAATTAACCAGAATGTGAAATTTCTCTACTCATACCAAGCTACATTCTGTTTAATCTTTTGCGTGTGCATATGACTGTATTTATAGGCAATGTTTGGCCAATATAATTGGATTTATATGCAGTGCTAACCTGTGCTCTGGAAATACTCTGCTCAGATATGAGAACAGATTAAGTGTAGAACATAAGCTTTATTGGGAAGACTTGCATGGATACAGAGCAGCACTGTAGTGAGAGCTCTGCACTGCATCAAAGGAAATCCCTGTCTGACATCAAAGACTTTCTTAATACGAGCTGATGAAAACCTTTCAGTCATGTGGATGCACGTGAGGCTTGGACAAGGCACTGACCTAGGGAAATGGTTGGTCCTTTTTTTGTGTGTGTGTGTGTGTGTGTGAGAGAGAGAAAGAGAGAGCGTGTTTTTGTGTGTTTATGTTTGTTTTTTTTCTTGTGTATTAGTGTGTTTTGTGTGTTTGCAATGCTTGTGCCCATGTGTGTGTCTGCATTTGTCTGTGTGTGTGGAAGAGTGACCGATTAGACAGACCGATTATGAAAGACAAGTCCCGCATTCCCACAGCTGTTCTGTTGGGATTGGCTGAAGTCTGTAGAAAGTAAAAGATGAACAAAGGAGGTTCAGTCACGCTTTGCAGATCAGTCACACTGTTTGTTAGAGTTTATTATTGAGTGAGTTGATAAGGTGGAGACAGCAGAGGACAGTGCTACACCTGTGTTTGGTCCACAGCCTTGCCAGGTGGGGGGATACCGGCGGTCACCTAACCAGGGGGCTGGGGGGGCCTGGGGGGTATAACCCTGACAGGACGTCCCAATGACCCAGCCAGGTCATCTGTCAGACGGGCTGCCGGTTAACACACAGCAGCACATCCGTTATCAGCCAACTGTGTGCCCCAGCCAAGGGAAGCTTGCGGGCTGCACCGTGCTTCCAGCTTCTTTGATGCGGGTCCTGTTTTGATCAGAGATAAAGCTGAACGTGATGATGGCTGAGTCAGTCTCAGCCGCAGCCGCAGCCGAAGCAGAGCTCAGTTTGTGGGCCTGGAGCTGGAGACCTGAGAGAGGTAACAGTGTTATCTGGGCCTAAGAGATGAACCGAGTTCTGCCAGCAGAGCAAGGGGGAGAGGCGATTGGTGGAAATTAATAATAAATAATAAATACATTTATTTATATAGTACTTTTCATACGTGTCTGTAACACAAAGTGCTTTACAGAAATAAAAAAAAACAAATAAAGTGATAACACAAAATAAAGCTGGGATACACTACACAGAATTTATAGAAAACCCCCCCTCCACTCCCCTCCCCACCCCAAGAATACAATAAAACAATAAAAAATGACAGGTAAATTCTGCATTGATATCAGGAAATACTTTTCCAGTACAAACCGTTATCAAGGCAGTTGCCAGCTCAGGTAGTACAGTCAGAGACCTCTAAGGTGTTCAAGTCCAGCGTAAATACAATGCTGGATACTCTCTAGCCTTAACACACTCAGCTTCCTGTTCTGAGAGCCACAGGGTCAGCAGGTGTTTACTCCAACTTTCAACTGCCCAACTCCAAACCAGGGAGGTAAACTAATAGGTGAAATTTTGGAGCAAAAAGATTGTTGGAGCAAATATCCACAGGCTCTGTGGCTCTTTGAACAGAGTGTTCAGTACCCCTGCTGTAGTGTCTGGGAAAGTTACAAGCTTGATGGGCATTTTTGTGTCATTCTCATGTTCTGGCCTAGGTTTTACTTGCAAGCTGTTTTTTTAAATCTCATTGTAATATCATAAAGGGTTGAGCAGTAAGAGCGGTGGGTTGATGCTTGTGTTGTGTCCTCCCTGCAGCTCCACTATGTCCACAGTGCACCGGGGGGCTCAGGCTCCACCAATCCCCCGGTGGTCAGCACGGTGTACAGTTACATTGGCACACCCCCTGCCCAGCGCCAGCTGTCCTCGCTGGTGTGGCGTCTCGGCCCCACACACTTCCTGGAGGAAGTGCTGCCAGCCACCAGTGTCTCTGCCATCTATGAGCTGGGACCCAACTACGTGGGCAGCTTTCAGGCTGTGTACCTGCCCTGTGAGTACTGAGCACATTGTATTTGTGTGTGTTTGGTGTGTGTTTGATGTGTGTGTGTGTGTATGTGTGTGTGTTTGTGTGTTTGTGTGTACCCCTTTATGCTTGTGTGTGTGCGTGCGTGCTTGCATGTGTGTGTGTGTGTGTGTGTGTGTGTGTGTGTGTGTGTGTGAGAGTGTATGCACATGCTTGCGTGCAAATGTGTGCGCAGCTTTATGGCAGAATGGTACTGCACTGCAAGTGTGGACCTGTTTGTTGTGCTGGTGTCTCTTTCTGCATCAGTGATCGTGTGTCTGTATACTTGTTTATGCCTTTGTGTGTTTGTGTTCTTGCTCATGCTTTCTTCCTCTGTAGCTCTGCTTGTTTTTGTCTGTGAGTGTTTGTATTTACGTGCTTGTATGCTTGCATACTACATATTAGGTTAGTGTGCGTGTCTGTTTCTGTGTGTATGTGTACAGGCATTTGTCCAGTTGTGTGTGGTTGGCCTGTTGTGTCAGTTATTCCATAGACAGTACCTCTGTGAATGGAAAAACCAGAAGAGATTCACTCCAAAACCAGTGGGAGGTGAATACTTGAAGAACTTGCTGTGCAGTTTCACATAAATTGTTTGTTCAGCATAAAAGAGCAGAAAGGAAATGGGTCAGACTGATTGCTCACTGTCAGAGTATTCAAGTGAAGGCTGATTGACTCTGTTCATGGGAACCAAAGCTCTCCCTGCAACATCACTAACAAGTTGTTGTGAAACTAAAACTGGCTGCATGGTGTTGAAATTAGGGCATACCTGTTTGTTAGTTAGCACATTTTAATTCTGAATTCCACCCGTTTCTCAGGTAAAGACTCCAAGGCAGAAGCTGTCCCTTCGTCCCCTGTGGCCCTGGTGCCAGAAGAAAAAGTGTCCTTCAGCCTGAATGCCCTGTCTGTCAACTCCTTCACTGTGGCCAAGATACGGAAGGTCTACAACAAGTTGGACAGCAAGGCTGTCGCCAAGCAGGTGAGACTGCCCTTCTTCAGATGCTATTTAGAATGAGCAATAAGGACAAACTGACCTTAGATCAACACTCCTACTCTGAGACACTTAACAAATATTTGACAGGATCATACGTTTGCCAGTATACCCGCTGCTCTTCACCCTTGAAGAGAGAAAATGTACTAGCCTAGATGAGTTTGTTATATTGTGCCTGAATTTCCTTTGTCCACCAGCTGGCAGTGTCCTCCCACGAAAATGCCACGCCAGTCAAGCTCATCCACAATGCAGCGGGGCACCTCATTGGCCCCGCCCGCACGGTGGGAGCGGCAGTCATTGGGTATCTTGGTAAGTCCTAAGGCACACACTCAGGGTCATGGATCCTGCCTATAAGCTAGTGCTGGGAGTGAGAGGTTTCCCTAAATGGGCACTGGTGATGCAGAATATGTGCAGGTGGTTGAGTTGAATCAATCAAACCTGCATGTCCATAATCAGCTGTCGATGTGTGCTTTATCTGCATGGTATAGTGTGTGTGAAAGAGGTGAAAAATTCAGCCTTTCACCCCCTAGCCTGTCCCTCACCCTCCAGGCGTCCGTGCGTTTGTGCCGAGGCCGGTGGCCACAAATCTGCAGTACATCGGAGGTGCTGCTGCCATCCTGGGCCTGGTTGCCATGGCGTCGGACGTAGAGGGCCTATACGCTGCAGTGAAAGCGCTTGTGTGCGTCGTCAAGAGCAACCCGCTTGCCAGCAAGGAGATGGAGCGGATCAAAGGCTACCAGGTCAGCAGATACAAAATCTCTCACTGTACTGTTTTAACTCTTCATTGTGCAGTTGTGTTGTGCAGATGTTTTAACTAAAGGAAATTGCCTTGTCAGCTGCCCTGAGGTATGACATCAGATACATCTGAGACTTGAGCTCAGCAGTGGGTTATAACTCATCGGTCCTGGTTATCTCAAGCAATAAAAATAGTAAGAAACAGCTTCTGGACACATTTGACTCAGGATAAATGACCTAGAACTTTAAAAACAAGATTTACCCCGGAGGCCATAGCCCCTGATAGCCCCTGACCTCCAAACTGACAGTGCTGTTGATACATGCTTCTCCAGCTGTATTTTCACTGATTTTCAACAGTGCATAGATGCCTCTTTTTGGCTTGCAAGAAAGTTTGTCAGTAGCTATACTCAGTCAGCTATGTGGCAGGAAGTACCTACAGTTGTTGCCTTATTTTTATTATTTTCCAGAAAGTTGTTTTATTAGCTACACATGGTATTGAGTAAACATCAAAGCCATCGATAGTTATGATTTGAGGCAATCTTTATCATACTTAAACTATGCCCCCTGCTGGTCAATAATGGTGTAATTGTGACAGTCACATGATGATGGTTGATGTCCTTTTTCTATTGTGAGTACCAGTCAAGTGGAAGTAAATGGTGTATTTCCTGTGATGTTTCTCCCAGCTGCTGGCCATGTTGCTGAAGAAGAAGCGGTCTCTACTGAACAGCCACATCCTCCACCTGACCTTCTCCCTAGTGGGAACGGTGGACAGCGGACACGAGACCTCCATTATCCCCAACTCCACTGCTTTCCAGGACCTGCTCTGTGATTTTGAGGTGAGGGCCACACCCTGCACCACTGGCCTGTGAGGTTATTCTAATGTGCTGTATCTAACACTGTGTTCTTTCAGTGTGCATTATCTCACAGTGTGATCATTCACTGCTCAGCATCTTTGTGTGATCTTCAGTTTCAGTGAAATTACATTTACCTGCTTTTCTACGTTGTTCAAGACACCCTCACTAAAATAGGAAATGTCCACTCCAAACTCATGGTGCATTTTAAATGAGTGTTTTTGTGGGATGTCCTGCATATGTAATCAACTGTGTGAATTGCACTTATAGGCTCCCATTTCCTACTCCTCTTTTAGGTTTGGCTTCATGCCCCATATGAGCTGCACCTGTCCCTGTTTGAGCACTTCATTGAGCTCCTGACCGAATCCAGGTAAAGGAGTGGGGACTGCTGTAGCAATGCTTATTTATCCATCTGGTGTGCATTCTCAGAATATTTCTACTGACAGTATGGCACTGTCTACTTTCAGTCACGGTCTATTGAATGCGTGTTGGGTGAAGTGTTACTGAAGTGTGGCATGGCTGAAAGGGGCACAAAAAATGAAGTTGAGTTTGTGAAAGGTGTGATGGATGTGTCTGTATGAGTTTGTGTGTGTGTGTGTGTGTGTGTGTGTGTGTGTGTGTGTGTGTGTGTGTGTGTGTGTGTGTGTGTGTGTGTGTGTGTCAGAGATCATAAATGGCTCTCTCCTGGCTCTTCAGCGAGGCAGCGAAGAATGCTAAACTGTTGCGGGAGTTCCAGCTGATCCCCAAACTGTTGCTGACCCTGCGAGACATGTCCCTGTCCCAGCCCACCATCGCTGCCATCAGCAACGTCCTCAGCCTGCTGCTGCAGGGCTTCCCCAACAGCTATGACCTGCTCCGGTAAGGCTTGTTAAAACATCACTCTGCTCCTGAGACAGGTAGGGCGTGTTTAAACATCACTCCACACCTGAGACAGGTACAGCATCTTAAAACATCACTCTGTACCTGAGACAGGTAGGGTGTATTTAAACATCACTCTACACCTGAGACAGGTACAGCATGTTAAAACATCACTCTGTACCTGAGACAGGTAGGGTGTATTTAAACATCACTCTACACCTGAGACAGGTACAGCAAGCTACAATATCACTCTACTCATGAGACTGGTACAACTTGCTAAAACATCACTCTACACCTGAGGCAGGTACGACCTGCTGAGGTCAGACCTGCTTAGGTCAGCTTGGCACACTGTAGTGCACCTGAGACAGCTTCAACCAGCACAGGTAAGTGATGCTAAAAATCTCTAACACCTGAAACAGATGCGTTGGTAATCAAACACGTTGCTGAACACCTGAGACTGGCACAACTTGTTCAGGTGCAACACCCTGTAAAATAAACCTCATACTGGTATAGCCTTCTTAACTGCTCAATCCTGAAGCACTGATCTACACCTGAGACAGGTAAACGCTCTGATAAACTCCTCTACGTAGGTATCTGGTGAAACATTCCTCTACACCTGAGAGAGGTTCAGTGTAGGTGTGCAACATAATACACCCTTCTACACCTGAGACGGACTTTATAACCTCAGGTACAACATGTGATACACCCCTCTACTGCTGCAACAGTTTAGACTCTGGTGTCATGCAACCTTATATTCCTCTGCATCTGAAACTGGAACATTATGCACCCCAAAACACACTCCTGTATGAGTCTCACTTGTCTCTTCTCAGGTTCGGCCAGTTCATTTCTTCTACTCTGCCCACCTTTGCTGTTTGTGAGAAGTTTGTTGTGATGGAAGCCATCAATGAGGAGAAAATTGATGGAGGTAAAGCACCAGGAAACCCATTCACACAGTCATAGCAATGCAGGGATCATATATCGTGTTTAATCCCTGTATAATTTAATCTGCGGCACTGTACTTTGATCCTCTCTGTAGTTGTGTCCCCATAGACTAAAAGAAAGGAAATGGTAGTCATTTGTATCCATCTGAAATGCTCACTCTGGCATTAAATACAAGTATATTCTTTCCTTGCTCAGCAAATGAAGATGATTTCGGGGGCCTTCTCTCAGCCAGTCTCATCCTGCTGCGGAACAGACTTCTAGAAATCTTACTCAAACTGCTCTTCACCTCCAAAGAGAAGTGCATCGTCAACACACAGTAAGCCTTTGTCTCACATTCTAAAACAAAACCTTCCATTACCTTATGAGAACTTACACTTCTTCAATATTTTGTTTGGGTCATCATTCTGTTTAAATTTTAATTTGTTGCAGTATTCATAATGTTAATTATACTCCAATGTTGATTAATCATGTTCCAGCTCTGATGGATATATCCATAGAGTCGAAGCCCAAAGAGTCCATAATTAAAAATGGACTCCATATGTAAAAGAATGTTACCCATGTCTTGCAAAAGAGCACATTGACATTGACCCAGCCAAGATTCAAATGTTGTCTTTCCAATTTGAAGCAGAAGCAATTAACCATTCCATACTGTTGTTGAAAAACTACCCTCCTCAGTCACAGTGCTTTTGTGCTCCTACTACAGGGCATGTGAGGAACTGGTGCGCACACTGGGTTTCGATTGGCTACTGATGTTTATGGAGGAGCATGTGCACTCAAGCAGTGTGACAGCTGCCATGCGGGTCCTTGTGGTGTTGCTCAGCAACCAGACCATCCTGGCCCGATTCAAGGAGGGACTTTGCGGAGGGGGCTGGCTGGACCACACCGACTCTGTGCTCACCAACAAGATCGGAACCGTCCTGGGTAAGCGTATGGTTTATTCGTTTATTAAGGTCCCTATTACCTCTTTTGACCACTTTCCTTGTGGTACAAACTAAAACCATCACAAATGGGTATGCCATCAATACAGTACTCTGTTATATAATTATATATAAACAATATAAAAGAGTGATTAATGAGCAAGACTAATTGTGTGTTAATAATAAAGGGACTGTCCTAAAATTAATGTATTTGCACACCTTTCAAACTCCCATGTCAAGTGATTTCAGCCTACACAATTTAGGAATGCTTTAATGCAAGGTCACTTCTCTCTCTGTCTTCTCCCTGCCCTTTCAGGTTTCAATGTGGGCCGCAATGTTGGGGGCAGGTCCACAGTTCGCGAGATCAACCGTGACGCCTGCCATTTCCCAGGGTTCCCTGTGCTCCAGACCTTCCTGCCCAAGCACACCAACGTGCCAGAGCTTTACTTCCTGCTGATGGCGCTGTTCCTGCAGCAGCCGGTCACCGAGCTGCCGGACAGCCTGCAGGTAAATGTCAGTACTCAACCTTTATTCTTACTAATCCTTCACCTAACTGTCGAGTGATTTGCCTGAATCAGGCCCATAGAAAATAAAAGCATGTCTTTCACTTGAAGTTGTGCTTGGATGTACCATGCCAAATTTATCAGTGCACCTCAGAGAATTAACAAGCAAATTCTGCTCATTAAAATTCTAATCATTATGATCTTTTCAGTTGCTTGGTTGGTCTCATTCCATGGTAATTGAAAGACATGCTCATATTTTCATGCTATTGAACATTGTTTTCGTTTACTTAGTTTGTCTGATTACATGCTGAATGAAAGAAATTTCCCTCGTTTTCTTTTTTTTTTTTTTTTGATCGTCATATTTTGGAATGCTAATTTTGTTCAAATTAAAGCTGTGCATACTAATCTCTTTAGTGATCTTTCTTAAATAGTATAAAGTTATTGTATAATGGCAGCCTTGTTTAAATGTAGTCATTCCAAAATGAAGCCACAATTCAAAGTAATTATGGCCTTGCTGCTTTGAATGGTAATGATTGAAATCAGTGTTTTGATTCAGGTCACCATAGCGAAAGGTTAACTGCTGCCCCCTATGGTCAGCGTCTGAGCTCAGTGCATTGTGTGTAATTGAACTGTATCCAGCCTCTGAGGCGAGTGCATGATGGGTAATGGAGTTTTGTAACCAAGGCTCTTCTCACAGTTTGACCTGGACTCCATCTGGACGTTCATCTTCGGCGTGCCGGCCTCCAGCGGAGCGGTGGTGGGGTCCATTCACAGCGTGTGCACTGAGGCGGCCTTCCTTCTGCTGGCCATGCTGCGGAGCATGCTCAACCTGGTGAGGGAAGCAGAGAGAAGGGGGGCAAAGAGTCTTTCACACAGGCATTCAGGCAATCTGTTTCATCCAGAGTGACTTATATCTTTACATATCATTCTGAGATGTTGTTTATATATATATGTATATTTGTGTGTGTGTGTGTGTGTGTCCTAAATGTTTTGTCTTTAGCCTAAAAACGTCCTCTTTAAAAATGAGAAGCTGCATCTCAAGAGGTGTATCCCATATTTTGTGTGCCTGCTGTTGTAGTGATGTGTGTTTTTTATTTACCCACAGCCCTGGCAGTCAGAAGAAGAGGGCTCTTGGCTCCGAGAGTACCCAGTCACGTTGATGCAGTTCTTCCGCTACCTCTACCACAACGTGCCTGACCTGGCGCCCATGTGGGTCAGCCCTGAGTTCCTGTGTGCCCTGGCAGCCGCCGTATTCCCCTTTAACATGAGGCCCTACTCAGAGATGGTACGGTTTCACATGGAGAAACAATTAATGCATCACAGCCCAGATTCAGTGTGACCTTGAAGCGCTTTGTGCTTTTCTTAGAGTGAAGAATTTATGCAAGTGTTTCAAAAAGTAATTTTCCCACTACCAAGGAACTAAGTCTTTCTTAAGTATTTCAAAATTGTTGCAGAGTCAGCATTGTGGTCAGGAAGAATGTGCTGTAACAGTTTTTTTCACACAAGGTGGTTTTACTTTGCTTTGCTTGACCTGTTGTTCTCTTCATGGGTATATCAGGTGAGCGACCTGGACGATGATGCGGGCTCGCCAACAGAGGAATTCAAGGCGTTTGCAGCGGACACTGGCATGAACCGTAGCCAATCAGAGTACTGCAATGTGGGTGTCAAGACCTTCCTGACCAACCACCCTGCCAAGAAGTACGTCTTCGACTTCATGAGGGCCCTGATCATGGACAACCTATGCATGACGCCCGCCAGCAAGCAGACGCCAACCATCGACCTGCTGCTAGAGGTGCGGCTCCTGCCCACTTCCTGCCCTGTGCCTCCCTGCCCTGTCCACTTCCTGTTTTAAACTTCTACTTGCTGCTCTGAATTCCCACTTCCCTTTCTTATTTTACCTCAGTGGTTACAGTGTCTCTAGACTACTTTTACAAATATGCAGTCTGAATGTGTGCTGTTTTTGTGCTGAAACTGTAATTGTGTTTGGGGAGTCAACTGCAAAATGTAACATACCTTGAGGGACATAAGAATTTGATTCCCCAGTAACTAAATAGGACATTGGATATAACCAACACCTATCACCTTCCTTAATTTAGAGCAACTTCAGTTGATCTCTTGTATGCTTGTTTACACTTTTTCCCTGCATCTCTATTTTCTGACCATTGTCAGTGGGACCAGTTTGACAGTCTTCTGTTTTAAATGGAGGACCACTGTAAATATGTTTCTTTTAGTGTGAATTGTCCCTGTATACTATGTCCTTAGGCCTCTCCAGAGCGCTCCACACGGTCCCAGCAGAAAGAGTTCCAGTCCTACCTCCAGGACAGTGTCATGGAGCACCTGTTGGCTGCAGATGTTCTTATGGGTGAGGCCTTATGTGACAAGGAAAAGTCAATTTGGAAATATGAATATGAAATCATGTGGTGTCATTTGTATTTCCATACATGCTGGATTCTGTAATGAGGTGTCCCTTTAACTTTAAGTCTGAGGACACGGGTGGCATGTGCTTGAAAAATCATTAAACGAAATAATTTACCCCACATTCAGGTTTTTCAGAAAGAGGTGTCTGATTAACTTTATCAATGACATGGTATTGTATTTTTTAATGTTTTTAGGTAGCCATTGTGTGGGCAAGTTACCTGCTTGTCCTTCCCCAACTTATTCTGGGTTCTTCACTCCTAGTGAGAGAGGACTAGCTTCCCTAATCAGTGTTTCTAGGCCAGAATAATGTCTGGCTGTGACTAAGGGCTCCTTGCTTGGCTTGGGAGTGAAGCGTGTCACTTGGAGAGAATTAAAATGTCTGTACTTATTCATTTGCATATTCATTGCTTGACTAGTGATCGGCTTCCAAGCTGCAGTCTCCAGCCGATTCATTCTGGTGATGATCCGTCCTGTTGGTGCTTCAGAGGCCTTTGCAGGTCCATTTATCTGCGGGGACTTTCAAAGCACGTGTATTAAATGTTAAACAGTAATATGTGCAGCTGGATGTCTCCTGAAGTAGTCTGTGAACCAGCAAGCTTCTGCTAAAAAAATGAATAGTGTGGCTTTATGGCCAGTTTTATGTTTGATGTCACTTCCTGTCCTCTCACCCCCAACCTGTGTGTGTCTGTATCAGGTGAGGACGCATCACTACCCATCACCAGCGGGGGGAGCTATCAGATTCTGGTCAGCAATGTTTTCTACTTCACCCAACGGGTGGTGGACAAGCTGTGGCAGGGCATGTTCAACAAGGAGTCTAAGATGGTGGTGGAGTTCATCGTGCAGCTGATTGGACAGGTACTGCAAACTCGGACTTGTGGTGACCCCTGGTGTATTCAAAGGGACCTGAATGACCCCTGAATTCCACCCCTCATAGCATTATGCTGTTTGCCATCATTTGGACAGCACATCCACTTCCGTACGCCACTGTGTCAGTGTGACTTTCCGTTGTGCCTGGTGTATGCAAACAGGCCTGAGTGACTCCCACATTCCACCCCTCAGCGCCGCTGTGTTAGCCTGTACCTGACTACTGCTTCCTTACACCTCTGTGTCAAATGTAGTCCAGTCACTCTGAGTCCATACACACAGACACTGTCCTGCAGCATCAGCGTTCTTCCAGCATAAGCTGCCTGCTGGATTCATAGCTCATTCCTGCAGCAAAGTCAATGTCAGACTGGAGAGATTCTCACTCACTGGAACTGCCCGCCTCCAGACTTTGCCAATGATAAGAAGTTGCTTAATTCTCTCAGCCCATGGATTAGACAGAGCACGTCCATTGCCAGGAGATACGGCGGGTGACGATATGCCGGGGTGTGTTGCTTCCACTTGCCTTATTCAATCTTCTCCTGGCCTTTAAATTCCTGCCAAGACCACTTACTCAGTTAAACCAGTTTAACTACATAATCAGATATGCAATAATGTGGTTTAAACCTGAAGAGGAGACCGTCTGTTTGGAAGTGAGCAGTTGAGTTGTCAATCTACGGCAACCTACTGATTGACTCTCTGAGGCTGAGTCCAATAGAAAACCTCGCTGAATACCAAACTTCATTGTTGAAATATCGAATGTACATTCGTAAGCAATATATAAGTAGCATGCAATATTTTCTACTGTCTGACATCTGTTTTAATGATATTGAAAGCCACTATACCCCGCGTCATGGGGTTGTATAAAAGAGGATCAAGGCTGCTTTCAACTAAGTGTTCTCTATTGGTCTGTCGCACACACTTTCCAAACGCTTGCTACATGGTTTTTAAACTAATCAGTACTATAATCTTTTCACACCCCTGGTTGCATTCCCAAAAGGTTTAGCCCTAATACAAACAGCAACAACAAAGCTCCTTCTCAGTGTTGTTTTCTTTCCCCTCCCGCTGCAGTCGAAGAGGAGGTCTCAAGGCTTGTCTCTGGACTCCATCTACCAGTCTCTGAACCGCACCGTGCTGTACCAGCTCTCTCGACCGCACAAGACTGTGGCGCAGCAGGTGGCACTCCTGGACTCGCTGCGCATTCTCACCGTCAACCGCAACTTGGTCCTGGGCCCTGGCAACCACGACCAGGAGTTCATCGCCTGTCTGGCGCACTGTTTCATTCACCTGCATGCTGGAAGGTGGGAGCAATTAGCAAGTAGCTTAGCTGGGCTTGTGAATCAGAGGTTGTAGGTCTGATTTCTACATTGGAAACTGAATTAATGTCCTTGAGCAAGATATGTGATCTAAACTCACTAATATTTCTTGAATATTTCCCTAAAATTTCCTGAATTTCCAACACTTACCCTGAATTCAGTAAATCAGCAATATATCTGAATTCCAGCATACTGAATTCCAAAATTCAATAGACAGGCAAAACCTGTGTATGTTTGTAATGTGCTTCAGCATAAGAGTGTGTGCTGATACCTGAATGCAAATGCAGTGTGAATGTTGAGACAGGGCTGGGAGGGAAGACTGGATGAACCAGGGTTAAATTGGGACCAGGTAGGAATGAGCATGAAAATGTCTTTCAAGGGAAGTTTGCAAATGGCCGCAAATATTTTTTTATGAAATAGAAATGAAAAAGAATATGTTAAAAATAGCCACTGAGGGCCTGTGGAAGAAGAGTCTGGAATGAAAGAGACTCTATATAAGAAAGAGAATGAGTTATGTATCTCAAAGTTAAATGTTATCCTGGAATACTTATAATAATTTATCTAACTTCTGATATTTTGAAACTCAAATTGATGAATACCTTGTTTATGATTATTTCATCAACTGCTTTGAGTCCCTGTCTGTGAGTGAAAAGGACAGGTGGGCTCTCAATGTGAAATTGGGGAAATCTGTATTGGTTCTGCTAATAGGGTTATTATAGGTGTTTCACTGCAGAACATCAGCATTATTTGTAATGATTTTCGATTTTTAGATTTCAAAAGGCAGGCTATAAATGGTCCTAATGGATTTGGTGTGGCTTTGTAGTACTGTAAGCACTTCAAACAACTTGTGAAACAACATAATTCATTTTGTAAAATGTGTGAATGTATAATGGAGGCCTTTTGCAGATTTAAAATTGGATAAATAATGACACCCTAGTCGTAATGTTTTGAAGTTTTGGTTTGTGTAGAATGTCAGGAAGCTGTAATGTGCCTGTTACCATGATGACGCTCTGTCTCCATCCGCAGTGTGGAAGGATTCGGTCTGGAAGCAGAAGCCCGCATGACCACCTGGCACGTCATGATGCCCGCAGAGGCCGAAACAGACAGCACACACAGCCAGGACGGCAGTGAAGGTACAGCCCAGGGATGGACACTAGCTTTCTGTCTTTCGCAGTTCAGCCTTTGCTTCTCTGTCCCTCCTCTCTCTGCCTTTTTCTCCCTCTCTCTCTCATTTACATGCTCTTACACTGTCTATTTTTCTTTCTTCTTCTTAATGTTTCTTTCTCGCTTTCTTTCCCTCTGCCTCTCTCCAAATCTGTGAAACTCCATTCAGAGATATCTGTGTCAGTCCCACTCCTTTCATTCAAGGCCTCCTAGACTTCCACCATAGCTTGAACATAATACAATCTTATTATCAGATTTGGGAACCTTAATCAGCTAAGGAAATAGCTTTTAGGGCTGAGCTGGAGGCCTTCTGGATTGAGTGTAAAGAGCGCTGTATATGTGTATCTAGGAATATTTTTTTCACCTGTTTCCTGGCTGTTTCCTGTGCGTGTGACTGCCCCCTGCAGGCCGCCAGCTCCTGCTGAAGGCGGTGAACCGTGTATGGACGGAGCTGATGCTCAGTAAGAGGCAGATGCTGGAGGAAGTGTTCAAAGTGTCTCTGCCCACCAATGAGCGTGGCCATGTGGACATCGCCTCCGCCCGCGGCCTCATCGAGGAGCCAGCAGCCAAGAGCTGGCAGAACCACCTGGGTGAGCACTGGGCTGTGACCGGGCTGCTATTATACTTGAGCACATGTGTACTTATGTATCACACACACACACACACACACTGGAATGCACGTAGGTATGCACACATACACACAAATACATGCATGCACAGAAATTCACATAAACTCATATACACGCTCACACACACATTTGTACGCCCCCAGTTTCTCATGTACATAAATATATTTGTTATCCCTCTCTCTCCTCTAAAAGTTGCACATTAGGTAGGAAATACCTCAAAAAAATGGAGGTCATCAAACATGCGCCCACATAAACTCACACTGAAAAACA
Organism: Albula goreensis; assembly: GCA_022829145.1. NCBI lineage: Eukaryota > Metazoa > Chordata > Actinopteri > Albuliformes > Albulidae > Albula > Albula goreensis. The sequence goes on from CM040744.1 coordinate 13,460,391, forward strand.
CCAAGGCTTCGTGTTATGTACTGTGGCATCAACAACTCTTTAATTCAAACAGGAGGTTTTATCGCCCGTAATTTACAGCCCTTAAATGATAAAGTGGTCTGTCCCCTCAGTCTAGCAGGGCAGATTTATGCCCGTGAGAATGAGAAATGACCTCGGAGCTCTGGCATCTGGGAAAGCAGGCCATGAATAGGAAGGGTTTGTTTATCTGCAGGAATGACTCCACTCCAGTTTCACAGTGGCCTTCAGGCTTTGGGCCAGCTCACTCACTGAATGCCTGATTAACACTAAAGGAAGACCAGTGCCATGGTAGAAATGGGTTGTATCTGACGTTTCACTGTAGCATGGCAGGGTGCAAAACATTAGGTACTGCCACTTTACAATAAATCACAAGCTATACAGCAAGACTACATTCCACAATGCAGTGGTGCAGCAGTGCCACGTTAGAAATAACCTGTGATTGGAGAGAAAGGATTTGTAAATGCAAAAGGCTGGAGCTCTGCACGTGTATCGATGTTATCAGTGACTGGTGAGCTTTCTGGCACACCCACTTCACTGTGAAGCAGGACAGCAGTTCCTTGAAACTCCTACAAAGTCCCAGAGGGTTACAGTGTCTGCTTTTCTTTCTATGTTCTTGCACTTAGCTGCTTAGTATCAGTCACCGATTTGCATGCAGAGTTTGCCCACCTCGTTTCCACTGCCCAAATTGGCTGTGAAATTAAAGAGGACAATACAAACCCCTGCAGACCCTGTGGAATGTCAGTACTGGAATTTGAGACCAGTGCAATGGAGCCATGAAAGCAAGTCCAAAAATGTAATTTGTTTACCGCCTTCCCTCTCCAGCTCATGAGAAGAAGTTTGTCAGCAGAGGTGAGGCTGTGGCCCCCGTCACGCAGTCCAAGTTGTCCCGGGTCAGCAGTGGCTTTGGTCTGTCCAAGCTGACCGGGGCACGGCGAAACAGGAAGGAGAGCGGGCTCAACAAGAACAACCTCTCAGCACAGGTAATAATAATAATCATGACCATAATAATACATTTATTTGCGTAGCACTTTTAATCCTTCTAATGCCTTCTAGCCCAAAGTGCTTCACAATTTGTCGTGTGGAGGGAAATGATCCCATGCTCTTGTCCCCTGCTCCGTGCCCTCAGGAAACCTTCCAGTGGATGTTTACTCACATTGCGGTTGTTCGGGACCTGGTTGCCATGCAGTATAAAGAGTACCAAGAGGTATGGAATGCATACCAGTGTGCACCAGACAATGCTGAATTGCATGTATGGGAGATCACCTTTGGCTTACTGGCTAAGGGTAAGGCTTCACTCTCAAAGTGAATTAGCTGTTTACCTGCCAAATGACACCATGTTTGTCTCACTGGAGCTTGAAATTAGTGTCATTAGTTAAAACAAATATGTTGTTTAAGAGCATTGTATTTGGCAAATCAGTTAACCGTAAATACAAAACTGCCACCAAATTACTGCTTAGCCAAGAGACGCTGAATGCGTGCTGTCCCTATACACCAAAGTATAAGGGGGTGTAGTGATGATCTCCCTCTGTATAGCTCTTCTAGAGCTGGCATAGAACGCCATCTGGCAGCAATCACAGTTCTGCCACCAACGTTCAGCAAACAGTATGTAACAAAAAGAGAGACAGAACAGCTTTGCTCCTGTCAGTACATGGAGCAGGCTGGCTAAGCCCTCAGTCCATATAAGGTAGCTGTGGCCAGTGTGTAATGTGGCACCCTCCTCCCGTGCGTTTCGGACAGAGGCAGCAGAACGCCCTGAAGTACGTGACGGAGGACTGGGCGGGGATTGAGTACGAGCTGCTGAGGGAGAGGGGCCTGTGGGGTCCGCCCATCGGGTCCCACCTGGACAAGTTCCAGCTGGACATGACGGAGGGGCCCTGCCGCATGAGGAAGAAGATGGTGCGCAACGACATGTTCTACATCCACTACCCCTACGTACCCGACAGCGAGCCCAACACCAGCTCCCAGGTACAGCTCAGACGTATCCTGCTTCAGTCATTTAACAGGCGCGTTTCTCCATGAAGGAGCAAATTCAAACAGGTTATATAGGGGTAGCCATTTTGCAGAAATAAGAAAATAGATCCAATGCTTGTCCTTTCAGGTGTTCCATTTTTCAATTTGGTGGCATAATGTTGATGATTTCTAAATTCAACAAATTGTGCGTGTGAATGAAAAAATTTAGCCCATGAGCTTAATTATGAGTTGAGGTTAGGAGTGAATCTATGGTGACTCCTGGCTGCAAAGAAGGTAACACTGCAGCAAGAAATGCTAGAATCTGCTTTACTGATAGCATAGTATTAAACTATCCTGCAGGGAAAAGATGTAGTCTTTTAACTCCAGAAGAAGGGAGCAATGGGGCTTTTATCCTCTCTGGCCAAATGAGCCTGGTATTGTGTATGTAGGCTGTCATCAAATAACTGGCTTTGCCACCTTGGTTTGTGCAATCTCAGTGATATATAGGCAAACACTGAGAAAATACAAACCAGTGTTTCATTCATTTTGGATTGGCAGTACATGTACAATCATTTCAACAATTATTGGTGATGTATTCTCACCAGTGTTTGTCAAAAACATTTTTTAATAGGGTATTTCAGTAAAATCCCTTGCCTAAGAAAAATGTCACTGGTGTTTTTGTGGGTTTTCAGGCTTGTTAATCAGTTAATGGTACTTCTCAGTGTTTTACTATTTTTGCTGAACCAGGAAAACTGTTGAGGTAAAGTTTACCTCACTGGTAATTGCTGATAAGTTTACCTCACAAAAGTAAAATGCCAGGAAACCATCCTGGTGAACATTGAACAAAATGATCAAAATGTTTGGGATTGTCTGGAGGCATCCCATCAGCATTAGCCAATCCAAATAAACTGGCAGTGAGAGATAAAGTAAATGAAAGGAGACTGTATGGCAGAGACTGAGTTGATGTGTCCTTTCTTTCTTTAATCCCCTGATCCCTGATCCAGCTTGCCTGCACTCAGACCCCTCCTCCAGTACCCCTGTTCACCACCCCATCTCTCATTCCTCTCAAGGTATCCATAGAAGTGTGACGCAAATCTAAAAACCCTAAGTGTGTTTTCATGAATGCATGAGACTCTGTAACTGTTGGGGAATGCTTGCGTGGAGAGTGCATGTGGATTTTTGACCCCCTGGATTAAGCTCCTGCTGTAAGGATTAAATGGATTTGTCCAATCTTGACAAGGCATGAGCCCTATATAGTCTATGGCACAGCCTGTCACCACAGAAATTCACTTTGTCATTATTACATTCTAAAAGCTCATGAATCACAGTGCTTTAGCCAAGGGGAAAATTAAGTGCTACCCCAGCACAACCACGGACAACAGTATGATGAGTCTATGAATATTACAGTTCAATAATGCAATGTATTGCTCATAAATGTTGTGGGAAAGCATTTTATCATATTCAAAACAGCACAATCATAAGACCAAAAGTCTGTGTAAATTAATTGAAGAACCATGTTATTGAATTAAAATAGAAGTGTATTTCTCAGTCAGTGTAAATATTGGAGAATTTATCATAGGAACTTAAAATTTCACAGTTTGACAGTTCATACAAAAGTGCAACCAAAAATGTAACAATGTCACAGAATGAAGTACCATGACATAATGAAAATTCATATCAGGATAATCAACTATATCAATTTCCCCCACCCCCAGTGAAAACCCCATGGTCCTGTTCTGTAGAATTTTAGAAGCTAGGCTAAAACATGTCTGGATCAACACTGGTGGCCTTATGCCAGCCTGACAAAGCCATGTTATTGCTGGAAGTGGTTTTGGTAAGCCAATGAGGGTCATTCATCTTCTTAACCACTTACAAATGGTAATCATGGAAGTCCTTTACCTATGACACAAGTTTCCATGCTGCTTTTGGATGTGACCAGTTAGACGTTAAAGCTAGGATCCACACCCACTACAAAGAATAAAGTTTCTGACTTAAGGTCCTGATGGAAGTTTGCACTTTACTTTCTCTAACCTCATGTAATCTAAATGTCCTGTGCTGTTCTTTGGCTGTTTTAACTAATGCCTCGAGTTCTTTTCCCAATGTGCCTCCCTGCATTAACTTTGCCAGGCAGTTAACAGTTCCCTGTTGACCTCCTTAGTTGAATCGTAGTAAATAAAAATAAAATATTGTGTGGAGAGGAGATTTATGTCTTGTGAGAGCAGCTGAAGTGTTTACTGCTGTTTTGCACCACACAATGTACCACTGTAACCCTAGTGTCTACGCACATTAAGAATTCTGATTTGTTTCATATGCGTTTTTATTCTGATGGCAAATAAAGTCATGCATGGTATTTGTTATTTGCCCATAAACAAACAAAAAAAAATCAACAAACAGAGAACGAGGATGTCATCTCTCACAAGGCCAATATATCTGTAAGCTCCTTACCCACAAATCCTTGCATTGCTTGATGGTTTGCCAGAGGCTGTTTACAAGCGTTTCTCCTAAAACAGGAACAGCCTCTCAAAAAACAGTACAAGCAATTACTGTTCTGACAGTAATCTCATGGATCCTTGTACACACTTGGGTCATGGATAAGCTTCACTCCTGTGCAGCCAGTGGAGTGTTCAGTGTTCACATTGTATGACTTATAACTACCTTCTTGCTGAACTGCAAACAGCCCAAGACATGTTTTGTTACAGCTCTGTCCATTTGGAGGCTTGCGTAAGGCTGTGGTGCTTTTTTTTTACTCATGTTGCTGTTTAAAGTATACTGAAGCATGGTCGGTTCATACTTCCCCCTCTTTCGTGCCAAAGCAAATTAAATGACTTTCTGATGGATTTGACAGCATCTGTGTGCATTCATCTGTGATCTAGCAGCAGAGAGCATATTAGGGGAATGTTTGTCAGACTAAAACATCCCAGCGGGTTGCCTGTCCGACATTTTGTAAATAAGTTAGACAGAGGCAGAGAATTTCTCCGCTGCATGCCTTAGTCTGTTATTTTGAGTCATAAAAACAGGCCTACTGAATTGTGATACAGCTTTTCGCTGATTGTGTATGTTGTAAAATAACCAGTACATAATACAGGCTTATGATTACATTTCCATGGTACTGGATGTGTAGTATTTTTGGGTAAAGCAATTGAGAATGCTCTGTGTTTCCATGACGAAATGGACACCTCCTGACCCTGTTCACACGTAACCCCTCAGAAACCGGTGCGATACCGCAGAGCCATCAGCTATGACAGTAAGGAGTACTACATGCGCCTGCTGTCAGGGAACCCAGGCATGTACCAGCACTCCATCCAGCAGAGCTCGGAGGGAGAGACTGCCCAACACGAGCCTGAGCATGGAGAAGACACCATCGCCAGGGTCAAAGGTATGCACCTAGGGGTTAAAGATGGGGCCAGACTGGAGAGGGAAGCAGAGTAATTGGAGGTTGGGTTGGGTTTGGAGCTGCCATGCACTATCAATCTCCGAGTCTCCTGAGCCAATCAGAAGTGTTGATATCAATACCCAATGTATCCACTCTTGGGTAGAAAGTCAAGAAACTGTTCAGTGGCTGAAGTGGAGCTCCTGTGGGCTGGTGCTACTGGGTTCAGTCACAATCAAAATGCATTGCTCTTCACAAGAAACTCTTTTTGTTTTAATATCAATGTATCATTTCCTATTTTTGAAGCCTCACTCCCTGGTCACTACAGTTTTGTATGCTCAAGTTGATCGTGGCCTCTTTGAACAGCAGTCCAATTCAGCGTTGCTGAAAATTCAGATTTTTGTCTTGTCATTACTTGTCTCCAGGTGCTTCTGGAAAAGTTCAGAGTTATCAGTGATCACAGGGAAACATGTGCCATTTAAGGTTTAACCTTTGATAGTGATTACTTTTTGCAAAAAACATGCAGTAAAAGATATAGGAATGATATTTGTTGAATAGTAGCAGCCAGTGCCGATATCTGCTCTGGCTCAGAAATCCTCTGGATGAGCCTCACCCCAGATTGAATTACAGTGTCCTCCACCCCTCGCCCCTCTCCCCCCTCTGCAGGTCTGGTGAAAGCTCCCCTGAAGCGCTCCCGCTCCACGGTGGACGGGACAGATGAGGACAGCCTAGAGCTCCTGCAGGATCAATTAGCGGAGTCTGGGGCCATGGACGAGGAGGAGAAAACCGACAACACCACTCTGCTCAGGCTGCTGGAGGAGGGGGAGAAGGTGAGGCCCAGAAGCAAACCACTAAACATGTAACATCCAGCAGTCAGAGGATGTTTTCAAATTATAGTGCATAGAGAATTATATTTCAAGAACCCCATTATGGGTGGAGCTGTCAAGCAAGCAAACGTATTGGTTCATGAACACCCACTGATACTTTATGGTATCTCCTTCTATTTTAGCTCAGTGAAACCTCACTTACCAATCGCTAGTCGTGAGAACCCTGTGACTGTCAGAAGCAATGAATGTCTTATGAATGAGTGGTTTCGTAAGACTGCCATATTCTCACCCTGCAGATCCAGCACATGTACCGCTGTGCCAGGGTCCAGGGCCTGGACACCAGCGAAGGCCTCCTGCTGTTTGGCAAGGAGCACTTCTACGTCATCGACGGCTACACCATGACCATCACCCGGGAGATCCGCGACATCGACACGCTGCCCGCTAAGTGAGTGATCCCCCTCTGTTGGGTGTAGCAGGGTCGATACAGAGGGGATTATGGTCAAATAAGAAACCTTATTTTTAGGTCACGAAAATTCAAGAGGGAGTGCCCCTTTTTTCTTCCACAAAGTGAAATGTCAGCCAAGTAAGTGCTCATTAAAATGTGTTAGTTCAGCTTAATCAACTGAAAAGAACAAAGGCAATCTTCTTAACATTGTAAAAATTTTATTCTTTAATTTGATATAACCTTTAAGAAAGCACTGGAATTTGTTCTGCTCTGAATAAAAAGCGTATACCTTTGTCAAGATGTGCAATGAAGAACACACTTTCTTAGTATTAGCACCCATGTGATGTGAGGTTACATTTAATGTGCCTTTTGTTTGTTAAAAGGCTTTGTCTACCATCTGTTAGGTGTCTCTTGAAGGCCATGGTTCTGTGGTACATTAAGGCGAGTTTTCCTTCCTTGTCAGATGTAGAGTGCCCACTTCTCCTGTGTAGCACACAGATGGGTGCAGATCACAGCGCAATGGTGCTGTGTCAGTGGTAATCATTTTAATCCACTTAATCTTAAAATTACTTAAAATAGTACTTGAAGATTTGCAAGAGAAAAGAAAGAACCCCCTAAACTGTATTTGACTTTACTTTAAATGACTTTCATAGACAGGCTGCCTTAGGAATGTCATATCAAAAACAGAACTGAGGAATGACTTCAAACAAGGCCACCCTTATGGAGGAGCTCATTGTTAATCATTATTCAAGACCAGGATTCTAAAATTCAAGCTGAGTAATGAAAAGTACTGTTCCCACCAGCTTGGCTGTCAAAAGGTGCCTTCTTTGATTTTTTTCTCAGTTTCTTTTGCTTTTGCCATCTTTCTTTTCATCATCCGCTCAATATAAGAGTGTGTTTCCCGTGTTTGCACAGCCAGCACTTTACCGACTCTTCTGTATAAAGTTTATATGCATTATTTATTGGAGGAGATGATTCCCTGATCTGGGGGGGGACTCTCTGTGCCTTCAGATTTATTGGGCTGAGTATTTTACCGGAGAAATTGAGGTGAAATACCTGCTGTAAAGAGCTGTGTTCTTATTAAATTCAGGAACATACACTGAAATTTGTAATCGAGCACTTTGACTGCTGTTTTGAAATTTTGCTGTAGCTCATGCTCTGATCTTCATGGTCTGATGGAGTGTACTATAAATTATCATTGAAATTATGTGAATCAATCAATCAATCATTTTAGCAAAAAGATATTTAAAATATTTTATGGACCAATCCACTTTTTTGAAATATACATTTTGTCAAATAAATTGTTCTATACTATAATATAAAATATGCAGTGGTACCTACCAGCACATTTCATCTGTTTCAATAGTTTTGAAAAGCATTGTCTGGATTTAATGTAAAACTCTGTACTTCTTGAGAGCAATGTCAACCATTACTGTGATTAAAAGGTTTTGGTAAACTCTGTAACCCTAACATGCATGTTGCTATCCCAGCATGCACGAGGCCATCATCCCCAGGGGGGCACGGCAGGGGCAGAGCCAGCTTAAGCGGACCTGCAGCATCTTCGCCTATGAGGACATCAAAGAGGTGCACAAACGCCGCTACCTGCTGCAGGTGAGTGAGAAGCTGCAGGCCTGTCCTTAAACAGGAACACCATCTTTTATTCATTTCACAGCTTAGCTCTGTGCCTTTATATATTCAGCTGAAACTCGTATGTGTGCTCCTGCCCCTCTCCTGTTTTCCAGCCTATGGCTGTAGAGGTATTTTCAGGGGATGGGCGGAATTACCTGCTGGCATTTCAAAAAGGAGTCCGGAACAAAGTCTACCAGAGGTACTATGGCATTCTAACCAGACATATTATTATTATTATTCTTTATTGATTGGGTGATCCAAAGCATACACATACATTGTTTTGTCTAATGTGGAACCTGGGTCCCCTGTATGTGTGCAGGTTTCTGGCAGTGGTGCCCTCGCTAGCCGACAGCTCAGAGTCTGTGTCCGGCCAGCGTCCAAACACCAGCGTAGAGCAGGGGTAGGTCTTCCAGCCATGGGAATGTAAATGTGAGACAAGCTCGTGCACGTTTAGCACATCCTACTATATTGATTTTTCTACTCTTTTTGTTCTGTCAGGTCTGGCTTGCTGAGCACTCTTGTTGGTGAGAAGTCCGTCACACAAAGATGGGAGGTAGGCAGAATGATTCTTCTCTTAAGATATACCTTTTTATTTCTGTCTGTAGTTCCTGGTTGATGATCAGTTAGCCTATATTTTTTGTACAGTGCAATTCACAAACATTTTATAACAACAGACATTTTTAGAAAAACTAGAAAATTGTTTTCCAACCCCGTAAAAGATAAGCAAGCTTAACTCATGAAAAAAATGAATGCAGAGACAAATAGCACAATAAACACAAACACAGATGAGAAATAAGCTTAACTTCTTTGGGTAGCTGGGCAACTTGAGTCCTGTGATGAAAAGCTTTAAACATTTTTTTGTGAGTGATGCTAATGAAGGCTGTCTTGTCTTTCTACTCGCAGCGAGGGGAGATCAGTAACTTCCAGTACTTGATGCACCTCAACACCTTGGCTGGCCGGTCCTACAATGACCTGATGCAGTACCCCGTGTTCCCCTGGATCCTGGCTGACTACGACTCAGAGGTACTGCACCCCATAACAATCAACACATACCAGCGGAATGCTGCCTGTAGATCCACACAGTAATGGAACAAGTATTACCAGTGTATTACCAGTGAGAGCCTTAGAGAAGGATTCTCCCAAGCCTTGAGAAGCCACAGCTGTTCCCCTCTGTCACAAAGTGCGCCCTCCCTTCTCCCGGACAGCTGAACAATCATGGGTTTATGGGTGTGCATAACTAGCTGCATTGTTGAAGAGGGATGAGTCAGAATGTCGTTACTCAAATCCCTTAAGGGATCATCATAATCATTTGAAAATGAGTAATACAATGTGTATGAAAATGTATACATGTATACTTGGTTCTGCGGTGAAGTAGTGGAACGGTCATAGTAGGCATAGGTTTACAGCTATGACGCTGGATACATGGCTCACTCTGATGTGGAACCTTGCCCATGATAAATGCATGTGCTTTCCTGATGGACAGGGTTGACAAATTGTCATGACCAAGCCTGCCAAATAGCCAATCAAAACCAGCTCAGGGGCATAACTATAAATATATGCCACTGCCAACCTCTAAACACTGCATTTACTACACAATTCAGTCTACACAAGTAAGAAACAGAATCAGATTTATCTAGTTCTCTCTGCCATAGGAACTGGACCTCAGCAATCCTAAGACATTCCGTAACCTGGCCAAGCCCATGGGAGCCCAGACGGAGGACAGGCTGACACAGTACAAGAAAAGGTTCAAAGACTGGGAAGACCCCAATGGTACGCTCACCCAGAATGGTTATGGAGCACATTGAGTGTTACTGCATAAACTTTGTACAAAGCAAGCACAAGCATCCCCATCATGACTTCCCTCATTGCTAGTGCTATACAGCAAGCAGGAAGGCATGTGATGAGGTGTGGCTGTCTGTTTCAGGTGAAACCCCGGCCTATCACTATGGCACACACTACTCTTCAGCCATGATCGTGGCCTCATACCTGGTCCGAATGGAGCCATTCACTCAGATCTTCCTTAGGTTACAGGTGAGCATTGTCTCGCTGCTGTCCGCATGGCTGTTGTATCTCCTCTGCCTCAGAAATCTTAATTTTCTGTCATACGAGAGATATAATCCTTAACGTTGATTTTCTTTTAAGTCTTCATAATGGCAAGTAGTTAATAAGCCATGTATCCCTGTATCAATCAACATCATCCTCCTACTGTTTTAAAGTGTATGAAATGAAATAATCATTTGTTTCAAAATCAGGTTCGTTGATTGCACAGGCAGGTTAGAAGTTGTTTTCCCCACTTTTAGAGGATAGATAACAAAAGTACTCACATTTATTGCATTATAATTCATCCCTTGATTGGCCACAGGGAGGTCATTTCGACTTGGCGGACAGGATGTTCCACAGCGTTCGGGAGGCCTGGCTCTCTGCCTCCAAGCACAACATGGCAGACGTCAAGGAGCTCATCCCAGAATTCTTCTACCTCCCAGAATTCCTCCTGAACTCCAACAACTTTGACCTCGGTAGAGACATTATTATAAGCTCATTATTTTTGCTTCGGTTGTGTTATCCAGATAACTTTGCAGAGTTTATATTTAAAATAATAACAGGACATTTTTCCCAGAGGTATTGCCCATCTGGGGAACTGAGCCAGCGGACCTTTCATTGTTTTTTTTTCTCCTGTTTGTTTGTTTTTTATATTATTCCTTATTGTTATTTTGGTTATTTTTACTGCTGTAGGCAGCAAACAGAATGGCACCAAGCTGGGGGATGTGATCTTGCCCCCATGGGCCAAAGGTGACCCCAGAGAATTCATCCGTGTCCATCGAGAGGTATGACATGCCAGCATTAAACTAACACTTGATAACTTCTCCAGTGTTGACACAGCAAAGCTCTTATTATTGTAACTGAACGTCTATTTTCAGATGACATTCTCAGTGCCTTAGCACAAAATGTGTCAGTTACAGAAATTCTGCATGCTATTCTTAATAATAATTGAAAATTTGAAAAATGTACACTAGGAGCATCAAGATACATAGAGTGGAAAATATTTTTGACACTTCAGCCATCAGCTTTTTGGATGAATATTAGAGCAGTCAGATACTTGTACCATTATGCTAACACCATATGTATGCATTCATTATATACTTTTACATTTAAAAATACCATTTCAGCAGTGTTTTTTAAATGGTTGCTGAAGATGCTAGCAGACACTGCTCTGAGGCAGTGTGACTAACGTGTGCTCCCGTTCCTCAGGCCCTGGAGTGTGACTACGTGAGTGCACACCTGCATGAGTGGATAGACCTGATCTTCGGCTTCAAGCAGCAGGGGGCGCCAGCGGTAGAGGCAGTCAATGTCTTCCACCACCTCTTCTACGAGGGCCAGGTGGACATCTACAACATCAACGACCCACTGAAGGAGACCGCCACCATCGGCTTTATCAACAACTTCGGCCAGATCCCAAAACAGGTAGCAACCACAAAGCACATGAGACGTGTCAGCTTCTCGAAGGTGGCCCACAAAATAATTTGCTAATTTTTAATGAGAAACAGAAGGTCTTAGCAGCAAACCCAGTTGTAATGTATTGTGTTTGTAATGTTAATAGCCTAACATCTGATAAACAATCCATGAGAAATTGTGTTCAGGCCTAATTTATTAATATTAAATTGAAAATGGAAGAAAAGCATAACATATATTACATTTTCTTTGTAGCACAACATCTATCCCTTAAAATGCCTTTGAAAGTCCTCCAGTAGTGTTATTCATTCATGTGGGTCCATAGCTCTGACCCAGGGGTGTCAGACTCCAGTCCTGCAGACCTGCAGTGTCTGCTGCTTTCTGATGTATTCCATACTTCAATGATTCATTTACGGCGATGACTGGATGAAGAGTCCACACATCCTGTTCCAAGGCTGTTTGAAAGGAAAGCACAAAGAGCTGCAGACACTGGGGCCCACTAGGACATGAAGAGAACCCCCCCCCAACCCGAATCTGTCCAATCTGTGTTCCAGCTGTTCAAGAAGCCCCACCCTCCCAAGCGTGTACGCAGCAGGGCCAATGGAGAGATCCCAGGAGGTCCCATGTCCCTCGGCTCAGCTGCTGACAAGATCTTCTTTCACCACCTGGACAACCTGCGGCCCTCATTGGCCCCTGTCAAAGGTAGGCTGGGGCCAGAAAGGCTCAAGTGCATACATTAGAGGTTGGCAGCCCAGTCATCTAGGAAGGGCTGGAGTGTGTTCTGGCTTTTGTTTCAGCAGAGTGCTGAAAGACCTGATTACACTCGTCAACTAATGATGGTCTTCAGTGGACTTCCTTCGTCGAATCAGCTGTTTTACTGCAGCGCTTGAAGAAAAGCCTTGCACCAACGCTGCCTCCTCCGATAAGCTCAGACACCCTTGATTTAGAGGAATTAAAAACAGAACATTGCTTATGTTAACTTTCATATATTTTACATTACAAACCTGCCCACTAAACTTTGTGAGTGTTTGAAGAAAAGAGGTTTGTCAGCAGCGCGAAAACAAAGCTGCGCTCCAGCAGTATTCCACCTGCATTCAGAGTGGGGTTTATATAAGCAGGAGGCAGACTGTTGATAATCCATTATTCATCACTACTGTGTGTGTGTGTGTGTGTGTGTGTGTGTGTGTGTGTGTGTGTGTGTGTGTGTGTGTGTGTGTGTGTGCATGGCTCGGCAGAGCTGAAGGAGCCCGTGGGTCAGATTGTGTGTACGGATAAAGGCATCCTGGCCGTGGAGCAGAACAAGGTCCTGGTGCCCCCTGCCTGGAACAAAACCTTTGCCTGGGGCTTCGCTGACCTCAGCTGCAGACTGGCCAACTACGAGTCTGACAAGGTCAGCGATTCCAGACCTCTCCCTTCACCCCCCCATCCCCCCTTTCCCCTTCTCTCCCCGCTGTGTCGTTTGACCTGGCACTAGCTCATTCGCTGGCAGGATTGTTCCTTTTATGAGTTTCTTAACCTTGGGCAGTGTGACTCACAGCTTGCTAAATGTGTGTGGTACTGACCACTATAGTTGTTCAGTTAAACCACTGCTTATGTAAGCTTGTTTTTAGGACGTGTCGTTTTTGCTTAAGCTTCTTTTTGAACCGCTCCATTTTTTCCTGTTGTCTTGGAATGTGCGTGAACAGTTGTAAAATTGTTTTTTTTTTTATGTGGTTTTTTCTGCCATCAAACATTTTTATTAAAATTGACTGTTATGACTGGAACATATCTCCATTGTCTATCAGTTGATGTGATGCTACTGCCCCCTGGTGTCCATTTAGTGCTAAAACAATATCTACTTCCTCAGTTTTGAAAATGTGGATAGTGTGGTCTTTTTGCCCACAATGGCTGTATTCTCTTTCTTTTCTTTAGGCAGTCATTGTGTACGAGTGTTTGTCAGAATGGGGTCAGATCCTCTGTGCCATCTGTCCCAACCCAAAGCTGGTCATCACTGGAGGCACCAGCACTGCCATCTGTGTGTGGGAGATGGGCACCTCCAAAGAGAGGGCAAAAACACTCACCCTGAAACAGGTAAACCGCCTCATTCTTTCCTTTTCAAATCTTCCTCAGCATGAATTTCTCCATAGAATAATGTGGTTTTATGTCACATACGCACTACAGCTGCTCTGCAGCTCTCTGCTCTAGTTATGAAACACTGCTGCTTCCCTTAATGTGTGCTGACTCATTTTGTGAATCATGCCGGATCTTCATGCCACGAGCTGACGTTGAGAAAGCCGAAACGCTAATGAGAACCCGGCCCAACAGCAAACCCCCCCAGAGATGTCGGTACTTGACTGGTGATGCTGACGTTTTCCTAACCTTCATCACTGAAACTGGGTCAGGGCCTCGCATAGCTGCACTTAAGCGGGATGGATGTGTATCGTGACCAAAGGGAGGCAGATGACACATTTCAGCTCACAGTGTCTGCTTTTAATATGAGAACAACCCCTTTAAAAATGTTTTTAGTGATGTTGTCACTCAATGTTTTGGGTTGCTCTTGTTGTTGGCCAGGCCTTGCTGGGCCACCAGGACGCGGTGACATGCCTGACGGCGTCCTCAGCATACCACATCGTGGTGAGCGGCTCGCGTGACCGCACATGCATCATCTGGGACCTCAACAAGCTATCCTTCGTCACCCAGCTGAGGGGCCACCGCGCACCTGTCTCTGCCCTCTGTATAAACGAGCTCACGGTGTGTGTCCAGTCTCGCCCCGAGAAACATCACTCTTCCAGTTCTGTCTCAAATAGTACTACCATTACCTCATCATCTGTGTTTCTATTACTGCTAACACTAAGAACCAGGATAATTGCAATGATAATAACAAGAAGAATATTAATAATGATAATAATCTCTTTTGGATAAACATAGTTTATTGTAGTTTAATACAATATGTAGAAGCTCTGAAGTTTCCCAAATGTGGCTGTCATATTAGTAAAGATGAGAACAGACAAAAACAGGGTATTGCCTCTGTTGTGTACCTAAAACTGTAATGTTAGATATAACAAGTAAGCAGAAATGTGAAAATATGGAGATGTCAAGTGATCCAAAATATGCGCAAGGGCTATACATATGACGCAAAACAGCTAGTGATTATAAGCAGGAAAGATTTTATATAGCTGTGGTAATAAAAGGTATGTGTGTGTGTGTGTGTGTGTGTGTGTGTGTTTAGGGAGACATCGTGTCCAGCGCAGGGACCTACATCCATGTGTGGAGCATCAATGGCAACCCTCTCGTCAGCGTCAACACCTTCACCGGCCGCAGCCAGCAGATTGTGTGCTGCTGCGTCTCAGAGATGAATGAATGGGACACGCAGAACGTCATCGTCACCGGCCACTCAGATGGCGTTGTGCGGGTAATCTCTCTTTTCTTAACAGTGAATGACGCCTTGCTTGGTTGTAAGATATTTTATCATTTATATTAAGGAAAGAAGGTTAAGGGTTCATATTTATGAAGTAATTCTCATTACAATACCCACAACCCCTTTTCCTAACCTTAACTCACTTAAATGATATTTGTACAAAGTCTTATTGTTTACATTATGCAAATATTAAAGATCACATCTACGTAGACATATCCTAGTGTGAGCTTTACATTAAGAAATTGATTTGCTAAGAAAGCAGCATATCCGATCTTACAAGTCATTATATCCAATACCTTAATTGACTGCTGAGAATTGGAGTTTGAGCTCCCTGGTTTAATGGGTCAGTAGGGTAAGAACTTGTGGTTTATGGATTGAGAAAGTGTAGTTCTGCTAGTGGAGCAGCAGGGGGCAGTAAGGTGACTCTGTCTCCTCAGTTCTGGAGGATGGAGTTCCTGCAGGTTCCTGAGACGCCGGCTCCAGAGGCCACTGAGCCTCCTGAGACAACCGACTGCTGCAGCGAGGACAAGATAGGTAACTGCCCACACCCAGCCCCACCTCCTCCCTACTGTAGCACTCTGGCAATTATGACTCACTTCCATCTCACAGGGTAACCTCATCCTCAACCACACCCCCTCCATAGTGCCAATCCTCTTCCTCATTACTCATTTTAATTCACTAGGTAGGTCCCACCCCCTCCACAGACCTCTTCTTCCATTGTGCCATACACGTCACTCCCTTCATGTGACCTTGACAGCACAGTTTTTAAAAAAAGATAGCTTGAAACGTATATGAAAATATTGATATTCATGTTATGTCCGATATATCAAGACAGGGAGTAGACAGTCCTCAGTGGCACTGTGTGGCTTGGCTTTTGGCAGTACTTTTCATTGAGATGAAGATGAAAGTGTATGTGTAAATGTTTGCCAAGGTGGCGACACATTTAACAATGGGGGTTTGCACTGGTGTATCCACAGAGGGGCGCGAGGCCCATGACGACGACAGCAGCGAATCGGAGGGTGAGGAGCCGAACATTGGCCAGGAGCCCAATCCTGGAGCTGCCCATGGCCAGGTCGATCGCCTAGAAGACCGCAGGCCTAAGGGCCACGCCAACAGGCCTGGAGCCTCCTGGTCCACTGACAGTGGTTCTGAGGACTCACGGCGCTGGTCCGACTCCCTGAGCCTGGATGAGAAAGATGGCTTTGTCTTTGTTAATTATTCAGAGAAGCAGGCCCGAGCTGGCCTGCACCCCCATCCACACTCCCAGCCCCTGCACCCCAATATGGAGGCCCGGCCCTACAACCAGCTCAGACCAGGTAGGCCGTGCACCACTTAGCTTAGTGAAGCACCTGTTTTACTGAAACTATAGCACCACCCAGCCAAGTATAGTAACACCTGTATAACTGCAGCCAAAGCTCCACCCAGCCAAGTGTAGTAATGCCTGTATTGCTGCAGCTATAGCACCGCCCA
Source organism: Albula goreensis (assembly GCA_022829145.1). Classification (NCBI taxonomy): domain Eukaryota; kingdom Metazoa; phylum Chordata; class Actinopteri; order Albuliformes; family Albulidae; genus Albula; species Albula goreensis. Next base: position 13,476,947 of record CM040744.1, read on the forward strand.
GCCAAGTATAGTAACACCTGTATTACTGCAGCTAAAGCACTGCCCAGCCAAGTATAGTAATGCCTGTATTACTGCAGCTATAGCACCACCCAGCCAAGTATAGTAACACCTGTATTACTGCAGCTATAGCACCGCCCAGCCAAGTATAGTAACACCTGTATTACTGCAGCTATAGCACCACCCAGCCAAGTATAGTAATGCCTGTATTACTGCAGCTATAGCACCACCCAGCCAAGTATAGTAAAACCTGTATAACTGCAGCCAAAGCTCCACCCAGCCAAGTATAGTAACACCTGTATTGCTGCAGCTATAGCACCGCCCAGCCAAGTATAGTAACACCTGTATTACTGCAGCTAAAGCACTGCCCAGCCAAGTATAGTAACACCTGTATTACTGCAGCTATACCACCACCCAGCCAAGTATAGTAACACCTGTATTACTGCAGCTATAGCACCCAGCCAAGTATAGTAACACCTGTATTACTGCAGCTATAGCAACACCAAGTATGCCTGTATTATTACTGCAGTATTATAGCTACCACCCAGCCAAGTATAGTAATGCCTGTATTACTGCAGCTATAGCACCACCCAGCCAAGTATAGTAACACCTGTATTACTGCAGCTATACCACCACCCAGCCAAGTATAGTAACACCTGTATTACTGCAGCTAAAGCACCGCCCAGCCAAGTATAGTAACACCTGTATTACTGCAGCTATAGCACCACCCAGCCAAGTATAGTAACACCTGTATTACTGCAGCTAAAGCACTGCCCAGCCAAGTATAGTAATGCCTGTATTACTGCAGCTATACCACCACCCAGCCAAGTATAGTAACACCTGTATAACTGCAGCCAAAGCTCCACCCAGCCAAGTATAGTAACACCTGTATTACTGCAGCTATAGCACCACCCAGCCAAGTATAGTAAAAGCTGTATTACTGCAGCTACAGTACCACCCAGCCTATTAATGCCTGTATCACTGCAGCTAAAGCACTGCCCAGCCAAGTATAGTAATGCCTGTTTTACTGCAGCTATACCACCACCCAGCCAAGTATAGTAACACCTGTATTACTGAAGCTATAGCACCGCCCAGCCAAGTCTCTCTAACTTTTCAAACTTTTTCTAAGATGTATGATCACCCAACCCAATGAAACTGTATCTGTATAACTGTAGATACAGCACCACCCATCTTAGCATAGGATCCCTGTAAAACTGTAGCTACTGCTATGGGTTTATCCAGCACTGAATAGCCCAGTGTAGGGACTGTTTTAGTCCCAAAGCTCATTTAGAAACTGTCTTTATTCCTCACATGCAAACTCAAAGCCTCATTTAAATTGTAATGGACAGCTGAAGTGCAGATATCATTTCTGCCTTGCTGTAATTCAGCAGCTCTGGTGATTTTTTAAATTTCTTTATATCCCCAACGTATTTTCTTTATCAAATAAACTCTTAGCATAAGTCAATAAGTGGCACATCAGAAGCAGTGCTCTTGGATGTGAGATGAACCTCCGGCATTTGTTAACGTCTGCATTGATTCTGTGGTAATAAATCCATTTTAGAAAACATCATAACCAAACATAATCTGCATTTATGCTGAGCTGTGCTGTCTTTGTTTCTCTCCCTCCCTCTCCCGTCTGCTGAGTAGGCTACAGATGGGAGCGTCAGCTGGTGTTCCGGAGCAAACTCACCATGCACACCGCGTTCGACCGCAAAGACAACGCTCACCCTGCAGAAATCAGCGCGCTTGCCATCTCCAAGTAGGTGGACATGTTTAATTTCTGCCATTCATAAAGGTCTCTTATTAACACAGCTCAAATGCTCAATTTTACAACTATACGCCTCTAAGTTCCATCTCTGGCTAACAGTGTTATAGCCCTGAGGTACTTCTTCACTATTTTCCACTGTCTTTTTTAACAAAGGGACAGACCTAGGTCAGAAGGTCCCGAATGACAAAAAACTTCAAAAGGTCTGAGCTAAATGAGAGCATGTTTGAGTCTCTTCTCTCAAAATGTGTCTGTTAAAATGCTTTGAACACCATCATAATTGTATAAATTAGCCCATGGGCAGGGGACAATAGGTCTTGTTTGAATGTCTCATAAATGAACGACTGCATGTCATTTTGCTGTAAAAAAAACAAAAAACAAAAGGCTGAACAACATTTACTAGTGGGACAAGTTCTGTGATGTCACAAGCCCTGATTTGCATTCCAGAGACCACAGCAAGATCCTGGTAGGAGACGGCCGGGGTAGGGTCTTCAGCTGGTCGGTTAGTGACCAGCCGGGCCGGTCGGCTGCTGACCACTGGGTGAAGGACGAGGTGGTGGATAGCTGTTCGGGCTGCACCGTGCGGTTCTCCCTCACCGAGAGGCGGCACCACTGCAGGAACTGCGGCCAGCTTTTCTGCCAGAAGTAAGACCATAATGCATCTCACTTTAATGCCATACCACAAAGACTTGCTAACGAGGAAACGAGCCTTCATGGAAATCATAATACTGGCGTGTTAGATTCCAGTTCTCCTTATTTCGGTTGTGCTTCACCACTAAGGTAAAAATAGACTTGTTTAGACCACGCACCTTGTTTATAAGCCCCAAATTGGCTGCTAATTGAAAGGAAACAGCAAAAGCCCACAGACACTGTGGCCCTGCAGGACTCTTGATTGACAACCCTGTCACAATAGGTGGAGCTTTACCCTGTCAAATCACTGATTTGTATGAACCAATCAGTCTGTACTTGAGAGCACTCTGCTTGGTTCATGTAATTGAGTCATGGAAAAAACATGGTCATACAAGCATCAGCGTTTACAGAACCTCTCCATCCCGCACACCCTTATTCTGTCTCCAGTCTGCCTTCAGATGCAAGTGACAGTATTACAAAGGGCTGGAACATCATGTTCTGATGCCGCCCAATTTTAGAGAGTGGCATCACACTGAAAATCAAACAAAAGATGGTTCTTATTCCATAATGCTTTAGGATATGATTAATAGCTGTGGAAAGAGGTGGAAGTGACCTCCCTCTGCCTTGGCTGCAGAGTGGCTTTTACATTAAGTGTAGCTGCAAAGGGCCTTGGTTAAGCATACATAATGACTTAATGTGAATGAACAGTTAAAGCATTCAAAAGCAGTTGTAGTGCTTCATTTATGCAAATATACAACAAACACAACATCACCCTGTTTCATCCATCATAATGCATTTCATCTCAGGGAAAGGAAAGGTACAGGTGACATCTCAACTCTTGCTTTTTCTGTTTGTTTTTCCAGGTGCAGCCGCTTCCAGTCAGACATAAAACGTCTGAAGATCTCCTCCCCGGTCAGAGTGTGTCAGAACTGTTACTTCAACCTGCAGCATGAACGTGGGTCTGAGGAAGGTTCTAGAAACTAGCCCCCACCACTCCAGGGAGGCCACACCCCCCCTGGCCCTGGAACTATTGGTTTGAGCAGCAGGCTCCACCCTCCAGTAGGCTGGCACAACTCATCTTAAATGCTCCCATGCATTTCCTGTTACCACATGTAAAGCACTGATTAGAAAAAGGGATCACTCACTGAATAGTTTTCATTGTTCCATATTGTTCTGTATTGCAGCATTATGTATGAGCATGACTCTGACGGAGGGGAGAGAACACAACAATTTTTTAAAAATCTGGAAACTTTTGTTTGTTTGTTTTTTCCTCTATTTTTGTTATATTTTTGCAGACCCTCCCCATTAATGCCAACAAAACATCTCCCAAGTTAGTCACTGGCTTTTTAGATTTTAGAACTGCATTGTAGGCCTTCAGTGGGATTTGTTCATATTGTAAATACTTTAAATGGCCTTTTTAACAAAAGATGACTTAAAAAAACATTGCCTGTATCATAGGAACTCAAACTCTGCCTCATTGGTATGAAGACAAAAGGTCAACAACCACAGGGAAGCACAGAAAGGAGCGGTCAATGAATGTCAATAATGTACGTGTGCGTGTGTGTGTGTGTGTGTGTATGTGTGTGCGTGAGTTGACATAACTGGCGTGTTTTAGTTGTGCAGTTACTTTTGAATTTGTTTGTGTTTACAATGTGTATTTCATTCAGATGTTGCCCACGGTATGTCTATGTTGCCATCGCTAGCAGAATAACGTCAAAGAAAAGTATATGCATTTTATTTTTTGTGATACTTCTTGTCATGACACAGTGTATGCCTAACATATTCGCTACAGTTGTCTTAGGCTACAGAATATCAAATATTTTGGTTTTAAATATTTGTCACTTGTAATTTACACTTAAATTATATTTTGCTAACTGTTACAGGGTTGTAGAGGTGAAGTTTCATTGATAAATGGCTGCTGATAGCAATATATCCAATCAGTTATCTACTGAATCGTGAAGCTTTTGTGCACAAAGAAGAAATACTGGATGCCATCAGCACCAAATATAGACTAGATGGGGACTGTCATATCGTCACTGCATGTTTTGATAGACGTAGTATGAAATGTTTGCATTTTGACCTACATTTCGTTTCCCAAAACAGATGGATGTTGTCCATTTTTAACACCACTGCATTTCACAAAGGCAAATAAGGGAACGCTTACAGCTTCATTCACTAAAACGTGTGTGCCAGTAACTGTGATTGCCTATAATGTTAATGTATTTATTGTAAGGTTGTGTAGGTACGGCATGCAAGTTAGGTCATAAGCGCTATTTAACCTCCAAACTTTACATTTAATGAAACAACATAAGTTATGTATTCTCACAAGTGGTTCCCTTCGGATAAGCCTCACTTTACATATTGCTTTAGATATTCTAATCATTGTCAATGGAATTTTAGAAATATGAAAAAAATTACATACTTCAAAAGGAAAGGAAATGCATGAGGGCAGTCTGCAGATTACAAGAGGAAAATATGTGGCCAGTTTTAACTGGATTTGTTTGTGTGCCATGCAAAAATAATTTAATATGTTTGGATTAGTATGAAATGGAGCAATGGTTTTTAGAATGTCTCGAGAGCACACCATACATTTCATGTCAGTGTGACTCTTTTATTTTCTCTCTGCATGTCATTTGTCTCTAGTACTGTGGGCAACAATGTTTATGTGCTGCTTTAACATTTAGTCAAATCTATTTTGATTTATGTACTTTCATAAAAGTTTGTTCCCTATAACATAAGTGCAATAGCCTGTTTATGATTTGCAGTTATAGGAATAGTCTCCCCTGCTCTGCCATATAGCGTGCTGTCATCATTATTATCATTATTGTAACTATTATTTGTTCATGTACTGTATCTAGCGTGCAATCACTATATTGAGCTAACAGAACAAGCTGTCAACAGGCAGCTTCGAAATCCTGACAGGAAAGGTCAACAAGGTTTTGGTGCGACTTCTTATGTACAAACTACAACAAAACATAATTTTATCGAATGCATTCTTCATTTGCGTGCTTATCACTTTAAAGGTTGTGAATTCCTTACATTTAAATGAACTGTAAAAAGTATTTATGCAATTATATTGTTTTTTCCCTTTTTTTTACTATTGTAATTTCAGCAAGTTTTGTTACTTGTTGCATGTCTATTAACACAGCTGACTTTCTGTGTCAGTACATTGTACATGTTTTACCTTCTTTCTTTTTATTTGGTCTGTTTTTTTTAAAGGCATTAACTAATTAGTTGTAAGCTCTGAAAGGTCGATATGTGTACAGTAATGACAGGAGCACTAAAATTGTGTCCCCAAATCTGGGTGGAATTTTGTACTATATATGGTAAAAAAAAATGGCAGGTCTGATCCTTGGACTATTTTTGGTGGTCTTGTGTTAGACTGCATTACTACAGTATCTTGTGTGCAATCTGTGATAGCTGAATGTTCACTGTATAATTGTGGTCAGTAAAATAAAAAAAAGAGTAGAGTAATGCAACAGAAATATGTATAATGCAATAGCTCTGGTACTTAAATTCTTTTTTATTTCAATTAAATTCCTGCTGTTTACCACCAAGAGCATGTTGGTTTGTTTTGTTCCTAAATGTATATTTGGAATTTCTCAGTCTATTAGCTCTTGATTATCATTACACAGGTTCCTGATGATTTTAACCCTGCATAATAAGATAGATGTTATCATAACATTTGTGTTATCATGGAGTAAATTGTCTTCACTTCGAGTTATCATTAACTTAAAAACCCTGCCAAATAATCTTTCTGCCTTTTCGCAAACACATCTCGTTTATTTGACTTACCAATTTTCTACGTATGAATATTTTACCCATACACACACATAGACACAATCACATATATGGTTATATATTTATATAACAGTTTTGTTGAGGGCTGGCTGAATTCATTAACCAGCCAGCCATATCCTTCAGGCTACCATACAACTGAGATTTCATTAAGACAAAGGTAGTAATGTCAATGATGGTCACAAATTGCTCCTCTGACATATGCAAGGGAACTGCAATGCAGGGGTCTCAGATTGCACTGTGACTTTGGAGTCCCATAAGTGTATGGCAGATGGCCAGGAGGCAAACCCTGTACAGTTTTTCAGTGACTACTGGGAAATCCATCACAGGCGCTCAATCTGTGTTCTCCAGCAATGTCCTTTGGATGTTATTTGCTGTAGGTGAAGGTGTCGGTCATATTCATCACTGTCAAAATACTGGCTTAGACAGTCTTGTTCTCCAATATCTGAAATGTAGTCTTTTACAAAGTGTATTGCTGAGTCCATAAAAGCATAGTGAAGCACTTTCATAAATCATCTTTATTCGTAATGAAATTAAAAAGGTTAAAACCAAAGACCATTGTAAATGAAGTGCTCCCATCCACATATACGTTTTTTTCAATGCAAGTGTTGATACACATTTTCAGGACACAACCGCATGACGAAGTTACTCTGAATAAGTTAATCTGATAAGTACATTCAAATTAAATGTAAATGATAGGTCATGGTTGAGAGCCCATGTATGCTTTTATACCTTGCTTTCTGAAGACAGGTGATTGCACAATAACAATACCAATGACAAGAGAACCATGGTCATGACCTTGCTGTCATAATGTTCTGTGGGCTTCTCTTGTCTGAGGCCATTACATATCTTACAATGCCCCCACCCCCACAAGAAAGACAGAGGGATAGGATTCTCAAAATGACCATAAGAGAGAATCATATTTTACCAATGGGAATGTTTCAGAGATGGAGCTGATTTCCCTGATGAGCAATTATGGGCCTATGAAGTTGACAGATTAGGGACAGGGTAAAGAGAGAGTACCCATTGTCTGATGTCATCTTTGCTCCCTGTCAAGGGGCCAGAGGGATATGTGTGTTTACTGAAACCCAGGTTGGTCCTTGCAAGTCATTAGAATTTAAACCAAAACAATACATCATTAAAATGCATTTAATAAACACAACACTAAGACTACACTCATTTTAATATGCACATGCTTATTCTAGGCTCTGTACTATAATTCCCTGCTTGTTATCTTCCATACTGTATAATACATGGCAATATTTGTTTACAAAATATAAAACCCATTTCATGGAAAGTACAATTTGGCCATGGTTTGGAATCAAAGACTGGGCAACTTATCAAGCTAGTTTGACAGAGAAGAGTTGTTCTTTGAACATTCTTAAGTACAAGCATTCAAATGTAAGCAAACATATGTGAACTAGATAACACAAGACATTTTAGTGTGCGCTGCAAAATGAAGTTTGTTCATGGAAAACATAATCCATGCTGAATTTACAAGTGTTATGTTTAATGTCGAAACATGAACCTCACTATAATTAATTGCAGGGTGTGTACTGTTTACTCAATTCTTGATTAATGAAAACTTGAGATCAGCTATGAGTGCCATGAGTTTAATGACAGGTAACATGAATTAAAGGGTTTTTGTTTTCCTGACACAGATGGTGTGAATTTAAGGATGTGAAATTAAACTGCCAGAAGGTTTTTCATTCATTCATACACTTTTGGAGGAATTATTGATCTATATACTTTCATTGCTTAGTATATTGTAATTACAAGGCTTCATGTAATGGTCGTGAATGGGTTTCATTGTCAGGAGGCATGCCTCAATTTACATTCTAAAGCGGGCTTTGTTGAACTAAAACCACGCGTGCAGGTGAGACTCGGGTTTCCGAGTTCTCAGATGCTTCATTGCATTATGGTACACTGATGGTGACTGTGGCTCAGGTGTTTAAATTTCAAGGTCAGTCATCACGTCAGGATATGTGTTTTGTTGTTAAAAGTAGAATTGGTCAAACTGCTGACACCAATGGAATCCACGCTGCCCTCCTCACTGGGGTGTCGCTGTGGCGCCTGTCACCGTGCCACCCCCCACTGCAGAGCAAAGTATGGGACTAGCTGGCTGGACATAGCTATTAGTTGCCTGTTGGGTGAGTCCTGACTCAGAGACGGAGAGAAAGAGAAAGAGAGAGAGAGAGAGAGAGAGAGAGAGAGTATTGTAAGACTCTGGCTCTGTTGACTGTGGCTCTCTCACAACTCTCGGGACCTAACGGAGGCAGGAGAATTTTTGACAGCTCCCTATTGAAATCTGGATACTTCAGCGGTACCCTGTACTTGGTTGTCATTTCGATGTACTGTAGCTAGCTTGCAAGCTACCAACTGGTTAACCGGATTACGAACATTTGAACCCTGCTTTATTCGTTTGCTGTCTGTATATTGAGTGAAAATATTAGCTAGCCACCTATCTACGAAAAAATGACGGAGCTTAGAAAGCGAGGTGGAGGCGGGGACCCTGACAGTACAGAAAACATCAGTGACAAGGTATGTTAAAACAACGTCATAATGTTTGGTTGCCAGCCGCCTGGCTAGCCAGCTAGCTTGATATGTTGCCCAGCGGGCTAACTTAACGAGCGTCCTCTACGGACGCTGGACTGTAGTAAGGTTAGCTGTCTAGGCAAGTATCTTTTGACATTTGATAGTGTTTCCAACTAGCTATGCTACGTATTTATCTGTTGCTAATGGTTTTATTTTGAAGATGACGAGTCCATTGTTAGTTAAGTGATGTTTTCTTATTTTATGGTTTGGTTGTGGACTCAGACATTGGTGGATAGATATAGTATTAGAATTAGTTCACCACGGCTTCAGTAAGCTTAGCTAGTGACATGCTCGTGTTGTTAGCTAGCTAAGTAGGTAGATTCTGCTTGTAATTTCACTGTTTCTGGCTAGCTAAATATGTGTCTTGTCATAAACTTTCAATATTCCCAGCTATCCTGTTCAGAGTCGTGAATTGCACTTTCCAATTATTGAAAATAAAACGGACATACTACACCTGCATGGGTATAACGCTGACAAGGCAGCAACTTGTCTGATAACGAACACGTCAATGTGACTTATTGACGCCGAGTACACTGGTAGGCTAGTTTGCTAATAACATGCATTAGCTGTAACAGTGCTGACACAATGGTACACAAACTTTAGTTTCTTAGTTTGACATTTGTGAAATCTTTCGTATTGGTCAGACGCTCCTGTAGTCAGCGAAACTAGCTTGTTAGCCGTTTTGGCTCGTGTGTGGGGTTAAACTATGTTTTGTCTCATCGAAGTTATCACCATGGCAAAGGGTGTCGCTTCTTCCACACCGTCAATGAATTTGCTCTACTAGCACAGGCTTGCTTGCTAAAAAAGAACTGGTATTCAACTTCACATGTCGAGGAATTAACAACCTTAATTTACTGTAGCTGCATTAGCTACGCAGAGTAAGGGGCACTGGACCTGTCGGTTGTATTTTACAAGCCTTCCACCTAACAGATGACGAAAAGCCAACATAAATGTTAGAAATGAAAATAAACAAGCACGAAATTCCGTTATCTGGTCAGCTTTGTACAACTACTCTGCTTATCCTAAGTTACTTCGTCATTCTTTCTTACCGGCATGGCATCGTGTATGGTATAGTAAGTATTGTTTACAATACAATCATCTACAAACGATACAGATTATATCTTTAATTTCAATGTTAATTCCTAAAGTATTCAGGGTATTTGTTACATCTGTTGTTCATCCCATCGCAGCTCAATACCACTAGCAAACAACCTGCACTACAAGCAAATATACTGAAGGAAGACCATTGAAATGCAACGTATTTCTGGTTTTAGTTCACAGGTTGCTTCCACTATGTAATGAATTCTCTAGAGTCTAATGACACGCAGCTGAGAAGTTATGCATAATACAAGAGAGAAACAGCTTTTGCTAGCCTCGCTCAGACCAGTCTGTGCAAACTCTTGACATTGTCACATCAAATGTCCTGTACTGTCAGTCTGTGTGATACCAATTTTTATTTTCGTGTGCTATTGTCATTTCAAAATGCAGTATGAGAGGAACACAGAAATTATTGCAGTTCTGTGTGAAAGAATATACAATTATTGTTAAAGACAGACTTGTTAGTTGGTAAATTATGGGTAAAACCACAATTTAAGTAATCAGTGTATATATATTTTTTTGCCTGTCCTCAGGATATTTTGGTTGTAATATAGATGGTTTAAATTTGGCATCTTGTATGGTTTAGAAGTGATACTTTTCCATGGGCTACCATAGAAAATATTATGGAAAAAGGAGTGGTTTTTCCAACAAAACAGATACTTCTGTTCAGTCTTAAATCTTTTACTCATATTTGTGTTCAGTATAATCTTCTCTTTTTTCTTAACCTTATAAAATGTTGCCTGTTCTCCCAAATTTCATTAGCCTATGAAAGGACGAGAACCTTAGAACGATCTATCAAATCAACAAATTTGAAATGATTAGTCCTGCAATTTGTTACTCAGGTAGCTAGATAATATATTAACTACCTACCTGCCCGGCGACAAGACCAGATGGTGCCAGTGGCAGTGTAGCGTTGTCAGTTTCTTTATTTTTTTGTGTAAGTTCCTAATGATCCAGATATTTTGTGATCTTGTCATTTATTTTCACCTTAGCATAGATCAGATGTTACATTTATTTGTATATGTGATTATGAATATTCAAAATGGGTGAATGACACAGGTTCTACTCTTCAGTCACATATTAAAATGCAGGATGGGTATTTAGCAGCGAAAATCGGTATCTCAGCTGGCAAGAAGCAGAGTCATAAATTCTCTAGATGGGGCCTGAGCCCACAATGCTTTTAAGTGCTTCAATTAAAACGTCAATGTGGAGCTTATCACACATATGTGTACAAAATCTCACCCACGGTCTTCGCACATCAATGAATGTGATCAAAGCTCAGGACTAGCCTATATCACAGCTGAAGCCTGAAGCCTTTCCCATATCCACATGGGCTCTTCAGATTCTTAATAAAATGAAAGTCTTAATTAAAGTTATGCATCTAGCTTTTTGGAGAGATATGAAAAATATAGCCCATTGCTGGAGACAAATTAATCTTGTGTAGATGTAGCACTAAGGCAGACTCCTCTTGAGATCTGCAGGGTTGAGAACTCTCAGAAAATTGCTACAGGGCGCTTCAAGTTCCTTAGTGGGGGACCAACAGTTACTAAACTGAAGCCTTTTAAAACTGCAACATGTGAATTTAGGTTTCCTCGGCTTCACTTGTCTGCCAAAACAATGTTGCTGTGACAAATTGCCCTGTAAGTAACCACGTAATTATGATAATGAAAATGAATCCGAGGCTTCCTTTCAGGGCCAGAGAATACTGGCGATTAACACAAAGGAAAGCAGTGGCTGGTTTGAGAATATTACACCATTACCCAAACCACAAAATGATGCAACCATTAAACCTGGCCCACAATTTTTCAAAACTGTTTTCCCCTATATTTTTCCTTTTACCTTTTTATTTTATTTTTTGCATGAAGCCATCAAAAATTATTTTCAGTCCCATCAATGAAACATTGTCACTCAATTCATTGGAGTACACACAAGCTTTCACATGCAGCCAGCCATAACTTATCTCAGCCAAGGGTCATAAGCAGATATGAGATGCAGTTAGCCTAGTCTTGATGTCGGTTGTGATTGTTCTCTGAGCAGCCTGACCTTGTTCTGCGTCTATCTTGCATAAGGTCACTGCTTTTTCAGAGTCATTCCTCATAAGAGGTACAACACCAGACCAGTTACATCTTTGTCCAGCCCTAATAAGAGGGATTTATTTTTATTAACAGTTTTGAATTTTCTTTAGTCTATAGCATGATGCAAATTAATAATTAGAAGTCTTTGTTTTAATCTAATTAGCATTGTATACTCAAAAACACTCAAGGTCAAATAGAATGGGTTTCCAAATATTAAACAATAAGGTAATATAGCAGAGTACAAAAGCACAAACACTGTGTTTGCTACATTGCTCTGAATTTTGTTTGAAATATTTGACTCTTTTGCAACGTTCAAGACATCCGCTCTCATAGCTATAGCCTACTCAGCAAGCTGTAAATTAAGTGCAGTTAAACTAAACTCTGCATCCTGCCTAGAGTATGGCCACAGACTGAATTGTTGAAGGATTCTAATCAAATTTCACTTGCAGCTTGCACAGCTCACAGGAAATTTGTCATAACGTGTCATTGATAGTGATAACCAACATAGAATATAAAATTAGCAGTGGTTAAACTTTAAGGATCCTCCATCTCAAGTGAAGTATAACAGGGTGTGTTTATCCCTGAATCCTGAGGGATAATTAAATTACCACCATGTACCCATCAAAACATCATCAGGAAATGTTTTTACAAATGGCTAAATATATAACTGCAGAACACTCTAGCCTACATTACTGAATCTTTCATTTTGTCCTTGCTTGGTGAATGTTTTTTTATATATATGTAGGCCTAACTGATTTACAGTTTTTTCCCCACTGTGTTTCTACTTTGTTTCATTTGTTTTCTATGATTTACTGTATGCAAGCCCAAATTCAGTTGCAAATGGCACTTAGAGTATGTGGTGTATAGCACATTGGAAAGAATAACCTGTGGTTTTAGGACAAGGGAGGTGTAGCACATAAATAACCAAACTCAAGTCAACCATGAAACAGGGCCTTCAGTGTGTCTTCTGGGTTGAGGAGTGGGAAGAGAATGCAGAAGAATGTTGGCTAATCATTATGGTCTTAAGTGGCTCACTGTGTGGTGGAGATGGTTTCTGGAGTGTGTGCATTATGGCAACAGTCATGACACTGAAACTTTCATTTTCTCAGTCCTTGTTACTTTAGAATGTAATAAAATATGTGTTATAATTCACAATTATGAAATGAAAATACATTTTGTTTTTACACGGCTGTATATTTTGCCGTACATCTTTGCATTAGGCATTCATAATGTTGTATTTCACTTGTTTTCTATATTGATATGATCATTCAAAATACATGGGCCTACATCTACAGCATTCCATGATTCACTGATGATACGAACTGATATTTGTGTCTTTTTATTCTGTAATTTATGTTGCTTTTAGGTAATCTCTGATCACTGTGTAAACACAAAGATGTACTGTACATGCACTATATTCAATGCCATGTAATTGTATGGTGTTGGGAGTGGTGACTGTGTAAGAAGATTATTAGTAGGCTAAACTTAAAATAGCTATGGGGTATTTTATGGATATTAAGTTGAAGGTCCACACCCTGTGGACACCCATGGTCACATGCTGGTGTGACAGTTTTCATAACTGAAGATATTTTTCTTCTTATTTAAGGTCTTATTTCCATTTCACGCTGGAAGCCCCAAGATCTCTTTTTACTTTACCATTTATGGATGTTTCCAGCTACCACAAGCCCTAAAACCCACACTGATTATCTTCCATTTGCCCAGCTTTCTGACAGAATGAAAAATAGCAGCAAAAATTTTCCACTGTAGTACTGCAGTGGAATGTATGAAGTACATGAACGTTAATATATTTTATGCTTAACACTGGATTTCCACTTTTTAATACACATGAAAATCCTTGAAAACCAATAAAGACTAAAATATTAAAAATATAAGAAGTCAGTACTGGCATAGTTGTACATTTGGATTTTGGAAACTTTCTCTCTGCTCGTTAGACAGGGCAGACATGCTGTTACTGTAGTTCTCTCTGCCCACTTCCGGCCTTATCCCCAGCCCGGTGGGATTTTGTCACTTGGCTCCGGCAGCTCTCTGTGGGCATTCAGAGTCCATGCTAAACAGCTTTTGGTGTCAGCAGAGCACGCGTTCAGCTCTGCCTTCTGTGGGCCACGCAAGAAAGAATTCCTAATTAGGCCTTTTTTTCTGCCACCTCTGCAAAGAATTTAAAGGGACTGCAAGGCTGGACCAGTCAGGATTCCCCTCAATGAAAACACAGTGAATTATGGGAATCCCTATTGTAATGAGTTTCATTGAAAGCCTGTGACACCCTGCCTTTGTGTCATTGTGGTACACCATAGGTTGGGCTCAGTTGTAAAGAAGTAAGGGAGTAGCAGTGGTGCGTGTGGGTGAGGCTTGTGTAAGGTTGCAGAGGAGCAGGGCCAGGGCTTCCCCTTCTCTGGGGATTAGCGTAGTCCCATTTTCGCGAAGCTGATTACCTGGCCTTACTGCAAATCCCCCCGCGCTGTGCACAGGATATTTCTAGCTAGGAGTAGACCACGCTCGTGCCGGGAATTTCTCAACCTCACCGTTGTTGCTGCATGTCTCGTTGAACCCTTGGCATGGTCCATCACTCTCGTGCGTTCAGGCCTCTGGAAGGCACGTTTTAAAAACGTCAATGTTTCCATATGACCTCCCACCTTATCGTTAATAAATACTGTACGACCAGATCCTACTCTGAAATAATTTTGCAAACACAGCTTGACAGCGTTTGCCCTTCCCTTAAGTGACGGTTAAACTTTTGTTATTTTAATTTCATCTTGTTATAACCTCCACCCTGCTCAGAATATTAAACTGAAATGATCTAGATTAGAAAATGAATCATGCTGCAGGCCCAATGTGACCTTTCACAGTCTTTAAAATTTGTAGATGTGGTATGCTGGGTTACAATAACAAGGTGAAATTTCACACTGTAAATTTGAGTGTTTCCATATTTGTTTCCAGTACAATGCTTTCTGTATTTAAGGTTACGCTGCCAAGTAGGCTAATCAGTTTTCAAGTTTTGGGTCATTTTGAACCCCTTTATTTAGCAGTAAGTCCAGACTCAATCTACGTACAGTACATTCTGTGAACTTCACAAGCAGGGAGACAACCACATATTTTCAGGCTACAGTAAGAGCTGTGTTCCATCTCACTGCAAGTCTCTTCTGTCCTGGCAAGTATTTTTAATATGAACTTAACTTTAAGAGCTTGATTTGAAATATGCATTATGTATTTTTATGAGACCATTAAGTCTGTTACAGATGAATATCTAAAGGGTATGACTGCATACCCTGTCAAATCATATATGGTCATTTTCAGCCTAAATGATTACTTTTGGAGGCAGTGTATTTGCCTCATCATTAGCAATGGAGAGAAACACACACCAGAAATTAAGATGTGCAGGATGACAAGATTAAAGTCAGAAGGAAAGATTTCACTTCAGAATCAAGGTCTGAATTAAAAAAAAAATATTTGGCTAAATAATGTTCATTTGTAGTATTTACCCTTACAAAAGCAATATCCCTGTCAAAATGTAAATTTTTTTAACATTATTTCACCAAACAAAAACTCTGCTTTTCCATTGGAGCTATGAGTTTGTCCAGTCATTAGTACTGCATAGAGGAGATGTGTGTGGGTATTACAGCTAATTGACACTGAGGCTGTGAGAAATGTGAAGCCGAGTGGCTGGAATCTACCAGGAAAGATAGCTTACTACATTCGTATTTAGGATTTCCATTTCAAGGCAATGCAGGATACTGGTGGTAATGTTTGCATTTGTGTATATATATACATATGCTGCATATGCTGTATGTAGTATATATGGTATATATGTACAGTACATGGCAAGTCTTTCTCGCATCTTTCACTGAATACTTCCCCTAGTTTCTTTAGCGATGCACCAAAATACCTTAAAAATCACATTAAAATAATTTGGTCTCTTTTGAAACCCATAGAATAAGTTTAGGCAGATTTTCACTGAAGCCAAACTAAGGTTTTGTGTTTTTTCATTAACTGTGAATTTGACACTCCCTTGAGTATTAATCTGAGTGCACTTTATGACATGGTCTGCCATCTTTCTCAACTACACTGGCCCCCAATTACAGAAGTATCTGTGCTAATTAGAGCTGGAAAGTGAGGGCTTTGACCTTTTGCTAATTTTAAACAGCACTCCTCCCTCTCTTCACATTGGCCTTATTTAGCATGTTTTTAGGGAAGGGAGCCATGAAAGGGAAAATTTCCAGTGATGTCCTCGACCTTTTAAAGCACGGCTGAAACTTAATCGCCCATCGAGCATGCCCAGGAAGAATTGCCAGTGTTTCCAAAATAGCTGACTGCGAACGCCTCAGGGCCCCCACCATTATTGGCCAAGACCACTGAACTGATGCTAGAACAATACACAGGATTCCTTCATATCTCTTCATACCATCTGGCTCAAATGCTTAAACTAGCCAACCTCCAGAGTTCTGCTTATGAACCTTCCATTTCTGTCACTGCATAAAATATAACCAATCTTCATGACTCTAGAAGACATGCTCTTCCTGTCAACAGATTGATCCTAGTATGAAAGCAGTTCCAGTCAGCCTTGAGTACTGTATCATGGTTAGCATGCCCCTGCATTCATATCATATTCACAAGTGGTAAGTAGACCACACCATATGGGGAGTACTCCTGTTCCTTGCCCCTTTTATGAAGTGAAAACCACAACACGTCAGCCAATTACCTGGGAAGGTATTTCAAGAATTTAGTATTTCATCTTTGCATTTCTTGTATTAGGCTTTTGCTATGTAAAGTGTCCCTTATAGCTCTATTTTAGCTTTGTATTGAGGATATCATTATTAGCCATCCCTCAAAAATGGTAAGCCTTGTACAGGCTACACCACAAAAAATAAACCTAAATGGGCTCTAGGAACTCAAATGTAGTTTTCTTACCTACCTTTTCATCACCAAAAATTGTTTTAAGATATGTTACCAAGTAAATTTTGGTATCCCATTGGCAGTGAGTTTTGCTTATTTGAAATCTCAAATGATATATATTTTTCTTTGTACGTTTTGTAGTGTGAATGAAGGCTTCTGTTGCTCTCTAGGAGGCGGCAGTTGTGCAATGTCACTACTGTACGCTTTCCATGCCGGGCCCTGGGTACAGTAGGCCATGCCCTGGCAAGCGCAGATGGAGCGGGACAGCCAGCCACCCATGTTTTGAAAGACGATCTGCCCTGGCATTTCCAAAGCTTAAGGACACTTATTTTTGTCTGTGTTTATGCCTCCTTAGCTGGCCCGTGTTTTCGTTTTTCAGATAGCTTTAACATGCTCTTCCTGGAATCTCAATATGGAATTTATTTTCTAAATTACTACCATATATTTTTCTCCCCGGAGATGTGAATTAGCACCATGGTATTACATTTTCTGTAAATGTCGTATTTGGTTCACAGGGTTTATGAAACAGCAGTTAAAGGGTTTACTTTAGGTGTAGGCTTTTAATGGAGTCACCTGAGTGAAGTGTGCAAACTATATCTGGAGCTCCGGCCAAATAATTCAACTGCAGGGAGGTTTGGTATGGTATTACTCACTTACATAAGGTGTAGGCCTTAAGAGCATGATCAATCAAAGAGGCTGCATTATAGGACAATATGCTGCATTCAACTTACTTCTTCCAAAATTCCATATAATATAATATAATATAATATAATATAATATAATATAATATAATATAATATAATATAATATAATATAATATACTTTTTAAATTAGAAATATTTTGAGGTAAGACATTTCTCAAGACTGATAGGTTGTGAGAAAGCAATGTTACCTTTACCCTAAAAATAAATATCAGTACCAACAGTAGCATAACTATATTTCTGTAAAACAAATATGTTCTGATAAACAGGCCTTGCATAACTGAAGTGCTGTTGTGTGATCTGTCGTGTCTGTATTGTCTTATGAGTGTTAAAATTGGGACATAATCCCCAAAACCCTCAACAGTCATGTCATCAGTACCCTATGTGTACTTACATTGGCTTAGAGAATGTCAGTGAGTCTTTATGTTTCTACCCATTGCATCTAGGGTGATGGGTCTGGTAAACAGCCGTTCCCTGCTAAAGGCCCTGTTATTTTAAGCAAACAGGTCCTTAAATCAGTCTTCACAGTGGTAGTCATCTTGTTGTGCAAGGACTGTAATACCAGTCAAATCAAATACCATTCAGCTTTCCTAATGGACACTAATGACACTTGATACTGCTGTTTCTGAATATTTGTTGTGGTTGAAATACTTGAGTCACTGTGAGAGATTCAATTTTTAAGTGTTTATCAGTACATGTTCAATTGCCTCATAAAAATATAAATGAAATGAGTCACATTAATAATTAATAATTTCTATTAATGTGCTGCTGGAAAGTTGATCTCCATGAACGTTCTCAGATTGTCAGTCAATATGCAAATCGAACACAGTGCAGTAATGGAGTATTATCAATGTACCCCAATGAGTACTTTGATAATACTGCCTTTCAATGGGTCTTCATGTTGTTCATTTTTGTGTAAGAAAAATCTATGAAAAAACAGCCACAGCAGGTTGGATGCTGTAAATATGGGGATGTAGCACTATAGCAGTGATGCTGTCTGTCCTATAATGGTCTGCCATAGCCAGGGTCCTGTCGTCATTGGCATTCTGTCATTGCCTGTGCAGGAGGCGGATGGGGAGGACAGACTAGGAGAGGCGGAAGGAGACGCAGATGGGGACCTAAAACCAGACACTCCGGAGGTCCCTCAATCCGTAGACAACACTCCAGAATGTCTCAACAAAGCCTTGGAAGGGCTGTCCTCCAGGTAGGCTCATCCCTTTAAGAAGCTCACATCCAAAGGAGCTCTTGGGTTCTCATTACTTCATGGAGCCTGCATCACAAGGAAGTCTGGAGTGCCTATCCCTTTAAGGAACCCACATCCAGTCAAAGTCCTGGATGCTCATCCCTTTAAGGCAGTGGTGTCCATCTGAGAGGGGCTGATGTTGGTGTAGGCTTTTGTTCTAGCCCAGCACTGAAACACCTGAGTCAACTAATAAAGGTCTTAATTTAATGCCATGATTAATTGATTACTTGAATCTGTGTTTCTGTGGTGGGCTAGACCAGAAGTCTGTGTCCAAACCAGCCTATCTTGGAGAAGATTATAGGCCCCTGCTTTCAGAAGACAGTGCTCAAAGGAATGCACTGGGCACTCATCCCTTTAAGGAGCTGGCACCCAGAAAAAACCCAACCTCTTAAAGGTCACATCTCACTGTTTGCCAGAGATAAAATTGTGTAGCACTTTGCCCTTCTATTTTCCTTGAGGTGGACATAACCAGCCAGAGCATAATGCTTCTGTAAGATTATAGGCTATACATTGTATAAATGTTATTTTCACCAATATAGACAGGCTTAATTACATTTTTTTGGCATCCAAGTGAGGTAGATAAATCAGCTTGTGCCACTGATGTTCAAGAGATTGGAAATTGTATTTTGACATGTTTTTAGTAATGCTTTGGAGAGGATTTGGCATTCTGCATATGCTCAGCACATATGGTAAAAAATGATGGCTTTCTTTTTTTAATGCTCGGTCATGGGGCCATGAGGTCTGCCATAGCGTGTGTTTGCAGCTGCTAATCCCACTACATGAGATCTTCACTTAAGAGGCTGGCCTATCACATGCCCCGATTTGTCTTTGCATAACAATTGCCAAATGAAGGATAAGGCTCATATTTGATATGCAAATAAGAGAAGGTTATGAGCGAATGAGAGGAAAGAGGCAGGGAGATTAAAGGATATCCATTAGAACGTGTCTAATCCTTATCAGTTTTGCTGCTGGATCAACAGGATTTGTTCCAGCTACTTCCTCTCTGTCCAGCACTGTGTTCAGAGTTCAGCACAGGGGTTACAATCACATTACACTATTTCACTATGTGACTTTTGTGCTGACAAAATACATAGTTTACATGTTTATACTTACAAATGGGGTCACATTTATTTCTTCTGTTTTTTTAGTTCTGTTTTATTCATGTTTCATGTTTTTTTTTTAACACAGTATGTTTAGGCCCGAGGTGAAAGTCAGTGTAATCTAAACCTATGCTTATACCTCAGGATGGATAATTTATTGCTATACAGTGTCAGGGTTTTACAGTGAAATAACTGTCATAGTATAATTTGACCTGCACGCCTCCTCATAAGCCATTTGTTACACCGCCCAACATGTGTGCATTTTCTTATTTTTGCAGATGGAGAAACTGGTGGATACGAGGTATTCTGTCACTGACAATGATTTCGGGCTTTTCCTTCATCATCTACTTGGGACCCATTATGTTAATACTGGTGGTAGGTTTTCCTTGATGTTCCAGTATTTTCTGCCCTAGTTAAACCTGGGAAAAAGTGAACAGATGCATTTAAAAGGCAGGTAGAGTAGAGTAGACATAATGAGCAGTCATACATTTTGAATATTTGTTTTTAAGAGAATGTGAAAGAATTATAAGAACCACCACCCAAACATGCTCACAGTTATGGTTGAGAACATGCACAGTGTTTGTTTGTAATCTATCACACTGTAAACAGTGTGGGCTGAGTCAAGCAACATTTGTTCATAACTGACTTAATTTGGATAGCTAAATTTACCAGACTTTGTTAAGAAAAAAACAATGCTTCATGGTGTGTTAAAGTTAAGGTGAAATGTGTATTGTATCCAGGCCTCAATATATTGACAAAGTAATATCCCTGTGATGTCACACAATTGGATTATAGAGCTCAACTGGACAGTTCCATTGTCAACTTATCCCATTTATTCATACTCTCAGTTATGAGGGCCTCCTTGGACCAGCGGAGTCAATTGTATTAGAAATTCACAGACTGAAATTCACAGAGTAGTTTGTAACTATTTAAACTAGACACAGATTAGCTATTATGAAAACCATCAATTCCCCTCCTCCCAATCCAAACAGTCAGTGGCAGACCCAGTCTCCCATTTCCAGCAGCCCAGACCTCCTCATCTTGCGAGGGATATTTTTAAAGTGCCTTGTCACTGGTCAATGGTGGATTCGGTTTCAGGCATACTACATCCTGGATGCCACTGGAGCCTCTTTCCTGATTAAGATAGCGCAGCTTGAAGCAGTAGCTCACTTCTCACTGACAGTACAGCTTAACCTCAACTTTGAAGTTCAATGACCCCTTTTTTCTGTTTGATACCAGAAGGGCTTGGCAAGGGTTTGATATTGTTATATGCTCAGCCAACATCCATCCTCCCTTTTTTGATCAGAATGAAAACAGTAGTATACATCACTTCAAAAGGAATATTGCTCCTAGGATGTTTATGTTTGTATGTTTTTAGACCCCTACTTCTATCGCTGTGATAATGTCTGTAATGATTCATATTATTTTGAATGGCAATGATGTATTGCACTTTCCCTATGTGAATATAAGTCCCAAAGAGAATATACATTTATTGTAAATGTTGGTTTCCATGTAATTATGTGAGCTGGTCACATGTGTGCCGATATTATTATTTATATTAATAATGGAATTTCATTGTGTGAGTATTGTTATTGATACTGCTTGGGATTCCACAGGAAATAGATTGGTTTTCAAACTCATCCCAAGGGTGTCCCTATATGCTGGGGACTGATATCATGCATAGCTATTATACAATGTGGTTTAAGAGGGTAAAGTGTACATCAGAATATTAAAATGTTTAATTAAATCCCATACTGGGGTAGCCCCAATAGTTGGAAGAAACTACACTTACATAGGGGCTCCCTAGAATTGAGTTTGTGTATCACTAGTTAGGGATAGTATCCTTAAAGACATTGTTTCCTCTTGCCATAGTCAAGCACAAAATATTGTGGTAGTATTTAGCGGCACATAACCAAGCCACTGTTGAAAATGAATGAGTCATCAAGCCTACATGATTTGCCCTTGTGTGTCCGATGCAGCTCATTTTTTTCATACTGAACATATGTTGAAAATTTTGTTTCTGATTTAGGTCATGACCATTCAGATCAAATGCTTCCAGGAGATTATAACCATCGGGTACAGAGTATATCATTCCTACGATCTCCCATGGTTCAGGACGCTAAGCTGGTAAGCAGTTATACAGCATGTAAGGTGAGACCACTGTGGAGTGTCAGTGTCTATTGACTCTGCCTTCAATACTGCTCTCACTTTTTCCTGCCGACTCACACCGATAACCAGAATCTCCCTTCCAGCTAAACAACGCCCTTCAATAATTCAGTAATTCAGCAGTGCACGAGAAAATCTCAATTGGTGTACGTTTTTGGAGCCAAGAGCTGCTTGCATTATTCAGGTCAATACCCAGGGTTCTGAACTAAACCAAACATGAGATAGCTCAGGTGTTGGCTCAGTACAGCTGTGCTTGGAGATTCTCTCTGCCAGCGAACCTTGAAAAAGGAGTGGTTGACTTCTTAGCTCTGTATCTCAGCAAATCACATTTTTTGCTGAATATATAGTCTTCATCTGCCATGGCAACCCCAATGACCTTGACAACCCTTCTTTCACCTGGACCAGCTGTGACCATTGTAAAATATGAGTCTTTGACTTTGACATATGATATGGCTAGCTCTACACCTTAATTATATATTACTTCAGATTTGGCTAGAATTCATATATACAGAAATCTCATCAATCTCACAGTTTGTCTTTCACTTTCAGCATTGACTTTATGCAACATGTACTTTGTCCTTTAAAATAATTACATAATTTAAAAGAAAATACATAATGCCATTAGGTTGAATTCTGATCTTGGAATAAATATAGATAAAGATAATTGGAGAAGGGTATCAATCTAAAATGTGCTTTTGGTTGAGGAGTTTTCCGTAAGTGCTTGTTGAGCTCCACAGAAACAGGCATGGTAGTTTGACACATTTGCTCATAGTGCTAGAGTACATAAGCAAAGAATGTTTTGTTTGAATGAGCTGAGCCTACAGTTATGATTGGACAAAAATGGGGGAGAAACATATATGAGTAAATTAGCTCT
Source organism: Albula goreensis (assembly GCA_022829145.1). Taxonomy (NCBI): domain Eukaryota; kingdom Metazoa; phylum Chordata; class Actinopteri; order Albuliformes; family Albulidae; genus Albula; species Albula goreensis. The sequence continues at coordinate 13,499,897 of CM040744.1, forward strand.
TTATGAATTAATTACAGGTACTTCTTGATATGTGTGAACTACTTCTTCTATGGCGAGACGGTGGCAGACTATTTTGGCGCTCTGGTTCAGAGGGAGGAGCCTCTGCAGTTCCTGGTGCGCTATCATCGATTCATCTCCTTTGCACTTTATCTGTCAGGTGAGCTGGCCCCTCCCACTCTGCTACCCCCTACTGGGGCTATTTGTGTGAAAGTCCCTATCTGATTAGCTGAGTGAACTGGGGAAATTATGAGAATAATTTGACTCATTTACTCATGAATTATTAATTGCCTTAATTGCTATTGGCTGGCACACATGAGCCACATTACCTGGTGTGACATCTTTTAGTTTGTCATAATAGCTCAGTGTGTAACTACATAAAATGCAGAGGAACAAACTCTAAACTCCTTTCTTTAAATAGCAAACAAGTATGGTAAATCTTGAATAAGAAGCTAAAATAACTGAAATTATATTGTATACTCTGTAATTTCATATGCCTGTAATCGAGCATGGAAAGAAAAAGAAAGCTGAAGATTTTTTACCTCACCAAAAATCAATGATGCACATAAATATTTAAATGCTTTGGATATCAAAAAACAGAGCTGTCTGCATATTAGTTTCAGACCCCATATAATATGTATATTCATACTTACTTAATAATGCTGTACTGGCCCTTCTTTTGTATCACATAATTCATATCACAGAAGATGTTATAGCCTTGTTCAACCAATATTACTACACTGGTTAAGCTAAAGAGCATTATTCAAAGGGATTTTGTTCATGTTGAACATTAGAATTTCAAATGTTTAATTTCATTCCCCTTTGAAGGAAACTGACTGCATGTTATTTACTCTTTGCAGGTTTCTGCATGTTTGTACTGAGTTTAGTGAAGAGACATTACCGCCTGCAGTTTTATATGGTGTGTATCAGCGATGTAACCATCAGTACTAACGCAAGCAGAGCTGAACGTGCTTGGGGGCCACGCTAACAGAGGATGTGGGGTGCCCCTTTCCTGCTTTTATTGACCGCTGCAGCCCCTCTGGGATGCAGTGTACAGTCCTGAACACACCAGCTGGCTCCCACAGCTGTGCTGTTTCTGCCAGAGCTGTTTGTCCTGACAATGGCCCATAACTGGACACTTTACAGTTCTGTCACGTGGAAACTACTACCTCTCCAATGCTACCCAATCAACAGATGCAATAGCAAGTTTGGCATGTGCATTATTATTATTATAGCTATCAATTACAGTTATAAATCACTTTCCATGAAATACTGAACAGCTGTACTGTGGCAAATTAAGGCCAGACAAGTTGTATTTTTCCCTATCGATTTTATATGGGTCAGATTTGATTGGACATACTGTAAAACTAGATTATATATGAGTACACAGTTTGTTGACACTGTTCTATCTAACCTGAATACAGTAGATGTCTGTTCTGTATCAGATTGTCTGTCTTAAACATAAAAGAATGTTCTCTTATTTTTTGCTATAGCATGCATAACATTGGCTAGAGTTTTTTAATACAGTAATATTTTACAAAGAGCAGCATTTATTTAGCCAGCTCTTGGGTCTAAATGTTATATGTTTGCATTGTGTTCCCTGTTGGCTGATATAGTGGTAATCAGCACAGTGTTTGTCTCATCACTTGGTGTTTTGGTGTGATGTGTTACTCAGCTTTGTAGTCCTTTGTACTGTCATTTCTTTTTTTTAAAGCATCAGTGTTTTTCTGTGGATCAGCTGTGTTCCAGTGTTAAAGGTGTCTGTGTTGTGTTTGCCATTTCAGTTTGCTTGGACCCATGTGACGCTGTTGATTGTGGTAACTCAGTCACACCTTGTCATTCAGAACCTGTTTGAGGGAATGATCTGGTAAGCGGGAATCACGTTTGTCAGGAAAGGCCTGTCTGAGCCATTAGCCGGTCAGCCTTCCAGACTGAAATAGAACACACTGAAAATGCACTTGCTCATCAGCAAAGTACACCAGTGTTAGGCAAATATTACATTCGGTCCATTAGGCAGGAGGCTTGTGTTTGCAGTGATCGTAAAAACATTTTAGCAATTTGGCAATGTCATTCCAAAGCCTGCCCAGACATGTTTTGTGAGCTTGGAAACTGAATGACATAAAAAATAAGTTTGTTTGACAAATAAACATAAAAACATCTTCTTCCCTTTCAACCTATAACAGATGATAAAGTTATTCTAATACAATATTGTGATACTGTATGAGAAATTCATTGTGATAGGTATAGGAAAAGTGAAGCCTAGTTGTTAAGAGGAATGGTACTCTGTGCAGTAAATAAAATCTGTGTTTGTCTTTGTAGGTTTATTGTTCCAATATCTATTGTCATCTGCAATGATATCATGGCTTACCTTTTCGGTTTCTTTTTTGGAAGAACACCGTTGATCAAGGTGATGGAGATTTACTACTCTTGAATTAACAAAGCAATACAAAATAAAACTTAAAGCTTTTTAAAGCTCAACATTTAGAATTTTTTTTGTAAATGAAGTTAATACAGTTTTGATTAATTTTGTTGATTGAGGAAACCATTTCAGCATCAGTGTCATTATTTAATGAGGATGTGTCTCTACAGCTCTCCCCAAAGAAAACCTGGGAAGGATTCATTGGAGGCTTCTTTTCCACAGTGGTTTTTGCATTCATTGTGAGTGGTTAAATGGGCAGCTTCTCTGTTTCAAAGGACAACTACATTATGATGCATATAACACCAGCCTCTGTTGTCCTTATTTTCCTTCTCATCAACCTCCTTAATGTTACCTCGTATAATTACTTACTTTACATCCTTTTTCATTTCACCATTTTGAGTAGTTCAATATTTTCAAAATTTCAGTTCTGAGGACACTTCCTGTGAAATAATTCCACTTCCTCTCCCCTGCCCTTTACTTCCAGTTTGCCTACCTCCTAGCGCAGTACCAGTACTTTGTGTGCCCTGTCGGATACAACAGCGAGACAAACAGGTTTGCGGTGGAGTGTGAGCCTGCGGAGATCTTCCTGATGCAGGAGTACACCCTCCCACCACTGCTGCAGAAGGCTCTGAGATGGGTACGGCTCACACACACCACTATTCACACTTTTCCTGTATCACATAAAATTGCTAACTCTTATCCAGACCAAACAAGGAGCAATGAGCCCAAATGCATCCAGATATGTTATATAGACCTGCAGCTCTATAGTTAATTAGCCATAGTTAATTTGTTTTCATACAGCTAGTAATGGTATATGGTATATATACTGTTAGAATTTATGGTACTGCTACCATAGTCTCTCTTGCAAAAGTCCAGGTCTCTCTTGCAAAAGAGAATCCGAATCACAATGAGTGTACCTAGTTAAATAAAGGTAAATAAACAATAAATAAATTCGACAAAAAGTGGATGATCCAGATTGACTTTTTGAACTAATCCGTCAGCATGTCTAGAGTTATCACTACCACTGATGGACGAAAAAGTCTGTTCTTTTTCCTTTTCATTCTTGCTGTAGAGTTGTAATACACCACCCAACCACTGAAAAAATGATATGGCCACAGGTTTCAGATTTGTCAATGTCAGCAAAGTGTTAGTTACACTTGCATGTGAATGGGCTGCTATGGCCCTCTGCACTGGGGCAGCACTAAGCGGTGGTTTATGGCTCAGGTCAATCCCTATTCTGGCATTACTGCTATTTATTTGTCACAATGTCCGAGGCCCTATATGCTACACTGATCAGATGCTTGGACTCAAGGTCATTAGTCATTCATTACGGGCCAGGAGGGACAGGGCCGTAAAGCCTGTGACTGCACACTGCAGAATACAAACAGGTCAGCGCCTCCAGAACTGACCTTGGACAAATTATTATCTGTAGTACTTTAAACCTTCAGTCATAAATTACATTTCTGCAGATTGTTGACTATTTTATCAGAAATAGTTATATCAATATGGAGAGCAAATTTCTTTTTTTCATATGATTGTCCATTTTAGTTAATCACGTTTTGCTGATGAGTAGGAGGGATGTGCAGCAGAGTTTCCAGTTGTTTCCAGAATCTGTAGAGTTGAAGTACTTCAAAAAAGTATTAAAATCACCCCTGTTCCACATGCAAGCAGGACGTGACAGATGACAATGTCTGTCTTCCTCCACAGGAAACGGTGACCCTCTACCCATTCCAGATCCACAGTATTGCCTTGTCCTCATTTGGGTCCCTGATAGGCCCTTTTGGAGGCTTCTTTGCCAGTGGATTCAAACGGGCTTTCAAAATCAAAGTGAGCATGTGACCTGTACAGGCATACCAGCAGTAATGTTCTTGAGTTAACGAGGGCACCTATGAGCTCACGTTTCCCCTTCCTCCTGCAGGATTTCGCAAACACCATCCCAGGACACGGTGGAATCATGGACCGCTTCGACTGTCAGTACCTGATGGCTACGTTTGTTCACGTTTACATAGCCAGCTTTATCAGGTAATTATGCACACACCTACATAAGAAGCAAAGCTCAGGGTGAACTCTTAAGCTCTGTGCACCTTATTTTCACTATTCATAGTGCAAGTATTGCTTCCTAAAGAATTGGTGACAGTATGAAGTGTTAGATATGCTTTTTATTCTGTATCCATGCTCAGGAGACATTGGACCCTAAATGCCTTCAGATGGGTAGTTCTGTTAATGCATTATTACCAAGGGGTGTTTAGTCATTAATCATTGGCAGTTGAGACCAGTTAGCTTGGCTCTGAATAGTCAATTCTGCACAAAGCCAATGTGATCATTCATTTGTAAGCACCTGCCATGCCTGCTTTCTCATGAATGTTCTCACAAATAAGACTTGGATGTAAATTGCTTTAGGGAAGGCTGTTTGTAGCGTTTGTGTTGATTGCAGTGAGGTACCTGAGCATTCGTTGCTGTCTGTGCAGTCGGCGTTTGACTGTCTGCCCTGCATTATTTTCCAGGGGCCCGAATCCCAGCAAGGTTTTACAGCAACTTCTGGTCCTGCAGCCGGAGCAACAGCTCAGCATTTTCAACACACTGCGCTCCCATCTGCGGGAGAAAGGAATGCTGCCCCCTGCTGGAGGGGATGTGCTGTGAGGAACATAGTCATCCCCACCCCTCCCCATCTGTTTGTCCCCTGGCTTTTATTTATTTATGTATCCTGACTGTGAACATGTACCACAAGTTGTGACGTCTGGGGCCGTTGCACATCCTGGAGAACCTGACTGGTGGTAAATCCTAGAAGGCAATGGTGGGATTGAGGGGAGGGGCCTCTCACATGTCAGAAAGCATTACCCAGAATGCTCTGTGAAAACATCTTGTCTTCCAGTTAAATGGACCCAAGCACATGCTGAATGAATGTAGAAGGCGACTGCTGGGATTTCCCTGCGGAGCTACATTCATACACAAACGATGCACTGACTCTGCTTAAAGTGAAGAGAAAAAAAATTATGTTTAATCAAAGCTGAGCAGACTAAACCGACGTGTAGCCCACTGAGCTACCACAGGGACATTGCACTGTTCTGTAACTTTGTGCTAACAATGACCACTGAAGATCTTGGTTTTCGAGATTTCGCGTGCAGTAGGGACAGTGTGTAGAGTAGCTTGTGCCGTGTCTGTAATAATGGTCTTAACTTCGAAACTCAGCAAAAAAAAGGATCAAAACATGGAGTTCATAAGATATACTGTTGTTGCTGCTGAAATATGTCTTTCTTTTTTCCCCTTTGCTCGTAAGCAAGAGTGTGCTGTACTTTTAGAGTAGAGTGATTGAGGTTAGCTACCGAAATCATGGCGATGATCGATTGCTGTAAATGGAAATCTAATCCTACAGCACACACTGAAACAGACTTTACACTGTGTGTGTATTTAATGTGCTCACACAGACATATGTGTGTATATATATATGCATATATTTACATGTGCACACACATACACATGCTATACATTTGTATCATATGCATTTGTATATAACTTATAATGTTTTACTGTACATATATTTAATTGAACAAATACATATTATAAAGATTACCTATGTGACTTGATGGAAACAAGTGTAAAACTAAAATATTATGCTAAAAAGTAGGATCTTTCATGTGAATTAATAGTAGGTAGCATGAATAGATTTACTTAGGCTTGACTAGTTGAAATGTTAGGGGGAGAAAATGTTTACGGATATTTGATGTGAGGCAGCTTTATAAGAGTGTGCAACGATTGGCTCCTACAGTACACCCAACATTGATTCAAAATGGCTGTGCTTTCTTTGTCCAGTGAATATTAGTTGCACTGTAGTTGGGTGAACGAATCTCTTTTTCAACAACTTGTCTGGAGGTTCTAATTATCACCAAACAGTAGTGTTTGTGTTTAGACTTGTTTTTGTCAAGGTCTCTTAAAGTCATATTTTCAGAATCAGAGCAGTATGTGTTTTATGTAACTGTAAATTTGTGTTTTAAAGAAAGCTTCTTTGGGGGTTCCAGTTTCCCAGAGCTTAAAGTCTACTGTCATGGTGTGAACTTGAGAGATTTTCTGGGCTCTTTTAGGAATTGGCCATATCACTAAAATACAGCTCTGTTTGGTGCAGGAGCTGACTTTAAGTTGAAAAAATGGGATCGGATTTTCATTCAATCTGATCAGCAGGCACCCTTCCAAACAAGAAACATTTACCAAAGCAGTGTCCAGTTGAAAGAAATATTTTTGAAATCTGAAATCAGCTGGAAAAAGCTTAGGGGTTGCTTTCTCCTTTAACTAAAAGCTTGAATAAATTCATTACATTCATTACAGTTACACCTCCAGCTCAGTCATGGAAAGAACAAACATATTGTCAAGGATTAAACATTTGAATTTGTTACTGTTCATAATTCTCATAACTATTAGATTGAATTCCCTCCTCATTAGCTTATTTGGAAAGACTAGTCCTGTTGTGGGTACAAAGGGACATACTTATTACTTGATAGTTTGTACAAGTTAAATATCTGCAGGGACTTGCAGCAAGGTTGAATTGTGTGACTAACTGTTTTGTGCACAACAGTTTGTCCGGATTGATATTTAGTATTTTAGCACTTTTACAGATTTTTTTAAAAAAATTATTTTGCCCTCATGTTTACCTAGCTCATAACCTCTATGCATATTTGTGTTTTCCCCAAAGACAAGGAATCCCCAGACTGCAAGGACTTGTTGATTTTGGGACCAGTTATGTACTGTATATCTTTTGTGTAATATTATTGTTAAACCCTCTCCTATTAATGGTGGTTATGACTCTCCATATGAATTCCTCTTTGTTTACAAAAATAGGCCACTTTATTCAAAAGTCTGTACCCACAACTGTCAAATGAAGCAATTCCCTGACCATGTTAAGCCAACTTTGGAATCAGATATATATGTAATGAATTGGTCATATTCAAGTCTAAATTATTGTATGTCTTAATAAGCTGAAATATGACCTAATTTACTGTATGGCATACATAACTTTGACTTTGTTTTTAACCTGTTCTCTAAACCAGTAATGTTTGACAGAAACATGGCCTGTGAAATTCTTAATTACCTGCACTGTCAGTTATGCGCTGGGAAATATGTTATTTAATGTATTTTTATTTTAACAATTGTGACTGTGTGGGGGTTTGATTCTATTGGCACAGACTGCAAATTCAGGATTATTTTATAATATAAATGTCTAATAATTGTAGGGGCTAAGATTGAGAAGCACCAGAAATGTTTTGTATGAAGAAATGCTATTATTATTATTAGATATTGTGATGCTATACGTGGAGTTGAATAAATAATATTTTTTCTTTACTAACTGTATCTCTCCTTCCAGTGGTGTGTAGTGACATTTAAAATGTTAAGCATAAAATTACTATTCATAATATAACAAGTGTACACAATGCACAGTCAACAAAGTGGAGTTGAATGGTTTATAGTTAACAAGTAGCTCACAACACTAAGAACCAAACAGAAAACAGATAGCTAGCTGAATTAAGAGCTACCTAAAATCTAGGTATGTCACATGTCTCGAGATGTTCTTCAGAAATCAACCAATGAGATGTGAGATTCTGACCTCTCAGTAAAGGTCATGTTATATCATGTTGTAAGTCTGAGCGGCTAGCTGCTGTGCAGCTGGAGATCCCTGAGGCATGCTGGTTAGTGACTGTGACCATGCTGCATTTAACTTGCTGCCAGACAGACTGCAAGTGCATGCTGTTTCCAAATTGTGTGACATCTCTATAATGCACACATAAGCATCTCAGGAGGTTCCCATGTCAAAGCAGATAAAGGGATTTATTCAGGTTCATGTTCATTGCTGATTTTTATTTAGATTCACACTTCCTCATATTGCATCAAGGTAGCATATTAATGTACATAGAAAGATATGAGACAGCAAATACCAAATATAACAGTATGAAGGAAGACAGCACACAATTACACTTGATGATTTCAGCATGAGTGGAAGTAGATTTGGGGAATTTACTCATTAGTAAATACATTATTGTTTTGACTTGGTGATATATTCCCCCTCTTTCCTTAGAGGCAAAAGCATGTTTAACATGTGTAAAATAGATTATACTCCACCACAGTTCCATTGTGCCTCACAAAAAATAAATATTGCCTGAAAAATGAGCTTGAATCCTTTTAACAGAATTCTGAAAGCATGTGTTGTTGACAGGCAATAAAAATTTAAAATGGTATCATGGACATTTATAAATATAAATTAGAGTAAAGATAGATAATTTATTTGAAATGACAGATCATGACTGGACAAATATCTAAAATGTTCTCATGTTTACCAGATACACAATATCACCCCCTTGTGGACATAAGTCTACATTGCTAAACACATCCTGAAAAAATATGTGACATGTTCACCCAAATACAAAATAAAATTTTCTCAAAACATGACAAACAATGAGTTTACTTTTGTTTTCAAATGGGTAAAGTGCATAAGAGTTCCCACAATTTCATATGAAAGTGCAAATTTCCTAATTTCCCTTAGGCAATGTGAATTCCAGTCAATGACTTTGGTAAACGATTACTGTATATGTCCTACACCTGTTTCTTTACATAAGCACAGAAAATGTCAGTGACCTCCAGACATTCATATACAAAAGTGTCTAAAAACCATGATTCCTTAAAAATATACGACTATATTTTTTAAAGCTTTGTGAGTTAAATAATGGGTAGCTCACCTAAATTAATATTTTTCATAAATGGGGACTGTAGGTTCTCATTCAAGTAATCACAAGGGAACACATTTTATACAGGTCACCAAATACATTGGATTGCCTGGTTTGTCATTTCTATACTGTCTGTCATGACATTTACTGCAAAGAGGTGCTAAGAAATATATGCATTTAGTTTCTTGGCAGAAATAGTCCTGGTTGATAAAGCAATTTTGGGAAAACTTTTGGGTCCTGCTATTGTCAATATTAGAATGCCTTTTCTGTGTGTCCCTTAAGCAGAGACTGAATTCAGTCCTGCCATTCAGAATCTCATTGGAAATAGCAGAGATTCTTCCTCGCCTTTACAAGGTCCTTGTCTAGGTCCCTATTGCTTGATCGCTGTACATCGCAATGCTACATATGGTTAGTTCACAATCCTGCAGAAGAGGGCGCTAGAGAGCAGAAAGACGGAAAACTTTAAACTACCAAAATCTATACTTTTCCCCAAAGTGCAAGAGAATTGTTGCCCTACCAATGTTTGCCTGTCCTGAGATTCTAACACAAACACAAGATTTACAACTGGATGTATATGTGCATGTATTTTTGTCCTTACACTGGAATTAAATTTAACTATAGTCATTGAACATTCAACAAGAAATGCTCCGCCAAAAATGCAAACTATCATATTGCAATTTAAATTACATGTATGCGACTGTATTCAGTATTTAATACCAACATTTTAAAAATGTAAAAACAGATTTACTTTTGAGATGTTTCTATTTTTCATTCAAGCCATATCGGCTCATACATTACTGTTGCATTCGCTCTTTGTGTACAGTACAGCATTTTGTAAGAGGGTGAGTTCATCAGAAGATCAAAGCTAAGAATTGTATGTAATTCAATAGTATGAACTATGGCACATTTAGGTGTGACAATACTTAATTAACTGTAAATCACAGCTGGGAATAATCCTTACAGCTTGATTCTGAACAGAAGAAATAGGACGGATATCAAGGCCAAGAAGTGAACTCAACATTCTTTGAGAAGAAGAAAGCATTGCAATTAATCTGCTCTAAGCTATGTGTCATACTGGCACAGTTTGGAGAAGCTTTGCACTACTAGCGTATGGTGTTTTGTAAGAAGTAAGAAAATCTCTGTACACTAGTTCTGCATACAGAATAAAATAAAAATTATAAAAAGGTGATGATTCCATCAATATCAACACCAGCTCCCAATTTAAGCCTGTAGAAGCACAACACAAAGCAAAGCCGCTTTAAAGCAGAGGCAATTCAGTAAGAGTTTGGGTAGTAATGGGAGAGTGAGGCTTTCTGCATACCACAATGAAAGGTGTCACCTTATTCTTTAAGTGACTCAGTGACTGGAACCAATCAGAATAGTTAATGTTGTTCAGTGCAAAATGTTCTGATTGGTTCACACAAGCCTGACAGCATACTCAAAAGCTCTACCCATTATTATTTGCATGAAGCCACTTTGCTTCCCTCATTGAAAATGTATATATTGTAATATACTGCAATTACAGAAAATAACAATGAATTTATTCCACAGCCATATATTTCTTCATATATTGCAACGTACTGAAAACTGCAACTGTTTGTAATTATTTTTAGCTGTTGTAAACAGTGATTATACATTGAGCTGGAGCACAGTTTAAGCCAATAAGCATCCAGGACTGGTAATATTCCTTTTCTACTTGCCTATATATTTTGAAGGGCTGGAATATATGAATAATACTTTGTTTCAATACATTTCAATATACAACATTTCCATAAGGGGTATCTGTACTGGTGAGCAGAGCTAGGTCGCCTCTTCGCTAAGAGGGCGGTAGGTTTCGTTCTCTCCCCGTGCGCTGTGCACAGCACGTCTGATCGGGGAGAGGAGGAGCCGGAGCAGAGCCAGGCTGGCCCGCACCAGCAGACGGAGCAGCAGGAAGGCGAAGGGCACTGTAATCTCCATCAGGTGGAAGATTGGGGCGCTGAAACGGGTGAGGAAGCAGGTGAGGACGAAGGTGCCCAGAGCCACACAGGGGTAGAGCGCCAGCTTGGCAAACATGAAGGCGTGGTCGCGCCCGGAGTAGCGGACGTAGGGGTGGAGCGCTGCCCGCTCGCCGAAGAGGGCGGCCACCCAGATGGCCAGCTGGAAGACGCCAGCGAGGAAGATGATGGAACAACTGATCTGGATGGCCTCCAGCTCGTTGCGGGAGTTGTGGGGGAACTCATGGGTCAGCTGATAGGCCAGTGGAAGGCCGCCCACGAACGCCAGGGAGAACGTGTTCAGTAGGCCCATGAGGCGGGTGGTCTTGGTAACATGGAGGAAGAGGGAATGGTGAACGAACCACAGCAGGCCCACAGTGGCGAAGGAGCCGAAGTAGGCCAGGAATTCTGGACCAAATTCTTGCAGGGCCTCCACCAGCCTACCATTGAACTTCTCCTGGACCACCTTGGGGTCAGGGACATTGTCTTCACTGCACACACAGCACAGACCACAAGCATCACAGGGGTTAGTAAGATCATCCAAATCTGTCCCATTCAAAGTCAAAACTACTGCCCTTATTATTCCCCAAAATGTTATTAGTGAGTGACAGCAAGCAAAGATCTTGACGAGAAAAAGTTTGGACTTCTCATTCCAGACAAAGCACATTCAAAGTGCTAATGACAAAAAGGACTATTTACTACCCTTGATGATGTATAATTCATATATTTTAATTATCAGGTCTGGAGTTTGGAGAGAAATGGAGAGGTCCCGAGAGAACATTCTGGGCTTCTGTTACCGTTACACTTTGCATAAAGGCATGCAAATGTGCAAGCTTTCACTTGAATGGTCACTTTACAGCTGAACTGTTCCATTCCCACAAAGACTACCACTTGGTCCAACTCTGGCATCTCAAATGTAAAAATGACGTGAGAAAACCCACCATATGTCCAAAATGAGGAGAGTGGCCACGATGGCGTACACTCCGTCGCTGAAGGCTTCCACTCGCTCCTTGCTGAGGGGCTCGTTTGGGTGGTAGGAGTACAGAAGGATGGCGTCAGGCGAGTCTTCCTGCTGACCTGAGAAGCACAAATGCTCTAATGAGCACAACAGAGCTTCTTAAATCTAAGTTATCCTGACCACAAAATGTATTTTCAATTATCTATCTTACGAGATATATAAAGAAAGCTAAAACAAACCGCACAAAAGCTTTACTGGCTCTTACCAGTGGCTTTTCTGCAACACCATTTCACAGACTGAGAGATGTAGGGAAGGAATACAACAATTGCTAGCAATACGTATGACTGCAAGACAAGAATAGAACATGTATCCAGTACAAATTAAAGAGCAGGCACGGCCCAGAACAAAGCCTCTTGAGAACTATAAAATATTGTACAATAAAATCATTTTGATAAAAGCACACATGCAAAGAATTATGCAAGGTGAAGAATAATCCCTGCTTAATTTTTTTTTTATTTTTTGATAAATCCTCCATGAGTAAGTTCAATGATTTAAAAACTATACTGATGGATTTTCACTTTAAATAAATAAAACTATCATAACAACCTCACTTACCAGGGGAGTGAAAATAAAGGAAAAAATAATTGCTATCAGGCACAATATTGGCACCCTAAAAATAACCTTCAGGATGTGCCACTTGTAGAAGTCCTGATTGTCGGACATTTGTATCTGATCGTTCAGCAGGAAGGGATGGCTGAATCCATACACCACAATAACAGCCTGTGGAAAGGAAGGAGGAGCGCAGTCATGCTAATGTAGCACTAGCATGAAGTCAAATGCAGGAGCCATAGAACAGGGCCAGAATATGATGCCTTACCTGTATCATTCCAATGACAATGACACAAGCACAAAAGAGAAGTATTCCCAGGATGTTTTCTGGGAATGTTGCCATCAAAGAGAACTGCAGCAGAGAAAAGACCAAACGCAGACATTAATAAGATACCAAACACTGTGGCCCCCCTGGACTGGAGGAGTTGTTAGTCCCTCACTGTTGCTCATTTACTCTCTAATTTCCCAGTTACTGAGTCTGACTCACACACTCCTGATCTCCCACTTTGAGATTATTTCATCACACCATACATACACTTTCTCAAGGCTGTTGTTTAACTTTAAGCTATATGGCACTATGAGGTTAAAGGTGGCTTGGGCTAGGTTGGTTAACTAAATCAGACATCTGAAATGCAGATAATTGGTCAGAAATATAGTATGCTTTCTCATTTCACCCATGTAATTGATGGCCATGGTTCTGTGTCATGAGAACCCACATTTATTAAGGAGCCCAATTATTGCCTATCTTTCCACTGTGTTCTGTAAAGTTTGCACGTCATGGCAAAGTGAAGCAAAGAAGTCTTTTTATATGAGTACACTTTATCATTTAAGTGTAAAATGCACTGCACTTTGAACTATACGGCAGAGCACTGCTATACAAACAGGAACAGATGTGACCACACCAGGCCTCTAAAGATATCACACTATTGAAGATATTTCAATCTTTCTGTTCTCTAGCTGCATTTTGTTAGGACAGCATCTGAACTGCCTTAGCTTGGTATATGGCACTGAATGTGTTCGCCTACAGCATCGAAAGGAGTCATACTTTGATACGAGACAGGAATGAGTATGTGCAATGAAATCACAAATATGTAACCATACTCCAAAGTATTTTATTTACTGTTATTCACATTTGACTTTTATTCTTTTGTCCCTTCCTGTGGGTAAATTTGGCTTGCCTAGTATTGTAAGTATATATTTCCAACTCTTGGTTAAGGTTCCCCTTTTACCATTAACAAAACTAAAAAGCCAAACTGAGTCATACTCACAGTGTATGGGAGAAAGGTGATTAGCATCATGCAAGCCTGTGGGAGGGAGAGAGAAGGAGAGAGGAACCACGATATGCATACCCTGCAAATGCCTGTGGGCCAACATATCAGGCTGGTGAATGGAAAAATTAACATAATCCCCTCTAGGCCAAGTGCCCTTTTGCACAGTGGATATACTTCATACATTTCTGAGTCTGTAAATACAGTACTGTAAGCTTGAGCAATAATCCATGTGAATTTGTGTAGGGTTGCAAGGCCAAACAAATATACAAACAGTATTAAGGAAACTGTGCCATTCTAACATCTGAATATTAGATTTACCAGAAATACAATGCTGTAGCTTTTTGTTGTGTATTCAGCTTGCACTAAAAGTTTACATATTACTAGTGTTTTACACAATGATAGGATACAGTTATATATTTTATGAGGCATTCATGCAGTTGTATATTTTATAAGGTAATTCAGAGTCCTTGCTAAAGGCTGTCCCAGTTGGGTTTCAAGCATGCAACCACAAACCCCCAAGTCAACTTCCAACACTACTAATTTGGTTGTCAAGAGGGCTTTTTATTTATTTATCTTTGCACATTATCCATTTTAGACACCTGTTTTTCTAGCAGGTCGATGCTCAATGGGTCCAATGGCTGGGCTTGCCCACTGCTCCAAAAGTGCAACCTTTTTAGAATGAAAATCCCAGGATGACCTCAGCACTCACATATGGTTCCTCTGACTGGAATCCCTTTCTGACTAAATATACTGATGAGTAGAATAATGATTACTTTAAAAACTGTTTTTTTGTCAATTGTCACTGGAAAGCACACTGGTTATCAATGTAAATAACTGTTTCCTGTACATGAAACTTACTAGATTCAGCAGTGCAAGAAAGTCATCAATTCGCTCAATGACTTGAAACAACCTGCAGATCAACACACAAACAAAAAAAGGAAACACTATCTTCAGGACAAATCAAAATTAAAATGAATATATTTGCTTTTAACACAATGCATTGGATTATTGATTGTCCATGGCATGACAAGGTAAGCATGAAAGATAAAAACCAGGACTAAATCTGATAATATTCTAATAGTAATAACTGAACTGTAATTGTAGATATCTGTTGCTGTGGTCAGAGTTTTTCTTACCTGATGTGTGCAGCCCATGCCACAGTGACAATTAAAAATGTCATCAGGTACACAGCAATCTTTGTAGTAAGAAGCTGTTGCAAGCTCTCCTTCAGTTCCTGATTTACAAAAGAAAAAGTAAATGAAATTGAAAAAGGTTTAAAAGGACAGAACCATGCTCTAGCACAGTGTTTTTATTATTGTTATTATTATTATTTATAAAGCATGAATTACCTCATCATCTTCAAGTTTAGTATGCGCTACAGGTAAAATCTGAAAAAGACCATTGTGATGCAAGATGAATCGTCAAGTTGACATTGCAAAGCACATAGCTTTTATCTGAAATAAAATATAATATTTGACTAATCGTATTTCCAAATTGTTGTACATGACGACGGTCCACGTGCATACTGTGGCATCTGATGATAGACATTAGCGACTTGGATTCAAGGGCTGAAATGCCTCGTCACGCAACAGGTGCATCTAATCATTTCATTTAGCCTATTTTTTCCCTTGTGACGTATATACAACTTGCAAAAGGATCTCTGTAGATATATGTTTTAAAGCGAAATCCATCCATTGTCCTGCTAACAAGCACGTATCGTCATGTTTGTAAGCTGGCGTGGGGACAAGAATTAAACGACAGTTGTCTCCTACCATAACAGTTGCTATTATAGAAATCAGTGCATCACTGTATGCTAGAAGACGATGCGAGGACTGCGTGCTACTGTTTCCCTCCCGGTCCGATGGCGTGAGGCTTTCCAGAAATGAATGGGTATGACTTGTTCTATTCCAGTTTTTTTCCGTTTCTTCCTCAGCTTTACATTCGTTGATTTCATCGCTGTTCTCTGCCATAGCGTCTACTGAGAGCAGACCGGAATAAGTCAACATTCATACATTCATATTTGCAGACAAACGCACTGAACACTTTTGTTATCAGCAGCGCTGGTTGATTCAGAAACAGGGAAGTGAGATTCCTGGAGGAAATGACACAATAAAAGCGTTGTGATTTTCATTTTAAAGAGGCAGGTAAATTATTAGCGAATGCAATGTGCCTCAGTATCAATGTTAAAATGTTTGTGCCCTAAGCATATTGCTATATTGGGCCACTTTGCCACTTTATGGTACTGCTACGCCTACCATTACAAGGACTGCACAGTGACTGGTATAGGCTGCTACTACTTCCAGCCTGCTAATTCTATCACTACTTCTGCCGCTACAACCAATTTCACTATTACTGTGACAACGGCTATGTCTTCATCTTACTACAGCAACTATTACTACTGCTGCATTTGCTACTAGTATTGTTACTACTTTTATGACAGTAATGATTATCAGTATGTTGTCTGAGCTGGACCTGTTATCTGCCAGTAGCTCTTATTGCATTACTTGTCAATCACTTACAATATGCATCACTTATTTTGTTTTGCTGTTTTTAGACAGCAGCAAAAATATGCCAAAGAGCATTGTGGCTATTGTTAGATATGACTCAGGAAATGAAACTAGTGATGAGGAAGCGTTTCAGATTAGTAACTGAATAGAAGTGACAATATCACCCTTGCCACTTATTTTTATTTATTCTTTTCATTTTTCAAAGCCATTAAGTATGAGGCCATGGGTATGAGGAGAGTGCCCACACATTTGGGATTATTAAGCTTTGGCAAAATGAGATGACCACTGTTTTTGCCTCATAAGACACATAATAATCGCCTTGTGAAAGCAATTTTTTTTTTTTTTAAAATTATGTTTCTGACCTTCAGAAGACAGAAACAAATTTTCAGTAATGTGTACTAGTCACTTTCTGACCTGATAAACAATTTCCCCACCATATTTCACTGGTATGCATTATTTCAGTGTGCCTTGTTTTGCTTTAACTTAAGCATTATGTTGTACAACATTCACTTCAAAGGACCTTTGAACACTGTAAATATACGAACAGGGAAGGGGAGAAACTGGACTCAGGAAAAGTGGGGCTCCTGTCAGACAGCCTCAAACAAAATATAATCTAAATGCAGATTCTTGGGATCAAGGGGAAATAATGAATTGTGTAAAAGTGTACAATTACCATTAGAGGGTGCTGTTCTCATGAAGAAGTCTGTTCGAAAGAGAAAGGCTGTACAGGAAAGAGACTGATCTTTGATTAAAGGTCTGGACCTTGGTGGTGTAGTAACATTTTGAGTGCTTATATAAGGTATACAGCAAACTTGTTAACCCTGAATTTTAAATAAATAAATAATCATTAGACTGTCAACAGAAAAAAATGCTTTGGATAAAAAAACTAGGCAAGGACCTGAAAGTACAAATAAATTAGGCACAAGATGTTTGAGAGATCTAGGGTAGGACAAAATTACTGCACAAATAAGTCTCTGGGAAGGATATAGCCAATATGAGTCTTGAGTTGGTACACTGTCATTGTATTTAGAAATGAGCAATTTTATCTCAAATGCCAAAAATGTAATTTAGCGAACCAACAAACAAATAAATACATAAACTGAATCAGTGGTGAAAGGGGTACAGTCTCTGCCATGCAGATCATCCTGGACAGGTGTCTTATCTCTAACCATTACCATTCCTCAGACTAGATTGGAAACCGCTACTGTAGTGTTTGAAGTTAATCATTATGGGGGCCAAGGATAATCAGGTGGTGATTGGATTCTGCTTTATAGAATGGATTGGGGAATCCCTGCAGAGACGGACAGATGGAATGAGAGGTGCCTCTGCTTCCCTCGTGTAGCTAAAGTTGGGGGGCCGGGGTTTCGCAGCAAACCCCTGGGACAGACCATGCTGTCTGAAAGCAGTTCGGAAGCACGGTCCAGCGCAGACATCGCCTCGGGCCGCACCGTTGGCGGCGTACCTTAACGACATCTCAAGGCGAGGCTCTATGAAGGCTCCGCGGTGTGCAGGGGGGATGGGGGGTATTTTGCTCATTTAGCATGAGACCATAAGACTGCTGCTGTTTCTCTTAGCTTTGTTTAAATAAACATACAGACAAAATAGCATTTTTACAGTCTTGGGATGGGACAATAGACTGATTCATAAACAGACACTCTGCCAGCCAGACAGATAGATGGTAGGTAGGTAGGCAGATATAGATTTGATATAGAACATAATATCTACTTATTCCAAACAATGCCATCGGACTCAATTTACCTCTGCAGAGATTCCAAGCAGCACATCATAAACAAAACAATCTACATACAATTTCACGTTGTAGTGATTGTATCGAAGGCAGGTGGGCCAACCCCCTCTCCTTTCCCACCCCCACCCCCCCATCTCCATGCAAATGCACAGTGCCACCTCTGAAATTACAAATATCTTTTTGTTTTGTCATGGTCCCTCACAGTTATACTTTAGGACCGGAGCTCAGCAATTCAGATTCAATCAGAAGGGGTTTGTGTTCTTTTTTACAAAGAGCCTTATTATTAGTCCCATTACTGCCATGCCAACCAATCAAGACATGAAAGGGCAAACTATTATTCACCAAGAGAGGCCCTTGCTAGCGCCCCCTTTTACTGTTTCACAAGAGCGCTAATAAAAGAGAGGGAGAGGGAATTGTAGCCTAGCAACTAATAGCTGCCAACTCCCACCCTCCAATATAAATTGCTACTCAACAAGTCAAACAAGAAAATTTGGAGTAGCCAGGCAACTCAACAATGTCTTCACGTGTCCACTTTTCCCTGAACCATGGAAATTTGGCTCAGAGCCTGATATTGTGGTGTTTGCATCGTCCTTGCTCAACAATACGAATGAGCTGAACATGACTTTGTTCTTGTCTGAGGTTTCAAACAAAACATTGCCAAATAGACTGTGCTGGCATTTCAACTTGTGAAAATGTTTAGCTCTCTCCTGAAAATTGGTGAGTGCTACATATGTGTGTGTGTGTGTGTGTGTGTATATATATGTATATATAAAAAATATATATATATATATATATATATATATATATATATATATATATATATATATATATATATATATATATATATATATATACATACATATGTACCACTCACCAATTTTCAGGAGAGAGCTAAACATTTTCACAAGCTGAAAACTCTTGTTTCTAGCCATACTGCCACATTCTGTTTTGTACTTTATACTCTTTTGCAGGACACTACAGTCCCATGGTTCAAACACGTTTTATTTTCATGCCTACTTTCTAGTCTATAGCTGCTGAAATACCTGTGCAAATATGATCCTGCTATGCTGTGAATTACATGAAGCTGTATATGAGGAGTTATAAGTCTTTGTATTTTAGCCCAGGACAAGTTTAAAGTGACAGCGTTTAACAGTTTCAATTAGCACTGGAATACAAATTACATCATTAAGATCATGTGGTTTTAAAGGTCCTAATGTTCTACCCCTGCATTTATTAAATAGGAAATGTGCAGATAAATAAAACAGATGAGATATTAAGGTGCATTCTCCTAACACAAGAATAAACTCTCAATGTAGTGGCTTTTGGATAAACTCACAGAACCCTCAGTATAAAATCAAGTCATCCATCGTTCCAAAACAACAAATGTATGTGGCAGTATTTTAAATATTTAATTAGGAATTCAAACTGACTAGGAATTCATAGCTGACTAGTCTTTTGAAGTTATTCATCTCAGCAGTGTAAAGAAATGGCATTTTAAAAAATATGCCATGCTTTTAAAATATGCTACACTTGCAATTTATGATACAGTAACGTTAAAATTAGTCATCATATCTCATATCACTGAGCAGCACATCATCATCACACTCTAACCCAATCATTCTCTAACTTAATTAGCTAATTTGTTTTTACCCTTTGAGTCGAAGTCCATGCTATATCAACCAGGACGAATGCTGCCTCGCTAGGCACTTGTAATGCCATCTAGCCAAGATTCTGACAAATTACAAATTTTATCCTCTTAACCTGAGACACATTTGACCAAAACGTACTGAATGTCAGAAAATTCTGATACCATACAGTTTTTAAAAAAGAAGTATCAAAAAAGTACTGAAGTTTCAGTATACCGTGCAACACTACTAAGGACTACCTCTCTTTTGCCAAAGTGGAAAAGGGTGAGACAAATGTCATAGATGTGTCACACAAGATGAGTCCCACAAGATGCTATCACATCAGATTATGAAGCGGATCTGCTTAACACTATCTCACACATAGCTGGAGATCCAGTTTACTTTCTCTTCAAAACTTCAATGAAACTTGACCAGTGAATACCAAAATCCAGACAATTTTGAAAACCCGGTATGAAAGGCCCTTGCTATTGGAGAGGAGAGGAGGTACTGAAGCAATGAGCTCATGGGAATTTGGCACCACTCGCCCTGTCCCAATGGGATTAGGAGAGCGGGAGGCATAGAGCGAGGGGAGTCCAAGGCATTTTATTAATTCCCAGAAGTATTTTAGAGAGCCTGCCATGCACAAGAAGAGAACCTGAAGTGTAAGTAAGTGTCTGGCAGAACTTCAGCTAAGTGAACGTACCTGCTGTAGTGAGAAAACTTCACTGGAACCTCAAGGGAGTCTTCCTTCAGTTCTAAGACTGTTTCCAACCTTTTATCTGCTTTGATCAGATGTGCTGTTTGTGTTCAGGTTTGTTTCCAATGCTAATCAATGGTGACAGTGAGAAGTCAGGTATGCATACTGCATATTCCACAGGGAAATCGGTCTTTGTATTTGTTGTTTATACAATCAGTTTATTGATCCATTGAAATGAAAACAAATCAAGTATTTTCACAGTTTTTGCTTTTCTACAGATGTACTGTTTTACTAAAAAGCTGAACAGCTGTCCAGATGGCTGTTTAGTAATGTGGGCTTCTTAGTGGTGTGCCAGGTGTGCTTGGGTAGGCCTACTAGGTGGACCTCTGGTATGGACAGAAACATGGCTCTTGTCCTCTCTGTTAGAGTTTGTTATGGAGCTGGGCTTGTAACATTCAACTGCGGGTTCAATACCCAGGCAGTGTTCTGCGTATGTAACCTTTGAGCAAAGACTTCGTCTTAGTACCTACTTTAAATGTACACCTGTAAAAATGTTAGCTGTGTCACTCTTGTTATGGGTTCCTGTTGAATGACACAATATAGATGTGATGATATCAAAGCACGCACTGACTGGACAACCAGTTATGGCATTTTACTTTAGAAAACAGTGGTTTTTTATTGGTTAATTCCAGTAAGTGATGTATAGCATGTGATATCTCCAGCTATTACGGGATTGATGATAACTCATTCACCTAACACTACTCTCCAACACACTGCTGTCCCCATTCTGTTCTTCCCACATGCAGGCATACCCAACGCTAAACTAATATTAGTCACTGAAGTCAAGCTACACATGTATCCATTATCTCATACCATTGTTACTTGAGGTTTGCTGCAACAGAATATGTGTGTTGTCAGCTTTTTACTTTGTTCAGCAAGAATGTATACTCTTCATAACCCAAATTTTATCTTCTTCAAGCAGCATTAGTTTTCATTTGGTTGATCTGTATCAGGGACAATAGAAATAGCACAAACCCATGTAGGAATTTGTTTTTCAGGAAAAAATACTTTTATCCCTTAAAAAATTGTGTGTCTGTAAGTCACTTGGTTTGCAGCTACCATCCCACGGTTGAAGGTTTTGATTATTCCATTTTTAGCCTCATGATTTTCAGTGGGCAAAGACATTTTATTTGTGTCAATGTTTGCCTTTGTTTGCCTTCTGCCTTTGGAAAAAAGAATAAGCCTTCCAGTAGACAGACACTGATAAAGAAAGCGCATTAACTTTCACTGTGACCTTATTCAACTATATGGAATCTAAATGATGCTGCCGACTACGCTCAAAGTGAAGCTGCAGAAGTGAGAGGGCAGAAGTTGAGATGGCAATACTGAATGGAAAATTGTTTGCAAAAAACCTTTGGGTGGGAGAGAGAAGAGATTACACTATGAGATTAGATAAAGAACTGGCAAGGAAGCACAAGTCTATTTTCCTGGATGATTTTAATGACTCATATTGAAGGCACAAAATGGAAGCTGATTAATTTAAACATTGCATTTCTAATGTGAGATGTTCTCTATGATTTGATCTCAAATCCGAAGTGTGTTCATGTTAACTGTGGTAGTTAGCCCAGCAAAGCAGTGCATAATTGGCCACTGCATTGCCCTGGGACTATGGGTTGGTAGTTCTGCCTCACTGCATAAAAACAGCTTCTCTAGTAGGTATGGGATTTGCAGTCTGCCTGCAGCAGCTGGTTGTGGAGAGTACTCCTTTGATGCATATATAGCTCCACCTGCCTGTGGAGTGCGTTGTAGGTGGTGTCACATGTAGGGAGGAGACTGTCACTTGGCTGTCCTCTTCTTAGAGATATTGTAGTGAGAGAAGACATATTGATGATTGACCTAATGTTAGAATAAATTCAAGTTTGGTTAAAAGAAAAAACTATATGGGATAAAACATGCAATTGAAATGAATAAACCAATATGTGGGAGTGGGTGCTCTACATTGCTGATGTATGGAGTTAAATGCAAGCCAGAGCTCAGCTTTTAGGCTGTATTTAAACTTCCTGTGATTGGCCTGAAGAGGCCTCTGTTTCTGTCCCTTGATGGAGGGAGGCAGTCAGAGAGTGATGACTGAACACTGACTGTTCCCTCTGTGAAGACAGAGAGTGATGATTCCAAAGGGAACAAAAACCATTCCAAAGGTGACTTTGCCTAATAAAAAAATCTATACGTAAGACAGGATTTCACTTCGCTGAAGGGGCACATTCATCAAAGAAAGCCGCGTTCGTCTTCAGGGCCTGATTTGTTAAAGCCACAAAGCTCTGAAATGAGATATGGCACATTAGAAATATAAAAACTAAATTAACATACAGTAATGGAGATGAAATAACAATTGAGGCATTAACATTAAAATGCAAATGCTTGTGAACATATTTCCATACACGGATGCATACAACGCCCAAAGACAAAAAAAAAAAAAAAACAACATACAGGAAAGAAATGATCAGGAATTACAATAAATTACTTCAGGGCAGAAGGCATAAAAACACTTTATCTTCTTTTTTTACTGTACATAATACCAAAAAGCACACAGTCCTTTGAACATGGAGAAGAATGCCTAATTCTGTTATGGGCAATTGTGTATAAATAATGTTTATCCATAAAGCTCCACATTATAGCTTAATTTATCTGGGAGATGATTAACTCAATTCCGTTTTAAATGAAATTAATCACTATTTTCTCTGTCTAGCCTTGTGGTTATATAGGGGCCTCGTACCACACACAGACTGAAGAATGTGGGATTTCATAATGTAGTCCATATTTACCATCACTCATTTTGTCTAAATCCATCTTCGTTCAGAAGGCTGAATGCCAGGATTCCATAACAAAGCCTTCACTGTAAATTCCAGGATAAACAGAACTGCATTATGTGTAACCGAACAGAGAAGTCCTATAACACAATGGTTGACTTGACTGTTTACTGCCACAGCACAATCTTTATATCAGTAAATGGTTTCATATCAGTTTTTTCTGTTACAGTGAAACAGTATTTTATGAGTTTCAAATTAAAAATCATGTCCATAGATAACAACTAATTACATACAAGCCAATTAGCTTATTGATAAATCACATTAATAAACCTGCAACATCTATACATCATTAACAATATAACATTACATCGCAATGAAGCTGTAAACTTGCACTTATCCATAGAATAACGAGTGGCAAAATCAGTTTTTTGATTACAGAACCTTTGCAAGGAGTAGTATTTATGAAATTGTGGAAGAGCATAGAAATGTTATTAGAGAAAAGATAGTGTTCTCATTTTAAGATGAGTACATTTGTCTAGATACTTCATGGTGAATGGCTCTTTTCAGGCTGTAATGTAGATCAAAGAGAGATTCATCAAAATACTTGGCTTTTTCCACCTCTCATAGTAAAAGAGTGTAACGTGAATATAAATTCCTGGTCGTGAGGCCCATTGGAGGGAGCGCTGGCAAGTTTTGCTAATGCTTTGCTTATAAGGAGAAATGTAATTAGCCGGGTTGATCATCGAGTTATTGAAAATATTAACACTGAGTAGCACAAAAAAAGTCTCCACAGGGGAATAGCTGGCTTTAATTTATGATCAAGTGAACATCATTAACATTTTACACATTTTAATAGATTGTTGACTTAATGATTTAGAAAGCCAATTTGTTAGGGTGTCTGAACTCAATTCAGGCTCAAACCGTCCTCCTGCATAAACCGTAGCATGAGTGTGGTGTTCCACTGAGCGGTTATTCTATGCTTGCTGTGGCATGTGAAGAGGTGAAAGCCAGGTGCCTTGTTGATGGCACTCTTACCTCTTGGTGGGCACTATATTTGTCCACAGGGCTGTGAGACCATCCGTATGTGTCAACGGGCATACGATGGAGACATCAGGAGGAGGGTGTGTTTTCGCACCATGAGTTTCAATAATGTCATACTCCTCTGATAAGTCAAAACAACTGAAAACCAATTTTTGCAGTCACCGAAAGCCTTTACTTGAGGTCCATTTTTATGCACGGCATGGAAACTGCACCCTTGTAAAGATTAAAATATCTCTGAATACACACCCATTTTGACCTGTGAGATTCACAGACATACTTTAACCCAATGAGGCGTGATGTAAACTTGGCTTGATTAATAGTCTCCAGTTAGTGACTCATTGAAACCATTTTTATAAATTGCTTAGGAAATTACTAAGGGGTACTTTTAGCCTGTGCTAAACTTGCCATCGCCAAGTCATCTGTAACAGCTCCACCCCATACCACTGTGTTTTGAAATAAAACAACATTTGCTACAATGGGATGTTTTGAGAAGTAACCATGGTGAAAGCAGCTGCATGCGAAATGCATTAACCTTTCTCTATATGTTATATTTGAAATTAATCTCTCAGATATTATTGTGACACAAACATGTAATGTGACAGTATCTAAGCGTTTATCAAAAATGCAACAGGACAGAAAACAATCGTTGTCTCTAAGCAGCACATCTGGATATTGTTTGGACCAGTCATGGTTGGAATGGACCACATCTCCATACATACGATACGTTACTGAATTCCTTGTACTGTTGGACTCCAACAAACTGCATTCTTCTTAAGTTTCTCCTAAATGAACAGGGCATAACAGTTACAGAGCACATCATCTCTTAACACACAGTGAGCATGGCATAATGCATTATAAGGTGCACTGAGGAGATGTTATATCACCTAGACAATGTTGCTGATGATGGCACAATATCGGTCATTTCACACACCATTAGGGCATGATTTTGACCCAGGTACAGGCAAGTAAGATTTATTTTGCATTGCCACATGGAATCTGAATATGTAAATCACATGAAATTTGCGATTTTAAGTAATGCCTTATTTCACAAAATCTGCGGCCAGTGTGATCAAGGCACTCACTCTAGGGTCATGCATTGATGTGCATTTGGAATTCATATTTTGCCCTGGAATTCCCCAGGGAGAGAGGGCTTCAATTAGCAGGATATCCTCCACTGCTTGATGTAAGTCCCTCTGGTCTGTGATGCACCTTCAATCTCCCTCTACCAGTTGTACAAGTTTCAAGTCTTTCGGCATGTTGTAATATTAGCTGTGGTGGCGTAGCTAGTGGACTGCAGCATGGAAAATTAACATTTGCCTGACTTCATGCATTTCTAATGATGCCCACGCTACCCCGTGCCAAGTTAACAGAGGATGTTGCACCAAAGATATGAGCCTCCAGTTGCGATTAACTATTCCAAGCTCTGGCCAAACCACATTAT
This sequence comes from Albula goreensis, assembly GCA_022829145.1. Taxonomy (NCBI): domain Eukaryota; kingdom Metazoa; phylum Chordata; class Actinopteri; order Albuliformes; family Albulidae; genus Albula; species Albula goreensis. The sequence goes on from CM040744.1 coordinate 13,525,699, forward strand.
ATAGGTATGTTTTATAATTCAAGATTCCCAAGGGCAAATACGTTCCTAGATTGCATGAACAGTTAAAGGAGGTTTGTCAGTAAAATGAGCAAATCTTACATGTATATGAGGCAGATGTGTTGTAGATCTTTGGTTTGACTTAGATACTGTTCTTCAGTGAAGCAGATCACTGACACTATAAAAGCCTCATGGACCTTGTGGAACTGAAGGGAGTCAGTCCCAGCCATAGGCCAGGGACAATGGAACCCTGTATCCAGCCCAGGTGAAACGTTATCAGGAGCAGTTGGAAGACAAGGCACAAGCCCACAGAAAAGGCCTAGGCCATATAGGAGGAGAGTAATAAGTGGAAGAAAAAAGAAAAGAAGAAGGTGACATGGTGAAACAATAAGACAAATGTCTATTTGGTGGTTCATACTCCTCAGTTGTTTGTTTGAAATGAGTAGATGTGCAGTAGATGTGAATATTTTGTATATTCCCAAACTCCAGTTGCTTAACTGGTACAGTCTACATTGTTGATGAATGTTTATACAGGGGATTTTTAATATGCCCTTGTATTAGTTGTGGTGTCAAAGGGCACTTGCACAAAAAATTCACAAAACACTAAAGAATGTATTCAGAAATGAGGCTTGACATAATCCTAATATTGGCTGTCAGCCAACCAACCGAGCCAATGAATTTCAGAGGGCAGAAGCCCAAAATATAAATTGATAGATGCGCTGGCTTTGTCATTTATTTATGATGGGTGGATCAGCTAGTGTTTGGATTTGACCTCAAACTCAGTATCCTCCCATACTCTGAGTGAGCCCTCTGCATAATCTCCCCTCTCCACAGATGGAGAGTGCTTTGGAGACCAGGCTGTTTGTTTGTTGTAACCACACAGGGAGAGCAGAGAGCAGCAATCTGAAAATGCTGACAAGTATGCTGGATCAGACTGGGTTATCAATCTATTATTAATTTCAATGACATGGTCTGCTTTCTAATAATGAGACTCTGAAGGCTTATATATGCTTAGCGATATAAATAAAAATATTAATAATACTTTTGAATATGAAGCTTGCATCCTATTTAAATTTTTATTATGCATAAGTAATACCTACCATATATTTTAATGCCCCAAGTATCTGTGTTGTTGATACAAGACACTCATCCTGAATGACCGTCTTTCAGTACACAATGTACCTGCTTAACAGTAAGGGTGTGACATTGCTGTTATCTTTTAAGCCATGTGAACAAATTAATGTAGGTACTGTGTATACCACTGCAATCTGTTATCCCCCAAACTGTAATCTAGCAACTGGAAGGAGTCTGAACTCTATTAGTCACCATGTAGTATATAATGTTATATGTGCCAAGCAGTAGGGATTTCACTGTCTAATATAGGGATGGGCAGTCCTGGTGTGTATGCAGGTTTTTTGCTGCTACCAATTACCCTTCCTCAATCAGCTAATTAACTTCATACACAAATGTCAATTCAGGCTATGATGTTAGATGTTAGACCACATTACCAACTAGGTTAAGCACATAATTAGGAACAGAAGCTAGAATAATATTTAGAAACAGGTATGGCCCTCCTTGTTAACCCCTGTTCTAATAGCACTGGTGAGAGGAGGGAGTTTTAACCCTTTCAGGAATGGTGCATTAAATATACTGTACATTGGGTTAAGGGATTTTAAGCCGTAATAGCATGGACATATGTGCTGATGGGAAGAGTCTGAGCTCCACCAGCAGAGCTGTAATTCTGTATGCCCCTCCTTTCACATCTGGGGAAACTCCATCAGAACCGAGGGGAACTCTGCTCCTTTGATCTTGCGCAGCTCCCAGCTGCCTGAGAGAGGACCATAACAGATGAGGTCCACTGCAGCCCGAGCCATGAGGACTCTGCTTCATGAGCGGCTCCACAGAAAGAGCTGTTACCGGCTCATGAAGTGTCCTGGATTCTGACAATGTGATACAGGTGACTTTTTAGCAGAGAGGGTCCTGCCATTTCCTGAGCTGTACAATACAGTTTAAACATGTTCATTGGCTTTGGCCCTGTCAAACCACTCTGACACATAGCCTATATATGATTCTGATGTGTTTTTGTCCTTGTGTGTCAAGCAGCTTTGAAGTCTCTATAATTGCAGAATTACACCAGCAGATCTCTGCTAAAATCAATCTGCCTACAACAGTCTTTAATTTGATCTCTACAAAGGTAAAGACAGGAAATACATACAATGTGACTAAACAAAGAGCATTGAACACTGTGTATACAGAAAACTGTGAATAATGAGGTAACGGGTGACCTGCAATTACATTCAACAGCCAATTTGGTTTACACTAGTCTATTAAGTATTTATTAACAGCTTGAATGCTATCAAATTTTCCTGGAACATGGCATGTAAGATGGATGAAAATATGTTGCAAAAATAAAAATGAAAGGTCATGCAGACCAACACAGGAGTTAAACACCACAGCTGAATCAACAAATTACCAAGCACTATAATATAATACAGTCAATAGTAATAGCACTTTATTTTGGTTTGCAATATCAATTTTAATTAGAGATGTAGTGTCTCTGGACCCATAGTATTTTGTGAATGCTGTGCTTGGCATTTTAGTTGTCTTTTTGAATATGACATGATACTTTTTGCTATCACATTGAGTGGACACTGCAGAATTCTTATCTTTTTTTCTTATCTTTTGTAAACCTGCCACACTCGGATTCAACATTTTCTGTATTCTGGGGAAGCAGAAATCCACCAGAAAAGAAACAGCTTATGTTGGCTGTGTTCTTTTCAACAAAAAAAAAATTATTTATTTATTTATTTTTTATTTTTTTTTTTTTTTTGGGGGGGGTTAGATAGACAACAATTGACACACTTCTGTTTCCTCTGCTGTTGTGATGGAGGAAACAACTTGCAAGTGGAATATCGATCGATGTGACCTCTCCTTTTTCCCCCGCCCGCTTACCCCTTTGGCTAATCGTATTGAGTGATTTTTTTGGCAGATGCTATGTTCCTCATCCTAGCATGCTCCCTTACTCACGCAGACCTGGGTTTTTGTTATTGTTTCTGTCAGGCTGGCGACACTCGGATGTGCCTGCAGCCGCCGCTCCTTAATCAGCGATGGCGGGAGCAGCGAATGCCTTCAGTGGAAGGACTCTCTCATCAGCTTTGTTTAATTCCCCAAATCATCTGAAACAGGTTAGGTGGTAATGACACTTCCTTGGGCGATCAATTACACCCAATGCAGAAGACTGAAACCGCATCAGCAGTGTCCTGCAACAGTAGCCAGCACTTGGCCTTTTAGCGCTGCTGAGGTGACAGGCCCTGCAAACAGACAGACCTCTTAGAGAACAAAAGGCTACGTCACTATATGGAATCAAAACAATTGAGATATGGACTAAATCCAAAGTGTAAATAAATGTAATTACATTCAAAAGTGACAGTTTTCTCTTTTTAAATGTAGTTTGGAAGGTTGGCAGTACATTTAACACAATGGACACTTTGGCTTATGAGGAAAGACATGCTAGTCCTCCCAACTGATGAATGATGTTGCAATGTTACATCCGTCGTTATTAGTCACTGTATATCATGAGCCGTGAATTACTGATGGGAGTGGATCCTACTGTTCTGTTAGAGAGACAACCAGAGTCTTTTAATTGGTTCTTACCAGCCAGAGATTGACAACATGGCTCCACGCCACAGCAGAAACTGTGAAACCCCACTTTACGATCACTAGCGCAAGGTGCTCATTATTTCACCGTCCCCGAGGAATATGCAAATACGCTTGATCACGGCAGCTCTGGAGCAGCATGGCCCATCCCAGCAGCCGAGGACGGAACTAATCTTTAGCTAACATGCGTTGCTATGGTAATGCCCTGCCTTCATCCCCACCTGTGTCTTTGAAGGCCTCCCTCCAATCCACAATCTGTGTTCTTATCAAGAGGAAAACTGTAGTACATAGCAACATTATAAAGCATTGGGACTTTTATCAAAGAGCGTCATTCCTTTCTAATATACACTACAATGTCAAGAGCTGTTGCAAAGTTGTCCATAGATGATTGAGAGGGGATTAGAATAAAAGCGGAGCTTATCAGAAAGGACTGTAATCAGATGTGGAAATATGAAAGCACAGTTCAAAGTGTGTAGAGGGCATGCATTTCCCATTCTCGCCCTCCGGTATAACGGCCATTTGTATTCCGTGCGAAGACGACTGCGGGGATGTCACGGGGTCTAGGGACTCATCTGACCTTTATTTATGGGCTGCTGAGTTTACAGTCTGTGACTTTCTCCCGGCCAGGCCCGGTGATACTATTGATGTATTTGTTCGCCGTGAGCTTGCGGATCTGAAAATCGAGGTCGATTCAATCACGCAGAGTCTATGTTATGTCAACACAGATTTCATCTTAGCTGCTCTAGCAAATCTGTGCAAAGAATGGCTTTCTGTTGAAATAGCAGACCCCCTCTCTTCATCCAGCTTTGGTCAGCTGCTCAGAGTAAGCAGTAATTTAATTTTCCTCTCATTAAACCGAAGCAAATTCATTTCGATATTAAGACCTACACTCGCAAATGGAGTAACTTCATTTGTCATTGTCGCAGTGGAATTTGTGGAAATTATTATTTGTTTATGTCATCAGTTATGCCTCTAGTTCAATTTGAGAAAAACCGCTGGAAATATAATGTGACTGCAGAAGAGACGGTGGTGCAGTTATGTCACATCTTTACTGTGGGAAATTATGAGCAATGAGAGAAACACACATTTGCTCCAGTAGACTGTGCAATCATAAAGTCTTCTGTATGCTGCTTCATATTTATATTTGCATGCTAAGTGTAAATCAATGCTTTCCTTCAAAAACACTTTCAGCATTGATGTTCAGTGTACACCTGTGGTTCTGAGGAATTTTATTAGGAAATAAGAATTTCAGAAAAGACAGAACAAGAACAAGACATAGATCTAAGGGTTTATCATTTTATACCTATTTCTTCCTATTGCAGTAGGAAACTCCTTTATGTTAATCCATAGTCCCATAAATTATGAATGGCATCACACTGTTTTATGTATCATAACTGTATAAAGGATCATGGCTAACAAACAAAGCAGGTTTATATCTTAGGTGTCATTATCTTTGTATTATATTCGCTTTGAATAATGTAAAATAATAAAAGTGTACACTTTAATAGCTTTTAATATTCATGTTTGAGAGATCAGCATAAATTATTGATAATTATTTAATTTATTGTTCTCAGAAATTAAATAATTGTCTCTCTCAAAATGGTGTCAATACAATTTTTATTAATTTTACATTTTATTGAGTGATGATTCATTTTTTTTCTGACTCATGTGGTTCCATATCAGAGTTTAAACTGACAGTATCTCAGTTTATTTATATTAGTAAAAGACATTTGACTGACATGTCATTTGAAAATGCCGAAATACTAATAACCTAGCATGACAAGTGACATAACAGTCCTGTATGTGAATGGGGTGGCAAAAGGATGGATTTTTAGTTCTAGAAAGCTGACTGTCAGATGCTGTTTTCTGACTTGATATATCATTTCAACATCTAACCTATAATTATACTCTCTGTTTTCTGAGTTAACACTTTCCTTTCAATGTGGGGGTGTTCCCTTTTGACAAATAATTGGTACAAGGTGTTGCTATTAAATAATGAAACTAATGCTGAAAAAAACAAGCTACTCCAAGCCAGTTCTAGTCTCCACTTCTTCTAATCCTCTAAACCTCTTGTAAATTCATAATAAAATAAAGGTAATAAAAAAATAATAATGACATCAGATGTTGCTGCACCTCACATGAAGTGGACACAAAAGAGAGACTGATGAGCGCACATATCAAGCTTATGAATATGTCAGAATGATGAATTTAGTGAAACCGAAAACAAAATTGTCCACACAGCAGCTCTCAATCAATCAGGCACGCGCAGTGAGTTTCCAGGCTTCTGGAGTCTCCGGTACTCACTCACAGAGCCGCTTCACGGGCGTCTTGAGCTGCTCACATGGGGTGAAATCCACATCGTTTGGTTTCCTCCGGCACGGATGTCATTTATAATTGCATAAGTCAGCCCCTAAACTGAGTTGTTTCACTCAAACAGACAGTGAAAGGGTTGAAGCAGGCAATGCATTATAGCTAATTTACTTTACATAGGAGACACTTGTGACACAGTCTTTCACAAACTCTGCGGCGCGAGGTGATGCATTTATTTTGAAGGCAATGGGGCCAAAATATCACATACCACTGCTGAAGCAGAATGAGGTGTCACCGTCAGTGGCGCAGTAGAAATACACTGGCAGTGACACTCTTTTTAACACTGCCTTTCCGCTTGGCCAGGAGGTCGTTAAATTTCCAGTTGCTGTGGCGGCTAAATCCTCACAGAGACAGCCTCAACAGTCCGATGCCACTCCCGTCAGCAATGTCTTGTTGTCAGACTGGGTTAAGCCTCTTCTCTATCATCCTCTGCTTGACAAACCGCCGACGACCTGCCCGTTTGCATTGTTCAAATGCAAACACTTTGTCATGACCAAAGAACGTCTCATCCAGATTTAGTAAAAAGAGACTGAAAGGGGATTTTCTTTAAACATTTTAAATCTTTAAAAAGACCAATACCATACACCACAGAAGCTATTTCACGCCATCAGGTTTTGTCTCAGGAAATGGAGGACAGAGGTGTAAATCAATGAAATATACATTTCACTGTGCCATGAAAAAGTAATAATTCCCATTAAACAGTTATTAACACATAAGATAATATGCTGTGAAATAAGACCATTGTGTTCTTCTAAGACAAAATTCAGCGAGGTTACAGACCACAGGCAATAAGACTTTACATTTTACTTTACATTTGCTGAGACCAGACAATGTAGGCTTGACAGACTGTCGTTGTCATTTTACTGTTCTTTTTAATATTTCCAAATGCTCATCTCCAGGTTTTAGTCCACTGCTTCACTGGTCTTTTCCCATCAGTCTCATCATGACCATTATGTGTGGCCTGCTCATCATGGTGTAAATGGGTTTTCCTTGAAGGGCGTACATGTGTGCTTTTCTCATACTGTACACATCATACAAAAGGTTTCCTAACATTTTCATTAGGGATTGCTTGCTCTATGACTTTTAAAAAAGGATGACACTTCTTATTTATTTCATTTCATTGTTTTTCATTGTCTTGGTCATTTCGAATGCAACTAGACCATGCTGCCCTCATCTGGGGAAAACACTCTGGGATTGTTCCATTGATCTCCATTTGCTGTAATCCTGAGAGTTGTTGTAATGAATCTGGACAGAGCAGCAACCAGACAGGTGAGGGTGCAGGGCATTTATTGTTTTATTTCCCTGCTGGATTCAAGGAGAGCAGACCACAACACAAGACCAGCCTTAGGGTCTGGACAGTATCTACCTGTGTGGCCTTGTGCAGTACGATGGGTGGACTGGTCTCAAAAGGCCTGATTTGTGATCGTCCTGGGAATTCTTTATGGCTAAAAATACATGTATTTATTCTTAAAGCCATATTGCTGTGTGTGTAGGTAAGAATTTAATCTCATTGAAGTGTAAAACTCAGGGATGCTTGCTTATTCAGAAGGTCTGGGCACCTGAAAAATAATTCTGGAGAAACTTTATCTGTCCATCCATATAATGATGTTGTGGATTCAGATGCAATGAAGGAGAAAAGATGGACAATATCTACCTGAAGCTGGGCTACACCCATGCCAGCCTCATAACACTTGCAGGAAGTGCTGGATTTACATGACTTGCAACATTGTCCTTACAAAACAAGCATTATTGTGTCTTAAGAATCATAGTGGAAACCAATAATGTTGATTGTCATAATGTGGTCTTTTACCATTCCTTTCCATTGTGAATTTAGCTTTCTCATATCCTGGTCTGATATTAAATTAATTGGACTGAAGCTTGCTGAGTGGAAAGATCTAAATACATTTAATTGATTGATTAGTCGCTTGGTAAGTCAGTTTGCAGAAATCATGAAATTATTATCATTTTTCATAGCCTTCATTAATATTCATATACCCCCTGCACTGGACTGACAGGGGATTGAGTTTTGGCAGGAGATTGAGTCTTATTGCTTATCCTCAGGATTGCATTAGAATTTTCTGGAGCAACACAGGCTTACTATCAACACTTTCTCTAATCCAACTGGAGTTTTTTTCCCCTCCATTTTAATATGACTTACACTATTTCCATTTCAATGCATGACAAATGCCTCTGTGACATTGGGTCATTCTTAGTAATGACATTATGGCAAGCCAGTTTGTGCCTCACCAGGGTGAAAACTACATGCAATGAAATTGACTTATTTGCCATGACAGCACGTGACAGTTTTTACATATTCATTGGGCACAGGCTAAACGTATTCAGGACAGACAGACATACATACTATACCATAGTATAAAAACAGTACAGCTGATTTGGTTTTGCTTGACAGCCTTTTAAATTTATATCTAAAACTGTAGGGTCAATTCAATTTGCACATTGCATTAAGAATGGGTTTTCATGGAATATTTTCCCTTTTTTCCCCACCCCAAACTCTAAGGATGCTGTGACTCGTGACTCCTCCGCTTCATGTGGTGACCAGCTCTCGCTTCTTTGAGCCCTGCAGATACACCACCAATTACATACTGCTTATATCATGGGAGGATAAGGAAGACAGTTATATCCTGAATTTGTACATCAGCAGGTGCACAGGTGACCAGTAGTGGCCGCTATAGGGAAATGAGGCTGATGAACTCAACTGGCTTACCCCCTACCATTCCCTGTTGAGGCTGAGCCAACTGATTCCTTGGCAAAGTGGACCTCTAGACATATCTGGTAATGGCTCATCTAGAACTCGAACCCCAGGTTTTACGGCTCATGTCTGCTGAAAACAGATTGTTGTGTCTTGTCTGTTTTTGCATGCAAATACAGTTCATGAAATGTAACATAGCAGTTCTTTTTTTCCATGATGGATTTGGTGACATCACCTCTTGAATGGACTCTATAGAATGGAATTTAACTTCACAAACTGTGTTTATTTCATATCAATATCACATGGCGATAGAACAAAGAAAACATTATTTGAAACCAAACTGAATATTGATTGAAAAACTTCTAAAAGTCATCCGTGCACAGATTAAATATACATCTTGTAAGAACTGTAGCATGAAAGTGCTTTTATTACTGAACCAGCAAAGGTAAAAAAAAAATAAAATCCATAACTCATTAAAGTATCAATAGATCACAGTTGAAAACAACAAAAACTGAAAAAGAACAAATAACATTATGATGCTGGAGGGAAAAAAGAACGCTTGAACAATTGGAAATGTCCATTATTTCCATCTTTAATTTCAATTGCCCCTCATGAATTTTAATTTGTCTCGTACAAAGGCAACTTGGGAGGGCCCATGGGTTTCCAACTGCCTTAAGGTGTAATGAATATGGATAGCACAGTATGTATGTAACCACTGAGATGTCTGGAGAACACCTTGTGATAAGCATTTAATGTACTTTTGATTGATGGTAGGTCTTTGTGTTTCCCCCAAAGATTCTTTGATATTGCTGAATATTGATTATGGAATTACTTCCTGATTGCTCGGGCTAGTTTTCTGTATTCTTTCACCACCATCTGTCAACAACACAGCCATTCCATCTATTTCTGTACAATGTCAAAGGAACCGGGACAACAGTATATCAGTCATCCCTCTTTTCAGCTGAGAAAGGCTCTCATGTGGAGCAGTGCTTATGGTATATCTGAAAGGAACTTACATCAAGCCAGTCAAAGGTAAAGATTTTCAGAAATCACCAGCTGGCTCTTGCATGAGGGTTTTAGCATACTGTACTGTAAGTGCTTTTTAGTGTTTCTCTGTGATTGACATCACACAGTGGGTATCTGTCCTTTTGCTGGTAGTTTATCTGTGGGTCCTGTGCAACTTCTTTGATATTTCTTTGTGTTTTCCCTTTACCTCCAATCTGCCATGTGTGATAGACAAACCCATGCCTAAATGGTTTCATTATACAGCCAATCCCATACTCCTTCTTCCCCATCTAAACTGAACATTCCTTTTCAAACCCTGTCATTAATATCCACTTTACATCCACATCTAAACGTGTCCAGTATTTTACCAAAGTCTAAGATGAAGTGATAGAACTATTCATGTATTTAATTAATGAGTAAGTACTAACATTGTACACACTACCATGATGAATTCAGTAGACTCTTCTCTTCCATTTTTATATGAAAACTGAATGCAATAGCTTAATTAATTACATAATAATGGGTGTTAAATATAAATTAATCCTTTAAAGCAGAATTCAAAATAATTACATGTCTCAGAGTGCCTCCCTTATAGTACAAATCAGTAGAAAATAATGTAGAAAGTACAAAATCATTTTTGTTGCACTTTCCTATTGCTATCTACTTAAGAGCAGATACAGCGAAGCATGACAAGAATTCCTTTATAACTAATGGAAGCTTCATGAGGTTTTACAAATAAAACCCTTGCTATCCAATGAAAAATGTCTCTATATATCCAACCAGTAGGTACAATGCTCCTCAAATACAGTCACCTCAAAATGACTCCTGTAACTTGTGCTTTTACACTTGAGTTCTACAATACAGAGTTGAGGAAGTAGGTCACGATCACATTAGCATCCACCCCTAATCTGTAATTTGCAGAGTAGCTCTTAATTGCTCTTTAATCTTTGCACGACACGAGCGGTGGAAGCGAGGGGGTGGGGAGGCGATGAAAACATCTTTAAGGAGCGTGAGGAGCATTAGCGGGAAACAAATCGTTCTGTGTTCGAGTGAGCAGCGATGGATTAGATCCGATTTATTGCGTGCACCCAGAAAGGCGTCCACAATCGTGTGCTTTCGTTGAGTGTGCCGTGATGCGAGCATGCAGTCGGTAGTGCTGATAGGATTAGACCCGGAATGTTATCTTTAAAGACGATCAGGAGGACGTATTTGTGTGGCTTGGGCCGATTAGAGACTACAACTTTAATGTGCTGACAGCGGTATCCCCACAGAATCAAACCAATGCACTGATGAAGCTAGGGCAGGATTGATGACTTCAGTAAAGGCATGTTGCACTGAATTTTCAGCAATGTGTCTGAGGAAGGTATTGGGGGAAATTTTTGAAATTGAAAATTTTAATTGAAAATGAAGAAAAGTAGAGGTGAAGCTAACAAAAAATGGAAACTAAAGGAGGGCCAATCCCAAAATGTGTTTCTTGAGTGATATTGATTTTTGTGTAACCAAAAAAGTCAGAAGATGGAATAAACTTTGTGGGGTTAAAATGACGTACCTTATTTTGAAAATCCTCAGATTGATTTAAAACCTTTTTCTGGCCTGTTATGGTTTGAATACTGATTTTTCCAAGGCCAAAAAACTTTATTTATCCCAGTTTACAAGAACACTATCTGTACGCTTTCATCAACTTTTACATTTAAATTAAATGTTCATTTTCAAGAACAAATAATGCCTTCTTCTTCAATAACATCTGTGTGCTTGCAGGCTTTTGTGAGACAGCAGACTTTAATTCATTGTTTTATCATTGCATGGGAAGTTTCTTTCAGCTACACTGAGATCTGTGCAAATTGTTTTAATCAAACAATATTACGATATTCATTTGAATATAAAACATGAGTATATAAAAACATGCAGATGATGCATTTTTACAACAACCCCAATTCTATTTGTGAATCTTCAGGGGAATCCTCATTATTCATTCATGATACACTGTGAATGTTGAATGTAATATTAGATGTAAAAGTAACATTCCAAATCTTAGAAGTAACATTTCGAGTCAACCAAATTATTTCTTCCCCATTCATTATTCTCACAGTTTCAGGTTATTTGGCTCAAATTTTCTTTGTCCCCCTGTATAAGACACTGTTTTGTGTTCATCCACATAGTGGTTTGGAAACTATTTCAAAATAACAATGATAATTATGTTTAATTTTGGCCTTATGAAATTGAGATTTCAGCAGGCATTTCCAAACCCCTCTCTGGAGGCAGTGTGCAGTGAAGTCACACGGCATTCATCCTCTCTGAAACCCCACGGGCTTGTGGGACTTTTCTTGGATGTTAGTGGGAGGTTTGCAGAGGGGCTATGGGAGGATAGCATGTAAACAGGGTTGACAGAAAGGGCAGCAGACAAATGTTCTGTCGAGTGATGTCAGCGTGGTTAATGTGGGCCCACAGAGAGCAGAAACTGTTGGAAGCATTCCCTGAAGCAGGCTGGACAAGGTTGAACAGAGCAGTGGGTTCACATTCACCTTCTTTGGCTTCCTTCCATAGAAGAGGGCTCATTCAGGTATATAATGGCTCTGTTACCATGATGTCACCCCCACTGCTTGCTTGGTATCTTTGTCATGTTTACCCTGACTGGAAAAATGTAGCTTAATCACCTTATGGAAAACTATTGGTGAGATAATCCAACATTTTAGTGTGTGCTGTTTAAATGTGCCCCTTTGTTTACCAACAAAGAGAAACCCAACGGTTTCAGTTACCATTTTCACTTTCATTCAGGAGCAATCACATGAAAAATCTATCTGACTGTTGTTAACAGATATGAAATTGAATGAAATCTATGTGGTTATTCCAGGAATAAAATCAAGCTCCTATCAAAAGCAAAATCGCCCAGCAAGATCACAATGATCTAATGAATGTCTGACAAGCCACTGACAAGTTGCTAAGACCAAGAGACTGACTGTTATGTCTTGTGGTCTTGTTGAAAGATTTCCCATTTGCTTAGAACTAGGTTCTACTCCTGGTGCTACCTCTTTGACTTTAATTTAATGGACATTTAAATCCAGTGGATAAAGGTTGTTTATTAACTGTGAATATTTTTACCTTGAACTTTTACATTACCACATTTTGAATGGGCTTTTGTAGAGATATCTAAGTAGGGCCAATTTAATGGACTTGACTGCTTTTAGTGTTTGAATGAGCTGAATAGATAGGGGAAAAAAACAAAAAAAAATTTTTTTGAAATTGCTGTCCCTCTGGGTGCTTGGTTTTAAGATCCAAAGGTCAAGGCTGGGCTCAGCTGTGTATCTCCAGCAGGGAGGTTTTTACTTACCCTGTCACAGACTGAATGTGACCTACAGAGGTATCCCGAGCACATTTGTGCTCAACAGAAATTTCTGATCCCAGCACATCTTTGGGAGCATGCTGGACACACTGCAAAGAAGCTGAGACACAGAGCACATGACAGGCTCCTGACATGTTTTTTGTGAAATGAAAACTGTCAAGACTCGTCTCACGTCTGTGCTGAAACAATTGCCTTGTTGACTTTACTGATATCTCCTGGGAAATCTTTCATGTGGGGCAGGGGAAATGATGAAGTAAGGAACTGTGTTTGATATGTTGTGATTTCTGCAAGGTTTCCTTTTTGCAACCCTCCTCTTGTAGAGCAAAAACTCAGCACAAAAAAAGGCTTAGTGCTGTAATCAAAACAGATGGGAAGATTTGTCTAATGAATCTTGGGACGGCACAAATTGAGTGTTCCCAGCTAATCTACCTGCTGGTAATTACTCCCAGCAACAAGCAGAGGCTGATTGATGATTGGTCTTTGTCCACAGGTTTCCAAATAGGAAAGTACAACTATCATTACAAAGGCAATTCTTGTAGTAAGCAAGACCATTTTTTGCACAGACAAGTTTAATGCAGTGTACTTTAAAACATTCTCAGATTTTGGACTTCATGAATATCAGTTTCATCATGGCATAAATATGGAAGCAAATACATTTTTGAATCGTTTTTTTTTCAGACTCCAATTAGGGATTTTGCCACTGCTGTGTCTCTTGCACCTGTGCAAAGAGGAAGCTGAGGTGCATACCCCCTACGATACGCTAGCCTGCCAGCCGGTGATTAGTTTTCATACCAGAAGCCAGACCGTATCGCGGGAGGGCAAGCACTGATCAGAGGAGAGCTGTATCTCTCACTGACGACAACTGGTAGCCCGTGAGCCCTTGGCACATTGCTGGGAGGAAAGCACTGCATCTGTTAACCCACGCAGCCCTGGCCAGCATTAATCCTCCACATCTTCATTACTCTAGGCCTATGGGTAAGCCCTGAGGCTAAAGACAGGTCAAATGTTTTTGTATGAGTAAGTGGCTTTGGTTGCAAAGGGTACTCCAGGTACTGAAAAAACATATTTGTAAGTCCTTTACCACAGGCCTCCAGCTAAGACATGTATAAATATAATGAGAATATTTTAATAAGTATTTTATGATGTGGAAAGGTTGTTTTTCTTTTAGTGATACCTTTACCTGTAAGAGTTGCCTTTTCTTTGTAGCTTTTATTTATTCACACAAGTTGGCCCTGGCCTCACATAAATATGTATGTAGAATACTTTTTGAAAAATTTTCTTGACCTTCTATTCACCGTTTTTTGTCATTCTAAATCAGACCTTCTCTCTCTCAGCTGTTCTGTACTGAAATGCCCTATATAATAATACCCCAAAGTAAATTGCTGTGGTACAACATTATTCCATCTGAGACAGCATTATTGCTCTATTCTTACATCACTTGCTAATTCAGAGTCCATGGTAATTGCTATTACCTAATTAAATCAAACCATTGTTTTGTTTGCCTGTTTCAAACCTCCCAATGAAAGATGATCATATTGTAATTCCACAAAACATTGTAATAATGAGAGTTACATAGATTAGAATCCCTCGCCTCATCCTGTTGTCCTTGGATTGAGCTGGCTCATTTGTGAATCAGCAGCTCCTGTATTCCTGGTAATTATCGCTATCATCAGAATGCATCAGCCTCCATAGCCGGACAGTGCTGAATTCATTAACCGACACAATTTCTCTGTATCCAAGGGGGAGGTAGGCTAATGTACTGAATCCTATTTTAAATCTCTCCCCGCACTGTTCATATGAGCCAGATTGTTTTGTTTTTCTGTTTGTTTTTCTTTTGTTTGTAATTCAACAAGACAAAGAGAGAGAGAGGGTCCCCTATGAGAGGCCTGTTACAGCAGCAGAGAGAAAGAGAGAGATTGTCTGTAAGTTGTGTGATGGATGTGAGATATAGAGATGGAGAGATAGAATATGTGTGAGACAGACAGAGAGAGAGAGAGAGACAAAGGTACCCTGCAGTGTCTCTGCGTCAGCCCCTGAGTGAGCTGGCATTTTGTGCCAGGGCCGAAAGGCACAGTGGTGCCAGGCAGTGAGGGGGAAGGCAGCTCTGAGCTGTGGAAATACTCCCGTCGTGTCATTTAAGGACAAGGAGACAGACTATGAAAATCTGAGCCCTTGAGACCCTGATTTAAGTGGTACTGACTGTAAATCAGGGCACACCTGAGACTGTTGTTTACAAAATGAAACCTACAGCATGCTTTTGATGGGAGTTTGAAGAAATTATATACCACCTTGGTAAGCTGAATTTTTTAGTGTGCTAGCAGCTAGCAAGACCTAACATTTTCCTTGGGGTTCATTTTCTTTGTCTTTCTCTCAGAAACCTTCTGAATTCAATTCCAAGCTCAGAAATATGATTGATTCACAATAAACAACCCATGCTCTTTTACAGTACAGATACCTGAGTGTTTGAGTGCTTGATTCTCAATTGTTCAATAAAACGTTGTCCTGTTACAAAAAAATCTTGAAGACCAACGGCAATCAAAACGGCAAGTTAACCCAGTGTGCTAATGCAGAAACATTAAGTATTGCATTTTCAAAATTCACCTCTGTTTATTCCACATGGGCCAGACAGCCTTGTGCTCTGCACTGCGAAAATCCAAAAGGCAAATGAAATGGCAGAGCATGACTGTGACGTGAACGCTGTGATGGTGACAGCAGTACCAGGTAGTCATTAGCTTTAAGACGGGGCTCACGGAGAGCTGGAACACTGTGTCCCCTGCTGTGATGTCACAGGCACCAGAGTGCATCGCCTCATCTCCTTTTCAATATTAAGCATGTAATCCCATAAACCACAGGCCCAGATGCACGACCGTGCCTGATTTTTGCAGCAGTTTGTGCCCTCTGAACCAGCACCTTAAATTAAACAGGAAGTCAAGAAAATACATTATTTTAATAATAAAAGTAATCCTTTAAAATGTCATCCCATAACAATAATTATTATTATTATTGTTATTACTACTACTGCTACTAGGTATTTTGACATTTTCATATATCCATCCATATAGCACAGAAATAAGGACATGATGCTTTGACTGCAAAGTAAAGATGCTTTATTTGCTCATGTAGGAAGATTTATCCATTTCCCCAGGTGGTGGAGGCAAAATGATGCTGCCTTAGACTGGAGACAAAAGTGCATTTGAGCGCAGTGAAAGCGGGGTCAAAAAAAATCTCACAGAATAAGAAACAGAATTTAAGCTCTGCTTTTTGATTGTATCTTTTCAAAATCATTGTTTATCTCATCCTATGTCTGTAGTATTTCATGACTTTGGAATCCCTATAGGTATTAATGCATCTTTTGTTTGTACATCTGGAAGAGGGATTTTTTTGAGTAGAAATTACTTTCTCCATTTGTATTCATAATCTTTGATGCCAGTGATGTCTCCTTCTAGCACCAATTACAGCTGAGATGGAAATGCTTTTGTGCTGAACTGGGCATTAGCAAACATTGTTTTCTTTCCTGCAATTGCAACTAGCCTTGGTGAATTGCATCAGGTCATTCATATGGACTTGACTGAATACTCTCCTGCCATATTTATGTTCCTAAGAAACAAATAAAATAACTCCCCAAAGTAGACATGCAGTTAACCTGCATAAACCAATGGAATCCACATTTCCACATCACATGTACACTGAATGCAGGTGTGTCAGTTTAGTGAAGGCACTAATAAACGTGGTATTGCATGTGGTGAGGATTCTGCAGGCATCAGGCCTCTGCAAATGTCTAATACATTTGGTCCTTGCTACTTTCATTCACTCCCATCCATTGAGTGCTTTCTCAGCATGCTGACTGATGAAAAATCACAGATTTTTTTTCTTTCTGTTTCATATAAATCTTTCCAGCGAATATCTCACTGCTCCCCACTGATTAGATCTGTATTGGACAGCAAGTCGTCAAGGAAAGCCCTGAGATTCAGGCTCTGGGGCATCAAACAGGAGCACAGAACTCTGGAAAAGCATTTTTGAGGAGTTTGCAGCGCTCTGATTCTTACTGCTGGCAACCAGAAGATCAGAGAATGAGGTCAGTGTCAGTCACTCAGTCGGTCAATCAGTAGACCAGGCAAACACATAGAACATCCAGTTGGTTGCTGAGGAGCTCCAGTGGGAGGAGACTTGACAGTTTTCAGTATGAGTTGTGATTGGTCACCTGCTAGCCACACGGTAGAGGGTGATGGACACTGCGGTGCACCCAAGTGGGGTGGTGTCATGCGTGGCGTCTCAAAGCATTGAGTCACGCTGTGGCCTCAGCTGCGCTGTTCTTCGCCAGCCCAATTTTCCTGTAACCAGCAGGGCTCGCCATCTGAGATCCCTGCGTCTCCTGTGACCTCACGCTACCGAATCTTAATGCTTTCGTCCTGCTCATGCCTAACGTACCACAGGTTGGGTAGACTTCAATTCATCATTTCAGTGACGATTGCTCGGTAGTCTCTTTTTTATATGCTCTTCTCTCTTTCCAGAGGAAGACAAACCATCTGACAGCCAGGATAATGCATTATATTGACAAAAGTGACAACTCAACCTCACCAAAGCCATGTTTGATATCACCCCTCTGGGGCTCCTCCCGCCAACAGAAACCCACTCGGCAGGTCTGCCCTCCGGCAAGCTGCGGGCAGCCACAGACTCTCTGGTCCCAGCTGGGCTGGCCCATACCCCGAGGGGTGCACTCGGGACCCAGCGAGCAGAGGGCAGTCTTGGAGGATCCATTATCCCTGACAAGCAAAGCCAAGGAGAGCGAGTGGAGGCAGAAGGGGAGCGGGATGGCGGGCTCTGTGGTTATTGGGCTGAGCAGACCGGAGCCCGTTTTAAAGCTACATTAAGAACCATGCTCCTTTCTCTACTCTGTCAGCCTACCCCCTCTCCCTTGTCTTCTGTGGGTGATATGCCTCAGGCAAAATATGAATAAAACTTTTTTTTTAGCCAAAATAGTCAATACAGTTCGATTTTTCTGGGAAAGTGAGGAAAAGCCACTCAGAAATCAAACACATATGATAATAAGAATATTTAATCCATGTGAAATTTTAAAAACACACAAAATGTAGACTTCCTTTATGCCACACCTAGGTAATGCACTAGTCTTTAGTACAGTAATGTGACATATATTCTGCACATGAATTACGCAGTCTTTGAGTCTCTGAATCAAATTGCATTGCCTCCTGTGAATGACTGGGGTCTTGCAGTTCTCCAGCTTGGCCAGCAGCACATGAATTCCACCAGCCCTCACTGCACACCTTGACTGGTGGACAGCAGAATGAGAGGAAATGGTAGCAGAACTACAGCAGTGTTGGCTGCTCTCTAGAATTAGGGTAAATGTCAAGCCTACAAAGGTGGAATAATATAGACTCACTGTTATACATTTCTATGCTAATACATCCATCGCCTTCAGTGTCTATTATTAAGACATATATATGGTATCCAGATGGCACTCACCTGCAACCAAACTCTTTATGGTTGGAGAGCTGGTCTCAACTAAGCAGTGAACAGCACTGTCTGTATAAATTAGGGCTCATTTGCTAATGGCCCTTCATCACCTTCCTGGTTGGCGAAGGCATAAATCAAACCTCCTGCTGCAGGGTGCCCATCTCTGGGTGGGCCCTGCTTTGGTTTACAGCCCTGACTGAGCTCCAGTTTGGCACGTGACACCGTTGCTGTGCAGATATATAAAAAAACCCAGTAATATTAATGCAAGGGCTTTTGCTGCTACATTAAGCATCTCTCCGCAGGAAGGGGGAGAGAGAGAGGGATAGAGAGATGGAAGGGGTTTATTGCTTTAATCTACCATAGGCAGAGCTTACTAGGAGTCTGGTGTGTCTCGGCTTCCCTGTACATTGCTCAATCCTCTAAGTTGCATGCTGAAGTGTCTGAGCCTCCTTCATACCCCCCAACCCACCTCACCACACCCCACCCCACCCAAAGCCCATCCCAGGACGATTACCCTAGTGAAGGTCTCTACTCATTCCACTAGGCCTACATGAAGGATCTCTGAGCCACCAGACTGACACTGCCTTAAAACAGCACTACTTAAATGTTACTAACACGTACTATAAGTCGCTTTGGAGAAAACACTCAGCTAAATGTTTTCACTGCAAATTGTGATTGCAAGAAAAAAACAAAATGGCCGAACATTATTGATGGCATGGGTGTTGCATCGAGAATGCTTCATTTAACATATCATTAGCCTGCCTCCTGTCATCGTATCTGGATTGCCACCATTTGACTGTTGTTCTTAAGGTGGTATTCAATTAGCAGGTCATGCCCGGCAGCGGCGAGGCAAGGGTGATGAGCTGCTCTGCATCTGCATGCTGGTAATTAGAGACGGGGCAGCCGGCGGATCAGCGGGTGGGCGCCACATCAAAGAGGATGCAGTGCACCTGACTCTCCAGTCCCTGGCAAACTCCGCCACTCTCACACACCCTACTGCTGAGCGGAAACCCTCAGATTTTAAACAGGTGGACCCGGCCTGCCTGGCTGGCACAGAGATCTTGTAGGCTCATTTAAAAGAAAGCAGGAGTATGGCTTTTTGTGATGAAACTTGTGGTTATTAAAACACACAGTTGTGGGTCTGCAGATGCACAATGCTATCACACCAACCCGTATAACAAATTATACAGTAAAGTCATAGTACCCTGAATAAAATATCATTATTATGCTATATTTTATTTCATACAGTGTTAAGCAATGGCTGTCTTGCACACATAGATAGGATGGGTGTTCCATAACAACCAGTGCAGTTCATGCCGTGTTCATTGTTTCATTGTTTGTTAGCCATGGAAGTCCACAGAATGTGCTCCTCGCCTGCTGACCAAATTTCCATTTTCAGTTTTGAGGAGATACAATCCTTTAATCACAAGTGGGCCTCAGACAGTGATTTGTGACCTCTGACCTCTGCCTGATGCCACAACAGAAGCTACGCTGTCAGAAGGAATGCTTCTATTAATGCAGAGGAAGGAATTGGGAAAAAAATGTCAAAACACAGAGAGGAGGAGCAAATCCTCTTCGTCTCTGCATCATTTATTAGAAAGCAGGGAATGAGACTTTAATCCCTAAATCCCGACCCCATGAATGAGGCAGATTACAATCCATCCCACTAGACATGCTCTCACATTCCCTGTTGGCCCACACTGATACAATATTGGTCCTGGGTCACGGGGTCAAGGCGGATGGACACACACCAAGGTCACCCTGCACTCTGCAGATGAAGCACTAAACTATATGGATACAATGGTGCGAAATGCAGACCTTACTTTGCTTGCATGCATTTAACAACACACATGCACACCCAAAAACATAACACAGAGAAGATGCACACAGAAGGGAACCTGAGAATATCCAGAACTGGGAAATGTGGTATGCTTTTTGTTGCACAAGAACGATTGTTGTTATTTTTCACTCGGGTGGGGGGTGAGGAAGGTGAGCTGATGTTGAAGCATACACACCCATGTACAATGTGGATGCATGCATCTGTGTGTGTGTGTGTGAGCGTATGTGAGTGCGTGCAACTGAGTTTCCATTGCTGTAAATGTAATGCACATGATTACAGACTGCTGTGACACATCATCCGTGTCTGGGCCTGAATGAGAATAATGTAGCCTGCAAGAATGGGATGGGGTGTGTGTGTGTGTGTGTGTGTGTGTGTGTGTGGGGGGGCACCACTCCCCTACCCAATGTGATGCATTATGAATATGCCAGAGTCTGCAAAATCATTCTGCAAGGTAGTGAGCACAGAAAGAGAAAGAGAAAGACAGAGAGAGAGAGAGAGAGAGAGAGAGAGAGAGAGAGAGAGAGAGAGAGAGAGAGAGAGAGAGAGAGAGAGAGAGAGAGAGAGAGAGAGAGAGAGAGAGAGAGAGAGAGAGAGAGAGAGACTCATTGGCACGTTCCTGGTGATCGGATTTTGTCAACAGAGCTGGGATTCTTGTATTTAATGAAAACTTTCATTAGTTTTATATTACTCTACATGAAGAGCTGAGCAGCAGTGAGAGGGAGAGAGAGACAAAAAATTAAAATATTGTTTCATTTTTTAATTCTCAATATTTTCAAGTGCCTCTGTGAATTTCATTTCACTTCTTACATAATTAACCTAGCTGATTGGAAGAGACCCTCAAGTCAGATGGGAGTAATGGAGAATGTTTTTTTGGACTATAATGTAATTTTGTGATATAACTGAGATATCAAAGTATAAGCTTATACTGGCTTGGATCCCATCCAAATTTGCCTTGAACTAAATGCAAAAGCATCTTGTTCACACTTTTAAAAGCGTAGCAGCCAGGTGCGGACTCGCTTAAGTGTGTCAAATGTTTAAGAACGATGACTGATGTTTGTTTTTAAACCTGAGTCAATCTTAGATGGAAATGTTGGCCAAATCCATCCTGATTTTCATGCCTCATTAAAAAGGACAAAAGCTCAAAAGAAATGAAAATGATTAAAATAAAATAATTTTTTATAAAATAGATAAAACAGATGGGCAGAAAGAAAACAACTGAAGGTAGACAAAATTTAGAAGCTAACGGTGGAACTGTAAATCCATTGCTTTTGGTACAGTGAGTCGTAGGCGTATATAAATGTTTTATTGAGGCATGGCCTGGAATTCCCCTTGCCTTCCGGTCATTGCTGTCATTGCACCTCCAATCTCGGTTTACCACTCCCTGTCACAGTCCGCCAGAAAAAAAACCTCTATGCGGGGATCATTTAAACGCTTGGAGATTTCACAGTCGCACTCACCACATTGTGTATTCACCAGAAAGAAATACTTTAAGCTATGTATTATAGTGAGGTGTGATATCATAATTGATCGGATAAATTCTGCAGTGGCAGCAAGAGTTTCAAAGCATCGTTAACTGTCTATTAAACTACAAGGCTGATGCATAAAACAGCAAGCCTTATATTGGATTGTTATAATTCCTCTCCACAACTGCAGCTTAATTCGGTTTTTGCATCTGCTTAAAAGAGACTGAAGATGAAAAATAACAATCCTGCGTTGGCTGTCTTGTCTCCCCTCGGTTGGTCCCCTCCCCCTGCCGTGCTATGATAATAGTCACATTCAGCGGGAAAGGCAGGCGGCAGATATGCAAGCGCAGTGTTCGTGCTGATGATTTGCGCTGAATTAACCGCGTATCTGGCAGCATTGGAAGGAACCGCCGGAGCCGCTGCGACACACCTTCCTCAGGATTGACGGAGGAGGGAATGCAGAGTGTTCGCTGACGAGACAAAGAAGTTAACACAGGGCATTTCTGGAGAATCCACGGATCTCTCTGGCAGTTACATTGTAACGGAATACCGTCCAGAGGTGCTTACAATCTGTTTAGGGGAACCCGTTCACTTTTTATATGGCAAAGTTTCTCGCTGAGCTGTTGGGATGTACACTGCCAGAGAAGGGCACTTCTATGTTCGAGGTAAGGCTGGCGAATTTCCTTCCTTCGGTGGGGTCTGTTAATAGTATTTTGTGATCCAGTCAAACACCTGCTTTGAAAAAGACTGAGCGCTGTCAAACGACAGCAGCTTTGTGGACATCACCGGTTGACCCTGTGCAGTTTAACATTTTTATTTCCTGATTGTTGACATAATATTTCATACAATACGCTTGTTCCACACACTGAATTACGTTTAGGTGACTTACAAACTGTTAATTAATTACGTCGCTGGGTAGAATATTCAGTCGATACGTATGGGTTGCCTGTTGATTGAGACTGTCATAGAAAACCATGATTCAAAATTTTTGGTGCATCTTTTAGCCAGTGTGAAACACACCCCATTCTCGTCCCTCAGTGCAGAGGTTTAGTTGCCACTGTGGATGTCTGGATCGGTGCCAGCTGTAAATGAATTGCTGAGAACGCAGGGGAGCCATTACAATTTGGCGTGAAGTTTCTTGGCGCACAACTCACTGCGTATTTGGGTCAGTGTGTCACGCCAGGCTCACCTGCACAAAGATGGAGAGCACTTCAGGATCTTAACGGCACTGCGGAAGTGTTTCTTACTGGTTTTAACACAGAGATGATTAAGATAGATACGACTGAGAAATACGCAAGCAAAAAGAGTTAAAACGTGACCTTCAACCCACTGTGGAAGTGGGTTGATGTTTCGAACTGGAAATGGCAGAGCTGGAAAATGGCATACGACAATTGTTTAAAAAATACATTATTCTTTAGTTTCAGCATCGAAGATTAAATGTGTAAATATGTTGAAAGAGAACTCGTTTGAATATATGTTTTAATTAGTTTATTTATGTATATTATGTATTTTATGGCCATTTTGTTTTATAATTTCTCCTGCATAAAGAAGCTATTCACTGTGGCTTGGAAATCCACACCAAGTGTGGTGATTTAGAAAAACAAGTACAAAAGCTGAAAAGAGTTTCCTTAAATTCATTAAAGGCACTTTTAAATTCTATTGTCCTAACTGTGTATTTAACAATATTTACCAGCAGTAATACTGGGTTTTAAAGCAGATACATTTAAAAAATTTAAAAGCTGGTTAAATATGAATCTATTGTGAAAAAAATGTTAACATTGCGAAAGAATATTGAACTTAAACCACCTTGTGTACTATTCTGATGTCTCTGGGAATAGTATCGCAAGTGGTGGCTTCTTTTCTCAAAAAAAAAAAAAAAAAAAAAACATGTCCAGAGAAATCTTACGGCATTACCATTGATCATTAGAGAGACAGTGTTGCCTTTCAACTGTATTTATTGATGAAACGGAGATCCCCCTTACTAGCTGAGGCAAAGGCATGCTTCAGTCAGCTCTGTGTCTCTTGTTTTGCTGACTTTGACACACAGTTCATGTCTGTGTGGGAGGAATACAAATCTAACTCCAGACAGAAATCTATACAGGGAGACTGGGGAGGAAATGTGTGGACCCACAGTGTCTCGCCCATAACTGTTCATTGGTAACATGGTTTCACCGTAATACTTTGTGGCACTGCCCTATCTACAGTAATTAAAATGGTGCTAAATTTCAGCACACAGACAAGCTATGTGCAAAATGCCGTTGAGAAAGAATGCTGAAAAATGTGTCAAATATGCTCTTAATCTCATGGCACTGGTCCCAATGTGAAGGAAAAGCAATTACACAACTCTGGGGAAATATTAAGCCACTGCCAGTTATATAAGAGAAAATACAGAAATCTCTATGATTCTATCAGATCAGCTGCCCCTGTAATCTCTCAGAGCTCTCTGTCACTGTGTCTGCCGCTCTGCTCCATCCCCCTCTCTCTCTCCCCCTCTCTCTCTGTCTCTCTCTCTCTCTCATTCTGTCTGTTTCAGGAAGTTATCTTAAGCACTACTGTTTCTGTGAAACATGGGTGAGTAGACTTCCCCATTTTTGATGCAAGCGCTCTTATCATTCATGCTAAGTGTCTGATATTCATTTTCAGATGCATGATTAGATATCAGACTGTGATTTCACACAGTGATGCCCAGGGTATCATATTCTCAGCTAACAAAGGATAGACACCCATTCTCTCACCCAGAGAGCTGCTGTTTTGCCCCTGTTGGGTTGGCCTTAGATCAGCCCCATGTTGCCCAAACGTGGCAGCCTCACTTTGTGGGTGCTCTGCTTCCCTGTCCAACGCGATTAACACAAACACAGCAGAGGTGGGGAATGGGTCTGCCTCCTCCAATCAGAGTGTTTCAGGAAAGAGTTGTTCCCAACAGGTGGTCCGGGCCACCACATATGCTGTCTACTGTGCACACAGCTTGCTCAGGACGTCTGCCAAGCAGAATGCAGGATGTATGCTTCTCATTATTCCTCTGTTGTTCTTTGTATATTGCACTGCAAGGGACAACAGACCAGCTCTGGACTCAAAGCTGCTTTGGGTCCATGCAGAATGAACAAGCAGGTGACATCTCACTCTATGGTTCATGTCGGTTTTTTGCCAAATTGTTCTTTGCTCCCTGGTGGCAAATATAGTTTGCTTACAGATTGTATTGGATGGTTGACAGTTGGCCACAACTAATTTACAGACCTAGTCTAAACAACTACTGTTGTTAGACTGGGGTAATGTTGCAAGTAAGACAGTGAATAGCTCATCAAGAGCATATTTCTTTTTTTGTGGAAATATGTCTCAAAAATTATTGTTGATGGTAAGATATTCATAATAAAAATGAGAAGGGCGGCACGCAATGCATCTTGTGTTGTGTTTTGTGAAATGTATTGATTACCAAGGAATAAAGAGCTATTCTATTAAACAATCATCTGTCTCTTGGTATCCTTTGTATTTGAAAGGAGCGTAACGAACAGTGATGTTGAAAGCACAGCTGAGACATGCAGTGTAGTCATAGAGGCCGACAGGAGTGTTGTCGTAGGAGATGTCTGGATGATGCGTTGTGAAGCCTGGGTAACTGGAGCAGCGCATGCCTCGTGGAAAACACAGAAAACCCAGGGTTTCAGTATCACCCTGCGGTATCCGCCCAAGCTTTCTGCCCCCCGCCCCCCCAAAAAAGTACCATGTTATTTAGCAGGAGAGGAGGTGCGCTGTGTTTTAGTGAAAGCAGATGAAAACTTTTTTGTGGTTTGTGAATGTGGTCCACATCTGGCAAAGTGTTGCAGCCAGACTCAAACAAAAATGTCTGATCCCGACAGGATGGGCTCAGCCTTTGCTATTGTCCATTTGGAAATAGACTCAAAAATAGACATGAAAAGATGCTTTCTCACTGTTGGTGAAAATATGGTAAGGACTCAACTATATATAATCAACCATGTTTCCAAAACACACGAAGAGTTGGCAGACATCATTGAATACTGCTCTGACAAAATTATTCAGTGATGAGATGTGAATTTTTATTAATGATACTTTTATGCAACAGCAAATTTGTATGTAGACAAATAGAATTATTGCTTGGAAAAGAAAAGCCAGGCCCAAACATAAACCTGGAAGCCACAGGTAGTAAGTGTAGTATACTTTCAGTTTGCATTGCGTCATATTCTTGGCCCCTGTTTGCATTTTCTAATTTTTGATTTATTTATTTATTTGTTTATAATATCCAACAAATTGAAAAAAACATACATTTGTCATCATGTGTTCACACACGATGATAAATGCTGAAAAATTGACATTATGGAAAGAGCAATCAGCGGATGACAGGTCATAATGTGTCCCTTCACGCTACACTTGACACTACACTGATTTCAGTTCAGCTCTTTAGGTGATGTGATCTTTCACTGCAGCTGCTGAGCAGGTTCCCACATTGCAGCAAGGAGCGAGGGCTCCACAGCCTGAACTGCACTCCATCCACAGCCTGATGTATTTCATCCAGCCACTACATTAGGGACAGTGTGAAACCACCTGGCCCTGACTCTCTGTCTGAATACAGCTGAATACAGCTCTTTTACATGCTCCATGTAAAAATGGAGCAAAGGTGTCCATACTCTTTTTGGTTTTACTGAAATTCAGCACATCGGCAGGTCCCATTTACAGGATTTAAAAGCATTATTGAGCAATAATCTATTAAGGTGGCTATTTTATGACAGTTTGGCCCTGACCACAGTACACAGAGACACTGCTGATCAAAGATGTGGGTGCCATCTCGATTTTGCTAAATGTAAGCCAATTATATCATCACAGGAAGTATTAAAATATGAAGTAAGCACAAGTAAATCATTTTGAGTATTACTTATTTTTAATATAAAGGTGTATGCACTGTATTATACAGATCCATAGAGGGGGATCTTTTGATTTATTTCTCACATTATTGTCAGTAATTGCACGTTAAAGTTAGAAACCTTCTGGATCCTTGTGCTTCCAGAAGGGTTTGTAGTACCTCAGGCTGCCACTGGAAGAATGGCCTAGCATCACAAGTAATTGTTGAGAACAGTGGAATTCATTGTATATTGTCATTTTTTGACTACTAAACTGTCATTTTTTGACAATATTACTGTACTTCATACCAAAATTGTTAATCAGATTGAGCAGAATGTAGTGAATCAGTGAGTGAAAGAGTGAGACAAAATATATATTTATCTCTGTGCCCTCAAGTTGTCTCAAGTTACACATTTTGAAATCACATCCTCAGTGGTAAATCTGAGTTTTATTTCCATCTATAACATTATGAAATTGGATAAACCAATAGAGGTTTGAGAAAGTTCAGCCATTTTGATTTTGTCAGCTTAATCCTCTTATCCTCTCAAAATCCTCACCTGAACTTGAGAGCAGATTGTGAAGTCTGTGTGTGAAACTCTCCAAAGAGTCATTTTCCAAAGTCTGCTATGGAGATTTGCATCTGTATATTGATTATTTATCATTTTAAGACCTTATCATTATTCGAATCATTGGAATCTCTTTCAAAAGGTCCAAATGAATATCCATGCAGAATTTCTGTATACATGTATGCATTTTTATATCACCATTATCATTTTCTTTATCAGCAAATACCCATATACAATGTAAATTTTACTTCACATCTTTTGGAAAGCAGGCTGTACAACTAGACTAACAATGAAGGAATTCAAGCCAAGACCATGCTGTTGAAGTCTGTAACAGTAGTGTTGCCTCAAGGACTGGAACCCACTGCCTTCACTTCAAGAGCCCAGAGCTCTAATCATGACACCGCATGAGAGTGAGGAAAGCCATAAGTCAATGGGCTGAGGGATAACGAAGGGATAAGTTTCAGGGCTTTGTCTGTTTCGTGGGATGAGATGTGGTCTGTCTGGTATACTTCGCCATGGGGGTTAATCTGGTTTTTGTCACTCCTTGTGTCCTTGTCCAGCAGAGAGCGCACCCACCCTTCTGGCACAGGTCATGGCTGAATTTTATAAGCAATTACGGGACCCTGTTGTTCCCTCTGAAAGACAGCAATTGAAGAATAATTGGCTGGCCTGGTAGGAGCACCTGGGCCATTAGTCCATTAAATAGCACACTTAATGCTAGTCTCCTCTCTTCTGTTAAAAGCATCATGGGAACTTCGTACTTCATTTCTTTGCTGCAGCCATTGGAGTGAATTTGAGGACAATGAAAAGTACATTTCGGTTCATTGAAAAAAAAAAATCAACGTACCATTATTTGAGCGCAGCACTCATTTTAGCCTGCTGGCGGGTTCTGGAAAGCCTGTCTTTGGAAGCGTTTGGGAAGAATTTATGGCAATGGAATCAAGATGCCTCAGAAATAATTGGGAGGGACCAGTGCGTGGTTGCTTCTAGGGGGAAGACCCTCTGGAAATGTTTTTTTTTTGCAAAACTGACACCATGCTGCAGGACATCAAGCCTTAGAGCAATCTGTGAAAGCATTACATGACACTGCTCTCACTTCTGGAGGAAGATGTCAGCCTGATTTCTCAAGACTTCTCAAGAACACTTCAGAGAAACAAACACCTAACAAGAAAACTCAACTGCTCTGCAGTATCACCTTATATGATACTTGCTGCTTTAAATTCTTTTATTGTGCACCTGTAGAGATGTGTTCACCATTACGTTTACTGAATGCATTCTGAAATC
Source organism: Albula goreensis (assembly GCA_022829145.1). Taxonomy (NCBI): domain Eukaryota; kingdom Metazoa; phylum Chordata; class Actinopteri; order Albuliformes; family Albulidae; genus Albula; species Albula goreensis. The sequence continues at coordinate 13,554,251 of CM040744.1, forward strand.
CATCCCCTGTAGCTGTGTCTGTCAATCTACAAGTCCACTTACTCAGATGTGTAGATTAACACCCGAAGGTTATTTAACGTCATGAGAAAATTCGGAATGTGCTTTAGGATCAAGAATAGGAGTCATCCTTGAACTTGGAAAAGATCATGGTTCCCCTCATCTCTTTCCCCTGGTTACCAGCTGAGACCAGTATAAAATACAAATCTCTGGTCTCTGCTCAAGGAGCAGCAAGGCCAACTGCACCCTCTTGCCAACAATCTATTACCAAACATCACACTCCTGTCAGACCACTCTGCTCTGCATCCTCTGTTAGGTTCGCCATCTCTTCCTGCATAGGTCCCTCTTCTCTGTCATGACCCTCTCCTACCCTGGCCCCCTAGTGGTGGAATGAGGTTCCTACTGGGGTCAGGACAGTTGAGTCTCAGTCTGTCTTCCACTGCAGACTGAAAATAAATGAGTGCATCTTGGTTCAACAAATCCTTCATTCTGTGCATTTACCACAGTTCTTGTTTCATCTACATTTGTCTTGATATACTCAAACCAAATATTTCAGTTTCTTTCCTGGACCTATTATGCTACTTCATTATACATTTTAGGATGACAAAATGATAACTACTAGTTGTGACACTAACAATTTGGTATTGTCTCTACTCATTTTCTGAAACCATTGCATTTCCTGAGCCATTTAAAATAACAACATCTTCTAAATTCAAAAATTTAAATGTGAATTCTGTAGTCCAATCCAGGCATAGAGAGCACATGTCTGTTTTTCACACCCTCTTCTGTTCTTTGAAAATGTAGGCTGAAAGGGCATTATTTATGTCCTCTCTGGGCTACGCTGGAAGCTTGTCACTCCTGTAGGGTGCACTAGCATGCATGCTCAGAGGTGCACTGACTTTTGACTCAAATCTGCCAACATTTCATATGAACGGTCCATAAATCTTGCAGGCGTACAGCCTTAGAGAGCGATGAGATGAAGGATTTTAACCCTGTCTTTCCTCAGCCAGGCTGAGCCATTTTAATCTGTGTGAGGTTTTGATTTGAAAAACCCAAAGCTCATACTCTCTCTGTGTTGTCATCTGCCACTTCTTTTCCCTCAGTCTACCAGATGAACTACTCAGTCAATGCAATAAATTTGCAGGTGCAGGAGACAGATGCAGGATGACACAAAAAAAGTCCTGCCGACCAAATACCCCTCCTCCCTTGGCCTTCTGATTGATTATGCTCCACCCAGAATCACAGTCAGAATAGGCCGACCGCCATGTGCTATTCAGTGAAACTGAGCAGGATGAGCTCTTTCCACCCCCCACACTTACAACGGGACCAAAATCCCAGAGGTGCCTGAAACTACTCCAGTATGTCTTTCAGGGTGATTCAGTGGCAGTCTGAGCTCTTGTGGAAATGACAGCATGGCTTGTTGATACAAAATCACATTTTTTTCCTGGCCTCCTTTAGGGCGATGTGCCTGAGAAACTCCTTTAACTTTTAGGCGATGGATTTAAAAACATGTCATGTTTGTGCTCACCAGGGTGCCTCTCTAACACGGGTACGCTTAGAATTCACAATTGAAACCATAAAATATTGAAACCACGAGTTATAATATCATTCAGTCCTTCGGTGTTACAGATTAGACTGTGGTCCTTCATGTAAGGGAGAAGTTGCTCAGAACTCGAAGCTGAACGACAGCAATTAGCCACTAGAAAGATGACGATTATGCTTACTGATCAAAATTCAAAGGGTACACTGACACTACTTTTGCCAGTCTCTGTGGACTGGCCTGCCTGGAATTCTGAGCCCATGTGAAAACATGTAGCAATCATTGTTTTAAATCTGTGCATATACTTCTCACTAGGCATGCCAAAGAACAAACGAGACAACAAAACAAAACAAAACCAGCAAAAACTGAATTTCAGCACCTCTTGGGCAATCATTTCATATTGTAACCAAGAAACTTTGTGCTTCTGGCAACTTTAGGAGTGGCTTTAAATATTTCTTGTTCCCTGCTCTGAGTTGGGAAAACAATCTTTTTTACAATACAAGAATACAAAAGATTGTAAGGAAGGCCCTCTTCTTGTACCTGGCGAATCATTGAGAGCACAGATTCTACATTGATTGGTACGCTTGAATGTGTTCAGCTCATCATAATGGTTTTGTAACCACAGCGACGCTTCATATTTCTATGCAAATACAATTTTGAGTGACAGGAGCTGGGGGAAAAAAAAGGGTTTCCAAAATGAATTCCAACCCTGATCATTTTTTTGGCTAGCTCTTTCTGAATATCCCATCTGGATGCCATTTTATGATAACGTTCAGTAAGCCCTGTGACTCAAAAACAGATTTGAGCTGTCATTCAGGAGATCCAGTTTGGACAGGCCTTGCATTTCTACTTTATGAAAGACTAACCCCAACGTTCCTCTTTATTAGGAATGCTGGCAAGGTGGCACTCAGCTGAACCCCTTAACATTGAGGACAAAAATCTAAGCAAGTGAAGTTTTGCTTTTTCATAAACTTTTTGCAATCTTTCTGTCGTATCTTGTTAATGTCTGTGAATGCCAGAGAGGTGATGATGTTTAGGGACTGGAAAAATGTATGAGTAAATATTTGCAGCTCAGTATTAAGTAGAAAGGGCTGCTTGGACTGAATGCCCCCTTTTGTTTCTTTACTGTCCCTGTGATTACACTGTATTAGTGATGTTAATGCTTACCTCACGCTGCAGATGTTCCACTGGAATGAAGCCAGATTCCAGCTTTACTAGATCACAACCCTTGCACCATGTGCCCAGATCTTTATTGGTTCTGTGTGCACTGTGATGGCAGAATGGATTGCAAAAAGAAATGCTGCATCCTAAAATCCTAAAATATTAAGGTGCAGCTGTGAAACCAAAAGGAGATGTTGGCTTCCATAACACTGTTCTGTGTTTACAGTGGTTTTTGTGTAAAATATGTTACTTGACATAAAAGTCTAAGTAAGTGTTAAGGTAGCCAGTGTGTGAAGAAAAGGATTCACCCACCATAAGGGAAACATGAAGGAAAAAATAAATAATTAAAACATGAAAGACAATTTGAAGCTGACACCACTCCGATATAAAACATTGTTTGTGCCCAAATGAGACTATGACAATAGGAAATAATGATGTCCATTTGAAATGTCAATTTCACTCTTTTATTAGTGATTTCATTTTTGGTAAAAATGTCCCTCTGTATTCAGAGGCTATTTAGAAAACGATTGTGTGTTTCTCTGGAGAGTTCATTTTTGCTGCCTGGCTGTGTCACAGATTATTGGAGAAGGACAAATTTTGTTTCAAGAAACACGTCCCTTGCAGTCGCCTCTTGAATACTGACATAGGTGTGACCTGTAAGTGGTGGCTGAATCTAATGAATTGTCAGCTCCTGTGAGCTGGTCAAGATGAGTATACAGCAAACATATCCCACACCTGTGAAAGCCAATGCAATAATGAGGTCTCTTTCTCATCTGCAAAATACCACAACTGACAGTTCCAGCACTCTGGAGAGTACATTTTAAATGTCGCTGAAGTCTTTTTTTTCTAACACTGAATCGCATGTCCCCCCATTAGAGCTTTGGTAATGGTTGCAACGTCTGTTAACGTCCTTGACCTGGTCTTGAGCATACCACAGAGGTGTTAATCTAAAATGGTGTCAGCATGGGGATTATAAACATAGATAACAGCAGTGGCTTTATCATTCCCATCTGTCAGTGTCCGTCTGTGCTTTGGATGGGATTCTACTGAGAATGACGGCATAATGTTTTGATAAAACAGTGTGATTTCTTCTGAATTTGATCAGAACATCTTCTGCTAACAGTCCCTGTTATCAGGTAGCATCTATCATCCTTTCATGGATGAAACAGATTGGTACTAGAGTCCATTTGTAAGTCTAATTTTTTTAGTATTCCTATAGTATTGCACAGGAGTAGTGCTTTCTGCAAACCCAGTGACATAACTGAGAGACTATTTTTCTGACTTGTATTTCATATTTAAAGTCATATTTCATTGTGTATTTCTGAAAGGTGGTGAAACAACCAATAAATAGTTGTCTGTGACCAAACACTTGATCCATATTATTTTCACCATGACTATGAAAGTGGCGATAGTTGATGCAGTAGCAAAGAAAACACCAGGTCATCATCAGTAGCAAAGAAAACACCAGGTCACATCAATATATAACAGATCAAATAGTTGATGCAGTAGCAGATGCCAAAGGTGCAAAATAATCAGGAAGCTGATTCACATTGGAGTTTCCATCAAGACATTTGTCAATTGGTGTTGTTTTTGTTAAGGTGAATTTTTACTTTACTAATTGCTGTCAGCACAGTGGTATGGTGTGCAAGATGGTTATGTTCCAGTCTAAATTTGCATGCCCAAAGGTTATTTCACCCATGATTTGCATTCTGTATATGAACATTATCTAGAAATGTATCAGGAATTCAGCCCACTCTCAGGTTTGTAAAGTAAATTTATTTTCTTTCTGGACTATTTACGTATCACAATGTCATTTTTAGACCATGATCTGACAGATATTTTTCACACACAAAGCTTGTCCTTGGGTGACAAGGATTTTTTTCCAAATGTTTTGCAGCTGAGCAAGTCAATTGAGCATATCATAGCAACCAGATGCAAAAGTTACGAAAAAAACTGTATAAACTGTATAAAGTTTTTTTGTTGTTTTGTTTCTCTTCAGAAGCATGTGGGTTCATAGATAGGCTTTGTTACTAAAGAGCCTAACATGAATGAAGTTCAATTTTCTTGCCACATAAATGATATATTTTTTTATATTTCAAAAGAAATTTCACACATGAATGCTGTGAAACTGTAAAATGAGTCATGTTTTAGGACTGCATCTGAAAGCTAATGTTGATCCAAGGAAGGTCAAAGAGATAACATATACGTAATATCAATGAAATGTGTGAGGGTAAGTCAAAAAGTATTGCTAAAAAATCATAGAAACCTTTATTAAATAAAAATATCTCGACATATCCTCCATCTATACGCTTATAAAGATGTCTATACACTTCTGAAGGTGGTGTTTCCATCTCTCTAACCCTCCCCAGAATAATTCTGCAATCTTCGATTTACACCGTGTCGAAATGGCAGTTTTGGCATCATCGAGGGACTGAAATTGTGTTCCTTTTAAATGTTCTTTTCGTTTTAGGAACAAAAAGAAGTCTGAAGGGGCAGGATCAGTGCTGTAGGGTGGATAGTGTAAGGTTTCCCAGCAAAATTCTCGTAGAATAGCCCTTGCTGCACTCGAAGAATGAGCAGGTGCATTGTTGTGATGGAAAAAACATTCCTCGGCACAACTTTCCTGGCCTTTTTGTCACCAATGCCGTTTTCAGTTTTCTTAAAACTTCTGCATTATAACCCCCAAAAAAAAAAAAAAATGATTTGGGAAGATTTCCACTTGAGTTTTGTTAAAAATTTGATGTTAGCTCTGACCTCAAAATTTATTTATATTTTTTCAAAAAAACAAAAAGTATCCTTTTTTTTCGCGTACACTGTACCAAAAAGCCACTGCTTTCACTGTGTAGTGCGAAACCACTATAGGTCTATATGCTGCAGCTTGGTACCACCATACTCTACTCTGATAGATTCTTTTTCTGCACAATGTTGCAGTGACACATCAATTTTAATTCTTCATACATTTTTGTGAATCCCATTCATTGTCATTGAGCATCCTCACTGAAGAAACAGAGGCAGATCCCATGGAATCAATCAATTAACCAGAAATGGATCAATAAATTATCTAGAAATGGATCAATAGATTGTCCAGAAATGAATCAAGCAAACATTATTTCTTCAGTATAAACAGAGTTTGTAACTATAAAATGGTTTCTAATTGCAAGCACGCTTGTAATTATTTGATCTAATGTGTCGACCAGACATTGGTGCACAGCAAACAAATATCCAGTGCAGGTAAAAAGATGGCGTGAATATGTAAATATGCCAAATCTGCATAGACGTCATGATCAGAGATCATTCAATGTTTGAGACCCTGATGGTTGAGTCCCAGTCAATAAATAGACTGATAAGACAGTGACATTTAATCTGATATTTAAACAGTATGTATACATTTATTAATTTACATGCATTTTACTGGAGACAGGAAATAATTTTAATTACTTCTACAGCAATGGGCAGGTTGATGCTGACATTTAGATTTGTTGGCTTATGTTTTCACAAAGAAGGATGTACATTCATTCAGGAACATGTGGACAGGATAATATGTGCATCTGCATTTTTAATAACCATCTCACCTTGGATCCCATATGAAATGCTACTTTGTAAAATACCTGCCTTATAATGTTGCATATAATATAATGTAATGTCTCCAAGGTGACAAGCAAATTTTCCCTTCAAGGATTAATAAGGTTTGACCTAGCCTAACCTAGTCTATTGTCAGGAAAATATTGTGAGGCGAGTAAATTGCATTCATAACCTGTTGTTTCCCCACAAGACCTCCAGCCTTGAGTGCCACACATCAGTCCTCCCTGCATCTCGTTGATAAGGGACAAAGGCAAGGCCCCGAAATGTTTGTGCTCAGGATGGGAAGTGGTTAGTCGCAGATCTCTGTAGAGAAAGTTGTCACTCACTCGTAATAAATTAATCAAAGAAGCTGCATCGTGTCTTTTGTTGCATCGTATTGGGAATCAGCAACAAATAGAGTCTGTCCATAGGATTTACACCATTCTTGCTTTCATTCTTCTCGCAAGACAAATTTGCTGTTGTTGTAATGTCTCATAATACAGACACTGCTACTACTGCTATAATAATAATAATAATAATAATAATAATAGTACATTTATTCATTGTTTTTTTTAAAAAGTGTGGTATTTAGGGGTCTTTTCACAACTGGTACCACAACTGGTACCACAACTTGTACCAGTTTTTGCAGAACAATGAGTAACACTGTACTGTTAATAATAAAGACACATTAGGAAATGAGGGCTTTTATATGTATTCAAACTAGGCCTGGAAAATTTGAGAGCCATTGGTGGGATGCTGCAGGTACTAACCACTAGAGGGCACACACTGACATACCACAAACAGGGCTGGACTATCGTAGGTTGAATCAGACTAATCATGCCTTACAGTCAATTAAGCAAATGAAGAGAGACCGGCTTTGTTTCTTTTTTTTATAATTTATTGGTAAGTTACCTACAACATTTTTAAGTAGTGGTACTGAAGGTAAAAATGGTTTAATGATTATTGGATTTTATATTAAAAGGCATTTATCTTTGGACAGTGGATATATCTGTATCCATTTGCTGAGAAAGAGTTGCCCCAATATAGTGTATTGTAACTTTTTTTTTGTCCTGCTGTCATTTAGAAACCGAATCAGTCTTTGCCAATGAATTTAATATCGATGCACATAAGGGAAAACTAATAACAAAAATGTTGACACACATGGGAATCAGGAATGAGCTATACATGTATGATGTCTTACATTACATTACATTGTTGTCATCCTTTCTGAGGAAGTCCACTTTGCGTCATAACAGAGTATTGACATGCAGTAAACAACACACAATCATCTGACAGAAATAGAAAGAGCCACACCAGGGTCCAGCGCAGGCATATTTACTCATGCAATGTAAAGCTCTCTTACTAAGCAAGGTGCAGAGAATATTGACAAAATACACAAAACACAATACACAACATGCCAATCTTCATTTCAGAAGCTGGATTTTGTGGGGAGTGTTTGAGGTTTTGTGACGTCAGGTCATCAGCTGAATTTGCTATGTGTTGTTGTGGGCTGTTGAGAAAAACACTTCTGTGTCTGTCACTTCACTGGCCAAAACTTTATACATTTGACATGCTGAGAAAACATGTGGCAGACACGAGCCAAAGAGGAGAAATAAACGTATCTGGTTCTCCCATACGCCCCTGCATCACAATGACTACACTCAGCCAATGCATTGAATGTGCACAAACAGGTCACAGAGGACAAAGGCATGGCCTGTCTGATGCATCATTTTTACATGGAAGTCTGTGTAATGTTCTCTTCAGTGTGTGACACCACTTCCAATCCCGTGTATGTGAATACTGTGTCTGTTGATTTACAGATTTTTTTCCACCAGGTTTTTTTCCTATGAAAACTCCTATGAAAATCTTACTTAATGGGTCTCAAAGTTCAATGTTCAGACACAGAAACTAGGAACACAACAAAAACGGGCAATAGAATGTGTCATAACTGACATCCTCCCCATATGTCATCAAAAAGAAATAATTATGATGAAAACATTGATTGATTCTGTGATTGCACAGAAGTAATTTTATTAAATTTGGGTTTCAGTTCAATCAAAAATCAAAAGGGTCACCAATGATTTATGACTTAGATACTGCCCCTATATTGATAAGAGGAAGTTAATCATTATTTTGATACTAATTCCCTATTGGGAGCCAATAATGAGCCTTACTAATCATTTTTATAAGTCCATTAGTATGAACAACAGTTACCGAGTGTGGCATGAAAAGTCACAAATAGGCTGGTACACTACAGCACATGACAGGATTTGAGAAATACCCCTAATCATCATGAAGTCGGTTGCAGTGTTATTGACTGCTTTGCCCTCAATTTTGACTTTCATATTTAATATTTTAAAGTACAGGGGGTCCTCGACTTACGAACGAGTTCCGTTCCTACGACTTGTCATAAGTCGATTTTCGACGTAAGTCAGAATTTATACCTAAATTATACCTAAGTTAACACCTTAAGTCACTCACACTGTGTACACAACACATGAAGGACATATAAAATACAGTAATTAAATGAAACAGTAATAAAAAAGAGAGAGAACAGTTTCTTATCTTTATTTCTGTGGTTGTGTTTACGAACCAAACCGCTTAGGTTGAAACTAGGTTGTTTAAATAATTTATGGGAGTGCGTTGCAACCACGAAACGACGCAACTCGAGACCGTCGTAACCCGAGGACCCCCTGTAGATAAATTCTGTGTTGACACTGTCATAACACCAACGCATAATCCTGCCTAACTTTCAGTGCTGAAGTAACAGATCAGAGTGCCATAGCAGCACATATTCTTGGCACTTCTTTTGCTTTAACTAAAAGGAAAGGGATGCTACAGAAAAAAAGGCAAACACAAAATCAGAAGTGTTGTGGAAAGTGGTAATTTCATCTGAGAGCACGTTTACATCTACAGCTCTCGTGGTTCTGAAAGTGGGTGTGTACATAGGTAATGAAATCATGATGATTTCTCAAGAAGCTCATCAGCCACTTTGCAGGAAGTGACTGCTGGTCACGGAGTTGAGGTTGGCGTGAAGCAGGGTGGGGAAGCATAGAGGAGATGCTGCAGACGTTGCAGGGAAAAGTTGACGATGAGCGGCTGAGATATTCTCGGACTGTCACCTCGACGGTGAGAAAACTGAGGATGTGAGGTGAATCAGGGTTTCTGTCAGGAAGGTCACAGCCTGAGTTCTGGATTACGACGTCCCGACCCTGGCCACATACTACACCACAGACAATGCTTCTCTGCCTTCAGCTCACTGTCCACTGCCTCAGCCTGTCACATTAGACCACACTCAACATTATCATTATAGTTTCTCCTGCAAATATTTGTCTAACTTAAGAAGTAAAACTTTCCAAGCTTAAAGGTTCATACAGGCTTCCCACTGGTCAATGAAAGACTTGAAATTGAATGTGAATGTGAAAAAGGTTCACATTTCAAATTTGAAGCAAAGCCTTTTATCATTAAATGCTGTTTTTAAAAACTAAAAACACTTTAAAATATAGGCTTGTTGGATGATCTTTGACACTTTCTTGATTTTTAAAATTCTAACTGCATTATCATAAAAGACTTTAAATGTTATGGGACATACTTTTTTGCAGTATGTGTGGCAGGGCATCTTGGGATTGAATACCAGGTGGAGCTCAGCAAGGAAAAGCAGTAGTCCTTCCCCCAGCTGTGCTAACGGAATATGCTAAATGGTCTAAGCACTGCCACTCACCTCAAAACTGTGGGCAAAGCAAGCTGATAACAGTGAAGTCAGAGTTTCCAATTGCTGTTTCAGAAAGTCGGTTGACTTTCTCATTCTGATTCTGAGATGGAGTGGGTGTTATTTGTGAGTAGACGTCCTCACACATAGCTTTAAGTGATTCAAAGGTCAATATATTTCAGCATTCAGAGTTTTGTACCATGTGCAGCTGTAACTGAAGTCCGCTGTTGATACGACATGGCCTTCATGCCCCGGTGACTCATCTAAAGCATCTCCGGTCCGTGTTCAGCTCCTATTGGATCTGACAGATGGCGCCAGCCTATTTATTTGCACCGTTAACCACAATCTAAAATGTGAAAAAATAAAAGAGCTTAGCTTCTCCTCTTGAGCGACAGCGGTATTCCTACCAGCTGCACTCGCACCCTGAAAACTTTGAGTACCCCCATGAAACAGAAAGTGCCTGGAAAGACCTCAGAAGTCCTCAGCTGACTGCGTTCATCTCACATACATTCCGTCGTACACTTAAGTGCAAAGGGACATAAGAAGCTTGAACATCAATCGGTAAACTGCCTACTTTGACATGACCGCACCAAGGCTCGGATCCAAATTCACTTTACATACAGAATTCTAATGAAGGGCTTTCCACCTCTCCAGCCAACACGATTTTGTCTACTACGTATTCCCAAAGTGTCCCTATGTAATGAATAGAAATCAGTGGTTTCTGAAATCGTAAATACCGTCTCACCTTCCCTCCATGGGGTTTCCTTATAATTATGTGCATTTTAATACTGATTAGGCATCCAGTCAATACTGCGAGCATGAAAGCCAATGTCTGTCTCATTTGCTTGTGGGTGTATGTTTTCTGCAATGGAGAAATGCTAATGGAAACATGAAGGAAATTTAGTTTGCCTTTGGCTTTGAGCAATTAGGTGAGGATATCTGAGAAAGGATACAGGATATAGCCTTTATGGAATAGACTTCTCTGCCATTATACGATAAATAAAAAACCAATACTTATTAAATTATGCTAAAGAAATATCCAGGTTCCCTGATTACCATAGTGATTAATTACGAATGCAAATAGGAAGCCCTGTGAATCGCTCTGTACACAGTAGAGAGCGATCATGCTAATTTTCGAACCAATTAAAGGATTATTTAAATTCAGGATGATGCTATGGCTAATAGAGTGAAGTAAATCTGGATTTCTTTTTAAAGCCTTTTCTCCTGTTTCTCTTGTTTTGTTTCTTATTATTTAAAAATTCAAGCAGGATTGGCTGATCCAGGATCTTGATTTTGATTTGGTCTCCTACTGTTAGGACTACTATGATGCTTGGTCATCTGACTGCAGGATTTGTTCTGTGTGGGGGGGTGGGGGTGTTGAACCTTGCCCACATGTGTTCTATGAGGAAATTTAACGGAAAAACTTATGTCAGGTTCCTTTATAGTTTGATTCTGCGTTAATAATACATATAGCACGTGATCTCAATGGGTTTGTGACAAGGGGTGAAAAGCATACAGGGGCCCACTTGTTTTAGCGGCAGGATTGCAGACCAGATCTTCTCAAAGCCATGTACAGCTCCCAGCTTGCCACCCCCCAGCCCCCCTCTCTTTGTTCACTCATTAATCTCAGATCTGAGCTCTCCTCCCGCACTCAATCACCTGTGCCCTTGGGACGTGCTACCGCACATCCTACAGCCACTGTGACATAAATCCCATTATTTACGAGCTTAGCAGATGCTCTTATATAGGCATGATTTACATACCTCACACTTTTACATGCTATCTGTTTATATACTGCAACTGGTTGTTTTATTGAAGCAATTCGGGTTTTGACAACATGCTCGAAGGGTAACTAAGGTGTAAGAGCCATGTCTTATCTTTAAGTTGAACCTGTGGCCGTTTTCTGACAGTCCCGGTTCTCAGTTCTTTGGATAAATAATTTTAAGCTATTTGATTAGCTTCTTCCTCAGTATGAATCTGTTTAGGGTGAGCACCACCCTGCTCTCCACCTCTCTGATATTCAAATGAAGCATTATGACTTCACAATCGCATTACTTCACAATGCACAATATAGAGAAAGCAGGGCTGTAAGTATGAATATACTAGTCATATATGCGCTCTCATTCTCTTTTTTCTCTGTGCTACTAGGAGCCCACATGGGTTTATCAGTTCAGTAACCAAGCAACCAGAGCCCATTATGCTTTACAGACCTTACATTGTGTCCTTCTGTTGCCCATTAGGATAATGCATTCATACACCTTCCGCTCCTGATACAGTTTCACACCAGTCGCAATCAATTCAGCAGAAGCTACCTTCTCCTTCAGATAAAGGAGCGAAAATAAGCCAAATACAAATGGCTGGAGGGAATGAAAACTATTGGGGCGTTGAAGATATTTTGGTTGGTTGGTTACTGAGCGCTATTCGGCAGTAGTGACCCTTGCCTACACAAATGTGCTTTTGTAGTGTAGTGTTGCTTACAGTACAAACTCCCATTTCATGTATTCACATACAGATCAGCCCAGTGTGGAAACCAAAAACAATATATTCATTAATCATGTTTGAATCATTAACTGAAGCATAGAACTTGAATGTTGCACCCCATTTTTGAAATGTTAGCAACCACTTTGCATAGCAACACTAGAATGATTCTTAGAAAAATGTCAAATAACATGGAAACTGGGGATTTTTTAAAACACACAGTAAACTGAATCTTAAATTGAAAACAGTTTGAATAAATTGACTAGATTTTACTAGTGACACAAATAATTAACAGAATATGAAGACTGTACTCTTAATGTTTACACAGGAATGTCTTTGGGCAGTGCATTTTATTTGCGATTTGCAGCTGAAGAAAGGCACTCCTCTTCTACAAATGCTCCAGCAGACATCCCTGTGGTGGGAGAACTGGCCTCTGGACCGCCCTGCAGGACACAGTGTCCAGGGCTTAGCTGGGTCAGGTGGTGGAGAGAGCTAGCAGCGGTCTTTATTGGTGTCCTGTCTGAGCAGTGTCAGCCTTCACTGATTCAATAGCCTGCTTTTCCTCCTTGGGGGGTGCAGGGGTAAGGAAAGACGGGTGGGGTATGGGGGGGTGCAGCTGGTGACAAGTGTGAAGTCTCTGTTAATAGACTCCACTGCGGGCCCTTAATTCCCTGTTTGTCATCCTCTGGTGTGCAAGTAAGTGACACATGGTTTTCATGCCAGACCCAGACACATGTATAAATACTGCACACACACACACACACACACACACACACACACACACACACACACACACACACACACACACACACACACACACACACACACACACACACACACACACGTGCCTGATGTAAAATCTGTTTTTCACAGTATCACATAATTCAATGTCTAAATTACTTTCTCTCCCTCCTTCTCTATCTCTCATGTACACTCGGTCTCACTCACATATATACTCAAAATCTGTTGCACACACATTTTAACATACTCTCTCTCTCTCTGTCTGTATCTCTTGCTTCCTCTTTCTCTCTTTCTCTCTCCATGTACACATTCTTACAGGCATAAACACAGACACCCCCCTACTAACTAACCTAGTTTTTCCAGAGGGTGAAAGTGTTAGGTGACAGAGAGGGAGAGTGAGAGAGGGGGGCCTCTTGATCTGTCACCAATGCCAAACATATCTCAGTGCCAACAGGCAGCACTGACATCGCTGTGCTGACAGTGAATGTTGCTGCACTGAAACCACCCCCCCCACCCCGACCAAAAAAAAATCCACAATTAATATGTTTAGGAAACAGCTTTGCACTCACAAAGACTTTATGTCAAAGAATTACCCCACACAAAAAAATGTGTGTAGATTTAATTAGCATCTTCTTATTTTTTTTTTTTTTTGCAAATGAGTCACTTGGGATGTGGGGTTTGTCTCTTTTATCATTAATTAGTGTTAGCCGTGCTTCATAAGTGTGCCGCACAGGCCCTAATGTGATGTAAGAACCCTCTGCATAGTGCATGGTGCTCTTCTAGCTTGACTGACTTTTTTGCTAATACCAGGACAGATTGCTTTGACTGGGAAGAAAAACCAAATAAATTAAATTACTGAGAATTGTATTCAAAAAGAGTCCTGTGGTTCTGAATGTTTTTGTCATTATTTAAATAAAAACAATCATCTGTTTCTACTGATCACTTGATAATTACTATACCATGAGCAATCAACATACACAGTGCAAAGAAAAGAAACGTCAGTCTCAGTGCATAATTTTGTGAATGGGTAAGACTTCCTTGTATGTATTCAAATAATTTTTTGTCATTCTATATCATTGTTGGTGCTTGGAGCAGAATATAGTATCGATGAATATTTCACCCTTAGGATTTGTAAAGGTGCATAGAAAGTAAAACCTACTTTTTAACTGTTATTTTACAGGAGGTCAACCAAGATTCAGTTTTAAGATCAAATAAAGTACCGTAATTATGTACAGCTATCCATCAAATCCTTGTGTCAGATTCATATTTCTGCTGAAATATAATCTTTCACATATATGGGCTTGTCACAGCTAATAGAATGGGACCTGATTCTAGAGTCAATTAGTCGTGTTTAGAGCATGAAAGTGACTATCATTATGATAAGCTCATGCCATTTACTTTCCTGTCGTTTTCTGTGGCAAGCTCGTAAAATGACAGCAGCCGTCTCCCAGTCGTCTCCCGTTATCTCTCCGTGGCTTTGCCTTGCTCCTTGTTTCCCATCTTTCATTATTTCTGGGTGCCACAGACCTTAATTAAAAATGTTCACGTACCATGTATCGCTTTCTTATCCTTGTAGGCTACACCGTTTTAATTGAGGAGTTGACAAAAATCGGAGCATCAAAGTTGCTTGTTAGTGATGCTCCACTGGAGCAGAGGATTGTGGGATGTGTAAGCACTGTCTGTGGCGCACGTGAAAGCGCCGGAGTGAAATGATTAAAGGAACAGCCCAAGTTCGTGCCGCTTGTGGAAATTGGGGAATTGGTACCTGCTGCCGAACAAACACGCTTCTTTCTTTTCCAGATAATGAATCTTCCCTCTCTCTCTCCCTCCCAGCAGTCACGGAGTCAGGCCCATGTAGGACTGAGGCACGCTGCCAAACAGCGGGTACGTTTCTGCTGAATCCTCCTGCCTCGTTTCATTCCTATTTTTATTCAGTCAACACTTTTTGGTTGTCCAAATGTTTTATTTTTTTTGTCATTTGTCGTGGACATCTTAAATGGGAATGCTATAATAAGCACCATTTACTTGGTGACCACTGAATTCATATGCATTTTTTGTCATTTTTGTCCTCTCTTTTTTATTTTTCCTATATTTGGAATGACCAATCACCATTGAAAGCATGTCCCATTACATCATCTTCCAGTAAGTGTCTTTCAAAATGCATGCAGGGAGTCTCTTCTTCTTTACGGTCTGTTACCCACCAGCTGATCTGTGAAGCCATTGTATTGGTGGATTGCAGTTTACACTGATGCCAGACCACACACATTATTCTGACCAGAGGAGTCACTATAGTGCATGCTTTGTTTGACCATATAATCAATTACGTTTCCCAGTAAGCCGTCTCAACCCCGGATCCCCAGTCTTGGATTTACCATCTGGAAAACATGCATTCTATTTTGGCATAGGCAGTTTAATTGGCTGTCAGATTTCTGAGCATTGACATGGTTGGCTGCATAGCTCTATGTTCATGGACCAACCCAGGAACATCGTAGAAATATATGATGTATCTCCATTGAAGACAAGATGACTTGGTATCACCAAACTTCTTATATACATCATCTTTCCCTCTGAAAGCCAATGCGGAACGCCGGGCACAAAAAGCTCCTTCAGATTGCAGAGCTGTCCACTGTCCCCTGTAATGAAGGGACCTGGTGAGAGAACAGAAATATGCAAGCAGAATTAATCAGGGGCCTATGCTTTGATCCACCAACACATTTGCAGTCATGAGTTGTCTCTGAATCCTCCAGGATGCTTAAACACATCTTTCATCTTTCTGCATTGTAATTTCCTCATGACCTGTCAAACCATGTGCTTTTAAAAACATGGCTCCTGCTCTCCCTGACTGAGGTTAATGGAGAATCCTGTTCCCTCGATCCATTTTTCTCAAAACTCTGTTGCGGAGTTAAACATTAGCTGTCTTGCAGCTTGGTGGTTACACCCGTGAACCTGACGGGTACATGGTTGTGCCATATGGGGATACTGGTTTTTCTCACTCTGATCACAGTATAGAAGAAGAAACCTGTAACAGGTAAGATGCAGAAATACAGTACTGAGACATTTACTGGATTCTAGTGTCATGAAGAGAATTTCCAAAGCTGGTTATTTTAACTGATTTTAGAGTACTGAGGCAAACTGTACTTTCTGGTCACAAAGTAACACCACATGCTTATGAAAGCCAGTCACTTTATTCAAGGATGGGAAACCTCTAACCAGCACTTCAATGGACTCCTATGGGGACCGGAAGTCCAAACAAAAATTTTAAACTCCCCTATCAGGGGAACCATAGCTTGAAAGCTAAAATGTCATAAATAATTCCTTATATTTTTTGAGGATCTTCTGTGTATTAACAGTTTAATCGTTATTTGGAAGCCCCGGGCCTCTCAGATGCAGTTGCTCCATCTCCAGTGTAACCTGCTCATTTGATACAACTCACAACCTGGAAAGGGTCATCAGGAATGGTTCAAAACATAAGACATTGCATGTTTGATGGAAGTAAACAATTGCATTTCACTGTCGCTCTTCTGGGAAAGCTATGGTTTGAGTTGGTTCATTCAATAAACTTCCCACAGTGGCAATGCATTCTACTGAAGATGGAAACAATATTGAACATGCCCCATCAATTAAACAAAAAAAACGTTTTGTCTGCTGGGTTTGGGAATGGCGCATTGCTGTGCTCAGAGAAAATACTGTCTGTGCCCCATTTTCCAGGTGACAGGGTAGCTGAGTGGAAGCTCATTAGTTAGGATGGGTGGAGTGTGACCTCCCCTCACCTCCCCTCCACTCTTCTCCTCTCTCTCCCTTTGCTTTGCCCCACCCCCACAGCTCATTTACGGTATCGGGGTGGGGCCAGTAGTACTGTGGTTGCGTGGTAGCTGTCTCATTAGCACCCCTTCCTCCCACAGCATTATCCAGGGCCTGTCTCAGGTCCTAATGCAGACACATATGAAAACCACCTGCCAATTTTCTTGACTTGACTTGTACATCTTCTACATGCTACATGTGTTATTCCACTTACCATGCTAACATGCGTCTGACTTACATCCATTTTGAGATATGACTGGTCAGTCAGAACGGAACTCGGACATATGTCAAGGAATGGCTGTATATGCAAATATTCCAAGATCTGAAAAAATCCAAAATCCGAAGCACTTCTGGTCCCACACATTTCGGATAAGGAATACTCAACTTGTACATCTTTGTTGATTGATGCTTTAAAATCACATGATCTCTGGCCTACTTTTCAGCAGTTTTGACCATTCATAACTCCTGACTATTATTCTCCCTTCCTTCCCTCATAATTTCACATTATGGGAAGTGACTACTGACTGACTAGGTTAAGGTTTCTACCATATTACTTTGCCTGCCCATGCACTGTAAGAGGAAAGAAGGAGGGGTTTTTTCGTTTCTGGACACAGGCTCGGAGTTAACTGTGCAAGCCACAAATCTGTCACTCACTTTAGAGTTAGCTAAACATTTATAGCACAGAGGAAGATTTCTGTTTCTAGGTTTAGCCACAAGGATGTCTTTTTCATAGGCTTATGATTTACCTTTATAAGTTTAGAACAAACCAACAGAAATGCTACACCAAGCATTTCATAACATTAGCCTACTTTCCATTCTACAGCATGCAGCCACCTTGCATGAACCTGGAGTCTGTTGCACTGTGGTTTTAGAGTGACTGGAAGAGAGGAGCCTGCTGCTCAATGACAGCGGCTGTTTCTCTGCTCTGCAGAGGCCCAGATGTATTATTCTGAAGTCCCACATTTGAGCTTAATCCCCCTCATTTCCAAGTCCTTTAAATTGGATCTCTGTTATTGTAACATCTTAACCTTGAAATTGTGTTTTCAGTTGAGGAAATCTTCCTGGGTTTGCTGTCTTTTGATTTAAATCTGGCATAAGAGCCTTGGCATGGCTAGGTCAAGTCAGAGCTATGTGGCCTGGGGTCTGCAACAGCTGGGCATAACTGCATTCACTCTTCTTAGGAAAGGAAGGTTCAGTTTAGCCACTGTCCCTTCCTGCTCCATACACTTTCCAATGGTAGCCCTCTGGTGTCTGCACTGCAGATTTCAAATACTTATCAATGATGGATATGGCCGTCTCTCTGTCTGACCCAGGTTATCCTGTATGGTACTGAGTGCTTTGTACTTGGGGTGGGGTGATAAAAATGGCTGCCATTCATCAGTTTTAATTTTGATTGTGTTGTGCTAATGTTTTATTTTGTGACATTGTGGTATCCATTTTGGTGCGTGAAGTCAGGTGAATTATCAACTGATTTATATCGAAGTGCCCAGTCTTGTTTATGTTGAAGTAGTCATTACTCTAAGTGTAAGTGTTTTAGAGGAATGATGTCAGCTCCTCCTACCTTCAAATCTGCTCTCACAGGCTGTCAGTTGTGGCTAGTCAGAGATACTCTGTTGTATGTAATTCGGTCAGTCTCATGTAGTAGTGCTCTGTGATAGTCTCACTAGTTTATTTGGGGAATCTATGTTTATCCTGCCATGGTGACTAGAGAGGAACAAACGTCTCTTCCAGGTTGAGGAGAAAGAAGTGGAATGTTTTTTGAAAACCCAGTATATTATGATGTCAATGCTATGTCAGTATATGTTTTACTCACCGTTGGACTTCTATGGTTTTATACACCTTTACATGTATAGACAAACCAATAATGTAATTTTTTTGTCACACATCATAGGTTTTCATTATACATGACCTTAAATCATTTCAATTTTAAGCCTCAAGCGATTAACTTAGAAAAGAAATAACCGGCCTCTGTAGATAAATATTTTTTTTATTTGATGCTGCGTCTGATTCCGTACCATGTTGCAGATTACTGCATTGTCCAGGGCTGTTCAGCACAGCTTCATCCCTGACACACAATGTCATTCACACCATCCTTTCATTTGTGTAATCTTTCAACTGCCAGATACATACACAATTGAATATCTCATCTGGCTAAACGGTGTTAGGATTTGGTTTCGTTTTTATTAAAACAAATGCCATAGGATTTATGTTTCTGCAAGCATTTCATTATCTTAAATCCAGAGGTATAATCCCTTAGTAAAATGAAACAATGTACATGCTTCACATCACATTAATGATAATAAAATGTTTTATTACATTTTCATATCTAGACACCTGGCATGAAACTATGGTAACCTTTATACTGGGGGCAAAATGGCTTGGTTATCATTATACTCCAAAAGAGGTGAATAAGGCTGATAATCTGTGTGTGGAGTTACATGAAATGTATCCAGGGTGGTAAAGGAGTCAGTGTTATTGAGCCTCCACAGCACTGTGTCAGTCTGTCAGCCATGTCTGTGAATTTTGCCTAAAAAAAGTATGATCATTCACGATTAACTCAATAAGCAGACCAGACAACCTTTCATCTGTGGATTGGAAAGAGAACAATGCTGAGCTATCATTCTCCGTCAGCAGAGACTGGAGATGGTTCACATTCTCTCAGACTTCCCATTGAAAAATCATTGAGGAAATTCACCTTTTTGGGGGAATGCATTCCCATCTTCAAAGGTATATTTGAAATCAGTAAGACACCAGTGTTCTGGGCGCATGCATAAAAATAACCAAAGGGCATTCAGAAAAATAATTTTTTTTAAAGATTTTATCTCTGCAATACCTCAAAAATGGTGTCCACCTTTCTTGTACTGAGTGATCCTATAGCAGTGCAGTCTCTGTGGTGTTCCAAGCTCCCAGTGGTTGGGAAAAAAACGTCAATGATAAATTCAGTTATTTTATGTATTCGCCCTGGATACCAGTGCCTTGTGATTTGAAATATGCCTTTGAAGATGGGGATGCTCTCCGTGAAATAGGTACACTCACTTTCAGTTTAATTTCCTGTCCAATTTTGAGCAGGCAGTCTGTGAGACGACTGTGATCTTCACAGTCTCTTTTGGGGCTGCAGTCTCCCATGTGCTCTAAAGGAGGAACACGGCTACCTTCAGAGGTGACAATGTCATCCTCTGATAGGAGCACATAAGAAAATTAGACAATACATCTTATGAATGGAAAGCTTTTGTATAAGTGTCATCAGGTTTCACTGAAAGAAATCAGTGAAACCCTTGGAACCTACAGATCTGAGACCACATAAATTACTGGGTGGCTTCAGCAGTCGGCGAAGCTCTAGTAATGGATGTCTATGTAGGTTTATGGTGAATGAGCTCACAGCTTAGATGCTGTTTGGTCAGAATTGAAATGGGTCCAAAGGGTGGAAGTCCATCTCTCTCCATCTAAAACAGTGTCCTGAGGGTCACACTGAAGATACCCTTGAATGATCGTAGCTCCTGTGGGCTCCCCAGGCTGAGGGGGGTAAAGCCTTCTCTACATCTCCTTCCACGTACGTCACAGTTTGCTATATGCTAGTTAATGCAATTACTGTAATTAGTGTTGGTTTGGCATTGAGAAGAGTAACAATATGTTTGATTAGCTTTCACTGAATAGTTTGAACCAATCAGTTCTTGCCCTGCATAACAACGTACACTAATTGATTGAGATAACTGAGTTTCTGGTATCATGTGGATATACCACCCATTTTCTTCAATTATGAAACGTGATTCCCTCTTTGCTAGTTAACAGATCAGAGTTATGGTTAACATGGTTAATATATTCACCCAAAACATGAGTGAAGTACTATGAGAGAAGCAGAGGCTCACAATTTTCACAGTCAGGTAAAAATGGAGAGTCTGTTCTGCGTCATCCTCAGGTGGCCTCAGGTTAACTTTCTGTGTTGAAATTCTGCCATGTGCTGTATGCAAAAGCCCTCTGGTTGGTCATAGATGAATCCCAACCGATGCATTTAAATATGTGCACATTCCGCTGAAGTCTCTGCATTCTGTCCTATTAATGTTTCATAGCACCTCGCTCAGTGCTAACATAAATAACTAATGAAGCGGAGAGGACAGGAGTGAGTACCACCCAGGGGGTGTTCCTTCCTTCAAGGTCTCTCGAGGTTGATTGGCAGAGAGAGCTGCTTCCCGGCTCATCAACATCTTTTTAGTTATTTATCTGTGGAAATAGTCTCGAAACTCAATTCTCTTCTCTGAATAAACTGGAGACTCAGGGTGAATAGAGGATACTGTGGATATAACACAGTCAATTAATCGGTGGGAGTGGTAAAACTGCCAATTTGGGACTTTGAGCAGGACACCTTGGTGTTTTCAAGGACCATAGAGAGTCTGGATGTCAGTTTAACATTTATATTTGTAACATCTTATGTAGCACAGCATCCCTGTCACTGCCCTGGGGGACTGGACGTTCATTGGTCCAGAGGGAAGAGTGACCCCCACCATGTCATACTCAAGTACTACTCCAGTTCAGTCCCATTTAATCTTCTGAGAAATAAAAAGCTACAGGATGGTGTTGCTGCAGGTAATAGCTGGACTTTTCCATTCCTTTCCACCATTCCTCTTTTAATGAAATAATAGCATTCAATGCTCTCTGCTCTTTGGAGTTTAAACCTCCTTCCCAAATGTTTTACTGCTTGCTGGAGGAAAATTAACATACTTTTTTTGGGACTGGACAGTGCAATGCGAACAATCACTGACTCTAGAGTGAGAAATCTGGGATTTGTCATGAGGATAAAAGGATAACCAATGCTTGCAATCTCTTTAGGATATAATTGATCTAATCCTCATTTTTTGTAATAACAGTTAAGAGGATTGTCTATATGTTGGGCTATCAGGATTTGGGCCAGTAATTTCCTGTAAAAAGGCAGCCTGTTTTAAAACAGGTTGGGAAACTGGCCACTCCTTGTAGTACTACCATGTTCACACTGCGGTTTTCTGGCAGTTTTGTAGCTGTCAAGGGGAAAGGGGGTGTTATTTCAAACAAAGCCAACCCACTTTAGGAGAGTAAACATTTAACTAAGGCTGGGCTATGAAAATGTCCTCCTTATTGATTTCCTGCTCGGGTCTCTCATGGGATTGGCTGGATAATGGAGTAGAGGTATGCATCTACATGCAGCTGTGAGCTTTTCCGCAGAAATCCCTGTCAGTGCTTGACTTGAGGCGATTAGGGTTGAAATGCCTGTCACGATCGCCTCTCCAGAAGGACCCTGCTCTCTTCCTACTCCTATGTACACCCTGGATGTCTTAAGTTGCCTTGTTTGATATTGCAGTCATCTTCTTCTTGAGGTCTAATTCCATATTAGGGCAGCCGGTGCCTCACAATTTAGGGGATTATCACTATTGACTTTTTATTGTCTGGCAGAGATCAAGCAGCCATATTAAATATCAGTTTATACATCCACATAAGTGCCTGTTGTAATCTGAAGTATCTTAGCACTTACTGAAGTATCTGTCTCCAGGGAGCTCTGACTTAAGCATATAAAACTAGTGGAAGATGGATTTGCTGGGATGATCTGAGCCAAGCTAAGGAAGTGTGACATATGACTTTGGAAAGTTGGAGAGCACACTGAGCATCAGGAGTTGAAAAGAAGAGCCTGGCTTTAAGATATGAGACAGGCTTGATGGTGCAGCTGTCATGTGGGGCCTTGAAGTCTGTACTCCTGGTCAGAAAGGAGAAGCAGGCCTAACAAGGCAATGGCTGGTGTGGTGTGAACAAAGCAGCAAGGCTACCATAGAGGACATGTTCAAACCATGTGAGTAGCTTTCCATTAAACTGCTATGGACAATATTAACATAAGGAATATCAACCTTGATGGGAACTTGTAGCAAATCAGAAAACCTTTTTGAAAAGGCTGTATGATTGACTAAAAATGAACAAAACACATAAAATAAACAGGAATTACCAGCTCTCAACTAAATGTATAAAGTGTTGGGGTTCAATGTCACAGCCATCTGTAATGGTCATTATGTTCAATTTTTAATCAGGATTTAAGGCCTAAATTGAGATCAACCGATGAGCTTCATGTGTATCCACTCCTCTTATGCTGTTACTTCTGCTCATGTTGGTCGCAAAAATACATCCACCCACCCCCCCGACCCCAGGGTTGCCCTGGAATGTGTGGCATTTAGTGCGAGTGCTTCATAAAAGCATTACAATTCCAAAGGTAATGTTGACTTGATCAGATTGACAGCTTTTGGTTATCGTCCAGGAGATAATCTTTTTTAAAATGTCCTACATTTCAGAAAAAACTATGAATAATCAGTGTTTGTTGTGTAGCGCGCACATTGGCAGCTGGTGAAATGGGCACGTGGCATGAGTATGTGCTCTCGCCAGGCCTTCTGGCCTCAAAGAGTCACGACATTTGTCTTTTCCACGTGAGAGAACTACGGAAAAATAAGCCATTCATTTCCACCTCTCAAGGTATTATGAAAGATGAACTGTGTTCTCTATATTCTGCACTTCCTTCCAGCATTTCAGTGTGTCCTTGTGTGGACCAGAGCCTTTGGCCTCCTTTTGATTTGAAGACATCTTTTCAGGTCACATCATAGCATTTTATGTACGAGAAGACTTATAACAATAATACACAGTAACAGTTCTTTTAGTTGTTGAAATGTAGTTCAAATAAAACGGGACAAATACACTGAGGATGGAAGAGACATTGAGTGTGCTGCACTGATGGAGACAGAAAAGATTTAAGGCAAGGTTTTAGAAAGGACATGATGTACAGAATCACAGAGCTCAAGCTTTCCTACAAAAACATTGATATGAATATTTTTTGAGATTTTTTTTAAAGATATCAAGCTCCCACCTGTCAAAATATAGATTCATCCTTCCACTGCTTGTTGGAGGATAGGTAGAAAAACAGCCCATAAGAATTGTCTTTGAGAAAAGAAAGGCACTGAGCATGGTTTACTGATGGTTGGCAATGCTTATCTAGCTATCCCTTATGTCCAGAGCAGTATAGCTCAGCTTAGTATAGCTCAGTTTGTGAAAATAAAGGATACTGTTGTTATTACTGTGGAATGACACTCAGCTGTTGCACTTTATAATCAGTGAATAATGTCATGTTTAATCTAATGTCCCTTCATTCTCCAACAACCAGTTTCTGAGGTAAGGAGAGATATCAGTTTGAATTTGACAGGCAACATAACACTGTGCTGCTCATGTGTAGGAAGTAATGCATATAGACAGATTATTATTGGATCCAATATCCATGTCATGCTGTTCTTGTAAAAGATGCTGTTCATTTTGTGCTTGGTTAGTTCTGCATACCCAGTTGTCTTTATTTGGTTGTCCTTTCCCTAGAAGGTCTGTACGTCTCTGAATTTCTAGTGCATCATGGGGAGTTTTGACTGTCGTTTGCTTAATTGTTTGGATCACTCAGTGTTTGACTTGCACGTGAAAGCACTTTATTCTGCCGAGTAGGCTCTTTCTTTATTTAAAGCCTCAACTTTAATTAGCTGAGCGTGCTGCAGCTCCCCTGCGTCTAAATAAAATGCGGGTGACGGCCATTACTCTCAGTTAAGGCACCTGTCTAAACTTAATGACGCTTCTGTTTTTTACCGGTGTAATTAAAAAGCATTGTGGTTGCAGCATTAAAGTGAAGTCTGAGAGATTGCTTGTGCTGGTGAGAGCTGCTGAATGAAACTTGGCTTCTGGGATACCACTGATATTGAGCGTTGAGTTTTCCTCATCAAAGCCCATAGGGTATGTGTCACCATAGATTCACTGTTTGTCACATCTCTGATTAAGTTTGAAGCAAATAACAAATTATTACATGATATCAGTGCTATACTTTACATTCTGATTCTAATGTCAGTAGTGGTTACAGTGTACAGTACAGTTACGGAGGGCAGTAACTAGTAACAAAAACTAGTAAATCTACTGTAATAACAGCAATTATGGTCTTGTGGTTGAAACTGTGGTAACTGGATTTACAGTTTTTAGACTTAATAATGGCAGCAAAGTCATAAATACATAATTACAGAGTAATCAAGTACTTGCTATATGGCACTATATGACAATTAGTGTATGAGCCCTGTGTCTAAATAATGTTTTTAAAAATGAGAGTATCCACTAACTGGGTGCATTTTATGTTTGTTTTATTGTGTAATTTGATTTAATTTACTTTTCAGCCCACCATCTTTGGGACGTTGACAAATGACAAACCGACATGTGACCACAAAAGGGTAAGTGCAAAAGCTTCAACACTCTGAATGCTGGATGTTTACAACATAGTATTGCCTGTTTGGGACTTATGTGTTGCATTTCATAATTCTTTTTGTCTGGCCATAATTACATCTTGACCTCTGGTTTGTAAGCAAAAAGAAAAGCTCAGAACTAAGAATCACCTTGCTTTTCATCATTACCACAGTCCTGACAGCAGCAATCCATTGGCCTCCATGTTTTTATGAGGTATTGTTGTATTGGGAAATTAAAGCCCTTGGAACAGCAAAAAACGAAGGAGCTACAATCAATCATGTGCTAGAGATGCCTCACTGATTCAAACCAATCATTATGCCTTCCTGTGTAGAGCAATTACATTTCAATTGGTTCATGAGACTCTGCCATTGCATTTGGTGTTTCTCCCCTATTATGAGGTTCATTAAACCTTGCATTCTCATTATTATTGTACTATACTGCAACATAGCTTTATTACCCCCACACTTTCATTTCTGTGCGAGCCATGGAATGACTATGCTAATAAGGGCATAACAAAGTAATCCAAATCCCTCTCAGAATACCAAAAGACACAACATTTGTCATAGAAATGTGCCAGAGTAATGAAGAGCCTGTTTATCAGTGAAAATGATAGGATGTATCCTTGAGGGTTGGGGGTGGGAGGCAAGGGGGCGGGATTCCATCAGAGTTCACAGCAACTGAGCAGAACGATCACCTTTGAGTTAACATCAGACAACAATGTTGAATAATGAATAATGAATGTGTATAGATCCAAATATATACATATACCCTCATGACATGCTATTGACAGCAAGAGAATAGAAAATACAGACTTAACTCATTGCGGTTAGTCACCAGTTTTTGATTAACATGCTGAAAGCACCGTACCCATTACAGCACCCACATGTTGTCTCAGAATGCAAGAGATAATGGCAGGCACCACAAAAACTCAATTAACCGCAACAAAGGAAATAATGAAGCATCCCTGTGCTTGGCTAGATAGATATATTAGAGGGAAGAGTGGTCCGATCTCATAAAGGGAAGCCCAGGTCTGCCAACTGGCAAATGGCTTATGTTATCTCAAAGCATTGGACCTGTAATGGTGTCTGCAGATTTAAAATGGCCTATCTCTCATTTATTAGGAAACAATGAAATGGGTTCTTCTACCTCCTCTCCTCTCATTCCCATGGGGGCCATAGTAATTAAGGAGGCTCCTTTGTTTCTGGCATTTGGTGTTTTCAATGTGCCCAGCTGGTGTTGGAGGGTGGGATGGCTACCCATCCTCCTCCTCTCTTCCCTCACAGGTAGGGTACATGTTGTGGGCTCCATCCCTGGACAGATTTGCCTTAGATCTCTGTCATCTGTCATCTGTTGCCTGATCCAATCCAGTTTCTTCCCCATTTTCACACATAAGTGGGCATGTATTTCACACACATCAGCCTTTTGAGAGCAGAGACATTCCATCTGGCACCCCCTCTCTACAAAATACAACAAAAGGAAGAGAATGCAGACTGACTAAGTGGTGTTATTTTCAATTCACAGCTTTTGCCATTACACCTGAGTAGTTGGTCAGGATTCATGTGCATCCCTGATGAACAACTTTAGGTGCACAGTTATTTCCCACAATGTTAGCAAAGTCAGGGAAACTGCTTCCAGCATGTATATTTGTTTCCATTCAAGGAGTCCTTTGAATGTTTCCTTGAAGTCACAGTGAACATTGTAGGACCCACCTTGGAATGATAGTCTGTTTTGTTATTCCATTTAAAATAGAATATTATTTGGTAATTCATGTTAAGTTTATCCCTAATGTTAGCAATGTTGAACAAATCTGTGATTTAAGTACTTTTATTCAGATCATTCTAAAATACATTTGACATTATTCTTTATGTTTTTTTTTTCCATGACCTAATTCCGTTTCCATGATCTTAAAGGGATGTAACCAGGAAGTTTGTATGTGGCATTCCTGGAATGTTTATTGTCTGACTTTGACGGAACTTGTTTGGAACAATACATTTGCTCCTAGGCTGTTTGGGGAATGTTGTCATTATAACATTATTTCATAAACAAATAACAATCTAATGTCTAATGGTCTCTAAAGTTATTAAAACATTTCTGTTTGCTGGACCCTATTCTGAGTACATTTTATCCGGCTTGGATTCTGTTTAGGGTGAGGCTGAGCACTCTGTACGACAGTGCCTGTGTCTGTTTAGGGTGAGGCTGAGCACTCTGTACGACAGTGCCTGTGTCTGTTTAGGGTGAGGCTGAGCACTCTGTACGATAGTACCTGTGTCTGTTTAGGGTGAGGCTGAGCACTCTGTACGACAGTGCCTGTGTCTGTTTAGGGTGAGGTTGAGCACTCTGTACGATAGTACCTGTGTCTGTTTAGGGTGAGGCTGAGCACTCTGTACGACGGTGCCTGTGTCTGTTTAGGGTGAGGCTGAGCACTCTGTACGACAGTGCCTGTGTCTGTTTAGGGTGAGGCTGAGCACTCTGTACGATAGTACCTGTGTCTGTTTAGGGTGTGGCTGAGTGCTCTGTACGACAACACCTGTGTTTGTTTAGGGTGTGGCTGAGCACTCTGTACGACAGTGCCTGTGTCTGTTTAGGGTGAGGCTGAGCACCCTGTACGACAGTGCCTGTGTCTGTTTAGGGTGTGGCTGAGCACTCTGTACGACGGTGCCTGTGTCTGTTTAGGGTGTGGCTGAGCACTCTGTACGACAGTGCCTGTGTCTGTTTAGGGTGAGGCTGAGCACTCTGTACGACAGTGCCTGTGTCTGTTTAGGGTGTGGCTGAGCACTCTGTACGACAGTGCCTGTGTCTGTTTAGGGTGAGGCTGAGCACTCTGTACGACAGTGCCTGTGTCTGTTTAGGGTGAGGCTGAGCACTCTGTACAATAGTACCTGTGTCTGTTTAGGGTGAGGCTGAGCACTCTAGTACCTGTGTCTGTTTAGGGTGAGGCTGGAGCACAGTGCCTGTGTCTGTTTAGGGTGAGGCTGAGCACTCTGACAGTGCCTGTGTCTGTTTAGGGTGAGGCTGGCACTCTGTACGATAGCACCTGTGTCTGTTTAGGGTGAGGCTGAGCACAGTGCCTGTGTCTGTTTAGGTGAGGCTGAGCACTCTGTACGACAGTGCCTGTGTCTGTTTAGGTGAGGCTGAGCACTCTGTACGACAGTGCCTGTGTCTGTTTAGGGTGTGGCTGAGCACTCTGTTTAGGGTGAGGCTGAGCACTCAGTGCCTGTGTCTGTTTAGGTGAGGCTGAGCACTCTGTACGACAGTGCCTGTGTCTGTTTAGAGCACTCTGTGACAGTGCCTGTGTCTGTTTAGGTGAGGCTGAGCACTCTGAGCACTCTGTGGTGAGCACGACAGTGCCTGTGTCTGTTTAGGTGTGGCTGAGCACTCTGTACGACAGTGCCTGTGTCTGTTTAGGGTGTGGCTGAGCACTCTGCGACGGTGCCTGTGTCTGTTTAGGTGTGGCTGACGGGGTGCCTGTGTCTGTTTAGGTGAGGCGACAGTGCCTGTGTCTGTTTAGGGTGTGGCTGAGCACTCTGTACGACAGTGCCTGTGTCTGTTTAGGGTGTGGCTGAGCACTCTGTACGACAGTGCCTGTGTCTGTTTAGGGTGTGGCTGAGCACTCTGTACGACAGTGCCTGTGTCTGTTTAGGGTGTGGCTGAGCACTCTGTACGACGGTGCCTGTGTCTGTGTCTGTTTAGGGTGTGTACACAGGCATGGAGTCACAGGTGGATCAGCACTGAGGCTAACAGTGGATTATGCTAACATATGTGTGCAGAACAATACCATTTCACACTGGGACAGCCAGGGGAAGGCGCCTACAATATCGCCGCAAAAAAGCTTAACTCCAATGAGCCGGGCTTTAAGGATTAATTCAATTATAAAAGGATGAAAATCCAAATTGATTTTTACAAGTCATTGTTCCCCACCCCTCAATGCTGAGTGAATCGTTCCACCGCTCACCTTGTTCCAGACAAAGAGCCAGTGCTTTTAGACCATAGCATTTAAACTCTGCCTTATTTAATAGTCACTCCTTCAAACCCTTCTTTTTTCAGGTTTTTAAACGGTACACCATACAGCAGCATGTCTGAATGATTGCACTGCGGACATTGAAAACCATTGTTTCTTTGTCGTCCCACTAAGTCTTAATCTGGAGGGAATTGAATTGATGTTAGCTTGCTGTGAGATGGACGTGAGTGTCCTTTGTAAAATCACATTGAGGGGGATATTTCAGAGCACACTGCTGCTGTATCAGTGCCGTTTATCCCTGTTGACAGGATGCATTGTTCTCTCAATGTGTTCTGTCAGTGGACAGCTATGCCCATAATCAAAGCTGAGTGTGCGTATTGGAGTGTTATTCCTTTTGACAATACAATCTGCTGAAATATTCAAACTATACTGCAATGGGATGACCTCTTTTGCATGTTTTCTGAATTTTTAAATTTTCTATGGAGTGACGGAAGGAAAAAGTTGTGTGAGATATCCCCAAAAAACCTTACATACCTTGTTTTAGCTGGAATAAAATAATTGACAACTGATAAGTTTGTATAATGGTCATTTTTTTGCCACTTCCATGTGATTCATAATTGACCAGAAACCTGAGCTTGTTAAAAGAAATGGGTATCCCATGGCAACGGGATAGCAGAGCAATCTGTATGGACTGCAGAGAGGAATTTTAATGAATGTTTGCTCTTTGGTGAGAAAAAATCTCCTCTTCACTCCACCAATTAGAGACACTTTTTTTATCTCTCGCCCCGTAGCTTCAGAAACACACTCCTCTGCATTTAAATTCAGGTCTGACCATGCAAATATCCACATAAACTTTTTCAATAAACATAGTTATAATCTCTGGAGCCAAGGAAGTTCTCCCATAAATTGCATGTCGGAGCAATATTGTGGAATTTTAAAAAAAGGAAAACAGTCTAAACAAACGTACTTTCTTGGAATTTAAAGTAGACTGCACAGTTGGAAAACAACTGATTGCTTAAGTGTGAAAATAATGTGTACTATTGGTTTGAAATCTTGCACAAGTGTTGTATTTTGTATTAAAATATTAAAGTAAAATAAATATTAATGAATTGCCATTCATGCTCTGCATTTTAAAGATAGTATTTATGAAATGCAACACTGTCAAGGTGATCTGAAAAGCTACTGTTGCCTGGATACTCTGTAGGCCTTCTGTTTGATACATCACAGGATTCAGGTTTAACATGTCCCTGGGCTGTCAGTCACTAGCATCAAACATGTCTTCATGTCACATCTACAATTTCAATTGCCATGGTAACAGAGAATCTAGGCCAATTGTGAATGTATGATAATGTTTACAATCAGAAATACACCTTCTAGAGGTGGTAACTGGAACTGCACCAAATACATTGTGGTATCGGTCCATCTGGAGATGATGTGATGGGGTGTGTTTGCCTTCACAAAAAAAAAAAAACACATGACAGAGTCATTGGCTACTTGCCTAAAATATGTTTTCACACCAGTATGGAAAATACATATTTCTCTCATGAAAGTTTAGTTTTTCTGTCAGCCCTGTATTTTGGTTTCAGAAAAAAAAGATTTTATTATTTTTTTTTTTAGTTTTTACAGTGTAGGATGATATATGCTTTTCCATGATGGCACAGATACAGAGATTTTCCTATCATGTATTATGTATTGGTTATCTCTCATACAGCTTACAGTCTATCCGTCTATTTGAACTGAGAGATTACATTGTATCAACTTAATCTATTCTACAGATTGGATGTTTTTTTGTGTGGTTTATATCACTCCACTGAGCTCTGCAGTGTTTTCTGATGGTAGATGAACTCCCACGGAAATTCAATCACAATAATTTTGCAAACCACTGACTCTCACTATTCCAGGGACTGTGTGCAGAGCGTGTGTATAATTGCGCTCTGTTTCCCCTGTAGAATCCCATACGCATACCAGAAATGCACCCAGAAGCTGGGGTCATGAATTCAGTTTGTTTACCATAATGATGAAAAGGATATGTACTGTAAGAGGATCCCATTCATGTCTACAGACCCCCTCTGAATGCATGTGAGGTGCATTTAGACCCCCCACCACACCCCATTTGTGTAAGATGTCCATTTACAGGAGGAAATTGGCAGGCCACGATGCAGTTATGTCCAAATTGGTGAAGGATTGTGAAACATTTCCCACACAGAATTTTCAAAGTACACACGGTTGTGGTGTCAAACAAGGTTCATTTATATAACTGTACAATATGTCCAGGATTCAATCAACATTTGTCTTTAACTTTTGCTTACAAGAACAGCTTGAAAAGTTAATTGTAATGATTGCTGAACTTGTGAAACTATGTTGGTGAAGAAAAAATGAACACTTGCATTTAATTGTGAGCTAGATATGAGGACAAATGCTGACGGAATCCTGAATACTGAATCCTGAATCCTGTGTTTACATTAGACCAGTTTGAGGATTAGGAATTCACAGCTTATTTATCTTCAGTTTGGAAAGCTAACCTCTTACATTTACATCTGGCCATCTGTGTCAACTTTATTCTGTGGTTTCCTTTCGACTGCGACCAAGAACATTTGTGATTAGGAAAAAAATGTTTTGAACAAATACCCAACACTAATTTCTAATTATCTAGAATGTTGCTCTTAATGATGATGTGGGAGGCAGAACTGGTTTTACTGACCCCATGGTTGTCAAGTTAGCTGTTTAACATCATGTTCTGGGCTGGAATGAAAAAGATACAATGGCCCACCACGACCAGGTTCTCGTGACCCTGCTCAAGTTGACCTCAGTGTCGGACTGTACCGGTGTGGAGCCTGCAGCAGTAAGCAGTGGTTTTAAATGTGCAGCAGAGGGAATTTAGTGCTCCTTGATGTCTGCAAGGAGCCAGAACCAAAGCACAGTGCCTCAACTCCAGAGTGCTACAGTGCCTGCTGGGCTTGACTAATCTACACTGATTCGTCCTTGCACATTTGGGTCAGGGGAAGATTTCAGGGTGTCTTGGAAGAGACCGCTTCACCTCATCATTGGTCCGGAGATCCAGAGGCCTTTCGCTGAGGCCTTTTTGATGGAATATTTCTATGCCCCTTTGGGATCAAATTAGAGACCTGAAAGTAATGGGCACATGTCTTCAGGATACACTTATATAAGACATATACCATTATTCAGTGGTCCTCAGGCCTTGTTCTGGAGAGCCACAAGGTATGCTGGATTTTGTTGTTACTTAGCATTTAATGACCAATCAACACAGTTGAATGCACATCTAATTCACCTCACCAGACTTCTTGATTCTGAAGTTGCTATTGAATTTCAAAAACCAGCATACACTGCAGAAATCCAGGACTTAGAGTGATGGCCACTAACATAGTTGTGTATATATCTTTGTAAGCACATTGCATTGGCCTTTAAAGCACAGATAGGCTTAGCACCAACATGCATTTCTAATATACTATACAACCAACCATGCATGTGATGTGTCTATTTCAAGTATAATATTGAAACAACTTTTAGCTTTTCGGGCCTTAAACTATAGAATATCTTGCCTTTAGATATTAGGAGAAGCCAAAAGTTGAAAAAAGTGAAAATATGATGAAAAGAAAATTATTAGGTTGGTTTTCTGTCACCATATATTTGCAATTTATTAATGAAATTATTTTAAAAAATTGTTTTGATTTTTATTGAACTCTTTGTAAGTGTGCTCAAATGATCTCTTAATTATCCTTTCATTTTGCAAGGTCTTGTTCTTTATTTCTTTTCTGCATTTCTGTACAATTTTTTGGGCTACTTTTTATGACAATATGCTACACAAATAAGAATTATTACTGTAATTAACTTAATGCTCTCTAAAACAGCAGGCTATAATTGGATGATGAAGTGGGGACAAGCCGTATCAATCTTTATCTCAGACCAACAAATTCAATGAAGTATTTATGAATTGGTAACTGATTAAGATTTTGGGCAAACCTTAAAGAGGGAAGACTGATAAGCCTCTGGTTATATTTTGTGTCCAGATTAAACTTAAAGGACTTTGTCAAAGCATACAACAACATGCACTTTTGAGAACAAAGCCGCAATTGAAACACAAGTCCTCCCAGGTCATGCAAAACATTCCTGCAGAAATGTGTTTCTACTGCATATAATGTATGTGAGCCTGTGCCCCATTCCATGATCACATGTTAGCCTTTTTGTACATGGTGATCCGTCTGAGTCACATGTATTGAGACGGCTTCATTGATCGCGAATACAAGATGTTTTTCCTTTTTCTCATTCTAAGAAAAAAAGAAAAAAAAACCCCAAGACCTCTCTGCAAGTGAAGAGATAGCCTTTGCCTTTGACCCATAGGGATAAACAGGGTGTCATCTGTTGTGAGGGCTTCTCATGCATGCCTGTTGACTCCCTTGGATTAATCAATCAATAAGCCGGGTAACAGTTGTGTAACCAGAGATAGAGAGAGAAAGAGAGAGACCTCTCTGGTTATCCTCCCCTATAGTCACCCTGACCTCCTCCTCCAGCCCCCACCCATCCAGCCCTCAGCCGCCATCAGCGCAGGGCCGTCTGATGAGCGCTCAGCCACGGCCCTGCGCTTATGTAACAGATCAGGATAAGTCATGTACAGTGTCTCCTCTCATACGCTAATTAAGAAGAGATGGACATGCCCTGCCGCACATCGCACGGAAGGATCGCGGACTGTTCGTGCCGGGACATACAGTATCATTCCTTTCTCAGGGCTGTGGGGACAGCGCTGGGGTCTGTTGCACAAACGCCTGATCTTGCGACATCTCATGATCAGATCCACAATATCCAACAAATATCCAACAATATCCAACTACATTTGAGTAACAGGAAACGCTCTGTAAAACAGTAAATTTTCTCTGCCAGCGACAGGGAGTTCAACTGAATCGATCAGAGAAGTTTTCAAACTTCTTATCATAGATATTCTTATCTACATCTTATGTCTCATTGATCTGCCCTTGAAATAAATCTCCACTAAACTCCGCCATGAATCCCCTAACCCCCCCTCCTCACACACGGCATTAAAGCAGTTAAACCTGTGAAATCTTCAGAGGAGGCCTGTCTCTGTTGTTAGCACATGTGGCCTACATTTATTCATCACATGAAGGGAAGAGCATAGCGTGAGTTTTGTGAAATATAAAACATTCACAGACAGAGATTTTTCAGGCTTCAGAGGAGCAACTGTGTTAATGCACAGCCGAAATGACGCATTTCATATTGTATGGAATTATGTGGAACTAAGCCATGTGCCCGACACTGTTAATGCAAACTCTACCACTAAATGGAAATGTCTGAAGCTAGAGATCTGACTTTGAACGGTGGTGCTCAACTAAATCCACACTAAAATCCTGTTTAATTTCAGTATATGACAGCACTGCAGTATGTAACTCTTAACAGAATTATGTATACAGTAGACATCGTATGTGTATATAATATCAGATCAGTCACAGTGGAGGTCAGATACTATAACTGACGACAAAGATAAGATTTATGTCTTATGAATGTTACATGTACTGTGCACACTGACAAAAAAGGGGAGCTCTAATGCATTATATGTAAAATACTATGGGGCCATCGCAGCAGTCTCACCTGGCTGGAGCTGGCCTGGCCCCTGCACCTCCAGTGAGGCGGTTGGCATGTTCACACTCCCTCCTGCACCTCCAGTGAGGCGGTTGGCATGTTCACACTCCCTCCTGCACCTCCAGTGAGGCGGTTGGCATGTTCACACTCCCTCCTGCGCAGGTCCTCCTAGAGCAGATCCTTGTGGCCAAGACCATTGGGTCTTCTTAGGGTTTTCAAATGGGCACCCCTCATTCACTGGTGTTTCGTTGATTAGCCCATGACATCTCGGAGGAGTTTGACAGCACAACCAGTGTCCTGGACCTGCTCCCTCAGCCCCTCAGATCTAGTCATCACAATCATAGACAATCCTAGGGGGGCCCCAGCAAAAGAAGCCCATCGAGGCCCCCAAACCACCAAATGTGCCAATATGAGTAGCCATCGGGGTCCACTTTTTCCCAAATTTATTTGG
This sequence comes from Albula goreensis, assembly GCA_022829145.1. NCBI lineage: Eukaryota > Metazoa > Chordata > Actinopteri > Albuliformes > Albulidae > Albula > Albula goreensis. The sequence continues at coordinate 13,589,520 of CM040744.1, forward strand.
GGGGCCCCAAACATTTGCCTGGTTTGCCCCTCCTGACGGTGCACTCCTGACTATCAACACCTGTTGTCAAGTTGAAAATGACCATAGCTATGTGCTTTAAGCCTTCCTATTTTTTTAGGAACAGACTGAAGCACATTATCTATTCTGGCTCTTACCTACCATTCATTGTGGTAAATCCAGTAACTAGAAATTGACAACTAACTAGGGATGAAAAATGTTATATTGGCTTACACTAAACAGGAATGCAAAGACAGAGTAAATTATAGTTTGATAATAGAGCTCTGTGCTAAAATGAGGGTGAGTATTTGATCTTTTTGTCAGACATTCAGCTCTAGCTCATTCTATGTAATTAGAATTCTGGAGTGCATAAATTCTCTGATACAGAAGATTTACAGAGGAGAGATGTTGCCTCAACTTTGTCAGAGAAGATGTGCACTCGTGCAGACACATACTTAACGTGACTGCATCATGAAGACTGTCCCGAAAGAAAGAGTGTCAAGCTGTAAAAAGGAGAGAGTCACAGGCTGAAAAGCGACCTTGGGCCCTCCTGTCATTTGCCTTGGTGAAGAAAACACAGAGGGTTATGATTTACACCAGGCTGTCTTGCCAAAACAAAATGTACTCTGGTTCGGTGAGTAGCACAACAACATGCAATTGCCAAAGAGTCGTAAACACTGGGAGAGTGACCTTCCCTGGCGGACATGTTCCTCACAGTACTCACTAACTTCAGGACTGCCTCGATAAAGAGCTGACTGCAGCAGTTTTTCACAACGCCGTTCTTTACGGGTGAGCAGCTGGCTCCCTGATATCTCCAAATGAATTCTCTCCACTTATTTTAACCTGCAAAAACAACCAGACGTTGTAGACTGTGGCTTACAGCTATTCCCTTTGTAGTTTACAAAAGGAGTCTTCAGGGGTTGCTGCTTGAAGCCAGTTATTTTTCAACTAATTGTAATTGTCTGTTAACACAAATGGCCAAACAGGGCTTTTTGTTGGCCTGTGCCACATTCGTGATGCGACATGCTATACACAAATAATGCTTGTTAAAGATATAAAACAGGTCATTAGCTCAGGATTAAATGTCAATAAGCAATATCACAATATTTTGGAATGACAATTAGCTTCTAGGGTGTGGCAATTCCCATTCACAAACAAGGAGTTCTAGCTTAAGGGATACCATAGTAAGACAGTCACAGTTTAACATCTTGGTGTTATGTAACTGGCACATGGAGTAGCTAGTCGGTTGGAAGATGGTTTTTCTTTGTATTATCTGTTTGATGCTGACGTACATGGCAATATTTTGGAATAGGTTAAAAAAAATTATGCATATCTTTATTTTGACAGGAGTTTACTTAAACACTGTGATAATGTTCTTGGCGGGCAGAGGAGGTGATGGTGAGTGCTAATCTGTGGTGAGAAATGCTTTCATAAGTCACATGTTCTCACACTTAAGATATCTAACTGTCTGCTGAGGGTGTCATCCGACTTTAAAAAAACGTCTGTCTTTCTTTGATGCAAGTGTCAGAAGACACATTCTGATGCCACATTTCTCTTCAAAGTTTCCTAGAATGTGCTGTTCCTAGAAAAAAATATCTCCACGCTATTTTTTTAGTGACACACACACATTCTAGGAAACTTTGGCTCAGAGGTACATATCGTGAGGGCATGAACTACAATGAATATCTAACAATGACAGTACTTGTTTTCATTTATTTTCCTTGAATAAAAGGTGTGTCAGTTACCTGCCTAATCATTTGGCAAGGAATGCAAGTTTTATTTCTTCCCTCACTGTAGTGCTTTCTTTTTTCCATGGAAGATGCATCTAAGTAAAAGACAAAACAGAATTTAATTGTGTAAAATCTGTTTCATTTATTCAAATTATTGACTGCATTTAAGAGGTACTATATTATCTGCATGTCTTTCTGCATTTAAAGCTAACAAACAAACGATTGTGCTTCATAATGATGGGCAGAGCAACTTTACTTACAAAATGACTAATACATTTCTATTTCAGATTGAATGTTGGTACTTCAGTGGGGACAAATTTACTTTAAAGGATGCTTACAACACAAGTCAGATTCAATGAGAAATGTATACTTTAGATGTCAAAAGAGCCCACCCACTGAGGTGGATATTTGTTTCTCACATGGTATTTCCAAATGTCCCACTAAAATATCTTGCCCCATATAGTAGATTCAATTACAGCAGCTCCTCTTTACACGTTGAAAAACTTTGCATGGAACGTGACTTTTGCTGAATCTAGATTCCACTAAAGAATGTTTTTCATGGTCACCTTGAGAGTAGCTGGGGGTGTGCAGGTACAGGGGCTGTGAGGACAGTAGGGAGCCAAGGACAGGGCAGGGTTGGGGGTGGGGTGTTGGGTGTGGGGTTGGTGGGTTACCCTGCCTGTAGGTATTTTTGAGGCACTATTTATGAAGAACATATGATTCTGCATGCTGTATGCTGTATATACATATTTCCTATACTACTCTGTGACACTCACATTAAGAAAAGTAAAAGGAAATTATATTTTAATTGATAATTTTATATTATAATTTTATTTACCTTTATTTAACCATATTGTAGTGCTGACAATTGAGATTCTCATTTTTAGTGATGACCTGGAGATTCAAAGTCAATGGGCAGTACAAAAGAAAGGGTACTCTTTCAGATATACATTTTCATCACATTTTAACATGTAGAATACACATTTACTGTCACTGATTAGGTGTCAGTGTCACAACATCTTAGTGGCAATTATATAAGCATACAGCTTAATTCCATAATCATCTTACGTCATGCAAGTGGGAGACTGAGAATTTAGGGATTCAAGTAGCAAAACAATATAAGGGACATGCTTAAGTGGCACTATGGGGACAGTTAATTACATGTAAATTTAGAGAGGACACAGGGGTCAATACCCATACCATTTAAAATAACCATTTTAAAGATGATCTCTTCAAATAACAGTGGCCTTTAATATTGTTTTTAGTGGGGTTTAATGACCACTGTGAGGTAGGACCACATATAAATATTTTTCCAATGGATAAGGCCTGCATAATCTCCCCTCTCATATAGTACAGTAAATATCGTGTGCAAAAGGAAACATACTGAGAATATTAAGTACAGATACAAAGTTTACATTTTCATCAGGGAAATTATGTCTGTCTGCTGACGGCCTTGGCTGGCGGGTCTACCTTTGATGATGGAACTCTCTGATGTATGCGTCCGTAAAGATGGCTTACCACTTTGTCAGGCAAACGATATCGGCCAACACCGTATTGAATGTGGGCACCTCGGTCCACCCAAAAAAATTGCTTTTGGTAGTGTTATTATTTGCATGCCCCAAATCCGGTAATCCAAAAGGAAATTAAATTGGCTTAGTGATTTACGGCCCCTGTTCGGAAATAACACCAGAAGATACCTCTGAACACTTTAAGAAGATTAACCCAAATATAATATGTTATCTTATTAGGCCTAGGCAGAGGATTCTACTAAAATGGTGCAGAAACAGATGTTCAACAGTATATTCAAAAGTAAAAGCTTGTGTTTAAAGTTTATGAAAATCATTGCTGTTAGACGTGGGCAGAATTCACACAGCAGGTGAAACTGGTGGATTTGCTGACTGCCTCAAGATTATAGTTCCACACTGTAAAATGGCAAATTATGTTTTGTATTTGCCTAGCTCAATGCATACTCCGACTTCTGCCTTTGAACTCAACATAAAGGCCATGTGTCAGCTATATGAGAGGTTTCCTGCCACAGACTTCAGGATGTTGAACAAATTAGCAACTAAGGGGGATACGTGAAACCAAATAATCCTGAAATTCAACATTGTGACAAAGTCATTTTAAACACTGAAATGTCTACTGTATTACTTGTCTCTTGTGTGATCATTTGCTTCCTGTTGAGTAGATCAAAGCAGCTCCAGTAGATTGTGGAATTTCCCACTGTTTGACTCCCACAATTGATTGGGGGAGGTTTTGTTCTCTTTTATTGAGCCCCCCAGGTAATAAAACAATGAGGGTGCGTCTAGATCCCACATTAAAACAACAGCACCAAAAACTTGAATAAGAGACATAAAGACAAAACATGTGGCTGAAGCATTAAGGAAAATTTCCCTTTGGTCACCCTGAGCCAAGAGAAAGTGGTTTCACCATAGAAGCCTTGGGGCTTTTACGATCCCCTCTGTCTATTTGGAAGCCATGTTCCAATGCGAGTTTTGCACCTGCAAGGTCATAAATTCCATTGCATTATCTTTTCAGTGCCAAGCAACATAGGGGCATCATTAAATCCAGATCAGTGATCCAGCAAGGTCCTTTCAGTCTAATGGGAGCCTCATGGCCCGGCAGCTGATCAGCTTTCCTAGCCAGTGTATAATACATTATGCTCAGCCTTATTGCGATTTGAGGACAGCTGCACTTACTTTCACAATATTTCCCATACATACATACTTAGACACAAGTACTGTAAATTACAAGATCATAAAATATATGGAAACATGAAATAGAAGAATACTGGCGTTAGCATGATATTTTAAAATCCTCTTTTAATCTCTGATTTCCCAAAATTGGGACTTTACCATGGACATCTGCTTAACTGTCTTTACACCTCCCTGAGTGCAAACAAGATTTCATTTAATCATATTTAGGTTCATAATTCTGGATCAGTGTAGTGCCAGTATCATATATTAGTTTAGACTCATTTAGTCCTGTTGTTGACTTTGAGGGGAAAAAAAGGTCACTGGTTCCTTCTCCCTGTTTCTTCCATGTAATGACTGAAAAATATTTTGTTAAGCCTGAACCCTAGGAGAGATCCAACCAGTCTAAATTCTGTGTTATGTCATGTACAGTAAAGCTCATTAGCTCCTCTTATTTCCATGGCCATAGAGTATGGAAAAAGGATGTGTGGCTTTCACGTTGAGATTCTAAGACCACCTATTGGATCTTATCAAAGTCCTGAGCTTGGCTGTGATTGGACACAGCATTTCAAGCTACTAGTTTCACACCATGGTTCCGAAAGAACTGAACTAGAGCAGGGGTTTCCCAGGGCCATCTTAACACCTCAAAATTTGTTCCTCTTGTTCCATCATGGCAGCATTTCGTTATTCTTGGTCATGGGGTGTTCCAAATAGCCTCACTTTCCCTACGCTCTTAATCTTCTAAGCACATCTTGATGTGTTGTTTCTTTACTATCTTTGGAGAAACCCATTGAGTGTTTGCCAACAGGAGGATTTCAAGGTTCTTACCCTTGTGTAAGAAAGGATAAGCTAGTGGTGTTTGAGGGAATGCTTTTGAAACTGTGCAGCTGCAGGGAGTCGAAGGTCCGAGGGAACCCTTTAACCTTAGCCATAAATCAGCAAAAAATACCATCCTGAATTTAACTCAAGGGATGCCGTCTCCCTCCAGTAGCCATTCATGAATAATCAACCAGTCGCCAACTTCAGACATGTTGAATCGGTACAATTAAAGCTTCACTTGATGCAATTAAACATTGTGGTTTTAGGTGAAAGCAGAAATGGGATCACCACCCAAAGGAGTTCAGATATGCAGTTTTTTTTTGTTTGAGTATGATGTTTTATTCATACCGTTGTGTAGCCTGTGGCAAGGAAGGACTTTTTTCCACTTAAGTAAGATTAGATTTGTTAAGTCATTTGTTAAATTGTACTACAGGATAATGCTGTGTAAATTTGCGGGTATGCTCTGGTGCATTCTTCCCTGGTGTTGACACATCTTGCAGAGGTGTCAGAGCAAACATCATCCATATGCTGGGGGATAAATATTACGTTTTAGTTACCGTGATTTTTTTTTCTCTTACAATTCTTATGATTTCTTATTTTTGCAGATTGTCCTCACTGGTACTTGAGCCAGGGATATATAATGTTTTTAAATGTGAATGGTGATGAGCTAAGTATTGGATTGTCTTAACTACATGAGGTTTTGGCATGGTTTGTTTGTGATGCCTTCATCATAATAACCAAGTGAACCAGAAAGATGCAATGCTGAATGCAATTAGGATCTGAACAGTATGAGGAAACCCAAGGACATTGTGTGCTATTCACTGCTTGTTTATAAAATGTCTGTTATTGTCTGTAAGGGACAGCCATCCTGTCTGTGTTCCATCATTTTGGTTGCTAAATATTTTAGGAATGTATTATCATTCAGTCCAGCCTATTTATACAAGTTATTTATCCCCAAAAAAAATTCCAGCAAGCTCCTGTCCTTCCAGTTTTCACAAAATATTCGGATGTATAAATTGGGTAGTTCTGTTATCACATCTGACTTTTATCTGAGCTCCAAACTGTTGCTTAAACTGTCAACATTTTCAAAATGTCTCTTTGCAACTCCATTGATTCACATGAAACAAGAAATCACAACTGCTTTGTTTAGCTTCATTTTTACACAAAGCATGCTTTCAGCTCAAGATAGCTATTTTGCTATACATTTTAATTAGCAACAAATTGAATGAAAATGACAATTGGAACAACAAATATGGTCTCAAAATTTTAGCATTACTGAAGTTAAGGCTACTTCACTTAAATATAATTTATTTTGACACACTCTTGCCTGGTTTTGATATCATTTGAACTCCGATTCACATAACTTCACATGTTAACTATTTGTTCTGAGAGAGCACCTCTTGTGCTGAACATATGGTTTCAACTTGTATCCTCATTAATATTTATTTGAACTGCACGTGAACTGGGAGAATCTTTAAATAATGCTGTTTCAAATAGCAAATGTTCACAGTTTTCGCTTTTTTTCAGTTCTTTATCAGTCCTTGGGTTATTTGTGATAATTCAGTCAGTTTGGAAAGCAGGCGGCTGTCATACTGCTTCATTCAGCTCCTGATTTGTTTGCCACACCAGCAATTTTTGGAAAAAAGCGCAGACATACAATGATGAGTGACGGCAAAAGACACTGACATGACCTTGAAGACAATCACGGTTTGTTTACTGAAGCTACCCCATTTTGTTTGAGTCTCCTTTGTTTGCAAACTAGTAACAAAACAGTTGTAAAATGTTGTCAGATTATAAATATAAATAAGGAATTATCTGTCATTCTGCAGTTGGTTTCCTTGGCCCACTTCCCCAGCTGTAAAAAAAAACCATCTTGGAATCAGGTGAGGTTTTAAAGAATGACTTAGAAAACTGAATTTTTCATCCTTCTTTTTTGGGCTGTTGTCTTGCACTGCCTCTGGCCTTATCTTTAATTATTACTGTTTTATTTATCCTGCCTTCAATTTTTCAGTGTAATTGCATTTCATACCCCATTCTAAACACCTGTTTAAAAGACCTAATGCCATGTTGTAGTACTGATTCACAAGCTGAATTCCTGCTAGTATTGTTAAATATATATGACATTTAAGTAGGATCTTCATTGTAACAGTGCTGACACAAACATTTTGACAAAAATCAACATTTTTGGCTAAACATTTGGAAGGGCAAAATTCTGCAGCCACACTGGCCCTTCTTAGTACAGATTAGATACCCTAGTTATACAGTCACAGAGTAAGTAAAAGGAAGTATTTTACATTTGAATTTAAACTATCATATTTTATCATACAGTTGTGCTTGCCTTGAATGAGGCCTGTCCAAACCACCAGCAAGTCCCTGTCCTCATATTTCATTCAGTGTGGCTGATTGTTGCCGACGTCCCAAACGGCAGACCACTGCTCTCAGAGGGCACTACCTTATTAACAGTTCTGCTGAACTGCCGAAGTGCACCTCTCCACCTCCCCCTCGATCACTCAGCCTCTGATTACATTAATAATAATAATAATAATAATAATAATAATAATAATAATAATAATATCCTTTCCCAGATGAAAATGAATGACGCTGGCTGCATTTCCCACCTCCTCTTATGCAGCTGTATCACAAGCTAGCAGAGATAAGAGCCCTCTCTCGCCATGCTTTGTGCTCTAACTCGATCCCAGCATGAGGAACATAATTAAATGATGATATCCACTGGTGATGATGTCACCGGTTGAGCGAGGCAGGGGTTTTTTTCCTTCCGCCTTCGGAATGCAGAGTGGGCATGGTACGCACATGCAGGAATGAATCGATGGCCAAGAGAGGACACAACACAGGCGGGAGCAGAGGCTTTGCAAATAGAATGAGTTTTTCGGACAAAACCGAACAATATAAAATCCCAATTTAGCAAAGAGGCGAGTTTACATTAAGATTATGAAAGCCATGCCAATCTTTATTTCCTGTCTGAAATATATTTGATAAAAATCTGTTGAAGGGAATTTTTAGAGTGAGAGTGTAGTATGTCATCTGACGTGGAGCCTAACATTTAAGTAAAGAATCTGAACAGATAAGTTCTAACCGGCGATGCTCTATTCTGGTGTTGTATGCCATTGACTGTCATTTTCTGAGGATATAGCTTTCTTGCTAAAAGGCAACATTACTGAGTAACCCATTACCAGCGTTGAATCAAGCAATATGGACATCTTACTTGTATACGTTTCCTGTTTATGAGCGCCAGAAGCAAACCAAAGAATGGATACAAGATGCAAGGATACATTACTGTGATTACTGTCCAGTGTGCATACTCAAGTGTGCACATTCAAAATGCTTTGTGGTAGAATAGCCCAGATACATATTCTGACCTATGTATGATATTGCAGCACTTCAATACTATCAGTTTCTGTAGCCCTTAATGAGTAACTTCCAACACAGTTTACATTGAATGTTTTGTCATTACAATGAGGATTAGAGAAAGCAAGTGAGAGAGAGAGAGAGAGAGAGAGAGAGAGAGAGATGCAGTCATCCATGAACTGGGAGGCATCCCAGGGTGAGAACATCTTTGTTTCAGGGAGAAGGGCAGACATGAGGACCTAATTGCTCCCTGGGGGGTGTGGGGCGAGGCTGGGACAGGTGCTAGAGCTGGGGCGGGTGGCGGCGCTGCAGCGTGACTAATGGGACACAGTGTGTGTGGTGGTGGGTTGGGGGTGGGCGTGATGAGTGAGCTGTGAAGACAGGACATGCATCACTCACCTGCTGTAAGCCCCTACTTATTCACACTCACACATAGAAATACACACACACATGCTCACACCCATACACACACACCAAACACACACACACACACACACACACACACACACACACACACACACACACACACACACACACACACACACACACACACACACACATATATTCAAAAACCCTATCAACCCTATCCACCCTTTCTTGGAAAATATGTATGCACCCACTGACACACAAACACAAACAGAGACTTGAAAAAATGACACAATGATAAGGTCACATATACCTAACCATTAGGTATGCAGATGTATTTCTGTCTGTAAGAAGAAAATAGGACACATTTAAACCCAACAGTGGTGAGTGATTTGTATCTAGATTCCCCATTCCATCATTCATTCAATCCATCTATATATCCATTGACCAATCTCTGAATTTACTGACAGATCCATCCATCTGCTGATTTATCAGTCAGTTGAGTTATTGATTAAAACATTTGTTTGCATCTCTTGGGGCCTTGCAAGTCTTGTTTTTACACATTTTCTGCTATAACATCTGCTTATAAAAACACTGTGATTGTTGATACATTCACCATAGTGTAGGGAGGAGCTATTTTGAACCCCCCACCCCCTTCTCATCAATGATTTTATATGCTGAATCACAATCTCTCAGAGGTCCTCCATGACTATCAATCATCAATATAACTTGAGAGAAGGAGATCCAAAATAACACAATACTGAAAGGTGCATTTCTCTAACGATGTGATCCCATCCTTTGGAGGTATATACAGTCATTCTAAGAAGTCCATATAATGTATTTGGAATGCCTGTGATGTTGATTAGTAGAGCAGCTTGCAAGCTTAATTTTTCCTGTATGAATGTATGGGCAGCTGTCATTTATTCAGTAGTCTAATGAATCCTGTCCACACCAGCTGCCAGCAACTTATTCTGACATTTATTACTGTTTGTCTTGCACTAATTTGAGATAATAAGGGAATCTATCATGAAATAACAGCAAGTTCACTCAATAACAGCCAATATTCTCAGCCAGGAGTTTTGATTTGATTTATTTCTCAAAACTTTTAGAGATGTTTTTGTATTTAATTTGCATTATTATTTGAATGATTCAAGGGGATAAAGCCAGTGGTACCTCCAGTCACTGGTGATGGACAGACATACAATACAAATACAAAAGTATGAAATTGTATGATAAAACAAGACATTGTTGCAGTTCACACTGGAGAATACAATTTATTTTATATGCATTTGTGTTGCCAACTTAGGCTGCTATTGTCATTGGATATATAATAATTATTTAAAGTGGACTCCTGCATTGTTGCAATACCGAAGAGTCTTATCTGGCATAGAACACATTTTTATCATTGAATTCTCTCCGTGGTAAATCAGGTGGGGCACCCTATAGGTGCGTCCCATATGGGATTCAAACCTGCACTGCTTCAGTTTTGTACTAGTAAAGTTCTATTGATGTCGCTCATTGCAGCTGGCCCATACTATGTACGAAATGTGGAATGTCTCCTCAGACATCGTGTGTGGTAGTCCTCCCCACTCATGACAAGCACTGGCCCTGCTCTGCTCACCATTCCTGCGTGTCAGCTGGGACACTGCTCCTGTCAGACTGCTCGCTGATGTGGACCATGTGGGAAAAACATCGAAGTTGTGAGGCAGATGAACATCTCAGATGATTACAAGCAAGAGCGCTATGGACCTGCAGGGGAGAGTGCGAGTCCAATTCACTGATTCAAATTCACAAGATTAATTTCTCTGAGCCTTTTCTTCTCAGTAAAAAATGGTGTGATGTAGGCTATTCTTTTTTGCAATGGTACTTCAAAATGGTGGTTCCCCTCTTTCATTGATCCTCTGTGAGTGGCACTGCTGAAAGTGTGAACAATAGGACATCGTAATTAACCTCAGAAACCACAGAAGACATTGTGAATGTGAAAAAGAACATCCTCACCCCACAGTCAGAGCCAGTGACATTCAGAAGAGACTATAGAACTAACTGCATTCCACAGTACAATGTTAACATGGCATTTACAAGGAGTACTCTGTAATAATAGAACTGTATAATACAATAATCCTTGTTATCAATCCTTATTGAGTGTTTTCACAAAGTGAAAGGTGCATCGTCAAGTGCTTGTTCTTTTTCTTATTTCCTTAACTTACATGATAACACCATAGGGCTTGTTTTCATGGCTGAACACTGTTGCAATGATTGCACAATGAATGTATAAAAACCTGCAATCACACGGAGTAAGCGCAAGTTACTGATACACTACATAATATCTTAACAGTTTACTGGAACATGACTCATAACCCTTGGCACACTATTATATGAACAGGAAAAGAAAAATATTTTAAGCAGGAGCATAAAAACTATATGCAATATTTTTAAAAAGTTATGAGATATTTTTAAAAAATGAGAGTATTAAATTGCTTAATTCCTTCCTGTCATGGTTAATTGCTTTTTTTATTCTGCAAAAACATCTCTAATGTGCTGACAGAATAAGTTATTGCTACATATTTTTGCTAATGCCAGTTCTGATGGTGTCATAACTGCCATTAGCAAATCATAGTGACACAATCTTTCTTATTCCACTAATATTCTCCGATTTAACATAGATCTCTGATTTATTTTACAATAAAAAATTTATTTTAATAATTTAATTGGATCGCCATTATGCCTTATATTATAATTCAGTCAGCTGCCTGAATGTACGTTTTAAATTGGAACAGTCTGTATATATACCGTATTACATGGCTACTGCATTGTTGTTGTTTTTTCGGGGGCAGCCTATAGCCTAGTGGCTAAGGTATATGACTGGGATATGTTGGCGGTTCAAGTCCCAGTCCAGCCACAGCAAGAACACCACTGCTGTTGGGCCCCTGAGCAAGGCCCTTAACCCCACATTGCTCCCAGGGGAGATTGGCCCTTGGTTAGTCTAATCAACTGTAAGTCACTTTGGATAAAAGCGTCAGCTAAAATGACAGTAATATAACTCAGACTGCCAGTGTCAAAGCCTCTTTGATGAAGCCAGGGGGGTATTTCAGAAAGGCGGTTAAGCAAACCCTGAATTTAAACCTCAACTCTGGGTTGAACAAACCTGATGTAACATACCCCTGGTTTTCTGCTCCAGAACAGCCGATTAGAATTAGTTTGAAAACTCAACGTAAAGAATGTTTTGAGCTTCATTATCAACAGGATCATCAAGGAAAGGACACACCATGTCCCACAACTATCTCCTACCTAAATGCTGCAGGCTCCACAGGTGTTCTGATGAGTAATTTGGGTTTTAGTTGAAGTAAACCTTCTCCCGAGGAGGTTAGCTTCAGAGCGTAAATTACCATAGTAATTGACCTCGAGTTAATCTGATTTTGAAACATAAAACCACAGATTTCCATTAACTCTGAGTTAACTAACTCGGGTTTTTTGCTAAACCTGCTTTCTGAAATAGCCCCCAGTTCAGATTTTTATCATAAGGCCTTCTCTCATGGCATGTAATGTGTTAAAGTAACAATCTGGGTTACACAAACAAGCATGCTGTCAGTGAAATGAAGAGGCTAATACCGAGTTGCGTAACAGCTTCTTTCATCTGAGTGGCATTCCAAACATCCGCTGTCAGAGCTTTTCATTCGGCATTCGAAAATCTCGCACAGAATGTTTTGGGGTCAGCAGAGATGGCTTATGTAGAACACAAACTGCGATTACACAACGGGAAACAGCAGGACATGGCGTGCAGGGTGGTGGGGGTTGGCGTGCAGACAGAGGGTTACGGTTGGATTGTTGCTGAGAACGGTAGATGAAAGTTATTAATGTTAAGCATGTATAAAAGCAAGTGTTTGCTGGTTAAAACTGGATTGTGATTAGTGCAATCTGATATGGAAAAGTACTGGAAATACTTTCATGGCAAAGTTGCTCCAGCTTGAAAGGATCAACTGATCAATGCAGAGCTTCAGTAAAATCGCACGAATCAGACTTAATCAAAGGTCCGCAGTTTTACTCTCCCCCTATTGTAGCATCTACTGCAAACACAGCAAAACGTTAAATACAGTGACTCCCGTGCTAGCCTTGATTTGTAATCCCTGAGGAAAGGGCAGCTGCAGAGGAAGGCTGCTTTTGAAGTGAAAATGCCACAGACGAATCCCTGCCGTAAGGGCTTGAGCGTGGTCGCCGCCATAGTGTTTAAAGAGCTCTGTGCTGTTATATCACCAAGCTCATCCCCCTCTGCAACCTGCAGGCTAAAGGAAGGTCACCGCTTGATTGCATTTCTCCAAAACAGGGTAGAGAGGGGGAATTTGGAATTGTATATGTTTGACTCCCACTTATTAAAATGCAATGCCATGCTTTTGCACTTCAAAGGCTCCTGGGGGTTGTGTTACGGCCTCCCAGTTAACTGGCCGTGCAGTTCCATTCAGGGTCCAGCTGAGGATGAAAGGAGAACATGGCAAAGCACCTGTTTTTCTGGGCCTGCTTTTATAGGTTTGCTGAATTTTTTTGCTGAGTTCCATCAAGTTCACTTCATGAATACCTGTTGTATGGTAATTCCTCTGCCAGGCAGCTGCTGCTGAAATTCACTGCCTAGCTGAGCATAGGAAGGGCTGTTTTACATTAAATGGAAGATACAGAAAATTATAGTTAGTTGGAGACCAGAAAAAATGTTCTGGCCATATTAGTCATAGCTGGCGAGCATAGCAATGAAACGAAATAAACCATACAAAATACAAAACTGAAAGTGTTACTTTAAATGTGTATGGGACTACTTCACAATTTGACACACATTTTTAAGTTGGTCTTCTCTCAAGAGGAAATAAACAGCAGGCTCTAGTTTTAATATTGTGTAATATTGTCTCTCTCAGATCTCCATGTACTCTTTCTAAAATGTATGTAAGATATATTTAAGAACATAATTGGACAGGATTAAAACTTGCTAGAAAATTTAGATATGGTTCTGATATCCAAGAGCTAATCCCCAAGAGCTTACTTTGTGCTATGTACAGAGACACATTTTGTCTAGTCGAACATTAATTTCAACGGCAGACATCGTGCGTTGAAACAAGGGAAATCTATGGAGACCAAGAACAACTCCTCCAGTAGCCGTATGGTGCAGTGTAAAGTATTATTCTTGTTTTTCATTTCTCTGTAGACCTTACCATCAGCCCCATGTTGCTAATTGAACAGTAAACATCCTCTAGAATGTTGTGACGCACACTAAGGGATGTGATTTATGTATTTTGCTTTTGCATTGCCATTGCATCCTGTTTTTGTGATTTGAAATGGCGATTTTAAGCTGTTATGTAAGTGGACTGTCTTTCTTTCATGGGGTGAATCAGGTATGGCAGTTTTTGAAAGGTACCACACTGATACTCTACTTAGGATTCTACCTGAAACCTGGTTTGCACATTTCAGAAAGATGTGTTTATTTATCATATCCAGAAATCTCGGAGCAAAAGTGTGTCAACCATAGTATTTTGGAGCAGGTTCACTGAAATTTAGTTTGCTAAAATTACACTTTGAAGATGCTTTAAAATGAAATCTATAAATTATGTTGCAATGTAAATCTGCTTTGATTGAAGTGAATGTGCCCTTAAAGAGACTCTGTACATTTGATTGAATTTTGCCCAGTGAGTTTTTAGCAGACTCTGAGCAGCTGCTTGTCTACAGTACTCCTTTACAGCATGTGTAGTGCTGTGTACCTTTTACCCTGTCTGCAGCTTTGAACCAGGCTTCAAAGGATGCTCAGAGAGGATTCTTTTAAAAAGCCCCCATAGCCCCATTCTGTCCATCTCTGCACAACTCCAGGGTGTTTCTCCATGACGGGCCCCTGCAGTAAACACACACTGCTTACAGTTGGCTGTCTGCTCTCAGCTGGATCAATGGGGATGAATGTCAGGCTCAGTCAGCACCAATCCGTACGAGCACCGGCACTCATCTGTTTACCCAATCACATTAGTGCTCCGAAACGAGGTGTCTGTAAATGGGGCCTTGGGAGGAGATAAGCTGAGCTGTATTTGGAATGTGAACATTGCGGGGTCAAAAATATGTGTCAGTGTGGCTGTCCTCTGAGGATTCCAAGACAAAAGGTCCAATGAGAGGTTTGTGACCCTCAAACCAATTGTCTTAGCCTCAAAGTCTAACATTAAATCACTGTTCCTGAACCCCTTTGATGCAAACAGACAGACAGACCTACAAGGAAAATAAAAATAAACATGTCTACAATGACAATTCACAATGCCAGCCTTGAAATAATATTTCAGTTGGCTACAAAGTTGAGAATGCATTTTGCTTTAAGTGAAGGTGCAGGACTGTACAGAAGGAGAATAGTCCATCACACCCAAGCCTAGCTCCTGAAGTGGGTAAAGAAGTACTTAACTTGTGGGAGTGCTGCCACACATAAAAGACACTTGATGCAAAGGAAAGGTGAAGTCAGAATTAAGAGGGTGGCATTTATGTTGACTGGTACTTAATGAGCTAAACCACCTAAGCCATTCTGTGTGAAAAGGCTGGAGTAGGTAAACCCTCCCACACACACACACACACACACACACCACACACACACACACACACACACACACACACACACACACACACACACACACACACACACACACACACACACACACACACACCCCACCCCAGTAAAAATTCAGCCGACCCAGGCTTTTCCGCAATGCATCCAGGGAGTTTGACAGGGGGCACTCTCTTGGGAATATGTGCAGCATTCGTTCAAATGCAGGAGGGTCTCCACAGGTTCCTTCCAACAGGAGGTTGGCCTGAATCTGTTGTTCCACACCCTCACTCCTGAAGACGGGTGCTCTACTCTCTCTCTACTTTAAGAAATAATAATGAAAAACTTGAAAACACATTTTGTGCTACAGGAACATATTTGACAGACTGAAAGTTTTTCATGTATTATGCATGATTACTGTGAATGTTGGTGCATGTGCAAGTAGACGATGGGGCTCTTTAGCAGATGTTTACTAGATTTGAGTAACCAAACCCTCATCTACTTAACATCTCTGCTACTAAATAAGCATTTTCTAGGAAATCCTTTGACTAACTCATGCATTTTTTATCAGTTTCATTGCTTGTCACATTGAAGAGGCATTACATTTTTTTAACCAAAACCATGAAAGTGTGAGCAATACTTTCGTGAGTTGTTTGTCTGTTTGTCTTCACATTTCGTGGAAGCTGATTTTTCTGCTCTACATTAACAAAAAAAAATTAGACCCTGTGATATTTAGTTTATGCAATAGCTTGTGTTATTGTTTTGTAATGAATTGCTTTGTAACACTGTAGCCAAAATCTGTGATTTTCTTTTTCTGGTTTTGGATGCTTCTAGGAAGGGTTTTTCATTTGTTTACCATTCACACAGTAAGAAATTTTACTTTTGCAGTATTTTTTATTCATTCATTCATTCATTCATTCATTCATTCATTCATTCATTCATTCATTCATTCATTCATTCATTTTATTCATTCATAAAAAAATGTGTTCAATTGTTGGAGTGTGTTAATAACAAATTTCGGGAGAGGCAACCTTCGGACAACCCTTCACTCAAACACCAGTATCCGTCCAATCTGGTTGTCTACACAGGTATTAATTTGCCACGTACCTTCTCTCCCATCACGCTCTCTGTTTCCGGCATACCTCCCCCTCCCCACCTCCACCTTCAAGTCTACTTCCCTTTGTTCTGTTTTTATTTTCACCCTCTTTTAACAGTCAAAAGGGGAAGGGGTTCACTTCATCCTAAAAACTAGTGAGGCATGACACTGCCCCCCTGGACTCCAAGCCCAAGATCAATGTCCATACCAATAAACATCTAGCTACATCATAATAAACTCCTTCCAAACGCATTCATGTGTCTGAAGTTTCATTCTCCTGAATTCTACATTTGCCTGATGATTAGATACATTAGTATTTATTTGTTTATTCGTATCACAATTTTTCACAACCTTTCTGTAAAAAAGGATACAATTATTTTCACATCAGAGGGATAGCATACTCTGTGTCCGAAGTGAATACATTGACTTGAACTTGATGGCCTTCCATACCCCAGGTCCCATCAATAGTACTGTTATTTATTATTATGCCTGCAGCCTTGAGATTGTGGAAGAATTTTAGGTGGAATATTTGAGAACAAAATGTGTGTTATACAATGAGAAATATGGTAATACAGTATGGCTATTCTCTTTGGGATATCATGAGGAACATCAATTGGACAGACTTATCTCAGCCCTAAAGTTAATACTTGTTAAAGTAGTAATTGCGAGAGAAGGAAATTGATGCATAAATGTAAACTGTTTGAAATCTGTTTCATTGTGTGAAAATTTAACAGCTTGAACATACATTTCTCATAATAATGGTGCTTCCCAGCCAGATTTGAATTGCTTCCTCTAATTTGTGCTCATTGATGCACTCAGTAAGCCTTCCACTGGCTTCATTCTTAATTACATCTTAAGAAGTGAGTCATCAACAGAGCCCAGTTCAGCGTTAAGATCAGAGATGAAGCTCCGTGAATTTTTTGTGTCATATCTCAGTCTTCCACTTGTGCCAGTCCCTCCATGCCCAGTGCAGCATGCGGGCTCAGGCGTCCAGAGGACAGACTTAGGCGATTTGAACAACAGACCACTGACATACTGCATGACCATTGTAACCCAGCACTGAAGAGAAATAGTCACAGACACCTAAGCTTGCCTTCCCACAGTCCCATGCTCTTAAAGTGAACACACATAATTTTTAACACATCCAAATGGCTATTATGATTATTCCATTGTAATATGATAACCAACCAAAGCAGCAATGCTTTTTTTTTTTTTGGTTTGGTCTGTGAAGCTACAGATGAGCAGGTGTGGGTGTATAAATCTGACACGAAGCATAAATCACTCCATCAGCCCCTTTTATCCTGAACCCCATGTATTTTCAGTGTCGCAGACATTTACATGTGATGGCATTGACCTTGAAAAGCTAAACCCTGTCCTCAAAGGTTCAAGCTCATTGTCCCGTTCCCTGTGGAAGTTTTTCAAGATTTCAGCCCACCTGATGCAGTGTCAAAAGTGTAGCCCTTAACCAAATGGATAAATGGATAACGGATAATCCAAATGGATTAAACAGGCAGCCAAGCCCCTTGTTCTTTTTTTAGGCTCCATTACACTGAGCGCAACACAGAATTTTATATAACTAAGCTGGATTAACCTATCTCCAGCCAGGCTGGCCCCTCTCCCTGTCTGTCCCACATCATTGACTTGTCAGTGGTTGGAAGCCTTCCCTTTTCATTGTTGGTTTCCAAATTCATAGTTTTAGGTGTGGTGAGGACCCATCTCTATTCATCTATATCTAAATTCACTATTGTAGCTATGAGGAAAATGTAGATTCTTTGAAGAGTTGTGCTGGGAATGCTAATAGTGTTAGCATGAGCAATCTGATTGTAATCTTGGATATTAACATCAACGCCAATTATTTACATCCAAAGGATAGTATATTAGGGAGTAAAACATGTTTACATAGTAAATTATAGTAAATATATATAGTATTCAAGTAATAAATTGTGTAATCTAAATTTCAATCATTTAGTAATTTCTAATTATGGTAAACAATACTGGTAGCCTTAAATGTATGCCTGAGATTCTGTAGAGCTGTAATAATTGCTTAATGCAGGCTCAACATAGTTTCTCAGCCTCTGAAGGCAAGATTCTTCTGTGAAGAGAAAGGAATGCAATCAATTTCATTTTCACTTTCAAAATGATCAAAATTCACTTTAGGTATGATGTGTGTAGAAGGTTACTATGGTCTAAAACAAAATATATATCATATTATACCTTACAGTAAACATAAATCATCATTATTAAAAAATGTGAAATTTTTCATTTCTATCATTTTAATGTCCACACATATCACATGCCTCTGAAAACCAATGGGAATGGATTTGAGAAGGCTCTGGCATTCTGCAGAATTGTATTTTTAAAACAAAGGTCCAACAACTCAGCCCTTGACAAGAATGCGTAATTCTTCCAAGAAATACATACAGCCAATTCGGCTTGTATCCAAGTGTAACCAAGAACAGTCTACGGTTGTGAAGAATTTTGGGGGTTAACAGAATGCTAGTAAATTTACTTTAAAATTGTCAAACAGCATTTTGAAATTGTGCTTTTCATGGTTGTAAGAGATAAATACTCTAGCTGGTGTGTCCCTTGTTTTCCTCCCATGGAGCCTTAAACATGGTTGGTGTGGTATTTTACAGTGGGCTGGGCATGAATGAGCTTCCATAGTCTTATCTGAGGAAAACACAATGAATGTTAAGCCAAGCATGTGTTGCCTTTTTTTGTTTTCTCGCAAGCTGTTTTAATTTGTCATGCGAGCTATTTGCTAAGAGGATGGAATGGGCTTCTGTGCAGCTGTAAAGCCAAATGCCAGACAGCTGTGTTTACCACTTTGCCAATCAAGCTGCTTGACTTTCACTATTTTTGGGCACACTAAATTCGACCGTATGTTTACCGAGGCTTCCGAAAAGAAAAAATAAGAAGTAGAAAAACAACCAAAGTGGGCCCCTCATTCTTGTCTGTAAACACACATTTTGCAAGAGCTGAAACAATAATAAACCCAGGCTGTTGTAGTTATGTAAGTGGAACTGTTGGCCCAACTCGACTTCCTTTTCTTTTCAACACACGCCCTGTACAAGAGCCTCAATTCCTCAACAGCCCCGTCCTGTTGTCCTACTTTCTGATACATCTTCCATTTCCCATCTGAAGTTTCAAGGTTTTTAAAACCAAGACTTGCAGTCTTATTCAACAGCTGTGCTTTGAATGCAGGTGCTTTTTCTAGCCCAGTACTAAAGTATCTGATTCAGCTCTTGAAACTGGTTGATTGCTTGAATCAGGTGATTTAATGTGAGGCTGTGTACAACAAAAGCCTGCACCCATGCCAGCCCTTCATAAATAGGATTGGAACCATGTTTTAAAAGCATACTTGTTGAGTAACCAGGGTTCTTTTTTCTTCTTCTATATGTAAGCAGGGGCATTCTACCCTGGTCCCACTTTTACTTGAAGATAAAGCCCAGGCCAGCTCCATCTGGCCTTGCCTCGCATGGCATTTGGCGCACTGATCATGGGCCAGCTCCCCTGCCATCTGCGACCCTTTGTCTGGGCACCTCCGCGAGGCATCGCCTGGGTGCTGGGTGCTGGGCACTGGGGGGGAGAGGGAGGCATAGAGGGGGGCTGAGAGCCTGCCAGAGTGGATGGATTTTGGTGTGTTGTCAGACGTTGAAATTCGGTCTGTCAATGGACCACAGTCTGTTACATAAAGAAGGTATTATGTAATAAATGCGGACATCGTGTGTCTTCTTTTATTCTCCCACTGTGAAAGTGATGGGTTAGCCAAGGTGCTCTTATGTAATCAGAAGGAACTCACTCCAATCAACAATCTTGACTGTTTCTTCCTACATCTAAGAGAGCACTGGTGGATGTTATCTGTAACCATAGATTAACCTAAGAAAGTTCAAGTTGCATCACGATAACTCACTGACTACAGTAACAGAAGTAAAACCTGGAACCTCTTAGCTGGATCAAAATGGATCACAGATTATAGCTGAACTGATAAATCACCCACAGAATGACGGGCAAAAATTCATAAAGATTTCTCCGTTACTGCCTATGTGCTGTTTGGTATGCACGGGGAATACCTCTGCCATACTAACCTTGGATTTAAGGAGAGGCATACAGCCAGAGGGCCTCACAGTGTCCATTCAACTGTGAAGCTCAAGTGACAAGTTGAGTGAGGACAGCCCCAGAGCAGAAGGACAGTCCTTTAAGCCAAGAAAGCTGTCATGGTTATCCCTCTATTGTGTGTCCAGGTGTTACCATGGGATGACCAAACCAAAGGGTTTACCCAAGCATTGACTAGCACAGCAGGAGGTTCAGGAAATGTGCCCCAATTGAAATATTTCCCCAGAGATTCAAAAGATGCTATTTGCTTCAATCTTTACCTTATCTTTTTATTAATAAAACGTAGATTTGCATCCAAGGTGGTTTATCAGTAAATATTGATTTTTGGATATATTTTTTTATTAAATGGTGGATTTAAAGTGTCAGTATTGTAAGAGAAGTTAGACTGTTTCTTCTTGTAATTGTGTAATAACCTTAAAATCATTTATCACATTTGATGAAAGGCTTCGTTGAATCCTATAGCTGATATCTTACGTATTGGTACTAGTTTGGATGATCACTAGTACTATACAGTGCCTCAGAAAAGTAGACCTCTTTTCCACAGTAAGGCAAAATGCTTAGGAGGGATTACTGGAATATGGTTAATTAAAATGTAATTAACTCTTGGGGCATGCCAGACTCATGTGTGAACCAATCTCTATGGTGTGTGAGTGATGTAGGCCCTAGAGCTACCAAGATTAGACTAATGAACATGAGTAGAACCTGGTCCCAAAGCAGCTCTATAGCTCAGGTGACCCCCCCCCCACCCAGGTTTTTTTCTGTTGTTTTTGTGACCACGGGACAACAGGACAAGCTGTTACACCGAGCATCTCCCAAGGACGGGCTGGAGCTGTGGGGGGTGGCCAAAAAGGGTTGTCCTGGCGACGTCCGACAGTTTCCTCCACATCCTGGACCTCTCCCTATCCACCAGCTGCCGACAATGAATTCATCCCCGCCCTTCCCAGGCGAGGGATTTCCATGTTCTTGGAAATCTCACACATCCTTAGCTCACACAGTGCTGTGCTTACGTAATTTGAAGTTTTAAATCATATTATACTCACAACTGTTCCATTATATTTCCAGCACAGTGATGTATGACATCCATGGACAGTTTAGTCAGACATGAAAGCAATCAATGCACATACATGGTCACTTTATAGAATGGTTTTTTTCAGATTTCCGTAACTGAAAAAACAACAGCATTAAATCACAAGATGGGTAGTTTCTTGATTTATGAATCACTCGCTGCTTTTGAGTGAAGAGGCGGAGTTCCTTGTTTAAAATTTAATAAATTATACAGAATTCCGTACTTTTTAATTCATCAAGGTAATCAGTAATGTTTAAAGAAGCCCACACTCAACCAAAACAGAAACTTCTTATCCTTTAACGCATTGTTTGATTTGTGCTTTTTAAGTATGCCTTTTCTTTTTCAAGTGTACCCTCCTTCTGTCAACACATTAACCTGCCCCCTCCAATCATGTCCGACAGCTGGCATTTCTTCTCAATCTAAGATAATTAAACTGTCAATACTTGTCAGTGTCAGATGATTGAGTTTCCCAGCATCTCCATCTCCCAACACAATGGCCCAGACATACTTAGAGTACCGTCTCCATCTCACCATTCTCTCAGATGAGGCCAACATGGTAGGTTTTGAAGGGGGGCCACCCAGACGAATCGGGTCGTCGGTGAAGATCAATTCCATTAACAACTGAACGAGCACAATGATGAAGCTGCGAGGGAGAGCAGCTGTGTTCATTTCCGTTTGTCTTTTTACTGTGCACGATCTCGGGACAATGGGGACAGCCTGTAAAGCAGAAATACATGGTTTCATCTAGGGCTGACGGAATGAGCACACACAAGCCACTGTCAGTCACACTCTTTCAGAACCGGAAACCTGTTGTTGGGTTACAGCAGTATTTCTGCTAATATACTAACAGGAAATACATGGTGTTCTGGGCAATGAGATTGGGCTACCACATTTACAGATTCATTGCAGTCACAATGGCACACAGGGTACAGGGCAGAGGGAACACACCGTTTCAGTCCATCCTGTTTATCCTGGGAGACAGGAGGCTTCCTTCTTGGCATTATATTGAACACCTGCCAGGAGGGTTAGAAAACACTGCAAACTGATGAAAAATACTTGTCATTGTAATTACTAGAATTATTGTATTGTATCATGTATTATACATTGCAATGAAGTATTACCTAAGAGTTCTACTTTCTTGAACACAATGAAATAGGGCATGTATGTTAGCATAGCCAACTATAAATAGGCTTGTGTTTTCATTACAAACAGTAGGGTGGGTTGAACTGGTTGTGTATTTTATCTGGGTTACAATGTAACTCAGGAGTCATATCCTCCTGCTGGAGATGTTCTCTCTGCATGTTTTTGGTGGCTTAGAGATCAGGCTTGTTTTGGCAGACAGTCAAGCAGGGGAAATACTTTAGGCTTTAGCTGAAGATTGAGAGGACAGAAAAAAAAACAAGAATAAAATTGTATTGGCATTGATTATGTTTTGTGAAATTGAATGAAACTCCAGAATCCGTACCATGTGGTTCTGATCACTGAGGCCCATTAGATAGAGATTGACATTAATGGGGAGGCAGTGTGGAATCCAATTGTGTGGCAGGAATATCAGTTTAGCAAGAAGTAACACGAGGCCAAACTATTCTGTACACAAATGCATGTGCGGTGGTCATACTTCAGGCTACTCTCTAATGTTGGTGGGGGTGGTTCCATGGAAAATTAGGTGGACACATTCCTGACACGTTCCAAAAATTTACAAGGTGGGGAAATTTCCATTCATTGACCCTCAGAGAACAGTGACAAGCAGTCAAAAAAAAAAAAAAAAAAAAAAACACCAAAAATGGTACAAGAACAAGTACACTTACACAAGACAGAAAATTCCTACTTTATCTAAAAACATAAATGCGGATCGGGAGTTTCAGCAGAAGACATTTATAACTACTGAGACTATGCAGAGATGTTTTATCAGTAGAATGAAATGTGCTGTCTCTTGCTCTGCCCAGGTAGTACAAGTGTTAGCAATTTAAACAGTTGAATTTAAAGATTTCAGGTGCTGGAACTTCTGATTCAGTAATGCAGGGATACAAATTGCATCGTTTGGCACAGAAAGAGACATCTTGTATTCAGAAACCAGCATCTCTGGTTTCTTCACTCACTTGCTGAAGGTCGATGAATCATTCCTATTATGAGGTCTTTTTAAGAAGTGAATTCCAATGCGGTCCAATTGATGTAATGTGCTTATTATTATAAGAGCTTATGAAAGGCCAGTGGGCAAAATATCAGCTGACCATTCTGACCCCTGTCTGCTCCAGAACTGCAAAGGCAGTCTGTAGCTCATGTAATCCAGTCAAATTGACCAAGATATCTGCAGTGCAATGTGAAATGCATTTAGTTCCATCTGTAAACAAATCCCCACTAGACACCATACAGCTGCAGGTCTGCACTCTTTTCAGTTTGTGCTCTTCTCACTACATCTCAGTTTCTGCAATTAGATGCCTTGTGAAGTAAAATTAGTGTTTTTTTTTGACTGTTCAGATGTGTTCAGGTACTCAGGTATGGAAGATAGCCATGCTGTCATTGAAAGCACTGTATTGTCTGTATAAACAGAGCCTTGCTGCAACCTAACAATCTTAGTCCAAAAGGAAAAAATAGGAATAGTTTCTAAACATTAAATCACTGATAGACATGTTCACCTAAAACTACATATGCAGATACATATGACTTATACAGCTTTTAAAGTTTTTTAGTTTCTGCCTTTTTGGCAACATTAGCCCTCTTTTTGTGAGTTTGTCTGGAAATTGAACATTTTTAGCTTCAACAAACCTGAGGGCACTTAAAAAAAAAAAAAAAAAGATGCTTCCACTTTTACGCCTGGAGGGGAGATACAGAAAGGAAGCATTTGCGGATTAGAACAGTTGAGTTCCTGGCTGCCAGGCAACATAAAAGGAAAATAGAGAAAGGCCAAAGATTTGAATCTCTCAGGGGGGACAGCTGCCCAGCATGATATTTCACTCCGGCTCGACTGTAGGTGCACTGACATAATCATTTCACACGCGTAACAGTTTTCTCTCCTTTTGTGCTCACTGACCCGTTTTCCTTTTTACTGTGGGCTGTGTCATTTAAAGATACACAACCTGCCTGGACTGCAGTCACACATTTATGTTCACCTATCTCCAACAGCACCTTACTTTACAAGCATTTGAATTCATTTCCAATGCGTTTGAGCCACATTTCTGTACCATAATCGTACGGCAATGGATGGGTGCAAACACCATTCAATAATGCTTCTTAATTAAGTTGTCCAGGAAGGCGGTTTTCCACGGCAGTGCCTGTGATGAACGTAAGTAACGATGTCCAATACAGTCGAGAAGGGTGTCGGATTATTTGTTTTTGGCCAGAGAAATCCTAAACCTATGGGCTAATGAGATCAGAGTCGTACAGAGTGTCTGGTCCACTCCATCCTCTTTAATCACAATGTTCTGTGATGGGATAAGGCCACAGTGGACAGGAACAGCCGTCCTCTCAGCACTACAAGTGATCCAATTTATTCAACAACTCATGCTCAGTGTTAATTTAACTCTAA
This sequence comes from Albula goreensis, assembly GCA_022829145.1. NCBI lineage: Eukaryota > Metazoa > Chordata > Actinopteri > Albuliformes > Albulidae > Albula > Albula goreensis. Next base: position 13,614,842 of record CM040744.1, read on the forward strand.
CAGTTTATGACTCCAGCAGGGCTCACTTCATCAGAGCTAATTTAACACGGAGCATTTCCTGTGCAGTCTATCCCAAAATTTTGGATCCTTTTGAATTCTTTCAAAGCTACCTGCTGTTGTACCCTTGGATAAAGAGCACAGCCAGAACTACTTCAGTAAATCATCCAGCTGCATGAGTTGATGTATTGAAATCTGATGCCCCTCCAAGTTATGAGTTTTGGCTGTACAAGTGAAGAGTGTTTGCTCCGCACAGACTTGACATTTATGATTAATTTGTTACACATTCCATAATGTAAATTACTGCTATGACTGTGGTACCATCAAGACTGGTACAGAAACAAGTATGCTTACACAAGACCTAGCATTCCTACTTTATCTAGAAACATAAATGAGGATTAGGAGTTCCAGCCATAGACATGTATCAATACTGTAAAAGAAACGTATAAGGCTTACGAAGACTTTATATTTGTCATTAAATTGTACCTAATAAAAGATGCCCGTGTCATAGAATGCCCTGATATCTGTAGAAGAGGTTTATGTTAGACCTTTCATGTCATGAAATTCTCAGCCGGTGCAAGAGAGCAAGAATGCCATAATACGACATTAATAAAACTGGCCAAAACTGCACTGAAAGACTGGATGTTCTCTCCATTATTATTATTATTGTTGTTATTATTTCACACAACTATTTTTGAACTATTTATCTACTTTCTAAGAATACATGTTATCGTGCGCTCGCAGATGCCGTTTTCTCCATGAGGCACATTCTCAATGGCTTAAATGTGAAACGGACATCATAAAGGTGATTTATACATTTTATTTGTTCGCTAGAAAACAAGTTTTAACGAACAAATTAAACACTTTGTATAACCGAATCAACGTCAAACAAAACAGTATGGCCAATTTATCGGACAGATTAAATATAATCATCAACTAATTACTACAACGTTGATTTAAAACACAGCTCCCTCTGTGGCATTCTTGATTCTGAAGCTCACTCTGTTCGCTACTCTGTTTGAGTGACGTCAGGCGCTGCGTCAAAGCCGGAAGTTTGGACGGTGAATACTGGGTGGGTGGGTTTGCAGGATGAATCCTTCAATGATAAACTCAACAAACTCTGTTTCTACGTCTTCTAGAAGTAAGTTTGTGAGACGGAATTTCGTCTTGTTCGAAAGATTATTTCTGTTAGCATATAAGCAGCTAGACCTCGGAAACGCATCGAAGTTGTTCCGTCGGAAATGTGCTAGCTAGCAGCATGCTATTGCTATCCACCTACAACCCAAGCTACAAACTAGCGATTAGAGGGAATGCCGTTTCTATAATTCTATATTTCTTAATTCACTTCCGTTCACTATTCCTGTTCATAAGGTACAAATAATTTGTTTATCGGTACTTTGCTTCACTGCACATATTATTCAAAAACACTCACTAGTAAGTGTTCAAAACTGCATACATGTTGCAGAACTGTTATTGAAACAATAACAGACAACATGTTACCCTGACAGGGTCACCACCTTTTCTATTTCAGCTTGGTTTAATTTAGCAGTATTCTCCCTGTTACGATTATATAAATATATGTTAAATTTCCTTTCCTAGAGGAAGAGCATTCATTTGGTATGGTTTTTTACACAGCTGGATTTTCAGTAGTTTTCTAACCGCTATTCAGCATTGCTGCCACAAAGCCACCAAGAAAGGAAGTTCAGCTTTTTATACGGCTAAGATATATGTCATAATATAAGAATTCGAACCTTCAGGTTACAAATAACACAGAACGCATCTAAATATCTAATGAGCAAACATTATATGCACCACTATTTACCTATTCCGAAATTGCAACAGATTATCCAGTAACATTCTTAAAGTATGATTACCTGGGCGAGTCCATCACCTAATATTACTTTGCTTTTCAGTTTTTTTTTTTGTTTTTGCAATTTTACTTTATTACTGTCCTAGCTGTCCCCACTGTGTACACATTGTGTAGGAAAGAGAGAAGCAGAGCGTTCTGTCAACTGGTCTGTGGAGGAGACCCAGGCCCTGCTGTGTGCTTGGAGCGATGAGAGGGTCCAGAAGTCTTTGTCCGAGAACCTGCGCAACAAGCATGTGTTCAAGCACCTCTCGGGCCGCATGACATCTCTGGGATTCTCGCGCAGCCCTCACCAGTGCCGGCTGCGCGTGAAGACGCTTAAAGCCAACTACGTGCGAGCCAAGCTCCTGAGGAGCGTGGACGGGAGCCAGCCATGCACGTTCAGGTACTACGCGGAGATGGACGCGGTTTTGGGGAAAGTGCGCAACGCCGAACCCGGCCACCATGTGATCTCAGAGGTGAAATCAGAGGATGACCGCGAGGTGTCCACTGATGAGTTTGACTTCAGCAACACCAGCTTCCATCATTCGCTGCCCGTTGAGGGCCCAGCTGTTTTTCTGGAGCCACATATTGCACCACTGCCAACAAGTAAGAATGGCCATATTAGAACAGCTTTTATATAACTGTTTCATTTTAGATTGTAAAATACCAAATTACCAGAAGATAGGCATGTTTATAGGGTGGACATGAATGGGATTGATTATTCTTACCCATTTAATAATTGTTACTCTTTAATTAGACATGGAGGTTAATTTTTGTATGATACACACCAGTTACTTTTACAATGTAATGTAACATGTTTTGTGCTGTTGTCTTTCAGCCATGTCTGTGGAAGAGGATGTAAGCTCAAAAGCCCCAACACCTTCACCACCCCCACCCCACCCGCCCCCACTTCATTCGTCCTCTCCACCTCCTCCAGACCCCAGTGGGCCGCCCCACTCCCTGGAGCCGGCCATCCGTTACCTGGCTGACTGTTTCCAGCGGCTGGTGTCAGAGTCCCGGCAGCTGATGGCGCAGCTGGAGAGCCAGCGGCATGAGCAGGCGCGGTGGCAGCAGGAGCTGCTGGGGAGGTGGCTGGAGCAGGAGGACCGGCGGCAGCGGGAGGCGGCGGAGCGCGAGGCCCGGAGGGAGAGGGCGCGCATGGACCACGAGCTCCGCGTGCTGCAGCTTCTCACCAGCCTCCAGCGGCCTGCACCCTGCCAGTGCTCTCAGCATGTGCCTGCCGCTGCCCAGCACAGCCTCGCCCTGAGGGATCGCGGCACTCAGGAGGGAACGGGACAGGGGTCGGAGTGAAGGCCTTCTCACCCCAACAGAGTCCGGCACTAACCACTGGATTTGTTTTCTCTGACACTGACTGTGTATTTAATTCATTTTTTCATTCAGTTACTCCTTGGTTGAAACAAGTATCTGAGGTTGAATATTCTGCGAGGGTGAATATCTCTTGGGCTAATCATTTGGAGTTTCACCTTTGCATTTTCAATGAAAGCTACAGTTTCTGTAACCACTGTGATTCAGTGACATGCACAGACGTTTTGAGGGGCAGTGGCTCTACCAAAAAGGGGGCGATGTATTTATTTATTTTTTTTATAGGTAATCCCAGCTATCAAAATCCTTCAGAGGGGCAGCTTTGCCAAAAGAGGGCAAATGAGCTGTTGCCTGCGTGACCATAGCAGGAAGGTGTGCACATCCCTGCTCTCGTTACATAATGCTTGTTTGTGGGTGTATCTGCTATATGTTCTGTTGCCTGGTGGCCACCATGAAGTGATTCCAATGTGCTAGTTATAAAATGATGGAAGACTTCTCATTATTGCAGTAAAATGATGAATGTGAAATATGAATGTGATTGGTTTTTCCTGACATCACTGCAAAAAAGATAACCATTTCTCAAATTTTCAATTTCACCAGCTAATTCCCCAGCTCACTGCCAGCAGTGACATCCTTTGAGTTGGTTATCATTGGCAGCTCTCATATAAAATTAATGGACTTCCTGTGCCAAGTTGCTTTCAATGAAAAAGCAAGGCTAGGACCTCAAACCAGGTTTATAAACTGTAGAACTAAAAGTCTTTTTCAGAAGATCAAACATTTGACAGTGTTGAAATCCACTGTTTTAAAAACCCTTATGATTTTTTTTGTCTTCAAGAGTGGTATGAACTTCAAAAGTGTTGCCTTTTAATTTTTTTTGTAAGTTGTGCAAATTATTTATAATTGCAATTATAGTGTGTATATATTCAGACTTTTGTATATAAAAGACACTCTTACCTTTTGTTTGGCAAGTCCTGATAAAAAGCACATTGTTTCAGGAAGTAACTCAGTTGTTGAGGATATTGTGATTATGTAAAGAAATGTACAGTAACTTTAATATATATACACACACATATATATATATGTATATATATATATAGGGCTGTTTTTAAACTGTCATTCATTTTTGTACCAATAAAAATATATGGTATTATTTCCTTTCATACTTTGCATATTTGATTTGTAGGTTTTTCTTTCTGAATGAATGAATACAATATTTTGATTATGAGTGTGAATGATGGCATCATGTAACCATTTGATCTTATGTATATGTATGGATAAGTGTTTATTTTTCATTTTCCAGTTTGCATTTTCTTTGCAGTGTGGCTCTTCTTTGCATTGGAGAAACTGATAATGAGCAGTTCAGGTTAACACTGTCCCTGCTGCATATCTTTTGCTAGTTGTGCTGGGAGCTACTGGTCTGACAAAGCAGAGGAATGTTTGATGGCCCTTTATTACACTAAATTGCTCTGATAAAGCAATCATGGAGAAATTGCTTTTCATAACTCCATCGTATGTGTTGATGAATGCCTTTGCATGAATAGTGTAATTAACAGGTCGAAGGTGTAGGTTAGTCAGCATCAGTCTAACAAAGGTTTGTGGAAGAGATGTCTAGTTACTAACTTAAAATCAATTAAAATGCACATTATTCTGCATTAAAAGTTCCACATGACTCTTGGCACCAGAGTTAAGAAATTGTACTTGCTTTTACAGTAAATGGGATCTATAGTCCTGTGAAACATCAATAATATTACATATAATGTTTCTGGTTAAGGAAATTATCTTATAGTGAGGCAGTTTTATCTACTTTGACATTCCATCTTTAATTCCCCTGAAATACCATTTATTGTATGGGGTCAGGATGATTTTGTCTTTAAATCTCTTTGATAATGCTAGATTTTTAAGCTTCTCAAACTCTTTTAAAGGTGTTTATAACACTTACATGTTTGGAACATTTTCATTGTATTTGATAACTGAATGCCATAGCAAGCAATGTGTTTCAGGATCTGTTATGGTCCATTGTAAATATCTGTTGTTATTATTAAGGCATTGAAAATATTATAGCCATCATTTTTATTATTACAATAATTTATGGCTGATTTAATGTACTCAAAGATTTACTCAATCAGGAGTACAATGTCAAACACAAAGGCAAAAAAGCTGCCAGTAATGCCATCCGTTATTCAAAGAGCACAGCAATTCTCATACAAACTTACCCAGTGAAACTTCATTGTCAAAACCTGTTCTGCCTGCCAGAACAAAACATCTGATCCAAAAGCAGTTGTGTAGATATTGCCCATATATCGCTGTGTTATGGAGCAGAAAGGCTACAGTATTATCATTGTTCCGGAAATGAAGAGAAGTACTGCTGTTTTATGTTTTTAATTGGATACCCAACTTGTTTGTATCACAGTGTACTGAACATAGAATGCTGGGATGTGCTGGTATCTGCCAGGAAGTTGACACACTTTCGAGAAGGTCAGCAGACTCAAGCTTGGACCTTTGACCCCTTCCATCTTGCAATGCAGGAATGCAAAACTCTTTGTTAACCAAATCCAGTGTTTTTAAGAGCTACTCCATTGAGTTCAAATAAAAACTGGGGAAGCCCTGGTTCTCTCACATGTAGATTATGTTCCAGTGATCTATGCAGTATGACACCATGGATTGTATTGCAAATTGTTTAATGGCAATAATTTCCATCCTGTTATGTCCTGTTTTGTTCAGTATATTATGATATGGTGAGTCTGTGAGCCTGTCTGTTTATGCCAAAATTATACTGTCCTAACATTCAGGCACAACCAGAGCGCATAGTATAGAAAATGTGCGTGTGTGTGTTTGTGTCCCGAAAATGAGTATATGCGTGAGTGCATGTGTTCATTTTTGACTGCCCATATTTATACAGGCACATGTGCCTTGATTTGAGAGTATGTTGAGCTTTGTGTGTGCGTGTGTGTGGGAAGACCACACTATTCTCCCAGCCCAGATTTCTTTTTATCTCCCAGGTGAACTTTAAACCCGTCTTGAATATTCCAGTCATGAACATAGCTTCTTTTTGTGGAGTTGCCTGCTGGTTTAAATGGATACTCATTATCAATGAATTTAACTTTGAACTTTTCGAGCTGTTTCCCATGGCTCTTGTTTTGATCCACACTTGTCAACATTCCAGCATTCCAGCCTGCTGATCTCTGTATTTAATGAAGAGGTCAACGGGTCAAGCCCCAGGTCTTCTTTGCCTTTCGCGTGGAAACAAAAATAACAGGTCTTTACAGAGAAACAGCAGGAAAACTACAGAAGATATGTTGAGGTCGATACTGGTTTTACTATGTATGTATATATGTATGTTTTCTTTTAAAAATATTTTGGTATTAATGATATTGTGTTTATACCTATTGCACATATCTGACATAATACATTTTTATAATTAAGAATAAGTTTATATTTCATTAACATAACATCTTTGTTCAGTTTCCATAACTAACTACATCAGATTGGAGTATTCGGCGCTGGAATCGCAGTTGATTTAGAAGCACTGTGGAGGCTTGCATTTTTTTGCGGCTCTTCTCCGATTGGCTCTTTGTTTCCGTCGTAGTAGAATGTCACCAAGGAGGCAGGCTTTCGCCGCTTTTTGAGTAATACATTTGAATAAGTCTGTGAAGCCGAGGTTCAGTGAAAGGCTGGACGTACCGCGAAAAGAACATGTGTATGGACCTTCCGATCTTCATAGACTCAAGTTTAGGCTGTTGAAATTGGGATAAGTTTCATTTTTCTATTGCCACCAAGTGAATGTCAACCATCGTGCGGAAGGAAAGTATACTCGCTTTAACATAAATAACGTTGAAATTGGAAGGACTTGTGCGTTATCTTTGAAGGACCTTAAAGCCTACAAATCAGATTTCTAATTCTAGGTGAGAGGTCTTATGTTTCTTTGGTTTTTCGTGTTTCTTTTTCTTGCGTATATGCAATTCATAGTTATCTTAACGCAACACCTGCAAACATTTTTATTGCACGTTTTATGCTGTTTATGTTTGTTTATGTTTTATAAGCGGCGCTTATTGCTGAGCAGAGTTTGCTGTATTTTCTCATTGACTTGATCAATGATAATCGGCGCTTGGTGTATCCTAGTGAAGGCGCTGACCAGTACTGTTTTTCCTCATACTTATGTGGCTGTACACGCGATTCAAGGTTTCACATGTAACAACCTGGCGGCTTTCCGAGTTTCACAGGTGTATACATAGTTGGAAGAAAAGTAACGCATAATAGCGATTGTATACTTTATAACTATGTGAACAAATCTTTACATGATTTACTTGCTAGAGAACAGCATAGCCGAGAAAAAGAATGTAGTATTACTTGGAAAACCAATGACCAGTTGTATCGTACTTCAACAATTGCGCTGTGAAACAATTTATGCGCTCAGCAAAGCGCTACTGGATAATGGCACTGCATTTAGGGAAGGAGAGATGGTTAGATTTGGTGGTGAATGCTACATGCTATCTTTTAGATCCGTATAAATGAGGTCTTAAAAATAAGATTATTACAGTGCGCAGGTTATAGTTTGCAGCTATTGCAGTGATGGACGCGAACTGACCCGAGATAACATGTTGATCATTACATTTTGCATGTTTATCATCGCCATCATGAACGAGCTTACAGACTCTTTCACTTACATTTCACTTTTCTGCCATATCTATTTGAATTTATGTCATTGGTTTCAAGAGAAGTCAAAGGAAAGTATTGCCTTTGAATGCAGATGAAGCCCTCTGTAACTGATGGCACGCTGGCATGTGTCATGTTTTGGTTAATGACCTGCCATTGCCTGCCTTAGTTATGTGTCACAAATCTATGGACTTTTCCTTGGAGACTGTAAAATTCAGATACAAATAATTATTGAAAAGATCCCTGGGGTCTGTCATGGCTCACACATGACTAATTGGAACAGCATCTTTAATTGGCAGCATTTCTAATGTGTGGCCCCATGCTAAGGTTTGTGGCATTAGTCTCACTTTGGACTATTTTTAGTTGGGCAGTGGAATGTTCCTTGAAAGGTAAAGAGGATTCCCCTGGCCACTTAAAGTTTCGGGATCACCTCCATTAATCCCTTATCCTTTAAGACATTGTGCCCTGAGGTGGTCTGCTAACCCATGCAAAGAGTGCTTGGATGCTTGGGTCCATTTTATGTGGTGACCTTTATGCATTTAAATACTTTAGAAATCAACATTATCGAATGACGGTGGTTTCAGATTGCTGACCTAATGACTTGGAGGGACTTTGACCAATCTATATTAACAACTTTCAGCTCCTTTCCCCGTAGTATGCGGAAATGGTATGCACGGCCAACACAGCTCAACTCATGGGCAGTACCAGTGCATGGCACCATCCTTGTCATCACACATCACTCAAATAAAATCCGGAGTTGGTCTCAGAAATACTTGAAAATTAGAAGTATTAATGAGAATGCTTGCTGTTTTTGATAGCTACTTTTGTTTGTTTTGAATCTGACAGTGCAATGACGTTAATATGGCTTATTATTTTTGGCATTGTTGTTTTGTCTGCTCAGGATAACTCACATGGTCCCTGTTCCCAAACGCAGTGCAGTTGGAAGGACCCAAGAGGGTTTGCGCTGGCTGTTCAGTTTGAATTTTGCAGATGAGTCAGGGATCTCAAATCGAAGGGAGAAAGAAATTAAAAACACACATTTGTTTATTCAGTCTCTGCACATTAACACTCTACCCAGTTCTGGGTGACCGTGTCTAACAGCAGCAAAGTGTGGGAGCAATTTCCTTCTTCCTGTCTCCAATTATATGGCTTTGTCTTCCTGGATTGTCTCTCATGGATAGTCATTAACACCTCGTTGGGGGGGCGGGATGCTGTTTAACTTCAGCTGCTGTATAAAGTGAAATACACCCATTCACCCTTTGGAAAAGGAAGCCCTCAATGAGGTCATGATTGAAAAGCAAAGTAGAACCTGGAAGGACTATCTGGGGTAATGTCTCTGAGGGGAACCAATTCAATTTACAATATATCTGATTACAGCACAGCAATGCCTTTATATCTGAATATGTCACTGCTGTGGAGTAACAATAAATCAGCCCTTTGTCACTGAGGATACTGTGACTTGACTTGTATCAGGGTTATGACATGTCATAGTTAAGCCCTTTATTGCTTCAGTCTTACACTTGCACTCTTTGGTTTGGGAGCATTAGTAGTCAGGTCTGTGCCACTGAATTTCCGTTATGGATGCACTTGTATTGTCATGTGTTCTAAGTTTTTCTGGATAAGGGTGTCTGCTAAAAAACTGCAATATAATGTAATGTACTGATGTATTGTTTTTGTGTGTTTTGGCTCTCATGGTCCAAAACAGTGATGGTGTTGCTTCACAACAGCTAAGCTTTTTTTAAAGGGTTTTACTAACCCGTCCAAATTTAGCTATTATCATCCCGCGTGGGAGGAAGTCCCCTGTGAACTAAATTGCCACAAGACATCTTGACTCATTCGTCTTTCTCAGCAGTCATCAGCGATTACAGTCATCATATGATGATGATGACTTAGACAAACGCTGTGCCACTTTAGCAGCTGGGAACATTTCTTCTATTGATATATATTTATATAATTAGCTTTTTTCAGTGATCGGACAGTTTTCTTAAGAGAAAGTCTTTTGTGATCATCTGTTTTTTTTCCTTTGAACTAAATTCCAATCCCTGAGATATTTCTGAAGGCTCCGCACCCTTCTCGGACACGAGTGAACCATAACCAAAACAATATCCTATTTTTGGGGACTGTGTGCTTTTGTTTTTTCTTTCCCACCCACGCAGTGGTAAGCTTAAGTCAACAGCATCTTGAGAAAGTTTGCCTTTGTCTCGGCGTGTGTCGGACATGTGGCCTGTATATATCTGACACCTGGAGCCCAAATGCAAGTCGTTTCAGATGTCTTGTTTGTGATCTGCTCCCGCTTTGTTTTAGAGTTTTGTGGAATTATGCGGCAGTGCAGCTGCCGCCCCTGGCCAATCAGGAGGCACCAGAGAGAGCGCCTGTGAAAGGACTCATGTCCATTTGTATTCTGTCCAGAGGGCTGCGGCTTCACCTCAACAATGCCCCCCTCAGATCCCTCTCTAGGGTCCTGCTGACATCACCCACACAGATGCACACTGCACCCCAGGCATGCACTCGCAGTGCTTTTTGCATGGTGGAATTGTGGGAGCCAAAATGCCACTGTCATGAGACTGAAGTTTCTGTCAATATAAAAATGAACCAAAGAGGAAGGAGCAAAAAAATCACTAAATCTTTATCAAGCAGCAGTGCCTTTAGTGCTAGTTTATTGTTATGAGCAGTTTAGTCTTATGAAATCAGATCATGGGAGGAGATTAATTGTATCACCTGTGATTCTTAACTGTGTGGTTTGATCCAGGTGATCAAGCTTTGAGATTCTCTTGTTTTCTCTCTTGTGGGAAGAATGAATTTTGGGAGGGAAGCTGCAGTCTTGACATTGATATTCCCCCACTCCACTGATCCCATTGCCTTCGCCAGATTGGGAGGTGGTGGCAGGAAGGGGGGTGGGGGGGTTTTGCTCTGATCTCAGAACAGATGCGTAGGGCACTGATCTGACTTCTAAGACTCATTTTGATGCAAATATCTATGGGCTTATGGAAAAAACGGGTCCCTGGCAACCCCCAAACTCCCTTTCTGACCTGGGTCCCTGTGTGCTCACCCAAATGGCTCCCTAAATGAATAGAAAAGGCGGGGGGTATCATGGAGTTAGCCATTGTCTGGGGTTCCAGTGCCCCGTGCCGGGGGCCTGAATGCCTCCATTGTGCAGATCGGTGGCCCACGGGAGAGCCTTCCTTGTCATGGACACTGTCCGGAGGAATCTGCCTAATCGCTTAATTGCCAGTGGCGCTCAAGAGCCACCGTGAAAAGGAGGTGGAATGGCGGCTCGTGCTGGGCCTGCAGAAATGATCCAGCAATCAGGTGGTTCATTAGCATGGTAAGCCTGCGGCCAGCTCCAGAAAGCAGGCATTTTGTGTCTCTTTTTTTTTTTTGGAACGGGTCAGAGAGTGAACAGGCAGAGTGGGCTGTGAGCAGAAAGGGTCGTGATCACCATGGCGCAGTATGTTTACGAGCCTGGGGGTGATCCACTTTCTGTTTTTAGTTCACATGTTGGTTTGTGGAATAATCCGCCATCCTGCTGCCCTGTCCATACCCTCACTTGCTCGCTCGCTGGGGAATAAGCAATGTTCTGTTTCAAAAAGCCCCAATCTGGAGGTCAAAACGTTTCTGGTGATCATGTCCCGTGTCAATGGGTCTCTTGTGCTGATGTCCACGTGAGCTGAGGGCTTGTGGGAGATTATTGTGCTTAAGCCAATGCAGAAGGAAGGTTTCCTCCCCAGGAAGCCGGCGGTATCATGGCGGATTAGAAAGTGTGGTTCCTGCCTATCTCTTGTAGCTGAGACTTTGTTCTAACAGAGAGATTGTGACCGGAGCTCAGTCACAGGGTGGGATCAAATACTGAACATCCTGATCAAAGTTGTAGCAGATTTCTTCATAATGATTTCAGCCACATGTATTGTTTTGCATACAACTTCTTATGAAGGTAGTAGGATCCTCATTGCTTTGGATGGTTAGTTTATTGCTGCTGTAGTATATGTTGTGAAGAGTGTTGCTTTCTAGTTCTGTTTGGAAATAAGAAAAACAAATTTGAAATTGTGGTCAGCAAACTGTCTCCACCTTCTGTGGTTTGCTCAGGAATGAGATTTCACAAAAAGCCAGGTTTAGATCTATTTTTTTACAGGACGTTTTTTCCTCTGTTTTTGTTCTTAAAACAGGACAACATGCCTCAAACGCCGCCGTTTCCCAGCGTGTTCGGCACCAGCGGTTACAACAAGAATCTCTACCAGACAAAGGAGGAGAGCTATGCTGGCCTGTATTACCATGACAACAACCTCGTGTCGGGGTCTCTGGAAGCTCTTATTCAGCACTTAGTCCCCAACATGGACTACTATCCTGACGTGAGTTTCTGCACTCTTGCACTGAGGCTTTTGTTGTTTGAGCAAATACATAATAAAATACAGCTGGTTATTTGTTTATTCCCAAATGGAAATAGCCACACTAAGAGATGAGTTTTGGCATTGTGCCTTCATTATACCTACATTTTCCTGTGTGCTTTGGTAAAGTGAAGAAGCGCCAGAGTACCCTACAACTACATTCCCTCATTTAAATGAAATGCTTTTGCCATGCACTTATACATCTTTGCATTCTTTGTGGTTCAGAGGACATACATCTTCACCTTCCTGCTCAGCTCGAGGGTGTTCATCCACCCCCATGACCTCATGTCCAAGGTGTGTCACCTGTGTGTAGAGCACCAGAGACTCAGCGACCCCCAAGCAGAAAAGGTAATAACAACTCCAAATACTTTCTTATATTAGACAAAATAGATGTCCTCAGTATGTTCCTCTGCCCTTAACAACCTAATATTTTTGCTTTATAGTTAAATTTATAAATTAAATCCATTCATATTTGGCCACATGTTTATATTTTCACCACTAGATTGATAGTAAAGCATGGTTGAGTCTGAAGTCTATCTTCCTGACACCCCAGATCCGAATCCGAAAGATTGCCCCAAAAATCCTGCAGCTGTTGACAGAGTGGACAGAGACGTTCCCTTATGACTTCCGGGATGAGCGGATGATGCGCAGCCTGAAGGAGCTGACGCATCGGCTGACCAGCGGAGACGAGGTCAGTCTGTCGCCCGCCTGTTCTGCGGCCCACTAGTGCTCTCTGGACCTCTCTTTCTTTTTCCATTTCACTTCATCTAGCACATTCTCTCGCTTTCCCTTTCTCTCTTTAGCAGTTGGAATCTCTGTCTATTTAACTTTGTCTTATTCTGTCTCTCTCCTTCTCTCACCCTCACTCACTCACTCCCTCTTTAAGATATCAGGTCATCTTCTGCCCCCGGCCATTGAAAGTATAATCTAATTTATTACCCCTGTAGGCAAGTGTCCTCTATTCAGAGCTACGCTGAATTATGAGGTTTGATCAACCCGGTTTCTAGGACTTTGAGTTTTTTCCCTCACTTTCAGCTTGAACTTGTTGTAGTGCAGTAGCAAAGTTTTAAATCTAAAATTGTGAAGCTTCTCCCACTTTAACATCCCTATATAGGATGCGGTGCTGGAGAAGGTTGAAAACATGCACATTTTGAAGTGTGCCGCAGCTTTCATTTGCTGGTTCCCTGTAGGGATCGCCTTTAAGTCTCTGATGTTCGTGCTCCTATAAAGCCAAGACAGAGAAACCTTAAAAGGATTTCATATGCCTGGATTTACAGTCAAATGGTGTGCGCAAACTTGTACATGGGTAAATCGAGAGTGGGAAGTGGGGCACAGGTTTGTCTTTTTTTCTTGCTACAAAGAAGTTGGTTGAGCTTGGGTGTGTTAAAAGAAAAGCTGCAAACTTCAGGTTTCTGACAGCTTTTGTCATCTGAAAGAAGTAGTGCTTTTCCGTGGGAAGAATCTGAATCGTTGGGTTAGTGTTGATGCAATGGAGGTACAGCAAATGCTTGCTCCACAGGTATTTTGGCCATCACGGGACTTTACTGTTATCACCTGTATAAACTTAAACTGCAATGCCTGTGAACATTAGACAGACAGTACTGCTCATCTCAAAGTAGCGCTTACCTTCGTTGTCCCCATTCTGTACCCGCTGAAGGGTTTGCTTCAGATTAAATTGGTCCCCTTAATGTATGTGACCTCAATGATGATCCATTCCACATGAACTGTGTTATGGTAACCAGCTTCTAATGTTCTGTTCTCAAATGTTCTGGGCTCTGTTTTTCTGTCAGACTTAGTTCCTCCCCCCCAACCCCTCCCCTCAGTGAGAACCCATGATCTCTCAGTGTTAAGTTGTGTCCACACGCTATATCCTGCCTGCGATGTTGCATGTATTATTCCTTTGTGTTACCAAGAGTTTCAGTACTGAGGGTAACAGGCAGCGGGCGGATGGGCTGTGTTACAGCAGGAACGTAGACAGTGGCTCAAAATGCACAAACATCTGCTCAAATGGACAGCTCCCAAAAAAAAATAATGCCTCCTTTTGAAAATGTTCATCAATGGAGGCACAAAGGGCAGATATTGATCCCCTGCTTCCTAGAAGATAGGGATTATTTTTGACCTCTACCCCTGCTGGGTGTGACCTTAGCCTCCGTCATGGATCTGTGAAACTTTTAATGGCACGGAAGTTTGTTGTTTTTGTTTTCCTAAGCTCATGAATCATCGCGTTGAGCTTGGTGGGGAAGATTTGCATTTGTTTTCCCTTGATAACCCATCCTCATGTAACAAGAACTCAGCATATTTTTTTTTCCATTTTTCTGCCGCACAGGGCTCAAAATGCTTCCAGTGGTGAAACCATATTTGCCAGTGGGCAAGTTGTGTCTGGACATTGTCACCAACAGAAAGTCTGCCATGTGCACTGTCCATGTGACTTTTGGCTCTGCCCCCTAGCTGTGAGATAGCATTAATGCTTCCACTGATATCATGGAGCTGTAGCAACTGCTTATTTCCCATACTGTGTTGGCTGTTTGTTTGCAGAACTGTATGGTGTGTGCCTTTGTGGGGGGGTGTATGTGTTTTCCACAGAGCGTGTGGTTGCTGACTGCTGGTACTTGGAGCCTTTGGGCAATAAACAGGCAGCAGACAAAGCCTCCATTTATCAATTAATTTGACAGGGGCTGGAGAACAATAACAACCCTCTCTAATGTACTCTCTTCAGCACTTGGAATCGATCAGAATGAGAGGGATTAGAAAGTAACTGTGTGCTGTATTGATCCTTCTTCTATAAAGAGTTTCCAGGAATACTGCTGCACTTCTCAGTGAGCTGCGAGTTGGTCTCTCTGACTTCTGACCTCCTCCACGCCAAGGCACGCAGAGGCCTGTTTGTGAACTAGAATCCAGTGTTGCTGTGTATCTCACTGATATGACATTGAGCAAAATTGAGGCAGACTGGCAAAAGCGCCTAGAATAGATTCTCCAACATCTGCTCTCAGAGTATTCCAGACCACACTTCCCTCTCGAGCTTTGATTTCCGAGAGCTATCATTATGGAAGCGGTCGGCTATATAGAGAAGGCTGAGGCCTACCCCTGCAGCCAGCCAAAACAAGGCCTGCACCCCAGGTGCAACCCACTTTTGCAAATGAACAGTCCTGATGTCCAAGGCCCACCTCCATCAGTGGGTCTGTTTACATAACAGAGAAGGAGTCCTCTGGAAGTGGGGTCATGTGATCCTCACAGGAAGTGATGTATCAGTGCCAGGAAAAGCTGGCGGGCGGAAAAACAGGGCCTGGGCTCTCTGACAGAGGTCGTGCCGTGAGCCCGGCTGTCGAGCACATCAGCTGCCAGCTTTACCCGCAGAAGGCTGGGTGAAAACAGAGCTGTTTTAACGCGGGGGTGTCACAACAACCAAGCGGCAGCATGCGGCTCGAAAATGTCAGCTAGTTATCTCCAGGACCTGTTTCTAAATATACTCCCCCTCTATTTGTGGTGGAGGCAGAAGCCTCAGCAGATGGTAAAGTTTCGAAAGACGATCAGTGATTCCCTTTGATCTCCTGCCCAACTGTATATAAACAAGCAGCATTTTCATCACAATAACAGGATATGGGGAAATGAGAGACCAGGTTGATCAGTCAAGGTGTGATTAAATGATCCCACTTCTATGAAATTCATTGTTGCAGCAGTTACACTCCACACAGGGCCATTTAAAACTACTAAACCACATCAGTGGTAAAACAGGAGAAAAGGACTAAACTATAGTGGAGAAACCTTCTAGTGTCTATAGTACACACAAAGTGTTGGAAGCAGGTTTTTTTTTGAAAATAGAAAGCAAACAAAAACATTTGAAACAATCAACAAGTTTTCAACCCTAGTTCAGATTTAAGGCACTCAGATCGAAGGGTTTTTCCTTGACCGAGAGGCTTAGGAAAACCCCATAAGCTTTCAACATGGCCCTTTTTATTTAAATGGCAAATGACCAGTTTAATAAGATGTAAACAGGTTGCATTGTGAGACCGGATGCTCTCTTTCTCTGATTGTGTTGTGCTGTACACATCGGCAGTCCTACAGACATGAAAGTGTGTCAATCCCAGCCTCTTCCAAAGCCTCATCCAGAGCTAAGAATTCTGGGATGTCACTCACTTTTTGTCAGAACTTCTGAATAATTTCTGAGCCTGCTGTGGCGACTGGCATTTAAGAGAGACGCTGAGATTCAGAGAGACAGACAGGAAGAGAGAGACAGCGGGGGCCTCATGGAGAGCAGATGCACCTGAGTGAAAGAAGTTCATCATCGCTGACTGACAGATGAATTATAGAGAGGGTCCATACTCCTTGGCCTCACCGATAACCTTACTGTACCTCCTGCTGATTGATGGGTCTTCATTTCAATTTCCCAGAGTGCCCAGGCTTTATGCCGACAGGTCTGAAGAAAGAAGAGAAAAGACCAACTTTTTGCGTGCTGGCTGTCCCCACCCCCTCTTATCTGCCATAAATGGCATTCCTTTTGAAGGTCTCACTTCAGATCCTAGGCTCTGAGAATGTTGCCGGTAAATGCAGAATTGGCTCAGAGCTGGGGGAAGTGCATGTTGCTTTGAAAGGGCCCCTCTCTCCGTCCTGTCCACCGGAGGAGAGAAAGTAGGTCACGGCCATGTGTTACGCAACCGCCTCCCCCAAGTGTCAGAGCCTCGTTATCTAACATCACACAACCCGCAGATGAAGTTATCGAGACGGAGGCCAGGACCCCAGGACGACCCTGAATCACTGGTCAGCCTCAGCAAAGTTATGCACGTTTTGCAAGCCTTGAAATACAAGCTGTGCAAATCCTTTGTGCCAATTAGATTATGGCATACCACTGCTACCCATTGACAGCATTCCAGATCTCTCTAGTGGCGACACTTCTGTGACCCTTTGTATAATTATGTGCAGCACTGTGGCTTATGTAAAGTTACTGGTGTCATAACTTCTGAGTTCTTGTAACCTTCAATTTACCAAGTTGTCCCATTTAGATTATGTAATCTCTTGTATCATTACAGGCGATATAATTATAATTCATATATTGCAGTACCATTTCCTCTATCAACAGACTAAAAAATCACCACTAGGATTGGAGTTGCAAAGCTTTTTATCAAGTCTAGATCTGAATCCAATTCAAAACCCTTTTCAAATCTTTTGGGTAAATTGTTAGTGGACAGAGCAAGGAAAACAGTTTCTCTGTGCAGACAGATATATTGCTCTTGTTAACAACACAGCCTTTATTGCACTTGTTAACAACTGCCTTCAACAACAACAAAAAGTGGGAAAGAACAACGTACAGTTTAGACTTGGCCTTCCAAAAGAGCTTTAATAATTGTGAGATTATTAAAGTATTTAATTATTATTTGTTTCATGGTGACCTAACTGTCACTGTCCATATTATAATGAATTTCTGCTTGTGTTTTTGCAGCTGTACCGCAAGGCTGTCCAGCAGATGACTCAGGCCTTGATCCGAAAGCTGACCACTCTGAGCCAGTATGAGGAGGCCCTGGCCAAAATCAATGCCACGGCAACCGACAGGTTGACTGTCCTGAAGACCAAGCCCCAGTCCATCCAGAGGGATATTCTGACCATCTGCAACGACCCCTTCACCCTCGCCCAGCAGCTCACTCACATTGAACTAGTGAGTGATGCATACCATTCTGGGGAATGTTGTCCCTTTTTTCCCCTAGCACTCTGTTTTAGTTTTGTCTTATCAGCATCCTTACTTGCTAAGCCATTTTGACTTAAAAAAGAATGTGTGAAGTAACATCAATTAATATAACCAGATTTATACTAACTGCAATGTTTCACCAATGACACAGATTATAATGAATGCATTCCTTTTTTTTAGGAGAGGCTGAGCTATATTGGGCCAGAGGAGTTTGTCCAAGCCTTCGCTCAGAAAGACCCATTGGACAATGATAAGGTAATGAGTGGGTCAGAACAGAAACAGAGGAGGCCCTTTCAGCACCGGTTACATAAGATCTTGGCCCCTGCAGCTAATCCGTCTTGTGCTGTAGCTCAGAGTAGTTGTTGGGTTTTGGCACTTAAGCATGAATTAAATTCCTCTGCTAATTGAATCCTGCTCTAATTCCACAGGGAAAAAGCTGGCCAACAGTTCTGAAAAAAATTTCAAGATAAGGTCTTTTGAAACAAAGAAATAGGAAAGGAGGACAGAAATTTCTCATTTGTGACTGTAGAAAAAAGATGCTTAATTAAAATATGTGTTTTATTATTATATGCATTCTGTCTTTTATGATAGAGTCTGGACATGCAAAACACCAAATAGTTTTGCCCACAAAGGTATTTGTTTCAGCATCTCGTCTTTAACCTTTCCTCTTTCCAAAAATTCTGAATAGAATTCTCTATAATGATAGCCTAGCAACCATTCAGCTCTGCAAAGCCAGCACTGGATTGTTTGGACCATGCATCCTGGACAAATGTCCGTGTCTTCCGGCTGCTAAGCAACAGAAGCCTCTGGGATTTGGCGCGCTTTTCTTTTGTGCAGCCTCCAGGCTAAGAGAGCAGCATTCTTCGCTGAAACTCACATTGTAAAGCCTAGAAGAGAGGTGATTGGCCGGTAGCAATGTCTGTCAATGGGGCAGCAAACTAAGGACTAGTTTCAAGACAGCAAATATAGGGCAGAGGATATGAGTGGAATCCTTACATGGAGCATAAATGTTGACCTTAGTGATTAACACATGGAAAATGAAAAACACCCCAGGCCATGTATGAGTTATGTGTTATTTCATGCCTTTTTGCCTCCAGGGCCCTCTGTTTAGAAAGTCAAAATGCTTTCAGTGATTTAAGTAAAGTGGTTATATTTCCTGCAGTGGCTTTTCCGTGAGGGGATTTTGCAAGTAAGGGGAGGGGGGATACATTTTAAAAAGGGATCTGAGATATTATTTTCATCCAAACTGCAACACTAGTGTCATACTGTCAGGGAGTCATTTAACTGCACCCACAAAGGGTTTGTGGCCTTTTATGTTCTGTGCCCCCTCTGCCAATGATGTTGGTGCATTGTGAAAATAACTCAATAAAAAAAATAATTTGCTAAGCTAAAAACACAGCATGCCTGCTGAAGGGGAATAGCCTTGTTTAAATTGGATATTCCTGGATTGCTTGCAGAGCTGCTTCAGTGACCACAAGAAGGCGAGTAACCTGGAAGCGTACGTGGCATGGTTCAACAGGCTCAGCTACCTGGTGGCAACGGAGATTTGCATGGTGGGTAACATCACTTCACTCTTTATATTTCCATTTCCCCAACCATCCCCCTGTAGCCCATATCAGCATGTTAATTACCTACCTTTCTGCTTCTCTCACAGCCTGTTAAGAAGAAGCAGAGAGCCAGGGTTATTGAATTCTTCATCGATGTGGCGCGGGAGTGCTTCAACATCGGCAACTTCAACTCCCTCATGGCGATTATTTGTGAGTTCTATTTTTTGTGTGTGTCTGTGTGTGTGGTGCGTATGTGTTTTGTTTTTCCTTCCAAGAGTTAGCCCTGATTTTGAGTCACTGAAAAAAATTGCGTCTGTTTGGGGAAAATCCGATCAGCTAATGAAATTTTTAATTCAGCAAAGTTTTGTGACGAAGCACTCTCCTATAATCCCCTTAACACTACACAGAATGATTACAGTGCAATTATGTAGCCATAATTAAACATTATAAAAGTAGCTGAGCTTGATTATTTAATTGGTGCACTTCCCACATTTCAAGAAAATGGAGAAAAAAACAGCAGTACAATTAAAGCCATCTCAGCTTCCTTGTTTTGCATCCATAGGAAGTCAAAATCACTCTGCTCCAGGTTTGGAACAATGAGAACCTTGGCTCTGTGCTGTGGCTCAGAGCATCGTGGGAAGTGTAGGCCCAGCCCCTGGGTGTCGGGAGAGTGGGAGGGTGAAAAGGCTGGGGGAGGCAGCTGCCTGACCAGAGAGGGGAGGGGAGGTGGGGTGTCCCACAGGCAGATGGTCAATGCTGACCAGAGAGTGAGGCACTGGCAGGCCCTTTTTTTGTGGGAGTGTGGGTTTTTTTTAGAGGGGGTGGGAGGGTGGGTGTTGAGGCAGCTGTCTCAGCTCTTACTCTCTCCCAAGAGATTCAGCGCCCAAGAAGGGCTTTACGCAACCTCTCTCCAGGGAGATTGGAGATGGAGGGGGGAGATTAGGGCAAAGAGAGAGAGTCACAAACATGTCATGGGAAAAGCTGGCTCGCCCCGAGCTGCTGCACTGTTTGTTTTGCAGCACATAGCCCCCGACTGCACCCCATGAGCGAGAGCAAGAGCCGGTGCTGCCGCCATCCTCGGCTGGGCTTTCAGACGCACTCTCAGCGCTCATTACAAAAACACCAACACCTGTCAGCGTGGAAATAAGCCCCTTTGTTGAGAAATCATCGTTCCCTCTGCAGAGGTGGCAGACTAAGTGTTGACAGCAGCTAAACGTTACTGAGGTCTGGGAACATTTGTTACAGCTTCAATTTTTTAACTAAATATGTTTTTAATTTATTTTTTTTTATTTATAAACCTGGAACAATGTTTTTTTTTCATTTTGTCCTATGCTTATACGCTTGTCC
Source organism: Albula goreensis (assembly GCA_022829145.1). Classification (NCBI taxonomy): domain Eukaryota; kingdom Metazoa; phylum Chordata; class Actinopteri; order Albuliformes; family Albulidae; genus Albula; species Albula goreensis. Next base: position 13,635,617 of record CM040744.1, read on the forward strand.
TTGATCTGAAAGTGCATCCACATGGGCCGTGAATAACAGACAGTAACAAAAATAAACATCCAGTTATTCCTTCAGCACTGAGTTGAGTGCAGTAGCAGAATGCAGAAGCTGGAGTTTAGGGTAGAATTCTGGTACTTTTTTTCCACCATACAACTCACCCAGAGAAAGGTGCATTTTGGGAAAAGTGTTTTCTGTATGAAAGGAAGAGGAGAAAACTAGGGCTGGGGCAGTCAATCTGAAGTGTAAGGACTGACCTATTACACCTTCACACCCCCCTCACCATATGTTAAACATAGTGTTGGGGACAATGACAATGGTGCCATTGTACCTCCGGATGCTTGTCTAGCTGTGTCTGTGCCGTGGCAGGGGAAGGGACTGGGTTAAGGCGAGAATGACAAACTGCAGCTGGGGGTCGTATCTGTCTGAATGACACGTGTTGATGTGTATACCCTCTTTTGCCTCCCCCTCTTTGCCCCCCATAGCTGGGATGAACATGAGCCCGGTGTCCCGACTGAAGAAGACCTGGGGCAAAGTCAAAACGGCCAAATTCGATATCCTGGAGGTAAGGACACTGATGGTCCCAGATGTGGGTGTTTTATTTGTACATTTAACACAATGGCAGTGGGTGATGACTAAGTATGTGTATGGTTAACAGTGTGTGGGTGAGAGCTTGTAACAGTTGTTTGTGTGGGGAGAACCTTCCGTGCGCATCAAAGTGTTTTGCACGTGAGGTTTAGAAGGTTATTCAGCAATTAAGCCACGCAGTTGTAGAGGTGATTCAGATCTGTGCAGCAGCGACTGACAATAGTTAATTGAATTGATTGTACACTCTGGTCGTGGGCCTCTTTGCATTATTTATTCTCTTGGATGAGAGGTGGATGGTGCCTGGGGCATTATCAGCGTTGGCACTGAACACCTGAATTGTTTGGTTTCTGATTTTTAGAAGCGTGTCCTTTGTAACCCCTTGCGCACCCATTTTTTCTCACTGTCCGTTCTTACCAATGATTTCATAACTTGATGATTTTATCATGAAAGATTATGCATGTATCTCCCTGTCAACTGACTGAACTGACTGCAGGGTCAGTTTAGGTTAAACCCTTGCATGTTGCCCTGTTGGGACCAGATCCCTCCAGCCTAAGAGCCTTTTTACTGTGCTAATCCTCTATCCAGTAAAACCTCTCCGGGCCTGCTGGCCTACAATGGAATGGAGTGTTTGAGTTAAACCTGGGAGTGAGGTCTGGGGTGGGGTGGGTGGTGGTGGTGGGGTTTCACTCCAATGTGACCTTACACTGGTCTCCAGGTCACGTCTGCACTGTAGGGGTTGGAGAGCAGACGGCGAATCCGGCACCTCTCTCTGAGATCTGAAGTCACGGGATTAGGGGATCAGACAGCTGCATTCCCCCTGCCCCATCCTCCTGTTGGGTTCATCCCTGGAGTTCTTTGACATGTGTGGCATTGAGGATTACTCACCTCCCCCCTCCCCACCCTCTAAAAATTGAGTTTCCGCCATTAGCTATGGTGTATGCTCAGTACATCAAATGTTTGAACATGGTTTGGAAGCATTGTGGCCTATGTCCTTATCCCAAAACTTCCCCCTTCTAATATCTTGATGAAGTTTCCCGTCATTCAGACTATGAATGAGACAGTGTCTGTCTGGTGTGGGGTGCCTGGAAACTGTATGAATCACAGGCCTTTACAAAGCAACTGCTCTAACAGCTACAACATGGGCAAATTTGGCATGTCTCTGTGGATGATATGCCTCTCTTAAATCGGCTCACATTGCAAAACATGCCTGAGTAGACTGTTTTCTCCCTTTGCCAGTCCACAAGTCCTCAGATAACTCACCCTCTCATTTTGTGTTTGAATTCTGCAGCACCAAATGGATCCCTCCAGCAACTTCTACAACTACCGTACAGCACTGCGGGGGGCGACCCAGAGGTCCATAACTGCTCACAGCAGCAGAGAGAAGGTAAATATAAACCTCCCTGCAAACTACTCCCCATCCATTCTGCATCCACCCCCACCCTGTACCCCACAACTTAATAATGTTTTTAAGTTTTGAAGCCATCCCTCACTCAACTTCTACCTCAGTGCTAATTCTGACTCATAGTGAGAGCTAACGTGTTGTTTTACATTTTTCACCCAAAGGCCGCAAGCTGTGAGCAATTTATTCAGCCCACATCTTCCAAACAGTGGGAGAATTACTCATGTGCTCAGCATTCTGGGGGAGCCCAGTTCCCGCAAACCAAATTGCGCAACAATCGTGTTTTTATTAATGCTTGCATTTCGAGGGGGGCCTCATTTGCTGCTTGCATAAAGGGGGGCTGTTCTAGTTTCCTCTGCCACAAAAATGTTACACAAACATCTATTTTAAAACAACAAAAGCATCGACTGTGGTGTCAGTCATTTTGAAACGATAAGCACCGATTAATTATTGCGTAAAAGCAGCGATTATATCAAGCACTTTCATATAATATAAACAGCAGTGGGTTATGGGAATGCAAACAGCTTTGAAAAAAGCCCAGTGGACAGTGAAAAGCAGCCTTTGGTGTGCATTCTGTTATCACCACAGTGCAGCGTTAACATCATATTTACACTAAACTGCTGGGCCTTTTGTATTTGTTTTTAGGGTTATGTAAGACTGCATTTGAACCAAAAGGACAACAGGTCAGCTCATGAAATGAAATGGGTCGTCTGGGGGTTGACGTCAAGAGGACGTGCTATTTCCTCCTCAAATATGTTCTGTTCCCTTTTGGAGAACATGGCAGAGGGCCAGCTCACATTTTGTTCCCCCACGCCTTGCACCCAAAACAGTGCTAACTGGCAGCCAGCACTCCAGCCCAGTGATAGCCATTGCGACACTACCACTACTTAAAATAATGAGCATGGTTGAAATGCTCTGCGTTCCATCAAGGCAGATCGTTTAGCGTTTTTTGATGTGTTTGGTCGCAGACTGGTTTCTTAGACAGGACACAGGCTGTTCATGTCGGCCTGGACTGCGAGAGAGAGGGCTAGCTGCTCCAGCTTTGGGCAGAGGTCATGAGACAGTATGTTCCCAGGCAGTCTGGAATGCCTTGCTCTTAAAAGTTCTTGTGTGGTTCACGGATGGTCAAATCTTCCCAAGCACACCAAATTCTAATTATTTATTTATATAATGCTCTTTTTTACTTTTTTAAATCATGACATTTATGTAACATGTTTTCCAGAGTACATGTTCTGGCTTAGCTGTGCTTCCAGTCAGGGTGGCAGGACAGAAATAATTCTGTACATTTATGCTAATGTGATTCCACCAGGCTGAATTTAGTCATCAATGCTGTGCTTCAGCTCTGCAGCTATCGTGAAGCCGAATATCTTTGGCATAAATGAATTATGACATCTCACATGTTTGTGATGTAGTTTTCCTGGTGATTCGTTCTACATTCTACATTGCTGCACTCTCTGATATCCTCTTCAGCCTGCTTCAAAAAACCAAGAGAAATGATGACTTTGTGTAACACATACAATATTAATCATTAGCCCTTCCCTCCAAATGCCTAGAATGCAATCTTCTGTAAAAGTCAAAGATGTGAATAAATACCAGTCCACCATTGGCAAACCAGTGGAGGCAATGTTATCATGGTGCTAAGCCTATCTTGAAGTCTGCCAGGTAGAAGTAAAAGCCCAAAGAATTATGGGATGAAGCCTATGTTTTTGTTGATTAACATTGCTTCTGTGTGTCTCCTGGCTCCTCCCTTGGCCCTCACACATCCTGTGCTGTTTTTGGTGTGCCACCCCTTGTTACGCAGCCATGAGACGCATGAGATATTTCACACAACTTTGGTATGTTTGTAGTTATCGTCTTCCCTAACAAGGACACCCAGCTCCTCCCTATCAGACTACAGCTTTTATCTCTGCTCCACAAGCCACCATTTGCTAGAGAACATGACGGAAACCCCAGCCACGTTTGTCTACATTGCACTTGTAGTCATCCGGAACTCCCTCTGTCACTGAGACGTGATGTTAGCATAGCTACTGCTACTGCTCTTAAAGGTTCTGTGGTTGAAGCCAAGGGCACACATTTTTATACATGTTGTTGAAGCTTTTGAAGTTCCATCCTCCATCTGTATTTGACTGGTTCTCATTTCCCACACGCAGGCTTTTTGTACTCTAAATTCTTTGAAGGAGTAGACTGTCTAGTTTGACATATGTAATTATCTCTGGGTGTCTTTTGGCTGATTTGGTATTATTTAGCTTATTTTGGCTTGTGACTCATAAGCAGGTCATATTGAGCATCTGTTTTGGGGAGAGCCTCAATTTAAAGGTGCTTTTGCTTTTCTTTTCTTACAGATTGTCATACCCTTCTTCAGCTTGTTAATCAAGGACATCTACTTCCTTAACGAGGGCTGTGCCAACCGGTTGCCTAATGGACATGTGAATTTTGAAGTAAGTCAGCTTATGTTTTTGGAAGAAAACAATATTTCCAATATCACCTATCAGTGGGTGTATGTCATTAATTGTTAGCACAAAACAAGGGCCTGTGAATTCAGTGATCTGTCACCACAAACAAGGGGGAGCAAGACCAACAGCACAGTCCTGATTTATATAATATATATATTTTAAATTTCATTGCAGAAATTCTGGGAGATGGCCAAGCAGGTGAGCGAGTTCATGACCTGGAAGAAGGTGGAATGCCCCTTTGAGAAAGACCGCAAAATCCTGCAGTACCTGCTGACCGCGCCCGTGTTCAGTGAGGATGGTACGTGCCCCTCTCCTGTCCCATTCCCTGTCCCTCCGTCCCACCTCCAATCAGATTCCCTAAATCCCATAGCACAGCTGAGGCTGAATTATGGGATGGAATGCATTTTAGCATGTTTATTTTTTTTCTGTTGTCAGCACTGAACAGAACCTCATCCATTGGCATGAGCAACTGTTTAATTTACATCCTTGCAGTTTAAATTGGATTCCTGTCATGTGCTGAGCACTGACTCTCTTGGCTCTTCTGACCCTAGGGACCACCAGGGCAGCTGCCTGTCCCCAGGGCTTCAGGGCTTTTGCACAGCCGATAGATTAAAATCATTCCAAGATGCCACAGAAATCAGTTTCAGGTCCACACAGATTTGCCCTCTGCCTTTGGGAGTTGACATGGTCAGTGCTATGCAGGTTTACCCTGTCACAGGATAATACGAGAGGTGAAGGACAATCTGAAGCAGAATAAAAAACCCATCACTGATGCTCTCAGCCATGGCAGTAACCATTAAAATGTACCGTTCTTTGTAAAAGCCTTTACCGGCATCCGGTGCTTGGTAGACATTTACTTTTTTATAGTTGTTTTGCCATTCGATTGAATGAAATCAGTCCCACAAAGTCTATTGCTCCTGTTTCCTGGCCTAATTGAGTACACTTGAGCGGTCCTCTTCCAAAAAGCCTGTCATTGCATTATTGCATTACTTAAATCTCTTGCAGATGCAGTGAGCATCCTTCACAGTGCGCATTGTAATGCCCGTTTATACAGATGGATATTTACTGAAGCTGAGGATCAGGGATTCAGTAGCAGTACCATATTTCGGAAAAGCACAATCTTCTGCGCTCCATTTGGTTGGGAAACCACCATGGCATACTGGCTTTTGAAAAAACAGCCATACGATTTCAAGTCCTTTCCAGTTTCTCAAGTTTGTGTCTCCCTGTCTGGTGACTGGCTCTGTGGTGACATTGTTGTCCCTTGTCTCCACAGCCTTGTATCTGGCTTCCTACGAGAGTGAGGGTCCCGAGAACAACATGGAGAAGGACAGGTGGAAGTCTCTAAGGTATGTACAAGGGCGTTGGGCATTGTTCATCAACTCTGTCAAACCACATATTCTCCAACCCCCTCCAAAAATGAGGAGAATCAAATCCTGCTCAGGATCAGGGGACAGGTCCCATGCCCCTCTGAGTCGATTTCTGTTCGATCTCAGGGTCACACTGTGATGTCAGAAGTGATGGATGAGGAGAAAATGATTTTGTTTGTTGAATTGAGTTTGGTGCATTAGCATGGGACTTGCTGACAAGGGGATATTTTTGTGTCGATAATCTGAGAATTTGAAGTGACTTCACCTCTCCCAGTGATATTTCTTTCAAAATACAATATATAGGTACAGTATTTATACATAGAGATGTATTGAAATGCGTTCTGTCACGTTCCCTCGTGAGAGAAAGGGTTTGTGTAATTTATTTTTAATCAAGCTGCATGAAGCTGACGATCCCCTGCAGTCATTATTAAAACTCACTGTATGCCTATCATAAGGTCAGGTGATTTAGGAGGGACACGTAAGGAATTCATTCATTCATTAACTCGTTATAAGCTGAAATCATAAAAACCCTGTTCTCTCCTTAGTATTTCATTAGTCTTTTATTACCTGGCACAAAAAATTATATCCATCAGGCAAATGTAATTTATGAGCAGCACAGTGCAATATAGTGTGAATAATAAAGGAAAGCATGTAAGTTGGAGGATGTTTTTAACTTCATGACACAGCCGCACATGAGGTGAAGTGGCTAAAGGAAATGCACAGTAAGGGGATGGATGTGCTGGAGCTTTGTGTGAGGGTCATGTTTTCCGCTGTCAGTTGGAGACAAAGTGCAGTGCTTTTCCCTCCTTGTGACTGACTGTGTCACACAAGCTGATTTTAGTCCCCACCAGCAAAACGTTCCTCATCCATGATGTGAGAGGATCGCATTAATGTTTCTGGGGAAGGAAATTAACCCTCACATAGCTGGAAAGGTTGATTTTGAACACAGATTGGTGCTGTTAAAACCCATAGCACTTCCATTGTGAAGAATTAGTAACAGAGCTAGAATGCGGACATGGGACATGTCAAATAAAATCATAGTACACCGTTAGTATGAGTGTGTGCACAAGGGGTGAACAAGCACAGCTACACTATTCATCACAAATTCATTTCTCACAATTCATGGGTGTAAACCCCCAACCATAAAGATCTTAAAACCATATTGACAAAACTATATTTTAGTGCAGCACCCATTTGTGCAAAAACAGATTTTCTCCTGATTGTTTCACTGTTATCTAATATGAAAAGTTGCATATCCTGTGGAGATTTTTTCAAAAAATGTTGCTCTTCTGCGTTCCACAGGTCTACTCTGCTAAGCAGAGTATGAAGAGGTGGAGGTAAACACGACACAGCAGGGCTCTCACTGAGTGGGTCCTGCTCGGGTCCCCGCTGTGTCCACCAAGTGAAAAGTATCCCTGTTTCGAAGGGAGCGACAATCTTTACATTTCCCGTGAGGACATCGCCGTTTCACAAGGACAGATTTATACAAGACCGTCAAGGTTTTTTTCCTGCTCTTCGTACTGGACGTTTCGGGACTGATTTTTCATCTCTTTGTAAGAATTTGTAGTCTTTATTTTTTAAGAAAAGGAAAACTATTGCTGTCAAAGAGAATGGCCCCCAGAACGTTCTTTTGATTCGTCATTCATCCTGCCAAAGGACATTTGTGAACAGACCAGGCAGTCAGTGGGGACCTAAATGCTGTTGATGCGTATAGTGTCCTGAAATTTTCAAAATGTAGATTCAGTTTATAGAAATAGGAGTTTTGCTGCTGGTTGGCTAACTCTGTTTGAATGGAAGTTGCTCTCTTGAGACCAGCATTATACTTACTGTGAGAGCATTGTCTATTTGCAACATAGCTGGAGTGCATATCATTTCAATCCATAAGCTAACATTGTTTGTAGTTTTTGTCGTCATGTATGTTCCTTGTTTTGTTTAATTTTTTTCTATGTATAAATATAAGTGTCGTATTGTTCTGACCCAACATGGTGGATCACCTGTTTTTGGGATGAGAAGTTCTCTCAGGAGGATCTGAATGCACTGAGTGCATTTAGGAATTACTGATGTCATTTTTGTGTGCAGTGCAAAGCTTTTGTAATACACTAAAACAGGAATGCATTCCAACTTCCCCACCCTCCAGGGCCCTGGCCCTGCCCCCAGCACCACTATCTCGGGGGCATTAACTGAGAGCATAAATGGCATGTAAGTGCAGAGATAACGCACTCCCACGTCCTCAATTATCAGTGTTATTTGGGCCCAGCCATCAGCCACTTCAGGCTAAGTATAGCATTGGAGCCCTGTTTGCCTCAAGCACTTAAGACTACCCACTATGTGTGAGAGGAGGGGTGTTTTTCTGAATAACAGACCCCTCCCAGTGAATTCCAGAGCCATGCCCCTCTTTATTGCATAATGCAGAATTAGAATGAGGAGGTGATGGCTAGTTACAAAAGAGTGAGACAAAGGACTCCAGTAAGGGGTGGGGTTATCAAGTGCTATCAAGCACTTACAGGAACCAATCAAATGCATTGTTGTTGGTTTAAATCAATTAGTTGCTGATTGCACATGATAGCTCCTCCCACTTTTGGGTTACAGGTTGCTCACTGGTCCAAAAATTAGGTCCCTGGTCCCAGGTGGATACTAGAGAAGTAAAATTATTTAAGCTGATTAAATTGGGAAAGAGATTCATGATTCAAATTTATTGTTATTTGTTTTTACCCTATTTGAGCAGGATAGGGCAAGACCCTATTAAAACTGCAAGTGTGATTTTACTGCTTTTCACTGTTGTCCAGAAAAAGTATTTTATGTTTCTTAAAGTTATTTGTGTTATCATGTTTTCTGATATAATTTACTGTTATTTTATTGTATTTACTTCCTTATTTAATTTTGTACTAGGTACATAACATACTTTGGTAGTCACATGTTGCCCTACTAATTGTTTTTTTTTATTAAAACCTGTGAGAGGAAACATTGTTTTCAGGGTGCTTGGACGTGAAATGAAGTTATATTTATTGACTGATGTCCAGCTTGCCTTGTCTTTTTTTAAAAGAAAATCCTTACAAAAATGCTATTGTGGTTAATTGTGTAAATAATTTATACTTTTTCTGTGCATATCGGTATGTATTTTGACTGTACGGATGGCTTAGAGGAAGTGTTTATAACTGAAATAGTTGTGTAAGATGAAAAATATGACTAAATAAAAGTTGAAAAACTTTAGCTTCCATTGTTTGATTCAAACTGCCCCATCAAATTATTTGTCCTTTGACTTGTACTTGATGCATCTATAGTTGGGCAGATGTCATAATCCAGACCTGCTGGTACCTTTGTTTTGGCATCTTGCTTCTGCTTCCAATCACATTTCCCAAGGTTCATTTCGAAATACTGTCCCTGGTAGACTCATTTCAGAAAACTTTCAACTAATTTTGAGTTCCACTGTAGATATAAATGTCAAATAGTAATTGCAAGGAAAACCTGTGGGGCATTCTAACTAAGAAGAGCTCTGGTGCCCCTTTAATGAATTAATTTTCCTCATGTGCTGAAACATAACATTTAATTCATGCCATGATCGTTTCATTGTGGGTTATTACTTTCTCCTTCAAAGGACATCTTTATGAAAGTAACGACTGACGACGAATTAAAGAGTGCAAGGGATTATGAATGTGCTTCTCTTCTCATATATGAGGGTGAACAGCAGGGTTTGAAGTGGTGACGTGAGTTTGTGTATTTTGGCTTTGTAACAGTAGCTTGTGTTAGCACAGAAACTGGTTGAATTAACTCAATGAAGAGACAGGAACATCGTGTCAGCCAGGCAGTGGCTCTGGAACAGTTAATACACAAATGTGAACCACAGATTACTGAAACCTCATAATGGCTGGGAATGATGTTGGACCACTTACAGACAGCACAATTTGTGCAAGATCAGAGCAGTTTGTATGAGGCTGTGCAATTTGCAGAGGAACATAGCATTTGTTCATTCTACTAAGTGTTTTGTTTTAGTGAATCGTAATCATATATAGGGCCCTTAAGAGGCTGAAAGCGAGCAGCAGTTATCACAAAACTGGATGCTCTAAAACTGCACTTATGACAGTTGGTCAAATGCAGCATAAAGTTATGGGGCCATCTAGTGGTGTACACAAACACTACAACCACTTTTGGCCTTTGGAACACCAACTGATTGAACATTGAATTAAACCTGCAATTATTGTCAGTATGTTACAGCTATTTTTAACATTAATGGTTAATAGTCAATCATTCATAGATTTTGTGTTACACGTGAACTACAAGCGCATTGAAAACCAAGCTGAATGGGTCAGCACCTGGCTTCACAGATGAACTTTATGAAAATGATGAAAGCAGTATGCACTCCACCATACACCTGGAGGCACAGTAATAGCAAGAGCTGATAGCTGGCAGCTTTTCATTTACATTGAGTAGCATACAGTTGTTCTCTCTTTTGAAAGAAATCCCACAGCACCACACTGTGGCATAATATGAAAATTGCATCAATAATAACATTCATTGCATAATTAAATGCCAGTGGAGAACTGCAGATGCCTGCAGTCACATTATAGTTTAAATGCATTGATGCAATATTTAAACCGCATTATCCAACAAGAACATCAAAGATTGATGTCTATTGCACTTTGAATCCTGGTCCAGAAATGGCAGTGTATTCTGAACTTTGGCATCAAATGCCAGCACAAAACATATTCTTTGAGCTTAGCTTTCAATAAAAAGTATGTCAGACCCTCTAGTCAACCCACCATGAAGATGATTTCAATACTTATCTTGAGGTATTTAAAGATGGTGAATGCAAACAAAACAAATGGTAAATTGATTCTGAATGGATTAGACATCCAATCACCATGGTACCACATGTTTCAGAAAATGTTATATATTAGTTTGTCGCTGGGACTGCTAAGTTATATAAATATATAGCTATAAATTATAGCATGAATGGGAATCGTGTCCCTTTGTTGCCCTCTACTGGACTAATAAGGCATTTACCTTGATTGGATTACATTTTCACATGTCCATTTATCAGCAAGTAAAGCAACTTAAAGTCAAGTAAATCCAAACTCCATCAGTGCCCCACCCAGAATGAAAGGAAACCCTCAATCTCCCGGCAATGGTGATCTCTATGTGAGCCAGTTACAGGTAGGATACAGGACATATCTCATCTCATTTGATTACTTTAAATGACTTAACTGTCCAGCAAATTGATATTTCTATGTATCGCTTCCTGGAATATTACATCTAATACAAGAGCATATCAGTTCACTGTGCAAACATAAATACCAGGAGTGGCTAACTGCTGCATTCAGTATTGATGGCTTGCACACAGTAAATGCTCATTAGCCTTTACTGGACTGTTTCCGATGTCATTTACCATTGAAACGGTATCTTTCCTTTGTTGTAAGACACAACATTCTTCTGTGTTTTGTGAGTTGGTTAAATCATTTCACTTACTGTCATTCTTCTATCTGGTTTTTATATTCCCAGATAATGAGATGTATTTCTGGTCAGTGCCTTGGATTTATAGTAAATGTTTGTGGTTAATAAGATGATGAAGCAAAACTGCAAAACATTTCTTCTTCTTCTTCTTCTTCTTCTTCTTCTTCTGCTTCTTCTAAACTGTATATGACTTAAATAACTAAAATTGACCATGGTGTTCTCATCTTGTCAGCTGACATAAGGTCAGCTTAATACAGACATGTAAATCCTGGAGTGCATTGGCTGGGTTTTTTTTTATTGGTCATCCCTTTTCCCATACCTTGGAGCTACGGTCCAATAACACACCCAATCAAGACCAGCAGGTGATGAACTACAGCTGTGCTTATTATCCTTAACTCAATAAGTTGTCTTGTTTATTAAATCATGTTACCTCTGACAATTGTATGACACATGCTATATTTACACTGTGAGGACTGTGGCCATCAAGAGCCACGCCTGTTGGTTCAAAGGCAAAGACACAGACCATGGAGATTCCTGCAGAGCTCCTGAAAGGTAAGACTCATCTGCAGTTCTACATGTTTCATCCATTATTGTTACTCTACTGCATGTCTCGTTTCCTCATGTGCTATTTCTGGATTTTTCATTCATGGATATCCAGATAATCAATAGTGGCGATATAAAGTCTCAGAGATGCTGAAAATAGGCCTGTGTGGTTCCTCTGTGGGCCCTGTGTGGAGCTCAGTTTGCCTGCCAGAACATACACCACCCTGAGCCTGTAAATGCACAGCAAATAAGCCTTTGCTGACACAGCTGAGCAGATACTCTGGTGGAAAGACAAATGAGTCTTTTTTTTTTTTATTTTTTGAGGGCAAGAATGTCATTGAAGTCTTTGTGATTCCTTTTTTGTCTAGTATTACCAGAAAAGCCATTTCACATAAATAATTGAAGTGATTGATTGACTGGTTGATCTATTGATTGAATGAATGAAATAGATTCTTTAGCCTCTAGCACTGAACAGTTGTGTTATTCTGTGATTTAACATACATTTGACTGGAATGTGGTACTGCATTACTCCTTAGTGTTAAAATATTATGAGACTGCATTAAATCACATAGAAGAAAATCAGTCCTTACAAAATGGTTGATATGATATGGTTAGTGACAACTGAAATATGAATTTTGCAAGATTAATTTTGTGCCTGTAGATGCAAAATCATAGATCTGTGCCCTATAAATTAATAATCATATTGAACTATAGGAAGAATCCCTTGTATTATTAATAATTTTTCCATTAATCTTTGTTCAGTCACACAATCAGATTTTTTAGTGAATTTCATTCAGACTTTGTAAGACATTCCTGATAACTTTCAGAAGCCTGAATGCAATGTCCCTTCTGTGAAATGACCCACAAATGGATATTCATTTAACAACACATGCTTGTGATGGAAAAGCAGGTACTATTTATTTTTTCATTCCCAAGCTAAATTTATTCATATATATTCAACACATGAAATCCAGATATCTTTACTGTGTGCCCATATGAGACAACATGTAAATCTAATGATGCTATTTAAGAATAATGTAGATGACCAAAGGGATAACACAAAACAATTGACTTATGACTTTCATTGATCTGCTGTTAAACATTCCTGGAACTGTTAAGTGTAAAGTCCACTGATGATTTGTCCCCTCGAACCAGACATCACTCATCCATAGCACAATCAATAGGGAGAGTCACACTCCCATAAACACTGGAGCCAGAGGTGGTGTCCATAATTTTTTTAGTGGAGTCAAAAGCATTTTATCATAAATCATGTCACTAAATAAAATACATTTACCGAATTAATTTTTAGCAGGTACCCCGGAACTTGTGCTCAGTGAGTTTTTTCCTGATATGATATTCTCATTCATGAATTCAGATTTTTTGTTCCGGCAACTTATTCTATGAACTTGTACAGTATGCAGTTTTCCTACTGCCCAAAAGGACACACTAACATAGCTAAAGGTGAAGGTTCATCCAACATCAATTCCCTGGTCCAAAGTTTCCAAAAGTACCCTTTTCCTTCATTCCAGTTAGTGAAATTGGATTCTGAGTAATTTCCATGAATAGAGTGAAATAGTGTGGTTTGTGCATTTTCAAAGTAGTCCCAGGTGCATGAAATTAATCAAGTCATTAATGAGGAGAAATACTGCAAGCTGACGTTGCTCCCAAATGCTATGGCTCATTGGGCAAGTAAGAAAAGCGAACCTGCAACTGACCTGACAAAGAACAGCCCGAAACTCTACTGTGATGTATGCACAAGGAACCCTGAAATTGCAGGACAACATCCATTAGATGAGAGTAAAAGTTGAATCAAAACTCAGAATGAAAATCGACCATTTGGCCAGTCACATATATAAAAGTTCAAAGCCACAACTACATTGTTGTGCACTAAGCAATACTGTTGTCTGTTTCATGGAAATGAATGGCCACTCTGGTATATGCTGGCTCCTGGTCAGTTAATGCATTACATGCTACTGTAATCTACGTCCATCCTGATGGACTCATTGGGTACTTGCCATTTTAAATAGAAATTTGGGTCAATGCAATAAGCCCAAGGCATCAAAAGTTAGATTTGTGTAATGAGCCTGAACCCTCCATGATGGAAAACATCACCCTTATTATGAATCTGTGTGAGATGACAATGCTCAAACAAACTAAAATCTCATTTATTTATTGGTGCTGCTTATTTTTTGACCCGATATAGCCGAAACAAATGTTTTAGCATACCCTTTAGTGTAAGGATCTGTACAGCCATAAATGAAAACTGTGTTTCTCTTTGTGAAGCTTTGAATAAGCTACCTCTGTTTAGGTGTTGTATTTGAATGAAGTGTATTCCTCATGCATTCATGATGAGTAGTCTTTTTGGCACGAGGATACATATCCATCCTATAATATAATATAATATAATATAATATAATATAATATAATATAATATAATATAATATAATATAATATAATATAATAATGTGTTAACTCATGTTAACAATGTATGAATGTCTTAAACATAAATCAACACGCGTAGACACTCGATGCTGTTACAGTATGAAATGTACTATATTCTGTTATGTTGAGATGTATATTAATGATAAATTGAAATCACTCACGCTTGGGGGCAAAGACACGACATTGGTCCACAGATATGAGCCGAGTGGGACAGTCAGCAGCTGTGCTGGCGGGATCGTTAGGGCACAGCGCAGTGAGTTGAGAGACTGAAATCTGTCACATCACTGCAAGCTACAGCTCTGCCGGATGGGAACGTCTATTTGAATGGGAGGATATTCCTGACGTGGAGTCGACTCAATTTTGACGCTCATCATGAGGGTATATTTATGTTTTTAAACGCGGAGTTGAAGTCCGTATCCCACCGACTTTAGTAAGTGTGTTTTCAATTTACTTTTTCAGCCTTTGTTGGAATTACTGACTGTTGACTCTGTAGCCGGAGCAGGTGAACGATGAGCAAAGCAAGTTCGTTTTCCTATCTAGTACTACCCGAAAAATATGTTGGATTGTACACCTTTGCATTTTTGCACATTAAGTGTATTTTTGGACATAAGTCTGCCATTCATTAACACTACGAAGCAGATAGTTCAACCACATTTTTTTTTACATTTTTTTTGTGCTTGTTTTGTCAAAATGCATGTGGTATATTTCATATACAGTGTAGTCATACGTGACGTCTTGGACCTATTTTGTGTCTGATCTAATTAGAGAAAGTAATGGCCCACTTTACATTTAATTAAAGACAATGTATCAGACCACAGCAAATGTGGTCTAAGGTGGATTCATCACATATGCTAATTGACGGTACAAGGCTTTGCCTGAGGATCCAGCTGCCTCATAGGACCTTATAATACTACACAAGCACAGGTGGCAGTGTGCTTTCATATTTAAATTGAAGTGCCTTACGATCCCTACTCACAATACTTACGAATTAATACATATGTAATTGTGAACATATCTTTCATAACCCCTGTTCTTTCGCTTTTCAACAAGACATGGAAAATATTTTAGAAGGCAAAATAGAATATGCCACTGCATATGTTCTGACGTTGCACGAACGTGGTACACTCACTATTTGATTGAATTAGATGAGGATACGTTTTTAATATGCATGACCATGTTTAAAAACAATTTGAAGCTTAGGCCAATCTATGTTGCATTAGGGCACATTTCCTAGTTTTAACTGGTAAACAAAGAAATCAGAATTTTTGTGTTTTGCATTGCCAATGCCTAAAAAAAAAAAAAAAAAAAAAAAAAAACATGTCTCACGCCTCACAGCAAAGCATAGAAATCACATCTGAATTTCATATGAACATAAGGCTAACTGTCAGTTAACTGACAAATGAACTGAAAAAGCATTCTGTGGAAAGGCTGGAGCTAGACATTGACAGAATAATAGCCTAGATTTGCAACATAAATTGTGCAGGCTACATTCATGACAACTGATGCTGGTAAAAGCTTGGTTTCCCAGACAGCCAAGGCAGTATGACTTTGGAAGAGAACGCACTGGGTTTCACATTCTGTCATCTGATATTACAGAAACCAGGAAACTCTGGTCGGTGCTTGTTGTTTTGCCACCTTACCATTGTTACTTCTTATATGTAAGTCACTCTATGCAAACCTGTATAGCAGCACAGCCAGCTAGGGAGTAGATGCTGAGCCTCAGGGAACCTCTCCAACTCAAAACTTTATTTGGCCAGGGGAGATGGGAAATGTAGTTTTTTTTTTAATTTTGGAGCTGTATATTTTTGTGCAATGTCTGGAGTAGTTCTGAGATAGTAGATTAAAAAAAATCTATAATATTGTAACCCAAAACAAAATGTCTTGCAAAAGTTTGTATTGTATTGCACCATTCATGGATGAATGAATGTTTGATGGCTTGAATAATGGCCTCTGTTGGTACAGTATGTGTGTTGGCGTAATCATCAACTGCTGTGCTATTTTGTTTTCAGTTGTTATTCTCTGGTATTTCTCCCCCATATGAAGAAGGCGGGAGGCAGTGAGAGAGAGAGAAAGAGAGAGAGAGATTAACCATGTAAAGTGATCAACGAGTGGGTTACAGCTTCATCTGTGTCTTCCCCATATAAACGTGTCATAAAAGTGAGATACTCCTTTCAAGTATCGATGGGGCCACTTTTTCAACACTGTTGCTTAATGTATGAGGCAGTCAGTAATTAGTGTTGAACAATTCACTGAAATAACAGATTCACCATTACTCTCTAGTTCAGTTTTTTTTTTAATGAATCAACTCTGACCAAAAGAGGAAGGTTATATAACAGTACGCAAGCAAACCACCTTTGAAACCTAACTACAGCTTCAAACCCCTGCTCACACTTTTATATAGCCCATAAAAAGGGAAGAAAGATGAGAGACCACACTCAGTCTTTGTACCGTTGAGTTCAAAGGCAGGCAGATTCCTTTTGGTGATCACTTAAGAGGATAAATGCCAGTGCTTCCTCGGAAGGCAAAAAAAATCAATATATAATGACACCACAGATGCATATGTGGGCTCATTTACACCATTCCTCTGTGGAATGTAATGGACACGGCGTCTCCTGTTTTCTTTTCCCTGATTGAGCGTAGGTTGCCGGGCGGAATGGGGAACGGGTCAGTGAAGCCCAAGCAGCTGAAGCAAAGGGACGGGACTGTGGTGAGCCTGTCCATCGGCAGTGGGTGCGGGGGTGGGGGAAAGCTAAGTGCCAAAAACGCAGCAGAGTTCTTGAAGGCGAAGGTGGCGGAGCTGGAGAAGGAGGCCAGGAGGAGGGACGAGGACCTCAGTGAGAGGGAGCAGCGGATCAGGGGCCTGGAGGAGCAGCTCGCCAAGCAGGCCGAGGCCATCGCCGAGCTCAGCGAGGAGCTGCAGAGCAAGAGCGTCCAGCTGAGCAAGCTCCAGGATGTGGTGCACACCCAGGGTGGGCCGAGCCTCCACCCCTCGCCCATCAAGGCCAAGTTCAACCAGCATGTGGGGGGCCTTATCCGAGACACCCTGAACCGCAGGAAAGGGGCCAAGGCGGGGGTGTCTGCTGAGCCCACCTCCCGAACCTACAACTCCAGCAGCCTGCCCAAGTTCTCTTTTGAGAAGGCCAGGGTCTGGAAGGATGCAAGGTGAGGATCTGATTGTTTTCAATAATGCTCTGGATCTTGTAAGTATTTATCATCGTTCCATTGTGCTTTGTCATGACTGTCTTTGCTTGTGCGTGCATCTGTCTGTGTGAGGGATCAACTGAACTTTCTGTGCTTTTACATGCCAGAAAGTTCCAAAGACCCTCTCAGTGATCAGACAGAGCTTTATGTTCCCATACTAGCCCGTTTTAATGATGTATTTCATCTTTGTTAAGAATTAACGCTTTACTGTTGTGAATTTTCTGTGTTGTTTCTTGTTCCGGAGGCCACCAAAGAGACATAACAGGGACAGGAAAAAGAAGAAAAAACACACCACTGGCAAAGCCCATTTACTGTCAGGAGAAGTATAGCAAGATCTGCTATGTAAGCTGCTTTTAGAAGACCAATTAGCACTTAGTTACACTTAAAGTAGGTCTCTGGGAAAGAATCTGCTCTAATCCACTTACCGAACAAAAATCGATAGGAAATGATCATACTAAGAATTGCTGCATCACAGTGTTGAACCGAGTGGCTGATTTCCCCAGTGATACATAAAATTTTTATTTTCTTCTATCTGAACTGTAATAAAACCATGCCTTTCTACCCTGGAAGCTTTTGGTCTGCAATAGATTTCAATAAAAATTAGTAATGTTTTTTAGTGACATGTTTTTGTTATTCTAATCAGCTGAGCCTCTTGACTGTGAGTGACACATAAAAGACTACACCAGTCACACGGTACTGTTGAAGCTGACAATACATTGAATAGCACAATGCTTATTCTTTGTTCTCTGCGATAGATTTTTTTTTCATAAATGCCACATATAATTGGTCTTAACTGACAGTTGTGGGTGCACCATATCATTATATTTCTAATGTTCACAATAACATTAAATCCAGCTGTGCATTTGCACATAGCTGGCTAAGGCTGACATCTTGGAAGTTTATGTAAAAGTTAACCTTAATCTTGCAATGAATTATATGAATTTATTTGATAAAACACATATTCATGTTTTGAATATAATACTGAATATATTTTTCATTTTTTCATTTTCATAATGGTATAGATATCACCCTTGTACAAAGAAGACATTTATATTGCTTCAGTAGGACTTTATTTTTCATTCCATTCCTTTCTGTTTATTTATTTATTTATTATAAATATCTACCAATTACCTCATTTTGTAAACCCTATTGAAAACCTAATGCTTCCTGTGTATTATTTCAGTTATGTAACACTAATTAGAGTGTGCATGTTAAATTTTTAATTCAAATCACAATGTCCTCACATCAAATGTGAGGGCCTGGCTAATGAGCATGCTCAGTAGGGATTCTTAGACAGGCCAAATGTTATTCAAATCATAACAGAGCCTGCTGTGATGCATTATTTTGTCTTGTATACATGTTTAAAACATATGCTGAATGACATACTGTAATACACTCAATGTTCACAAGGAATCAGGTCAAGAACTCTGCTAAAGTCTCGATAGGCATCACAAAGACAAAGGAAAGCTTCAGAAAAAAGATGCTATATATACATAACAATCTGTCCCAATGTTCATAAAACTTCTCAGTGTGGGACTGCTGATCTAGGGTCACGTTTCCCTGTTATATAACTCTTCTTAACCAATGAGCTAAACTGATCCTAAATTAGCAGTCCTACTTTGATACTTACTCTGAATATTGGCAATATTGTGAATATTGTGTTTCTGGGTATTGTTCTACCTGATATCTTTGATTACAGCTTGAGTAATTATTGCTGAATGGACAAAGCTCTCCTCCAACTTCAGCCCATCTGCGTTCATTACGCCTAGTTATAAGAAAATTTAGAAAGTGTTTTGAATGAAACACTTCTAGACTTTCACTTTCCACTAAACTGCTAACAGGCTGAAGCAAAGGAAGGGTGCGGGCAGCTGAGCTTGATCGTCTCCTAAGAATGGCTTAAAGTTGAAGGTTACCTTTGCAGCGTGAAGAAGCTCATCATTGATGCTCTGAATAAGAACCAGTTGCTGAAGAGGCTGGAGCTGCAGCAGATAAAGGATATGGTGGAGTGCATGTACCAGAGAAGCTTCCAGAAGGGAGATTACGTCATCAAGCAGGGCGAGCCAGGGAATCACCTGTTTGTGTTGGCAGGTATGGCTGGCGATTCGCGTTTGCTCTGAGGGAGATCAGGTATGGTCATCTGCCAGTTATCAACGCAAATAAGTTTAAAGCAACAGAAAAGATGATGATGGATTTTTATCTGCTCGATGACCTCTTATACTAATGATTGACACTGCTGCAGAAAGTGTAAGTTTTGTACTGGTGAAGGGTTAAGGCTACTGTATAAAGAGCTATGAAGAATAATATAAATTGTGTGGCTTTAGATAGGACTTGATGTGCATTTTAATACAGCACTGTAGCAAATGAGTGAAAACTAATTGATTCTCATGTTGCATTCACAGACGGGCAGCTGGATGTCTTTCAGCAGAGTAAATTTTTAACTAAAATTGCTGTCTGGACTGCATTTGGGGAATTGGCAATATTGTACAACTGCACCAGGACAGCTTCAGTGAGAGGTATGTTGTTCCTCCTTTACTGTATATGTGTAATCTTCTGAAATGTAAAATTCTATGAATTGGTTTTTGGAAATGCCGTGTAATAATTAAAAAGAATTAAAGCTTCAAGCAGCAATTATAACGCCCAAGAACTCTGTGGAACCATAACTACAATGAAACCAATTAGGACTTAAAGTTGGAAATCTGTTTCAAACTTTGTTATTTCTTTGACACTGCATCTTAACAAAACTTGGTTATATTTTAATAGTTGCGGTAACAGTTGTTGTTGAAAACATGCTTTAATCATGTAACTTCCTGCTAGCATGAACAGTGTATTACTGTAATAGCCCTTGTAGCTTTTAATATTTTAAGTCATATACTTGATACCCCCTTGATTAAGAAAGATTTGAGTAAAATCTGATATCTGTGCAATAAGAAATGTTCTCCAGATTGAATTACAGGATTAAGCAACAATGATGCAACAGTTATTATATTTTAATGGTAATGGACTGTAACATCCTTTTTAAATGTCCAATACATTCATAATCTAGGAGATGTGAGGATACTTTTTTAAAGAGCTGCTTAAACAATAGATTGAATGTTGAAATGATCCGTTGATTATAATCCAAGGCCTGGATAGTGTTCACTCTGAAACGATCTTGCTTTTTGTAGCCACCCCCATCCTTCCCCCGCAAGGCCTGTTTGAAGCCATCAAAAAACAAAGTGGCTTTACCACAAAAGGATCTGTTTTTCTCACTTAACTAGCTATATTGCCATTTTCCCATTGGAGTATATGTACCATTCAGGAACACTGTAACTTTGTGCTGTGGCAGAATGTGTTCCTCCAGTCCCCCGCTATGTTGCACCCCGCTGTTGACCTTAGTAATTGGTGTTTCAATGGAACCAGAGCTGAGACACTGTGTGATTCTGAGAATGAGAACCAATGGCAGTGGCAAACAAGCATTCATGTGGGCGTATTGACTAAGCCATAGCATCAAAATGTCCCATGCACATTCCTCCTGGAGATAGGATTGAGGCTTTGTTCTTCAGCTTGCACCGAAGGTCAATGAGTGCATAATTATATACGGTCTCCATGTCTTCATTAATGGGATGTTTTAAATGCTCCGCCTACTCAAAATTCACTGGCTTGTGACTAGATGGGGCTAGGGCCATGTTAATATTTGAGATGTTGATGTATGTCCTGTCAATAATATAATTGGACTGTTGATAGCTCATCTAGTCTGGGTACTTACGGTATGGAGTTTCACTGTTCTGCAGATCAGATCAAAGTTTCAGTCTATGAAAAAGAATAATGTAATCAGAATTACTTTGCCATACTCTGCTTGCTGGAGCTCTGGGCCTCTCTAATGTGAGTGAGAGCTGTTTTGAGATGGGTGGACCCAGATCAAAGCCATTATACCAGCAGACTAGTGCTGGCTCTGCAGACCTTTTTCCTGGCACTTTTCCCCACAGGATGGTTGATTTAGGCTGTTGGCTGATTTAGGCCTGGGTGGGTGGCTAAGTGTGCTTCAAGGAGAGCCATTTTGAGCACAAAATTTAAGGAGGTGCTGTGCGCTCTCGTCACGGTTGTGTTCTGCTTGCAGCGGTCAGCCAGGTGAAGACATGGGCCCTGGACCGGGAGGTGTTCCAGAACATCATGAGGATGACCGCAGAGACCCGGCGCGAGCAGTACCACAACTTCCTGAGGAGGTGATTGGGCAACGGTGCACCCAGCCCAGCCACTGACAGTAACTCACATAGACTTGGGTCCAATAATCATTTGGAATACTGTGGCCCTTCAGTCACTAGTAAAGTACCCACAGTTAAAATGGAAACTTTTACATGGTTTGTAACATGTTTTGTTAAAAATTCATAGGGATCTGTTAGAAGTTTTTCCAAGCTGTGCCAGTATCTGAAAAGTTTCTACTACATATTTAAACAAGGTCTGATCTAAAAACACTGGCTATTTGTTTCTTCCAAAGATATTTTCAAAAAATGTTTTACCTATGCTCCTTTGCAAAATGTAAAATAAAGCTGAATAATGTGTTGAATGCACTTTGCAAAGGCTGGTAATATGGATGATCATCTGTGACATTACTGATAATTTGAAGTGTGTATAAGCAATTATAGAATGACATCAAAAGCACACTGTAATAAATATCAATTATTGCTAACATTTACAGAAATGCATCACATTTTTCTGATAGTTACCTTGTATTTTCTGGCCTTCTCTTTGAAGTGTCTCATTGTTGACCAGACTGCCAGAGGACAAACTAAACAAGATTGTGGACTGCCTAGAAATGGTAAGTTTGAACCTAAAGTTTCACTAATCTACACAGCAGATGTCCGATACTGGCATAAAGTTGTAAACTATCCTTATTGAGGATGTAAAAAATGTAAACTTTATGTTAGCTGACATATTAATATTTCATTCCTGCTTTGTACGGATCATTAGTAAAATTAATCTCGGAGTGACAACATGTATAAATATTTCATGAAAATTTGATGTGTTCAAGGTCACTGCGGGAACCTTTACCTTGCCAATGGCAGCTGTCAGAATCTCATATTCCATATCTGATATATTTCATTATCATGTGTCAGCGTACTGGAGCCATTTTTTCTCCCCTCATTCAGTCAGTAAGTCACTGCAAATTACCATTTTGATGAACAGCTATGATATGCCATCTGTCATTATACCGCCCAAATATATTATTACCTAAATTATTTTACTTAGGCCCCCCAAAAAAGTGTTCATTCTAATAGGGACGGGTGATTTGTTAAAGATGTGAGTGTGATGGAGAGATGAATGCCGCTGAGTGATTTATTCCCTTGCTTTGGGAGGCTGGGCCTGTAAGAGTGTGGGTTTTGTCAGTCTTCTGTCAAGCGGAGCCTTTTTCGGAATACTTTTACAATGAAAAAAAAATCCAAGGGCATTCCGCTCCTCTGTTGGTCCCCTGGGTGGGATGGGGAGGGATCTGTTACTCAATCATTTCTGATGGGGCTGATGATATTCCGGCGCCCCCCAAGGGGGTGGGCGGGGGTGGGGATGGGGAGACTGTAACCCAATAGGGCCGCAGATGTTTCAGTGGAATAGTGTAGATAATGTTGAGCCCCTGTCGTTAAACAGTGTAGGGAATGGGGGAATTCTATGTGGGGGCCTATCCACACAAATATTGTGGAGCTTTTCAGCACTGAGGGATTGAGAATATGTTTGGATAGCTTTTCTTAATGGGCTGAAAGCTGTTAAGGAGTTTGTTTGGATCACTGGTCAAGGCATACAAGTCATTTAAATGGAAATAAATCGATGTAATTTATGCCAAAATGAATTGTGGCTGCATTTTTTTATTTAGGTTATGTGGCCACTGTTATTATTATGACAATGACAATGGCAGAAGGGACTGAATGACCTGTTCCTTTCATGAGGCATCATTGTGTTGCTGTGCTCTGAGAGCTGCTAACATATATGTTGGGATCTTCAAAGTACCAGGAAGGCATGTTTGTGAGTGTCCGATTTTTTTTCCCACCGGAGGATACAGACAGTCTGGAAGCTAGCCGTGGTGGAAATGTTTCCTGATGTAGGCATGCTTCCCAAACGTGTTTCCAATGCTCACTACTCCAAAGGAGCATTTTCCATTCACCAACACAACCCTCAAAAAAATTCACTGGGTGTGTTCTGTTCTGTTCTGTCTGTTGTGGAGCTCTGTTTCATATTTGATGATAAAGAGCTTTTGAGGGAGAGTCGGGGGTGTGTTAAAGCATGTCTGAAGTGAAGCTCCACAGCGGTAGTGAGGCCCTGATCACAGCACTCTCTGTCAGTCATGTACATTTTCTTTTCCACGTGTCAATTCCTGAAGAGTTGCCGGCAATTTGGCCCTCAGGTTGCGTTATTAACAAATCGAAAAGACCCGGGGACCCCTTTTGAAATAGGCTGACGGTTGTTTTCCTTTTTATATCAACTCTAGGGTAGGTGCCAGATGTGTTTTTCTTTCCGATCGTAGTCACAGTCTTTATGGCCTGTTGTGTATACACATGCACCCTGTTGGCCATTGGCTAGTTAGAGCTTGCTCGGCTGTTTGCAAGCTCTGATTTTATGTTTTATTGCCAAGCTTTTAATATTAGTGGCTGCTTCTCGAGGAAGGGTGATTGTTTGCTTTGTACAGAGTTTCCTGCCTGAATCTATGGACACAACACCTTACAGGAAGGCCACAATGCTGATTCTCAAATAAAGGCTCTTAATGCACCTCCTCATGCTGAAAGCAGCTGTAAGGAGGCCTACTCGTGACAGTGCTATAAACGACGCATGATAGTGACCTTATCTTTGGGAAAACTAAACACAGGAAGGAACACTGTTAATTAAAGCTACCCTATCCAATCACTTCAAGATGGTGGTGCTCCAAGAGGGGAGCAGGTAGATCTATGTTAAAATCTAGAATCCCTTTAACAAGAGAGAGCAGAATGCAGTAGGATGTTTTGGCCTTTGTTTGCTGGCAGGCAACAGTCACAGTTAATGTACCATTAGGTTTGTCCTCATAAACTGCTGCTTGTAGTGATGGAGCAGTGATGTAATTTTGAATCAGCAGAGATAGGTGAATGGTGATGGCATGAGGGTGGGGGTGGTTACCGTCCTGGCGCCTTTGGCTCCCGCGGGACCTCGGCCCTGGGAACATGGCTGTCATGGGGAGATTTGGAGAAGATTGATGTCTCAATTAAGACCCTTTTTTCCTCCCAATAACCCCCCCACCCTCCTTTCTGTTCCAGGAATATTATGACAAAGGCGATTATGTCATCAGGGAGGGAGAGGAAGGAAACACCTTCTACATCATCGCCAAAGGAAAGGTAATATCAGTCTCTTGGTAATTTCTCAGAGGGTCATCAATGGGAGTCCTATATCGCGGCTCCATGGCAACCCCCAGGGCGGGTCACATGACACTCATGAGGAAGCCAGTTTTTTATTTATTTCTTTTTTTTATTTTTACACTGGCTGTGTCTGTGGGGATGAGGAAATGGTACACATTAAATGGGTTGTGGTGACACCATGGGCCCGGTAATGTAACACCGGAGACTTGGGCCAGGAGTTCTCTCCACCAGGGACTTGTTTGAGCCATTAAGAGAAAAAGAAACCACACTGGACCTCGGTGCTTTTGAGACAATTAGGGCCTAATTACCAAAAAAAGACAGATGTTTTTCAAGATGCTGTATTCTAATGGCGCCTCAGTCCCAGTGTCCCTGTCTGCTCCTCCCACCAGTCGCCAGGAGCTGGCTGTGAGGTCGAGCAGGTCATCGCCAAGTGTTTTGACTGAATGCTGTCTACATGGGAGATAAGCATTAGAAACGCTAACGTTTAGCAGGTGGCCCAGCCCAGATATTGACATAACTCCCCAGGCAGACAGAGATGATTCATAAAATATGTGACCCTAAAAAAGGTTCAAAACCCCCATTACATTCATGGAAAAAAACATTTACATATGTACCAACATGAGCGATTGAATCCTCTTTTTTATAAAGCTGTACGGAACTGACAGAAAAAATGGGGTCAGGTCCCCTGAAATGTACTGGTGTTTATTTCAGCCCCCATTAAATCCATGGAGAGGCACTTGTGTACGTGGAAACATGTTCTTTCCATGAAGGAGCTTTGCAGTTTCACTCTTGAGTGTGGTTTGTTGAATGAGGCCGTTTGAACTGCACCTTAGTTCAACAAACTCTTAAGCATTCATTCCAGGTTGAATAAACCAGTCAGGTACTTTTGCTATGTAAAGCAATATATCTTCGTGCTCCCACTGCCATTCACCCACTATGGCATTCAGTGCTATGCTGTGGATTTCTGAAATGACTAGCACTTATGGTTTGAGTCTTCTTATACATTTTTTGTATGTTCTTTTGTAACTAGATGAGAACATCAGCTAAATTGTGGGGTCTTTAATGCTCTGAATATGGCTCTCTGCACTTCAGATTAAAGTCACCCAGAGCACAGAGGGCCATGAGGAGCCACAGGTCATAAAGACCCTGCAGAAAGGGGACTACTTTGGGGAGAAGGCCCTGATCAGGTGACCGTGAAAGACAACTTTACACTGGTTAAAAAACTTAACTTTCATGTTTTTTTTTATTTTACATGTTTTTGACATACAGAAATACAGAGCATTTCTGGAGCACATCTGCAGATTTGTCAGATATGTACCATAACCTGACAAATATTACATTTGTGCCCTTCTTTGCCCTCCCCTCAACAGTGACGATGTCAGGTCAGCCAACATAATTGCCGATGAGGATGACGTGGAGTGCCTTGTTATAGACCGAGAGTAAGTACTGAGCTCATCTCAGCCAAGCAATGAAGCTATGAAAACAATCTCATTTGAACGGTTTATGATTCTTAGTAGTCTGTTGTGCACCTGTTGTCATACCCTACTGAAAATCAATTGGTTATAGCCAGTGATCGATTTGAAAATTCAAGCGGGGTGGTCAGTCTCGGAGTGGAAGGATGGTGATATAGCCCTGGATGTTTTTCTATTCATGCATAATCATAAGAGAAAAAAAAAAGAAATTGTACTTGTAACTTGTATTATTAATACAAAACTATGAAAAACTATCCAATTATTTACAAAATTATTTTGTTATATAATAAAAAGTTACTGCTGAATATACTTTTTACATTCAATACGTCACCCTCTCATTAGAATCGAAAATCGGTCACATTATTTCTAGCAAATAAATATGTTAGATAGCTCACATTTGTTGGCTCACAAGTGAACAGGTTAGCTGCCAAACAATATATATCTATATATAGCATATTCACGAACACCAAAGTTTTGTTACATAAGGGACATATTATATATCAATAATACATGAGACTGGTTATCATCTCACGTTTCGTTTTCTTCTTCTTTACTAAAAACTTCTAAGGTCCAGCTGAACCGGTCACTTAGCCATTTTAACCTGTAACATCTGCAATCCTCGTCCAAAGCAAAACTCACGGTGAAGTTGCATTAGCCAATGAGAAGCATGCATTTGCATGCTCCTATCCAATAAGCAATAAGCAATCAAAAGCCACAAAGCCACAGAGGATACAAAACAACACAAACTGGAGTACAAATAACGTAAGATGGACATTTAAATATCTCTGAGGTGTCATCTTTTCGCGATTGGGCAATAAATAGCATAGGTAATTACATTAAAAAAGGGGATGAGAAGGGAGAAGACTATTTTACAAGGTGGATGGATGTGGGCAAGATTTTTTCCAAGGGGGAATGGCATCATCCCAAAAACCCCCCCTCAACTCAAGCCCTGGGTGTAGCTGTATATGACATAGGAGAATTATTCATGATTCCCTAAAATGAATGCTGAATTAGTCGAGTGCCCCCTTTCTCAGGGGTTAATGTAAACTTTACTTCTGCTGGTTTGTTGAAATACTCAAAAAAAAATTTTTCCAGGACCTTTAGTCAAACTGTTGGGACTTTCAACGAACTTCAGAAGTACCTTCAAGGCTATGTGAATAACCTAGCGCGTGACGATGAGAAGAGGCATGCAAAGTAAGTAGTAAAGACAAACAAAAAGATATTACAGTGAGCTGTTCAAGGATTTGTGTTTTGTTATTTAATTTCCTGCAGGAAGAAAAATTTCATCATAGAGCACAAGTACAGAGATGATTTGCAGAAAAACATTAAATGATCATTTGGAATAATTGTGTTTTGTGTCACAGGAAGAGAGTGAGTCAGCATTAAGAATACAGCATAAAACAAAAAACACATTTTTTTTAATATGATTTATTGCTAGATGATTAATGTTCATTGGCAACTAGGAAAATACACCTAAATGTAAAAGGGTTGTGCTTCAGCTGCAGGCTTTCCATTAGTAATGGAAACTGTGGGAAGGAGTTGTGTTTATTATGTAATTAAGTTTCTGAAATTTGAATGCTGGATGTCCTAAAATCATCTCCATTTTACCACATGACATCATCTGTGAGTTTGATATGCCTTAAAGAAGTAATGGACTGTCTGCAGGATCCACAGACCAGCCCAGTAGGCTTTAGCAGTCAAGTTAGAAGGGAGACTTGTTATCATCTAAATGTGAGTCTGATGCACAGAAACATTTGAACAACATGACATTTCTTTCCCTTAACATCAAACGTCCGATGTAGTGAGATGTCCCTGTGTAGTTTAGTGATATCTGCAGCATTTTTTTTATTTATTTATTTATTTATTTATTAGCTTTAGCTTGTATGCTTTAGCAAATTCTTTAATTAATAGGGATTTGTCTGAACTGTGCAGAAGGGATTGAAGCATGGCCAGCTCTAATCTCTGACGTTCTGTGGAGGGATCGATAAAGGTCGATTTGATCCCTTGGTCTTTGTTGCTATGATGACTTCACCACCCAGAGTCACAGATGGGGCGGGAAGTTAATCCGTGCTGTGGATTGACACAGGAAATTGAACGTGTAATGCTGTTTAATTAGTAGAGCTTAGTTGTTGGATTCACTTTTGGCTTTTCCACTTATCATCAACTGTTACCTCAGAAATGTATCATTAGTGCCTACATTACCACTTACCGTAGCCTTACCTTCAAATCCACTCTCTACTTACAGCAGTCTTTCTCCCTCTTGCACCTACTGTGCCACTTACTGTTATGTTTATGGGTTTGTGAATAACCACTAGAAGTTGTGACACTAATAATTTGGTATGACCTGCCAAACTGTTGTTTGAGCAATTTCTGTAAGATTCTGTATAAATGTAAATATATAAATATGCCTGAAACAACAGACATTTTTTTCAATATACCGGTAATTACAACCGTACAAGTCTGTGACTAGAATTTAAAATCTTACCCGGTAGGCCATATGACTCTAATTGAAATACTGCACATTTTGAGAATGCCCCAAGGAAACTCAAAACATCCCGTTTTCCTCAGGAGGTCCACCTGTGTGCGCTTGACTCCTCCTGTGTCCGTGGAGCTCATCCAGCTGAAAGAGAGGGTGTCGGCCTTCTCTGCAAACACGCCCTTCGAAAGCCTGGAAATTGTTGCCACCCTGGGGGTGGGAGGCTTTGGAAGGGTAGAGCTGGTGAGCAAATGAGCAGAGGATATATATACTGTGTGTGGGTGTATCTATATAAATCAGTTTCATCATATTTGATTTAAATATCTTTTACGTACTGCTATGTGCAATAGTTTTATAATATATTTATTTATTCCACATTTATTGTGGCTGCCCTCTGTAGGTGAAGGTTAAAAACGAGGATGTGACATTCGCCCTGAAGTGCATCAAGAAGAAGCACATCGTGGACACCAGACAGGAGGAGCACATCCACTCAGAGAGGAGGATCCTGGCCGAGGCTTCCTCCCCATTCATTGTCAAGTAGGCTTTCAGCTCTCCCTGAACTTCTGACACCAACCAACAGTGTACTGTAAAAAATGCAAAAAATATATATACATGATTTGCTAAAAAAAATGAAAATGATCGGACAGTGGGATTAGAAAAATGGAAAAGGTTACATTTTTGCAGTGTGAAAACCTGGTAATCCTATTTTAGGTATGCTTATTAAATGAATCACTCAAGGGCTGGTCTGTTGGAGGTCTCATCCACAAAACAGATCAAAATAAATACAAATCAATGTCAGTCCTAAAAGTAACACTGGAAACCTGTGCCATTGTCACTTGAAAAACAGTAATCCTTGCATAAGACTAACAAAGCATTTATTGCATATTAAATTGAAATGAGGAATACTTTAATAGAGTTAGCTAGTATTTCCCTTCCATTGTGGGTAAACTTTACTGTAGCTATCATCCTCGCTTGTATTGTGGTATAGCTGAGCCAGTTGTGAAAATGGCTTACGAATCACTGCGGTGTCTACAGAATGGAACATAGTGACAGGTTGGACTGCTTTTGACAGAGCTTCCCTGGTCAGAACAATTCAATAAACCACAGCCATGGGCCTGAGTTATGAAAATGATCACAGGGACCTAACCTCCGAAAAGACTAAACCGCAGAGAACAATCTGCTGTATTTAATATGATTTTCCCCTCATTGAAAATTGTGTTATGAAGGCAATTTTTTCATGCTTTGTACCATATGTAGTATATCTGTCTTGTTGGTGGTTTCCAGGTTGTACCGTACCTTTAAGGACAGCAAGTATGTATACATGCTGCTTGAGGCTTGCCTGGGTGGGGAGATCTGGAGCCTTCTCAGAGACAGGTGGGTTAACATGCTCCGGTAAAGGTAATTTATCAGGCCCTAAGTTTCCCTGCTCTGGGTGAGTTGGGTTAGCATGCTATTAGGCAGGAGGAGCAGAATGCCTGATGACAGGTAAGTTGGCATGCTGAGGTACAATGAATTTCTCAGAGACAGAAGGGTTAGTCCAGCTCTTAAGGTAATAGCACCTTACTTAAGTTACTTGCTCTGAGAGAGGTCTCTTCCAATAATAGGCTAAATGTCTACATGGCAGCATACAGACATCCTTTCACTTGCTAATGATCCTAGCATCTAATTTAACTTCCCTCAGTCATTGGACAGAAATCAGGAAAAGCTATTGTATGCATATCATTCTAATCTAATCAGAAGTATAAGCATTGTTAAGAGTAAACCGGCAATCTTTTTCCTAATATTAACATATCTCTCTGTCTTTTCTTGTTTCTTACAGGGGGAGCTTTGATGAGAACACGGCCAAGTTCTGTGTCGGCTGCGTGACTGAAGCTTTTGACTACCTGCATCGTATCCGTGTGATTTACAGAGATCTCAAACCAGAGAACCTAATGCTGGATGCTGAAGGATACATTAAACTGGTGGGATTTTGTGTTTAAGTGTAGAAATGGCTTTTATTAGTCTTGAGTCTCAATTTAAAAAATAGTAGAGGTTGTAGAAAACTGTTGATGGGTCTGAGCTGTCTGATGGGTTTTTCTGTCAGGTGGACTTTGGCTTTGCAAAGAAGATCGGGTGCGGACAGAAGACATGGACGTTTTGTGGGACCCCTGAGTATGTGGCCCCTGAGATCATACTCAACAAAGGCCATGACTTCAGTGTGGACTTCTGGTCATTGGGCATCTTGGTCTTTGAGCTACTCACGGGCAAGTTAGTACAACGCACTCTCCTCACTTCCTGCAATTTCCCCGTCATTACATAAATTGTCTCAGTGGGCTGTCACAGTAGATGTACATGCTGCAATTTGCATGTAGAACACTACAAACTGCTAAAGGTTTTAGCATATGCTAATGGCACTAGCTCCATCATAAATGACAACAAAATCATGAGTAACAAACTGACATTAAAATGATAGTCAAGTGACCTTTTATTTATGTTTGAAGGTGTAGTTATGCTGTAGGGGTTACATTTAGTAGTAACATTACTTGCAATGCTACAAGCTGTGAGCCATGAGCTTATTATTCTGACATGGCATGCACTTCTCTTCATAACCTCCAGGGATGTGCTCTTTTATGAATGGTCAATTACTGCTTCTGATCAATGACCAATCTCATGGGTGAATGCTTGAAATAATAAACTCCCTCAGCCAACCAAATACGCTATCAGACTGTGCTGGTACCACACAGCTTGCAGGATAGGCCAGAAATACAACTTCAGATACTTTTTTGAAGAAGAAAAATAAACACAAAACAAAGGTAGGTGATTTGAAAAAGAACAGAAGAATCCCATATGGTTTGGGCCTTAGGCAATGTGTTTTGACCCGGACATTGGAAAATGAGGCCTAATGACTGTGTGTAATGACTCTCTGGCCCTCCAGTCCCCCGTTCTCTGGGACAGACCAGATGATGACATACACATTCATCCTGAAGGGCATAGAGAAGATGGAATTTCCCAAGAAGATATCAAGGAGACCGGAGGACCTCATCCGAAAACTGTGCAGGTACTGTTACTCAGCAGTTTCCTTTCAGCCAAAAAACAGGTGGAGGAAGAACATGTTTGATAAATGTTACAGTCGGTGGACTAACACTAATAATACTCCAATATTTAACTGTAAATATGATTTTATATTTGTTAAATATGGAAAAACACCTGTAACCTTTGCTAAAATTGTGTATTGTGTATTAATGTATAGTACATGTGTTATATAAATTAATAATGTTTAATTGCAAACATTAGTTATCATTTTAATGATTTCATATAATTTACGCAATGATCCCATTGTTTCGCTAAATTTAAATGAATAATATTGTATTTGTTACTACAGAAATGTTTTGACCTTTTCTTTTTTGAAGACAAAATCCAACTGAACGCCTGGGAAACCTCAAAAAAGGAATAACGGATATAAAGAAACACAGGTGAGACTGCTACAGTCCATGATCACAGGTAATTAGCTTCATAATGCCTGAACACCTGAACTATAAACGAGGGCTTTTGATGGCTCCCTGATCACTGAGGTAATTCTCCAGTTTGTTCTTCATGATTTTCTGAGGCTGGTGCCCCATGCTCCTGCCTTTTCCTAATTTGGGCAGGGGTGGGGGCTAATGGATCCTCCCCACCCCAGCAGGCCTCCACTGTTTGCTCCAGCATCGGCACATCAGGAAGACACTGCTTCAAGCTCCTTAATTTAATAAGTGTTTAAACCCCAGCAGATGGTCTGATAATGATCTTGACCCTGCTTTCTACCCCCCTCAGCCTCCTCTTTTCTTATCCCAATTTCTTTTGAGTGCCCCGAGGTGGGTGCTCCCCCACATACACACACACACACACACACACACACAAATAAAATTGCTGTGTGCCCCCCTCCCTCATTTTCAAGCCTCTCACTAGTAGCCAATTGAATTGTACTGACACTGCAGGATAAGTGCATTTAAAACATATTTTGTCACCCAAGTGACGCAGTCTCAATCATGTTTATCGTATTACTGTTGCTGAGTTGACCATAATGGAATATGAGACATAAAATGTGGTGGTGAGGCTGTGAATGGGACCATTAACGTTAGATTGAGTTTTTGTCCCCTCTCTTCTTTTTTTCCTCACAGATGGTTCAATGGCTTCAACTGGGAGGGACTGAAATTCAGGAAGCTCAAGTCCCCTCTAAAGAGAGAGGTAAAAATCTGTTTCTCTCCTCTGTCCATTTGAAACAGTATGTTTAAGTATACAGCTTCTGAAGTATTGTTGTAAGACAGTGAGCACAGAAAATTCTAGTAAAGAGTCTTTTAATAACTCTGTGTTTAGTATTTCATTTAAAATACAATGATACATCTAAAATACAGGGTAGAAAATAAGGTCCCTTCTTTATTCTTTTCATAAAGGTAGGCAGTGAATGTGGTTAATTGTCTGAAGTGACCAATGAAATGTTCTCATGCATTGCTGGTTTTGAACTGATGTACCCAGTCATGTGTCTGTCTGACTATCTGTCTGGTTGTGATCTAGCTGAGCGGTCCCACGGACCACAGTTACTTCGACCGTTACCCCCCCGATGAGGAAACTCCCCCAGATGAGCTGTCCGGCTGGGATGCAGAGTTCTGAGGGCCCCCTCATCCCGACCGCTGTGACACAGAGAACAAAGCTCATATTCTCACTCTGAACAACGTGCCACGACTTCAGCTCCCCCACTGCCATAAACTGCCAGCCGTCCACTCGCATGCCAGCGGACCGCTGAGTGGGACTGCCGTTTGTGCCGCCACCACTGCTGCTGTGCTTCACTCAGACAAAGGGCCCGTCTGATCAGAGCGGGCATCACCAGTGGGCCCACGTCTCGCGCTGGCAGCATTCAGCCTGCAGGGGCGCCGTCCTTCCAGCGTCTGGATGATGAATCTTGATGTGCTTCGCTCTGTCCCAAGCGGCTGCCATTAACGCACCCAACAGCACATGAATCAACGCTCTGTAAGAGCCCGGCCATTGAGCTCCACGAATATTAACTCCAAAGATGTCTCCCTCCACTTGAGTTATGAACTGTGAGTGTCACAGAGAATTGTGCGAAACCAGAGGTAATATTTGTCTTTTGGCTCAAGAGTAAATCTTGTGGTCGGGGGGAAAATGCAGTTCCCCTGAATGGCCAAGGTGTCGATGATGTATGAGATTTTAACACTTTCAAAAGCATACACACCACCTGTGGCTGAGTAAATGATTCATGAGCTCGTAGCAGTCTGCCTCCAGAAAGGAGTCTAAGTGCATTTCCTCTGTTTCAGTATGAATTGTATGAACCTTCTGTATATACAGGGGATAGACAAAAAAATGGAAACATCAAACAATATACCATATGAATATTTATTAACTAATAAGTAGCAGGTCTGCCCTTTGCCTTCAGAACAGCTTCATTCCTTTTTGGAATGCTGCCATACAAGTTTGTTTTAGGTGAGATATTGGACCATTCTTAAACAAGGAATGCCTTCAGTTATTTGAGAGATGAGGGAAATGGAAATCTACTCTGTATACTGCATTCCAGTAATTCTCATAAAGGTTCGGTCAGATTTAGATCTGGAGATTGAAGCTGAACCTGGTGTTCATAAAACCTCTACTGAATCCTGTTAAGGGTGTGAATCTTTTGCTATTGCCTTGGAATGTGAGATCGTCAGGAGGAAACAATGATAATGATAGATCCACTACTACATTCAACAATTAGGAGCGGGAAATGTGGGTGGAAGGCTGCCTTTAGTTTTCTCCGAACATCAAAGCCCAGACATCAGAAGAAGAATAAAATATGGCTTGTTAGACCATATTACTTTATTCCAGTGCTCAGAAGTCCAGGTTTAGTGCTCATTGCGTCAGGGCCTACATTAATGCACATTGGACTTGGTTTCAAGTAGTTTTTTATTGACATTGTAAATATCAGCCTTGTGACACTCCCAATACACAGTTTTCAGTGAAACTAGGCAACTGAGTTGTATATTCAGGTCTGTGGTCATTTTGAGACCATTTTGTTTGGGGGTGGTGGTAACAATTTGTTAAATACCTTTCTAACTCTTTCAGTGAGCTTCAGCTTGTGACAGTTTTTCCGACTGCTTAATGCAGTTTTCCACATTTGTCAATTGCCATCATAAATCTACACTGCTCCACTTCAAACATTAAATAATTTTTGGGTTTCTGTGACTGACACATCTGAAATTGAAAACTGTGAGCAACTCAGCACTTCAGGACTGGAGGACAGCCCTGGATTAGGGATTTGTTACTGGTGGCTGGACATGGAAACTTTTTTTTAAATTCCAGAAGTCCATTTCTGGTTTTAGTGCTGATGCTGGTGGGTGGAGCTGCCTCTTAACGGGCTGAGCTGAGTACATTGGGCTAATTAGCCACAGGGTACAAATGCATGTGCCTGTGTGCAGGGTGGGTTTCAGTTGGGAATTAGGAGTAGTCAGGTTAGGAGCTTTGCTCCTGGTAATTTAGTAATGCTCAGGCCCAACAAAAGGGTATAGGTATATTGAATTGCGTCAGCATTTGTGAGTTTTGAGTTCTTTCAAGAACTGCCCCAACGTGGGACATTTATTTTTGTTTGTTTAGGAGGAACCCAAATCAGGATGATTTTCAGTTGTGTAAAGAAACCCTAATCATGGGACATTTGAGTTCAGACACCAGCTTGGTGGATGCCCCCCGTCAGGCACTGGCTCATGGTGGATGCTCCCAGT
Organism: Albula goreensis; assembly: GCA_022829145.1. Lineage (NCBI taxonomy): Eukaryota > Metazoa > Chordata > Actinopteri > Albuliformes > Albulidae > Albula > Albula goreensis. Next base: position 13,671,074 of record CM040744.1, read on the forward strand.
CAGGCACTGGCTCATGGTGGATGCTCCCAGTCAGGCACTGGCTCATGGTGGATGCCCCCCGTCAGGCACTGGCTCATGGTGGATGCTCCCAGTCAGGCACTGGCTCATGGTGGATGCTCCCAGTCAGGCACTGGCTCATGGTGGATGCTCCCAGTCAGGCACTGGCTCATGGTGGATGCCCCCCGTCAGGCACTGGCTCTTGGTAAGAGAGGGGAACATAACTGGTTTGAAAACAAAACCGTGCTCCACAGACCAAATCTTTCAAAATCCTCTAAAATGAAAGACAATGTCAGCCACTGAACGCTTCACTTTTTAGGAGAACACGGCATATTTGTGGTATGATGTTGTTTGTGACTGTGTCACATGTTGTCATAATTGTGTATTGAGTCAAATTCCTAAAGTGTTAGCATTTGTTTATGGAGTACAGAGACATAATCTCTTCAGGTAACTCTATTTGGCTTGTATGGATTTCTGTGGAACAGAAGGCTCTGCTTTGTTCTGTGTAAAATGATAGGAAACAAGTGTCCGAAAACTGCCACATCACAGGAACTGTCAATGCAATTCTTGTGTTTTCAGATTGCCGTTGCTGCTGCTATAAGAATGTGTTTTGGTCAATAATATGAACTGATGATAACTTGGTTAGTGAACACTCACAGCCTATAGGGCACCTTAATGGCCCAACCTGGTCAGTTTGCCTTATCCCTGATGAGTGTTGTTGAACTGTAATAAAATGTAATGTTTTATGGAATATAATTGTTCTAATGTGTTTCATATACCATTGCAATGTAAATGTGTGACTTAATAAAATGTAAATATGATTGTTATAAAACAAACTGCTTTCTTTCACCTTATATATGCTGTAAAAGAAAATAAATGTTCAAAGTTTGTATACAATTGCATAGAAAAAAATCATCAGAAAAGGTACATGATTTGAAAGTCATTTGAAGATGTGAAACCTCAACAAAATTGTTGAGATGAGCTATGTTCTGTTATGGGTCAAAGAAGCGCGGCTCAAAACTCTTCAACTTATTTTAACCTCACAGGCATGTTGTACTTGTGGCAGCCATTAACAAACTGTAAATTGTTTGCACCGTTTGCAGCTGTGGTGTATTAACAGATCTATTGGTCTGTGGGGATAAAAAAGCCTCCAGTCACGATAATTAACATCCTATATGAGCACGTGCAACACAGTACAATCTCAGTTTTTAGAGGACTAAATCAGTTGTCAGTAATATGTATTAATGTCCTGATGAATGGTGTTTTAAACATCTCTGCCATTGCCTGTGTATAACTGCAATGTGGCACACGATTGAATAGTCACGGCTCACAGTAGTTGACGGTGTAGATTTCAGGTTCTGGTCACATAGAAATGGAAGGGGAGCTATACATGAAGTCTGTAAATTACACTGAACAAATGAACAGTCCCTCTTTATCTCATTCCCATAACTTACATATTCACCAATGGCCTATTACAAGATCATTTGATAAAGTTGAATATCTTACAGATAATTCAGTTTGAATTTATAAAAGCAACATTGATAAAATATCTTAGTCAAAGGGTAATGACAACAGTATCGTCTGAGGTTTCATCTTATGACCTACAGGTCCAGAGGCCAACTTTGATCACTAGCTTTCATGGTGGAAAGTGTCCTGGTACAAAATAAGGATATACTACTTCCTGATTAATCAGCTAATACTGATTGTCAGACCTTTTAAGTCCCTGGGGCCACTAGTATTTGGCGTTATTGTTGAACAGTTTCACCCATCAGCTATCAAAGAGTTCCAATGCTCTTGATGTGTATAACTCGTAAACCCTTTTCCTCCCTCTGGTTGAGGTATTTGTCTGATTAATCATTCATATGCTCGTAACAGGCTTAATTGAAATAGGGAAGGTCTGTGACACTCACTACATCTTATATTTACACCATAAATATGAAGGTTCACAGAGTGTGACCTGTAGGAGTGGAGGGAAAATGTGGACAGCACAATATATAGTGATATTATGAAACAGAACTTTGTGAAACTTTGCATTTCACTATGATTGAAACATCCATGTCTGTGTAAACATACACAGAACATTTTATTGATTTTGACAGAATTTTGGCCACAATTTTCTGCCGAATCACTAAACTGTTTCTGAAAAAAAAAAACCTTAACATTATTTAACAATACATAGGCAGTGCTGATTTGCTGTACCATTATAGTGTGGACTGTGCATTGAGATAACATTGCATCAAGTCTCTGGCCTTTTCCATTTCTACTTTGCAGCTGTGTAGCATGTATATGGCCTTATGTCTTTGACCAAAGGGAACAATTTACTTTTCCTAACCGGTTTGCAAAGAGAGATGCTACATACACTAGGCTGATATACATAGCTTTATTCATCTGTTTGAATGGTTTATGAAAACGGGGGAGGGGGTTGCCTTCCAAGCGTGGAGAGCATACAGAGGAGCGAGTGTGCACATCAGTAGTGACGAGTGCCCTTCACAGCTTGATGGGTCATGTGATGTCTGCTTCAATGTGTCCCTGTCCCCTTCCCTCCCACCACACTGCCTGCCATACAGCAACCAGGGCTCCGCCGCCCCAAAAAACGACAACAAAACAAAATAATAAAACAACAAGAAATGCCACATACAGAAAATAAATAAATGAATTTTTAAAGTTCTTTTCCATATACAAATATATTTTTATGAAGCTTATTGTACAAGCATATCCTTTTACCTACAGCTAAACATTTACAAGACAGATTGTACATTGTGGTAGAGGAAGCTTTCTTATATATCGAAAATATACACAAATGAAAATGTTGCTCAGAAAATGTCTGGTGTTCACCATATGAATACAATACAGATTACATTCTTACTTCTACATGCTAAAACTTGTCCATTTTTAATTTTCCCACAATGTTAATTGTATAAATTTATATAAATGCTTTAAATGGCTAAATAGACTGTTGGCTTTAATGTGGCTTGTGGCAAGGAAATTCTCAATTCAAAACATGCATCACTACAATATGAAACTGCGCTGGCATTGGTTGAAGGTACAAACAATAGAAAAGGATCAACAGCATTATAAAATTATCCCATGTATTATAAACCATAACCATGTATTTTATACAATTTTCGACAACGCAATATAATATTTGAGAAAATAGTGTATTAATCTGTGATAATAGTATGCATTTCCATATACAATTCAATAGAGCTTCTGTATTTCAGTTCAGCTCATATAAAGTATGCTCTTAGATTCAGCACAAATATGATACCACTTTAGTTATCTGACAAAAACTATTACCCAGTTTAAGAAATGTAAAATATATGTAAGATTTTTTTATTCTCCAATGATGTGACATTTGTGTCCATTATCACTGGATTTCAAAGTTATATAACAGCTTTCACATATAATTATGTGGAATTCAATCTTACTTAAACATGGAATTAGGTATTTCAAAAAAGGTACTTCCTCCTTCAAGAGACATAAGAAATTAAGCATACAGTATCTTTGACATACATATATACAAAACCAATATACATATCTATAAAATGTGTTAGCCTCTAAATTTCATTTTACTTTTAAAAAATAAATATATGGTTTATTGACTTAATTATGTATGTGTACTTGTTGAATAGTAAGGAATTCAATGCTGATTTCGCTATGTAACGCAAATAAGGTTCCCCTTAAGCTAATCAAATGCACTATGGTATACAATCAAGTAGTGGTGCTATCTATTCATGAACCATTCTTTTAAGAGAGGATGATCGGGTTAGAGCTAAGGCAAACTGCTCACCCACACTTAATTACTAATATGAGAAACCTTACACAGTTTGAGTCTGAAAATTAATTTACTCAAATGCCATCTCAAAAACTGTTGAAAACAAGAGATGAACTCAGTCTACTGTAAATATTTTCCAGTATGTGACATTTATCCGCTGCAGTTACCTAAAAATCACAACGAAAGAAGCAATCAGCGATTTTTGTTATCATATTTGTGAATGGTGAGTACTTCAGTGAAGGAAATATAATGTGCCTACAAACCTTTGTATTTTGCACCATGTAAATGCTCTGTACCTATTAACATTCTGTACATAAGCAGAGATAGTCTATAACAGAACAGTTCATCGCGTCATTTGGCAATTTATCTGTTCTTCTTTGAAATGTGTCACCTATGGACCAGTAGAAGTTGCCTGTTGCAGTGGCATTTGGCTAACTGGGTACATAATAGGTTGACGATGTAAGCATAGGTACAACTGAAGAAATACCTTGATGCAGCATGCCAATCCTCAGTTTCCAAGGCAACAGGCTCAACCATTTAAAGAACAAACTACATAAATGCCTCTTTTTAGAGGATATAAATATTCCAAGAGCTGCAGAGAGGTGATTGAGTCCATTCATAGAGATAACAATATGCTGAACATACTAGAAATACCTGTTTAAATTCAGGTTTTGAAAAAGTTCTAGCATGTCTCACTGTACAAACAAAACATAGATAAAAGACAGACAAAATATTAATTACTATTTTAAACAGTAACATTCTACTTGCAAAAGATAATTGACAAAACTGAAATTCTGTTTGCATGCAGAAAAGAAAAAATGTCTTTCAAATCCTATACTTCCCTTTATACAAAAGCATAATTACAGACTGTTTGGCTTTGTAAATATCTGCAGGTAACTCTCATGCCTGCCTTTTCTCTACAGCATTTGGATCAGTTTGTTGTATTTATGTCTTGTGCTGTGAATTTTACGTTATTGCTTACAGGAAAATATAACTTTTCTGTCCTTATCCCAAGAATGACGCATTTATGTGTCTGTCACTGATCTGATGGGCAGACCAATCTAGCATTGAGTGTAAACTTTACCATGCTTACTAGAGAATAATATTACATAATGTATAATATTCACAATCATATTTTAGCCTCATTTTTCAGGTTCATAAAAATTAGCCTGACCAGTTTCTAACTTGGTTATTGCATAAACAACACTTGGGGTAAGTGTATGATTAAAAACCAACCCAGCCAATCAAATCCACCATCAGATACCTGCTGTCACCAATCAAACTGCAGGACACCTTGGTTAGGAAAGTTACCACAGACATCCTAATGATTTACCATAGCCTGAGCATCTTGTGGCTATACATGCATAAAATGTGTCAGCATTGAGAAGTCGTATTTTCTAAGGTGAGAATGAATGCCCAGGCTAATAACATGATGAAAATTTCCCATCATTCACAGGTAAGTGGAGGGGAAAATGAGGGATTGCACATGATGCAGTCTGCTATCTAGCTCTGCATATCTGCTTCTGCCTCACTCCTTTCTATGCCACACTGGAGATGTGTAACTGTTGAGTTCATGTGTCTGAAGAAAAAAAATGAAGATAACTACATATAAAGGCTATCTTACTGTGAATGCATTTTAAACCACATTTTGGCTTTGCAATCAAATATGTCTCAATATAGCAGCCATAAGAATACTTTAACATAATTGTCATAGATAGCAAATACAAACTATTAGGTGAAAGTGAGAACACAGACACACATTACTGCAACATAGCAGTGAGACTGAGGTGGGCAAGATGACAACTTGTGAGTATGAAGAGCGAAGGTTCACGCCAGGTGAATTTTCATCCATGGAAATAAAAATGTCACCAAGAAGAGATGGAAGAATTTGTCGTTTTGCTGAAAGACAGGTGCCATTGGCCACAGACCAGCATTGCTTGCCTTTGGGCTGAGCCAGGATCAATTCTCATAGGAGAGGATGTGGCAGTGACCAAAGAGTCACTTCAAGCACTTTGTATGGCAGCCTCCGATACATTTTTAGAAAAGAAAGAAAAACTGAAGAGAAGTCTTTCATTAGTGATTCAGTTTATGTCTCCTTTATAATAAAAAGGGAAAAAGATATCAATGGTGTGTCCTCTGGATTCTTGAAAAACTGTTTTGCATTGTGTCAATGTTGTTCAGAAGATGATGTCTGCTGACCTGTACCAGCCACCCCAAATGTATAACTGAAAAATTAGGACAGCCTACTGCACTGTTCTGTCAGGGAGAACAGTCGATCTTTCAGTTCCCAAAAGCAGAGGGCGCAGTCTTGTCTTGCTTATATACATGCTCTTGGGTTTAGTGAGCTATGGGAATTGTAGTCTCTCTTCCAGTGCAAAAGGAACTCTTGAGGGAAGGGCAACAGGCTGTACCTGTATATTATCTACAGGCACAAGAGTCCACGGTCATGTTGGGGTAAACTTTGAGGACCACGTTCTTGTGCTCGTCGAAGAAGAGGATGCTGAGGGAGGACATCTTCTCGGGTACGCAGCAGGGCTCGGGGATGCCCGGGACCACGCCCACTGCCCGCACGATGCTCTGGATGGTGGCGTGGTTGGAGGGTTTCAGTGACTGCAAGGCACAGAGGAACATGGCTGTGTCAGAGAAAAACCAAACAATCACATACATCAAGCTCTTCCGCCAGTGCTTAGAGAATGAGGTAACTCAACTAGTTCACGCCTTTCTAATTTGTTGCAGGGGTGTCAGAAACAAGAGCTGGAGGGTAACACAATGGCGATTGGTTGTTTGTGTTTTTCAACACTTACGTGATTGATTTATGTCACGGATTTGTTAAAGATGTTAAAAACATCATTATTTCCATGGCCAAATTGGCTGCTGATTGAAAAGAAACCAGAAATTTGTGGTTACATTACAGCTCTCCCAGGCCTGAGTTTGACACCCTGATCAGTAGCGTCATTACAGGACACATGATAACAAACTGTTGACTGTTGATCTGCTTGTTTGGACAGCTACTTAAAGTCAGTCACTTTCAAACCTGTGCCATGGATCTGTACAATAACTAAAAAATAGAAAATTTTAAAATTTTTCAATCAGGACAAAGTATTTCAGGTTCATGGAACATCCTCATTCTTCCTTCAAAATGATATCTTTTCACCTCTAAATCTCCCTTGAAAACACTTTTGTTCCACTGCCCACCCTCAAAACACGATGACATCACAGTGTACAAAAATTACATTTGTGGTATTTACCTAAGCTGCAAAGCTATGTGCGTGCTAAATCCGAAAATGGTAGCTAGCTCGCTGTCAAGCAAGAAAGTGGTCCAACAGCAAACTACGTATTATGTGTTGACTGACATGTTTTATTATCCAATAACTTGCTAATTAACTAGTTAGCTGGTTCACATACTATGTGCATGGCTCATTATACAAAGCGAAATGTTACATTTATTTTGCTTGTGTGGGCTATGCCCATTTAAATAGTGAGCATAACAAGTTACTGTGGGCTAGCAAGCAATATCATAATGCTATTTGTCACATATTTTGCTGTAATTTCTTTGATTTCTCTTTCGATGGCATTTATGGCAGCACAGTTGCTTTTGCAAAGGACAGTGTCATGCTAACCTTATGAAAAATATGTAGATGTTTGAATCTCCAAGGCCACTTCCAGTGTCCTATGTGGCTTTCGATTGTTAAGTTGGACAGGAAGAGATAGACAAAACCAAACTATCTATTCCACCAGAGGCTGTGAAAGAATGTAGTTTTGAAGGAGGAATGAGGTAATTTTATATGTGTACACAGGAAGTTTTGAAGGGAAGTGATATATGAAGGGAGTTTTGGGAGTAGAATGATGGAATTTTGAAGGTAGATGGTGGAAAAGGGGAGTTTTCATAGTGGAATGAGGGGGTTTTGTCCAGAGAAAACAAGGAGGAACTTTGTTCAGGGGAACAATGAAATTTTGAAGATGGAATGTGGGAGTTTTGTGAGTGGAAGGAGGGAGTTTTGAAGTTAGGAAGAGGATGTCCTCCAACGTGTGCCATTGAGGTCAGATTACACTGATATGAGCCACACTTGTCAGGTTCACTAAAGAATGAGCATGTGGAGTGGAGACTACACTGACACCAGACTGCATCACATAAGGAAGAGCATAACCGAGTTCTACTATCTCCTTGCACACACAACACCCAACTCATCCAAACTGAGGTGCAGTCATCAGGTCTACTGCTCCTAAAGAATTGTGTGGTTTTAGCCTTGGCCTGCATTTGGAAATGGTGACATTAGGACGTTATTAATCCTAAATAGGACCCTTACTTTGTTATTGAAGGCCTTGCTGATTTTGTAAACTATTGGTATGAAAGTGCACAGAGCTCCCGTTACAGGGCCTGAATGAGTGCTGACACTGCAGAGGCAGCCTGTACCTGGCAAAGGAGCCGGACTCTGGAATCCATTCATTAAACAAAAACAGAGCAGTCTCTCGGACAGACCTCCCACCTCACCTTTGGGTCCCTTAGCCCCCAAATCAGCATGAATCATCCATAGACTCAGTCAGGTCATACTAACAATAGTGCATGTGTAACACAAATCAAGAAAAAGCGGACTGGCACAGATCAGTCTGCACTTTTCCAAGACCAGGACATGTTTAATTACTGGCAAACAGTTCCATACGCTGATGGTGGAAGTATTCATTTAGCTCTGTGAGTTGTGTTATTGTGTGTATTGCTTGCAGTAATTTTATCATATGTTGAAATAATATTAGGCTAAGACAAATGCAAAATACCTTCACAGTGTGTGACAGGTGAGTGCCTTTGTCATGTTCACACCAACAAATACAATTTGTACAAATTCATTCACCCAACAGTAATACAAAGTTAGGAGAAGAGGTGAGCACAACTCAGTTGTGATACCTCATGATACTGCTTACATCTTAAGCACTTCATCTCAGAACTGCGTGTGGTATTGGAGTGCCACAGATACAGAATTTTATTTGCATAATTCAACCACAAGAGGGTGCTCTACATTGAAACGCTGGCAGACCCACTTCAATCAGCCCTTTAAACTGGATATTTAATCCAAATGGCGAAGAGTATCTACATTTATCCAAAATTAATACATGATCAAAATTTATGGAACTATGTAATTCAAATAGTGATATCTGTGCAATTTCAAATTGCAGTACTTTACCACTCTCACATACCTGATTTTTAGAGACTATACTAATTAAGATTAAAAGCTTCTAAACATTCAAAGCTTCATCTAAATGCTTTATGAATAATGAATTATTTGCCACAACAATTTGAAACTGACTTCCAGAAAAAAAACAAAATCCAAAAAAGACATTCTTGTTTAATTTCTAACTACCTAATTCTTTCAGTTAGCATAAGCCCAGCATAATGACACAAAACCTTACTTCACATTACCATCTAGTGGTCAGCAAGGGAGTTGCACCAATGTGTGCAAGCAAAAAATCAAACATTTGGCCATGTAACTTTACATATGTTTACAGCCTCAGGCTGTGGACAGACATACCTTGGGCATGGGGAACTGGCAGGATCCTGAGCAATAGTAGGCATCAAAAGACTTAGGGGAAATAATCCACTCGCTCCATCCGATATCCGCAAAGTCCACCTTCAGGTACCTCCTGGCACAATTTCGCGGCTCATTCCACTGTTTCTTGCGCGCTTTCTTTATAGTCTGCTCATCAAACTGCAGTAAAGGCATCTTGTGACGCTGGCTTTTGCGGGGTTTTTTCCGGGGCCGCTTGGCCGGTTTGTCCTCCAGTGGGTCGTAGGGGTTGGCTTCGTCCCAGCCGGGTGTTTCGTAAGGGTACTCCGGTCCTGGGAGCTCATTGTTCTGGAGGGGAAGCAAGATGTTGGTGGAGCGCCTGGCCCGGCCTCGTTCATGTGCCGTGCTGTTACGAGCATGGTGCACCCCCAGCCTGTGGAGCCCGGGAGCCACCAGTGCCCCCTTGTGGCGCTGCAGGGTGGACACCACACTCTCAGGCTCGGAGATGGCCGAGTCGTTGGCATACACAAGGATGTATGGTGAGCGGTCTGAGAGGAGCTGCCTCCAGGATCGGTGCCCTTGAGAGACCACGTCGATGCCAATGAGCAGCTCGTCATGGTGCTTGGCCCGGTTCACAACCCGCGTTATGTCCTTCCATTGCCACGATATAAAATCCCTGTGGAGGGTGGAGACATTGATGAGGAAGTGCCCCAGAGTCCTTGTGTTGTTATCCACAGAGGCAAAACTCCAAACACCCAGATGAACATGGCCCTGTCTCCTAGCACCATGGCGACTGCAGGTCTTAGCCCTTGTGCACCCGAGGGTGCTGTTCTGCAGGTCTCCTATGTAATAGTGCAGCGTGGCAGACAGGATGTCTTCCGACTTGGTAAGGGATGTCAGATTGAAGATCTGCAGCTGCTTACCGCTGATAATTCCTAGTAACACAAACAGCAAAGACCAATTAGATATACTGCACTCACATTTCACTTTAGACTGTACTATGCAAGCAATAAAAATCCATAACTCCATCTCTGCAACAAATGCGAGAACTTAAGATGCTGTGACCGCCTTCCACATTCATTATTGTCACATTTTTGCTGCTTATAAAATTGTTATGGGAAAATGTAAGAGAGCCATTCTTCCCTTGAGGAGGAATAATGAAGAGCGATGAAAGATAATGATGTTAGGTTTTCAAGATATTTAAGGGGACAAAAATAGTTTTATCGGCAATTCTAAGAACCGCCAGTAGGAGGAGATGTATTCTAATGTAAGCATTAGACGGGGGAACCCCCATTTCTCTTCCGTCTACAACTAATTGTTTATTTTTGTCCCCTCTCAAAAACGACCCCTTTATACTTAATAGTTTATTTTAATGTTACATTACCCATAATTCGCTTTGTTAAAATAAAAAAGCTAATTAAGTTCAAATAATTCAAAAAATGATATTTGTCTTGACATTTTTTAGGGTTTGACTGTACTTGAGTCTATTTTTTCAATGGAAGTCATTGAACCATGTACATGTTGCAATGCAACTAATACATTCAGTATATCCATCAGAACAATGCGATTTTAAAATAAACCTGATATAAATCTACCGTCAGCGTTAATGATAAACAGGTTCTGGAGATAAGAAACTCACCATGCGGAAACCAGTTTTTTCACACATACCATATTTCAAACACTTTGCATACATAAGTAATGTTCATTTTATGTACATTTTTCGCAAAAAAGATACAGATGAACATCGACAACATGAGCTTACAGTTAACGTTCTTTTAGAAATATTTCTGAACTGACTTTGACAGGAAATCCCTGTTTACTTGGCATCCTGATAGACATGACCCAGCTACGGGGAGTCGTACACGTTTATCCACTCGCTTGGTTTTTTTTAACAGGTGGATTGTTAACATCGAAAGACCCGTCCAAACCTCTGCAATGTTTAGATTGACAAAAACCTTATGATGGGCCGAGCAACAAAGTAAATAAAAATCGTTTTTAGCACACATATGACGACGAAGCGCAGTGCGTAATAGTATTTTGTAAATCACCAAAAAGACAATGTAACTCCAAGCAATACGTACCCCAGTGAGCTTTGAAACTGCGGACCGTGTTTCCGTCCATTGATTGAAAGCCTGCTCTGTTGTATTTCTCATAGAGCATCCGCATGTGCTCTGACACTGTATCCTGTAAAACCGAGTCCTGCTCATCCTTCACTGGAGGTTCCTTATCCCAAGTGTCCCCAAAATGCCCCAAATCCGCCTGTCGCTTCAGACCGGTGAGGTGATCTTTCAGCATCGCGCAATATCCACCACAAAGATAACTCCATCCGATAAACAAGACGAATAAATGTTGACAGCGAGCCATGCTTTGACTCAAAAGAAGAGCTGACAAGTCAAAAGTGAAGCTTTCGCGCAAAGCGGGGTTCCAAAGTGCTCTTATGTCTCGGATGGGTTTTCATTAGCCCACCTGGAAAGTCAATGCACTCCCTAAGAACACAGTGCCAGCACGGAATAATGTGGTTGACTTCCAGAAGCTCGCCTCTACCACTGATGAATTATAGCCTAGTCAGTGTCAAAGTTCTCTGGCAGTCTGTTATGTTTCAGTGAATTTTTTGTCTCTCCACCTTACTGTTAGCTGTGGTAGCTCTGAGGGGCAGTTCTCTTGGTTTTGTATCGGGGATCTGGGCTGCTCTTGGAATCGACAGCCAATCGCACCCCTTCTCGGCTTTCATTGAAGGTAAAACACGTTGTGCATGGTGATATATAGGGCTTGTGGGACCATCTCTGTGTTTTCCTCACTTGGTTACTGAAACGGTACGTACGCAGGAGTGCTCTACAAAATACCGCAAGTTTGGACACTTTTTACTAGCTATTACTGATTAACGTATATTGTCCATTTTTGCCATTCATGCTGAAAATTTCGTGTGAGAGGAGTACAGAATTAGTGAAACATGCATACTCCATACCAAATAGATTATTATTGAATATAGCTAATATGTATTGAAATTACGTTATATCCCTGGTCTAAATGACATTCTCGACGCACTGAAAAGTATGAGTGGACTGTGCAAATCTATTAGATAGGCTATATTATATTGTATAAAACAGTCAATGTCAAGCTACAATTCGTTAAGTTTCCAAGTCACGTCTTCAAGCGCCCTTTTAACACAATAAACCGCTTCTACAAGCAATTGGATGACTCATTTCTAGACTGTTAATAATGTTCGAAAGAAAGATCCGTCAAAAGTATCCCAGCAAAGCTGTGTGTTTGGGATGTGGCGTTGAATGAAATGGCTTATTGTCGGAATTAAAGGCTCTCTCCTCTATTTTGTCGAGTTCAATAGAGTTAAGCACGCACATCCTGTACATCGCAGTCTGATCCGGATGCGACAACGCATCCCTAACGCACAAAATAAGATCCATAATAAAGAGTTTAAATACCCCCTGTCACTGTGTCTTTTTCAAGGGCACTCGGGAGGAAATGATTGTCTCCCCCTTGGACATTTGATGTCAATAATACTTGCATGTAATGTTTCAAATGTGTAGGCTACTGTCTGGGCCATATCATGGAAAATGAACAATGGAACGAGTGCGTTTTTCTCCATGTGTAAATCATTTGATTAATGTAAGTACATTTTAAGTACCACACTTTTTTTTATAATTAATGAAACACATATCAGTGTGATATTAAGAACGCCTGAATATATGATTTGAAAAAGTATACTTTACAACCCTTATTATATCTGATATATGATCATCAAGTACAGAATGACGCGTCAGAGTTCTTACTGAAAACGTATTATTCGCAGTGTGACACAAACAGTTTTTACAACTTACATCATTTAGAATATGGGACACACTTGTTTATACACCGAACTGTCCACCTCCTAATATGGTAGTCTTTGAGAGTATGTTTATGTTGTTGTAAAGGATTATTTGCAGTAAAATATTACATTTAAAGGCAATTTACAGTTCTTCCTTGTCAAATGAACTGTGCAAGTCAAGTAGAGGTACTCCTGGAGCGGCAAAGGCGTTTTTGGGGTTTGTCCTATCTGATCTTAATTGCAGTTGCTGAATATTCTGTCTGAATGTTGGAATGTAAAATATATCAGCCACATGGTCACCTGTGTTCATTAAATTTTCATAATCCATTTATGTTGTTAGGGGTTTGGATGGCGCTAAAACCAGAAACTTCCCTGGCACTCCGGGACCAGAGTCATCTACCCTTGGTCTAAGTGAAATATTTATTTTGCGGTGTAGCTTGGTTAGTGGTCCACACCCAAGTCTCGTAGAAGGTTACTGGGTGGTAAATGCAGGTGTGAGAGACGAAGAGGAAGCTCACCAAAGAAATGAGACTGACAGATATGTCCACAGGTGTTAGGTTATGTAGTCACTTACATTGTGAGATGATTGAGAGTGTTTCAATCCCACTTTTCGCTATAAAGCAACATTTTGTGTTAAAAAGGCCATGCTTTGAAAAGCGTTGTAGTGGTTGAGTTCCAAAAATAAATCTTTGCCTCAACTATTTCTCCCTGTAAATTACTCTACTATATACATTGCTTATTCTATAGTTTCTTTGAATTTGCATCTGTTTAACTTTTTAAAGTGTTAACCATGTCACTTTGGTGCCAGGAGTGGGGCAGATCTCTGGTTTCTTATATTGTGTGTATGTGTGTGTGTGTGTGTGTGTGTGTATGTGTATGTGTGTGTTTGTGTGTGCACAATGTTTGATCTGGGACTGAGGGAGGTCTGTCTTTCTGAAGACCTGTCAGTTTGTATGGACTGGCTAGTGAGGTGTTACATGTTGGACAAAGTGAACATTAGTATGAAATGGTGAGATTGAAAATACTCCAATGTAATACTCCTAAAAATCAGGGGACTAATTTAATGAAAAAACAGCACCTGTGACCATGGAGGAGGAGCCACTCATGGCCTCTGTTGCCCATGGCCTAGAATGGGACAGGCGTCTGGAGTGCATAGTGCCATTGCAAACTGAGACAGTGAGTCAGGCTTTCCCCATTGCATTATGGGACAGTTGGCCTTTGTCACTGTTGGGTAGGGTGCTGATGGATGTTGGCCCACTTGCTGTTGGTTTGGTTGTCCAGGACAGAGCATACTTTGGAGTGTCTTTTGAGGTACAGCAACTATCATTATAAAGCTGGACCACCATAATTATTTGATAGAGGGATTTATTTTCCGTTGCACCCAGTACACTGCACCTACTTATTAAGCTATGACTGAACGAAGATGATGAGAAGATGCAAATGTAATTTTCACAAGCAAGGGCTTCTGTATTTACTAGAATCAAACTATGAAACTGTATACAATGCAACATACCATAGCTCTGAAGAAGGTATTCCAGCCTACAGCTGGAAGCTCTGTTAGCCGCTAGTCAAGATGAGCTTTAGCTCATGGTCACACAACATGTATTACTGACTTTGTAAATTTGTATTTCATAGGCTGTAAAATGTATTCCTGCTCTCTCAAGTTTGAAAGTGCTTTAGTTTGTGGGACAGCTGCCAGCTGTGCATGTGGTCTCTCTTTCTCCTTGAAATGTCCTCAGTGCATACTAGACTTGATGAGTGACTTGTCTTGTTGTTGTGTTAGTTTATCCATATAAAGTAACCAACACAAAAGGATGAAAGATCCTGGAATTCTTCTATTAAAGTCTTAGGTTCCCCAAGCCAATGCCTCTTTCATTCAGGCATGAGTAAAGACATAGCAAGGGGTTACCTAAATTCACCTCTTATTTCTGAAACCAAAAAATCACAGGTGTAGCAATTCTCTCGCAAAATTGTTGCTGATAAAGCTCAGTTTAATGGTTTGGTCATGTCCCAAAAGTTTTAGAATTATAAAAAAGGAAGGACTAAAAAGCCAGCACATACATAACTGTCTGGCAAAAGTTTCTTTTGACATTCACTCAACCCTTACTGGGGTCCTGCATGCAAACCACTTGGTTTTGAGACGTGCATTATTGAGGGGTGAAGGCCCTGCTTAATTGAACTCTGATTGAATCTATCATTAGCTTTGACTGAAACATAAATGGTTAGCGTGTTTGGAGGAACGCGCATTGGCTTGTTTTATTGCCCTGCCCCTGATCTTGAGCACATCTGCTGTTTGATTTGTAGGTGTTTGAGTAAGCTGCGCTGCTCTCCAAGAGCAAAGTGGGCAGTTTCATCACTGCCTTCACACCACATGAAGGAGCTGTGGCCAGAGAAGCTAAACAATTTTAAATGTGGGTGAAAAGCTCATTCGCCACCCAGCTTTTGAGGTCTTCCTAGTGATTAAATGAAAATGTACCAGATAGGAGGGGGCGACAGAAGATTGATTGCTTGCCGCTGTCTTGAGTAAATATAGGTAATAAGGGGAAGATGCGGACAAAAGGTCAAAAGGAAATGAGCAAGGCACCTCGCCACTGTATAATTTGCTTGTAAATGTGAAATTCTGAATCCAATTTCAGAGGAAAACGGTAAGTCACCCCATGACCTTGCATGACCATTTTGCTTTACTGACTCGCCAAAATTAATTCAATATTTGTCATGCATTTTTCTCCCTAAAATGAAACATTGTTTCTTTCAATGTCTTGACATTTGGGTGATTGTGTGTCTGTAATCAAAGGAATGGAAATGCACACAGGGGCATGCCAAACCAGGAAATGGGTGCCAGCTCTTGACTTAAATATGTCACAAAAAATGTTTTTGAGGTCAATTATTTGTAAACTTTAATCTTCTGAGATTCAGAAGAAAAAAAAACCACGGAGTGACTGATATGTAAATCGTGAGTGCTTTGAATTGAGTGTGCCCAGCATCTGTGTACATGGGGAACGCTTTAAGACCATTTTCCTCTCTTTGTAAAACTGGCAGCACTCTTACAGTCCAATTGTAGCTGCTGCAAGCCCGGGGAGGAAGGGGGTGGGGGTGGGAGGGGGCGGTGGACATGAAAGTATGCCGCCATCTTTCAGAGCCCATACGCCCTTAATTTGTTTATACAAACTGCGGAAAAATTTCACAGGGAAAATACTACCCAGTTTCAGGTCTCTGAGCAGGTTAGCAATTCCTTGACTATTGCTTTTGGGATCCTAAACAAACCCCCCAGCCCTCTTTCTACTGGGAATACAAACAATTAACAGTTTGCACAGGGCTTGGCTGCAGTTGCACAACTGAATTTGGCTAATGTGCAGAGTCATATCAATGTTGTTTAAGATTCAAACTAAGCATCATAACAAGACTCCACACAGTCACGCACATCTCTGGTGAGTTGGTCAATTGGGTGGAGGGAAATCATCCTATAAATATTAATTTAGTAGTAGAGTAGCAGAGACCACAAAGTAGAGACTGTTACATGACAACTGAGGACCACAGAAACTTAATCAAACATTGTTTTTAAGTAACTACAGCAATTCAGTTTCCACTTTCACATGCTTACAAAAGGTCGATCTTTATTCAATTTAATTTGTCTTTCAGTACATTGGTTACAGAGTCAAATGTCACTGTTTCATTCCAGATACTTAGATATTGTGAACCATATTAAAAAACAATTAAGTAAATACAAAGAATTTAACAATGTACAGTAATATGCAATAATTACTACTGAACACACATTGTATTAGTTTCTTCTCCTGTTCGTGTGGTCAAAGATGACAATCTGCAAGTAGCGGTTGGATTGGATGGAAATTCTTGATGAACTATCACCGATTGGGCCCTTGGGGAGATAACCATAATATATGTCATGTTAATTATCCTTTTCAATTGTGTCCACACCCAGAACATAGTCATTGATAATACATTAAGCTTTCCTCGATAACAATAGGCTTGAATGTATTGCAGCCATGCTACAATGGATAATAATACAATGATAATAAAGTCCCTGCCATGGGCTTCTATGGCATGAGAACGCAACACTTCAGTCCTGTCCTGTATTTGCTTGGCTCATTGTAAATCATACACCTGGGGCAAGCAACACTTCTGGTGTGTGCTCTCTATAAAGATTTGTTACTGACAGCTGGCTTGGCCTAGCCAGGCTTGGCTTGGCAGTGACAAAAAAAACTACACTATGCTAATTATTGGAATTCATAATTGACTACACATTTTAAAAAAACATGTTGTTTATAAAAATGCTGTGTGTCTATTGAATAAGGCAAAACATATATGACATCTGAGAAGCAAACATGTTCACTGATTCCAATCCACTTCTTTTTTCTTCCACAGTGTTGTTTGGAAGTGGGTTCTGATTTTAATTTTTTTTTATATATTCAATTAGTTTAGACACTGGTTATGGATATGACTGTTCATTCAAGCTAAGCTTTTACCTACAAAGTGCTTGAGGGTTTTGTCAATAATAAATGAATATTTTTTGATGAGACAATTAAAACAAGCAGAAATTAAATCCTGAAATAGAAATTGAATGACTGTGTCTTTTTATAATGCCAGGCATTTTCCCCAAATGCATTATTATTATGGTATGTATATATTTACAGATGTATGCTCAGTGTTTTTAAATCCTCATGTGTGTTTTAGTTTTCTGGCATGCGCTCATAGGACTTAGTATAGGCAAAAATGTTGTCCCATATAATTACAGATTCTGCTCTTTTATGCATGCTAGACAGGCTATCCTCTTTCAAACAGAAAAAGTAAAAATGGCAAAACCTCCAAACTTTGCTTCACTCAAAATGCTGAAACATAAACTGCAAATCATGGAAAAAAATTGAGCCAAAACAAACAGATTCTACAAGTCACAAAAAAATTGAAATTTGCATTTAAGAAATAATACATTACCAATATAAAAAAATTACCAATATAAATAATAGCATTGCTTTTTGATTTCAAAGGGGAAAAAAATAATGTTTGAATTTGCTATAATTCTGGTTGTTTTCACCAAAAGAATGTGCCCACATGGGCAATGAGCTAACAGAGGGTAAGCGCTGCCTTCTGTTCTGGGTATCCGGGTGGTTTCAGAGTCTGGGCTGCACTGCCTCCTCTTGTTTTTAATAGGCAGCGCGGTTGGGGCGTATCCGCCACAATCAGAGCGCTTCAACTGCCATACAGCCCTCAACAAAACAGCGCAAGCAAAACTCCATCTCCCACTGTCTGCATTTTCTAAACTTTGAAAATAGTTCTGGTCCGTAAGCCTCTTAGCATAAACACTGAAAAAAAGAGCTGTCTGTGCTTGCTGGATTTCACAGTGCATTCTCGGGATCTCTGTCAGTCTGGAGTGTAAACAGTGAGGAAGCACCTGTCTCACTGTCCCAGCCCCACTTGGGTTGAGCTGGGGGGGAGGGTGGTGGTCGGGGGGAAGGGTGCAAATGGACTACTTTCAGCCTCTGAAAAGCTCAGCAGTTTGCTTCACTTAAACTGTACTGATCACTCCTAATTTGGTCTTCATTTATCACTATTCAGAACACCTCATATGGGGGTTTTGCAACTTTGCGTGCAGACAGACTATAAGTCTTAACTGTGCAAGTTTCCCGGTGCGTAAAAACTTAAGATAATAAAATAGGCTCACAATTTTTTTTGTTTCTTATATTATTTTAAAAAGGTCATAATAACTAGAGTGGCATGTTGACATGAAAGAGAGACATAAAATGTGCCATTCATTTTGGCCCAGGTTTTAAGAGTGACATGAAACATAAGTAGGATGTACTGATTACTTAGGTTCATATAGGTTTACACTTTATGTGTTTGTAATGGGTGTTAACAGGTGAACTCGCTATGCAGTAAGGGCCACCATTTGTTTGCATTCATGCTGAGACAGAGAGCAAAATTCTGTGCAGAGCTCACTCGAGGCACTGCAGAAAGGACCCAAAAGCATCCTGTGCGTACCTTTGGATTCACGTCCACGATTTTTCTGTCTATTTTGTTTTTGAAGATCATGCCGCTAGGATTGTCATCGATCACTTGGTAGTTTGGACTGTCCCTAGATGTGACGTGCTCTGTTTCCCAGTTTAAAAAGCTGTGAAAAAAAAAATTTGATCACTTTCATTAATTTACTACACATTTAGTATATCCAACAGAATACATATATGACTAGTTCTTGCCTAAGAAACAACTGGTTCCTTCTCGTTTTCTCAAACTGGCTTACAATTAACGTTAAAAGGGTGAGGCTGTTGTTATTTTTAAGATAATTTTTTTTTGCAAGGATTAAGAATTGATTTATTTTAAAAACATATTTCAGAGTCCAGTGCTATAATGCTCTGAATGTTTAACAGCCTGTTATAAAACAAACAATAAAAGCAAAAATATTCTTTATCTAATTTATCTTTGCAAAGCAGGAAATATCAAGTCTGTTTTCAATTTGATTTTAGGTGTTTTCTGGATTTTTTTTAAAGGCCAAGCATTTGGTTAAAGCTCTGAATATTAGGAATTTAATTTATTTGAAGGTTAAGGTTCCAAAACAAATGAAATATTAATTTACGGCATCCGACTGGATCCTCCTTTTCCTTTTCCACTTACTTTTATTGACACAAGTAGAGAAACAACAATGTGCAATAGCACAAGCATGCAGGAGGGTCACCGAAAGGGAAAATAACAGAAAGGGAGTAAAATAGTGATATGTTTTAAATGCAGTATTTCAAATTAAGATCCCATTTTGTTAAATGCCAAGTCAGTGTGATTGATGTAGCAGTAGCTTCATAAAATACTGCTTACTGTTAAGGTATGTGTGAAAAATTTGCTATCAAAGAAATAGTCTAGACAGTACCAAATAATAGTCAGTTTGTAAGAAAATCTAGAAACCAAATGTGGAGCATTCATGCAGAAAGTCATAAAGCATATACTACTAAAAGCATTTAAAGGAAATAAGATGCCTAACATCATACTGGCTTATACCCAGGCACAATTATATGTTGTTCCCTTCTATATGAGTCAATTTTATCCTCTCACTGGCTGCATCTATATTAATTCCTCAACCTTGGGAAGAAAGAACAAACTCCAACATATACAGTATTTAGATGCAGATGGAAATGTGCAATCAAGTATATAAACAAAGACATCTGAACATGAGATGTATCTTATTGAATCTCTTGATGTTTAATACCTTTTGCATTAAGACATAATGCTTTAATCACAGCAGCTACTGTAACTTGGTGATGAAAAACACCTTCAGCTGAGATCACTGCCCTCAATGGGCAATAATAATAATAATAAAAAAAACACATATCATGCAATCTGAATGATTTGTTCCCTGAGCGCTTTGCTGGCTCTTTCTAGTGGTTCTCATCGCTAGCCCTTATGCTGCAAACCAGATGCTTTATAGTAATATAACTCCAATTGTCACACTCTGAGGCGCTGAAGGTTGTTTCAGAGGACCTCTGCTATTCCCCAGCAGTAGTTGCGGTCCAAGAACAAAGTTGGCCCTAAGGGACAAAGCTCTTTATGAATCCGGGGAGCGGCAAGTAGATGAGAAAACGACAACAAATTATGCATAGCATGAATGATAATGATAACACCCTGGAATTAGGCCAACCTTATACTGCTGTGTTGCCTAACTGACTTTAGAGCACAATAAACAACAGATGTAAAATGTTAATGACCAAGACCATAAAATAATAAATCACTGAGTGATAACATGAAGCCCAAACTTTGAAATACAGTCCTCATTTGGCACATGTCAGACTATTGGCTGAATATTTTCACTGTTCATTTGTTTCAGTAGCAGTCATGAAAGAAAGATTTATGTTTGAATCATAAAAATGGGCAAACATATGTTTCTAAGATAAAATTTGTAAAGTATTATTTAGGTAGTGCTCCAAACTGAAAAACTGAAACTCTGTGTTTTTTTTTCAGAATAAACAATTCATAGACATTTGAAAAAGCTTTTTGAAGAGTGAAAAAGCATTCCTCATTAGGTGTTAATAACTGGGTAACCTTGCAATTCACCCCTCCTAGCTGGCGGGATTTCTTTTTTCATACATAACTGCTGCAAATCTTATTGAAATAAAGGGATCAGGATAAATCTTTCAGAAACTCAGGAGGATTCACACCATGGCTCCACATCTTGAAAGAACTTATGTTTATCACCAAGGCCTCCTCTGAGAGAGGCGTGCCCATATCTGTGTGTCTCGTACCCCCCTGTCGTGTCCACTTGAATGGTCTAAGCCACTCCCGGGAGCCATTTGCCTCCTCCTACAGTAGTTCATGGGAATGGACAGCACCACAGTTCACATGCTATATAACCTAACCCCCCATGCATTGTTGATTTTGAATGAAAATTTGGAAAAACAGTTCCTTTTTTTTCCAAGCAGTGACAATGGGGCAGATACTCATACTTGACTGTGTGATCCTGCGAAGAAATGCCGTATTTAAGCAAAAGATCAATTTAGCATTTAGCTGACAGATGAATAAAATCAATGCTACTGTCTTTGAAAAGGCAAACATTCTCATTTCAAAACCAATTTTTATCATTGTAACATGGATGGCAGGAACTGCCAGACTTTCTCTTGCTGTAATATTGTTGAAGACAAAAACCTGCTTACTTTACAGACTGTGCAGTATTTCTTAAAAGCTGTTAAAGACAGGCATTATTTATGTTTATTGAAGAAAAATTATATTGTCTTACTCTTGTGTACAGGGATATATTTCCTCTCTTTTGGAATTAGGTTTGATGGTATTTTCTGTGCCTATTTATACCGAAATGCCAGATGGCAATTAACATTTTTTGGTTGACCACTTTTATGCCATGGTGAACCGCTTAATTTTGGTAGAGAAAAATAAGTCTGATGTGAGATATTTCAATAGAGAACATGAAAAGATGGACAGAAAATGTGCATGGACCGTTGATATGCTAGTCAAAAAGAGCTGTAATCATTCCTTTCCCTCCTAACACTGCTGTTACAGTAATCTGCTTTCTATGACAATACTTTGAATGGCTTTTGTGCAAACTGTACATGGGCAGTGCACCTCAGACATACCAACATCTACAGTCTTGCACAAGTGTTTCCTGAAGGAGAATCAGATGATAGTTTAAGCTGATTAGATCTGACAAATGTGGTGCCGATTGTGACCCTTATTTTGTCACGGCTTGAAGACAGTTCTTTGCAGCACAGCCTGGATTTGATGAAACTTACTGCCATGGTTTTGATAAAAGGAGCTGTAAGTTCTTTAGCGCAGAAGACAGCAGAAAAAAGTTTGTGCCGCCTCAGTGTTTACCGCATCAAGAACAGTCAACTCTATTCTGCCATTCATTGGTCTTCAAAAGTCTCCCAGTTTCTTTCCTTTTTTGGTTATTCAGAACACATTTTTACATGATGTTTTTAACAGTGAATATGAGAATACTTAGGGATTTCTGTCTGTTGTTAACCACCACATCACTATCCCAGTATTATACGCAGTGAATTATATTGAAGCATCATGAAATTTAAAGTGAGTTTATAAGACAGTTGTCAACAGAAATCATGCCCTCTCTTATACAGTACCTGCGCTGGTAAACTAGAAAATTACACATCCATACCATATGTTCCAGCAGTGGAAGACCTTTTTTTCATTCTCAGCCTATATGTGGTTCTGGCCTGTTTTCAACTGTTGGACTCCCTGCTACATGCAGCTTGCCGCATTACATAATGTGGTGACACAATTGGGTGTAATGCACTCTTCCACATGGCCAGACCTCAAGCGATTAATAACACCTCCATGTTAAAAGAGGTTAACAGCACTCTGCTCTCCAGAGTGATCCCGGCTATAAACACAGTGCATAATAATATTATTATGAAATCCTGTCATCTTCTGAATGCCCCATTCCAAGTACTGTACACAAACTGATTGCAAGGAATCTGTTTATAAGAAAAGGTGGTTTAATAGTGTGTGATTAAGGATAACCCTGAAATGACTGATTATGATGAATGATTACTGTGAAAAGCTTCTTTTCAGCATGCATTTCAATGGCAGCAACAAAAAAAACCCTTCAGAAGAGTGTCATCACTGAGACACATATACACACGCACACATACACACAAACCACCACCACACACTCATTCATTACGAGGCCTAAACATGTCAAATTATGAATTTTGTTTCGAGTTCTCCATTAGTACAATTTAAGTTAAAGTTTGTGTAATCTTTCCTTCTCACAGTTTATACATTTGCTATTTATCAACACTTATTAAAAAGCAGAAGGGAGAAGGAAACTGCTTATAAAATGTGTGTTCACCATGTGTGGATATCTGCACGAGAAAGTGGAATGTTCTCTTACTTTCCAACAAATATTTATCAGAGCCAGCAACTCCACTGTGTATCTAAGATAGGATGTCACACAACCCCTCAGTGTGAACAATGCTTCAGGGGGAACCTGGTAATTCACATCAGGAGCTGGAATCATTTCTCTTCATATTAAAAGTTAATAAAGCAGGACAGCAATGCAAATATTTTCACAGCAGCAAATGAAGCCAGACACACAGGTGCACTGCAAGACCTGAGCATGGAAGCAATATGCTTTTGGCCAGAGGAAGAAAACTTTGTTTTTCTTAAGAAGAAATCCTTCAAGTTAAATGTTTCATACAGTCACAAACACATAGGCTCACACACGCAATCTAGAGGAGACTCTAACATTACAAATCCTTGGCCAGGTCAGCTTTCACTTCTAGTCATGGGGCTGCAGAATTCTTGGGGTGTTCTGAAGTTAAAGTAAAGTTGGGGTAAAAGAGCAGGTTCCTCCATCTGAACTGCGTTATGCCTGCAGCAACATTCAACACTGGCTCTGAGGTGGGATGAGGGACTACAGTTTTATACAGAACAGAGTTAACTATGAGGATGACAGCTGCCTCCATGTAACACTGATGGTGGACATTGATTACTGTTAACAGGCTGTTATTCAATAGCACTTTGACATGACATACATTTTTATCTCTGCATTCATTATGCTTTAGAATATTTTTTCATTTTTCATTATTTTTTGTCATTTAATCTAACCTGAAAAGAGGTGAATTTAATGTTCCATAGGAGTGCAAAACTGCCGTGGACAACATATCGCCCTTGTAGATACTTTCTAGCATTTATATTACTTGACATGAGATGGCGTCTCTGCTGAAAATCCACTGAAGACAGAACATAGCATCAAACGCAACAAAGTTGCAACCCTTGTGACTGGATGTTAGACAGGATAAGACATCAGAGCGCTTAAACAGATGGTCTCTTGGTGAAAGGACATTAAATAGACATCAGAGATGCTGAGGACACATCTGGAATGCATGGGGCAACCTTGTGGGATAATTAGGTGAGGCTTTTGACTGAATGGTAGAGACACTCTGAACATAAGCCCTTATTTGTATCTAGTTGTTCGTGATTGATGACCATCGTTATTAATACAGTGAACAGTGGTAAGGTATGCATGATGGCCAGCGTCTCCTATTGATGCTCTTTCAAGGCAGACACCATTTTTCCAGCTTGTCTATTAGACTCTTCTGTTAAAGGGCCTTGATAGAAAATATGCAGTAACCGGTATGCTTGGCAAAGCTAGTAGAGGTAAAGGAATCTATTCATCTATCAATATATACCATGTAATAACATAATGCAATGGAAAAGAAAATAATTGTTTTGTTAATTGTTGAACATTTCATATTTACATCAGAGATGTTAATAAATCATTTAAATACTTGAAAAATCATACTGAAAAGCATATACAGTATGAACTTAACTGCATAACTGGCTCAATGAAATAAGGTTGCCCTGCCTCTGCTGTTTTTTTTTTTTTTTGATTGCAATAGTGCTACGACTCTGGACAGCGCTTCTCTGCTCTAAACGTGGGCCTGAAATGGTGACGGCCAGTGCAGTTTCTTGTGTGGCGCAGGGAGAGGAGCTGGACCTGTGGTGAAGAGCTGTGCGTCTGTGTGTGCTGTGTGGGAAGGCAGTCAGCATCTGCTCCCTCTTAGTGGCAACCACACGGACTGTGTGTTATTGTTCCCCACAGAGGCAGAGAAGCCGAGCCGCGGAGCTGCCTGCCACATAAACGCACTCTGTGGGAGGAGGCTGTCTCCAGGCATGCCCACTCCATGACTCACACACTTTCCTATGGAAAAGACCATTTGGGAATCCACTCGCTTTCACTGGAGTGTAGCTGGGCCGACCAACACATGAACGCATAGCCCAGGTGTGACTGATCCTTGAGTCATGGGCAGATAGCAATCATGTATGTTTTATAGTTACCTCCATAATGTTTAAATATGACCTGTGATGTTAGACAGCTGGAGTTTCTATCCAATCAACAACTTGCAAACTGCAATAGTGGGTATAGAAATTGTAAAAAATAATCTACAGGGGGCTCACAAGTGGCTCAGATAGCACAAGCACTGCCTGTAAATATAGGCTGGGCACTGTAGTCTAGACATTAAGTCTGTTTCATCAATTGGCAGTGACTGGCAGTCTGCTACCAAACGACAAACATAGCTACCCAGTCAGATAGGTCTGACAGGTTGGCGATAGAATGTATTTCATTAGGTTATACTTAGCTAGCTAAACTTGCTGACTGACTGACCCTACAAAAAATCTATATATAGGGAGACTGTTTGACAATTGCAATACTAGAATAAGTCTTGCTATATAATTTTCAGAATATTTTAACACACCTGTGAGAAACAATAGAGATGGCATATCATATGGATTTGTTTTTTTCCTCACATTTAAAGTTTGAGAGCTGGCCGCCCTATGAAGATGAACCAGTGAAAGGAGCATTACAACTGACAACATCTCCATGACAGGCACCAGCAGAGCGGCATTATCTCTTCTCTCTGGTTTATGTGCTGCACACAATTTCCATGAGTAAATGACTGACAACAATCACCATTTGCAGTTAAGTAAGTAGTTCTTGTATTACAAATGACAAGAAAGCCTATGTCTGTTCCTATTGTCTTTGCTAGTGATCCAAATGCTAACACATAAATAGAAAGTGCAAGACAGAATCCAGAACTTGTAGCTGCCAGGTAGATACTTCCAGCTGATCAACATCCCTGTCATGCCATATACACCATGTGTATGCATGGAATATAGTGGCCATGCTTAATAAAACCCTTACGAACAATTTCAAATCCATTATTTTTTTGCTTGTTATTCAAACAAAATAAAACAAGAAATTTTATTGGTTGGCTCCTCTTCAGAATGTACAATGTTTGTGTTGGTTGGTGTGGACAAGTTATTGCTGTAGAGTCTTTCTATAGTATGGATCAAACTGTTCAAGGTGTAGCACAGCCTTGAATGCAATCCAAGTGTAATAATCTAAGCATGGACTGACAACCCTGCACTGTAACAATAGCTTCTATTTTCACAAATATGAAAAAAGCAAAATAAAACAGAGAAAATACATGAGACCCCATGATAATTGTATTTATTTTCACGTAATGGCCAAAATAAATTTCAAAATGTGTTTTCATGTGCATATTTACAGAAGGATATGAGTGTTTATATACAAGGAAACTCTGAGCATGTGGTGCCAGCCAGAATTTCTCTATCTGCAGAATCTGATCAAAAATACAAACACTAACACAGTACATTTGTACAACATGTAATCAAAACAGCATTCTTGCTGCAAGATCAATGTTATTAAAAAATAATTATCACAGCCAGCATCACAACTGATAAGGTGAATGGCAGCAAGTTAGGATATCTCATTGCCATATATTGCACTGGGAGAATTTTCCTTCAGAGGGTTAATCTCCATATCAGACACCAGTGCCATTATACAAAAGAGATGAAGAAGACAGATGTTTGTGACCTTTCCAGTAGAGAGGAAACCCAAAAAATGACCCTCATTTTCCTATCCAGGTGTGCCTGTCTTCATGGGATTTCTAGCTCAGCTTTGGAATGTAAAGGATATGGTGTTGTGCAGGAATAGGGGAAGTGTGAACGACTGCAGTCACTTCAAGAGAGTCTCTGACAGCACGCTATTGAAATAGCAAAGAAGCAACGTGCTTTTGAGGAAAAAGCCCACCATGCTATTGGTTTAGGTAATTGAGAGACAGGTCACTCAATGGGGGTCGCAATTCAATCATGACAACTGATTGGAGTGACATTCATAATGTTGATGATGAATAATTGCCTATTTCCCAGTTTAACTCTTGATGTGGTTCTTTGATCTCTCACACTCAAAAGACTTTAGAGAGTGCATCTTGAGGATTGGTAAAAAACTTTCTAATGCTTTCTAATGAGCCTTGTGAAGTTGACTTAATGAGGTCTGACTTGATCGTGGTTGGATCAGCATGAATGTCATGCTTTTTGATAGTCTGGCGTGTATATCTATTTCACATCTGTGTTTGGGAGAGATTTAGTGTTCTTATGTTAGCGCCACAATGACAGATTCTGCAGTTCACCACAAAGACTTTCTGCACCACAGGGCAGTCTAAGTCCATTGGGGAATCAAGGTAGTTGACAAGTTCTGAAGGGTAAATACATATTTTTTAAAGAAAAATGCACATTTGAAAAAAAAAGCATTTAAAGAATATTTTCTCAACAGAACATCTTAGCAATGAGAGTGAACATTATTAAAAACAAAAATTGACCTACCTTAAATCAGTTGATTTTGGCAAAAGCTTTTTCTTTCCACTGAAATATGGTTCAAAATCTTCAGTTTGGAGTCTGTGGGAGTAGTCTATATACCCAGATATTTCCTGTCCTCGAGCATTCCTGTCCCTTATGAAAAGGATAGACTGCAAAAAACAGGAGGAAACACTGGGTAAATAATCATGAACACACTACCTTTAGAACTCGACAAAAGATTGATGCCAATCATTAATATTTGTGAGACAGGAAGTATATGTTACAAAAAACACTCCCACATTGTAACATAACAATTTTACACACAGTGGAAATCAAAATCAGAGAACCACTGTAATCTCAGACAAACAGCTAAAAATGCAGTTGGAAAAACATTCAAAAATAAATCTTATTCAGCAAGGTATATGTATGTGTAACTTGCTAGGGATACTTAAGTTTTTTCTAAATGAATAATTACAGAAAATAATGAGGATAATAACTGCTCAACATTTCTTTCACAATGAAGAGTAGTTTGAATGACAGTCACTTAATCATCTGGTTTCCCATTGTGTGAAAAAGAGAATTGGGAATGTGTTTTGTTCGCATCCAGACAAAGAAAATAAAAGAGGTGCAGTTAAAAAGCCCCAGGTGACAGAAGAACTTGAAATGATCTTTTCATGTTGATAAGATCACGAAGATTAGCCTTTGAAAATAGACAAACTCAAAACAAAATACACTGTCAGCTCTTCAGAAGTTGTTTTGTCTGAATGGCAATGATAGAGGGTGAAAAACAAAACCTGTGTGAGAGAAAAGATTTGTTTTGGCTTGTCTGTTTACCCCTGTATTCCTCACAATTGACCAAAGTGAGCAGATCTGAGCCTAATACTAAAGAAGGTGATATCGCATCTGTATTACTGTCAGAACTTTGACCATCTGCAGATTTTTCTTACTTGTGAGGGATAAAAGTGAGATAACTAGCACTCCAGAGCTCAAAGGAAGAGAGCTCTTCTTTATATCTTTTAAACAGATGCTATCGGGTTCGCAGCTGGCCAAGGGCCGAGCCAGCTACAATATCTGCGGCTTCTGTACGCCTCAGCCGGCACTGAAAATAAATCATCAGGTGGACACTAAGAATTATAGTCTGAGGAGGAGAGCATGCGGATCATCTTTCTATTCATGGTATCAAACCTCCGCAGCCCCCGAATACACAGCGGAGGAGCCGATCCCACTCACAGTTTAATCCTTATTAAGGTTTGGAATAGAATGAAAGCTAACAGCCCTAGTAAAAATAAAAAAAAAAAAAAAAACCACAAGGGTCTAGCACCTCTTAGCAGTCTGAAAACAGGTGATCTCACCTAAGAGGGGCTTAAAAGAGCTGCATCTTGTGTAATGGTTTGAAGGTGCCAAGAGCTTGTCACTCTTGATTTGTATGAGAAACAGAGCAACACCACTGTCTCAGGTAAACAGCTCTCTTTGTGATACTCAATATATTCAGGACCCTCTTTGTGAATCCAATATGTAAATTTGTGCAACGTAAATACGGAATGTAATTTCATCTGTCTGATGACGTTTATGACCTTAAAATACAGGTAACGCTAGTGTAAAAATAACAAGAGTACAATGGAACAGGGGTTTTCTGACTCCATCTCAGCCAAAAAGGTAAAACTGTACAATATTAAATTTATACTTAAATCTTTTCAAAGTAAATGTAAATCTTCTTGTGAGTCCTGCTGCCTTTTTGGTTGTATAGAATTATAATATGGAAGTTGCTACTGTTGACAATAACAAACAATGAGGACTGCTAAATACATTAGAGCATTCTTGTCTCTATCGCTATAACATATGTACAGTACATGTGTTTTACAACACAGACAGACCATGGATGGTAATTGATACCTTGGTGGGAGAAAATCAGGAATCATAAATTAAACAAACAAGGAGAGATGGTTTATCAGTATATCCCCTTGTGGACCTACTGCGGCCTACAGAGCAGTAACAGGGACACCTGATGTCTGGCGGTCGCAGTTGCATGGCTTCCTTACAGCCTTGGGTCTGTGGCATCGCTGAGGCTGAACAGATACGCTCACACGTCCACCCTTCAGGGGAGAGGGCAGGGAGGGTGGATGGGTTGGGGATTGGAGGGTGTGGGGAGAAGGGTGGGAGGCAAGGGAGGGGGGGTATTGGAGTGACTGAATGGCTTTATCATGGAGCTGCCCAAAACTCACAGGGGTGTTTTCTCCGGCGGGATTTTTCCATTGACGCACTTATCTAGAGGTGAGGTGTGCGTCAGGGGCGGTGTGGCAGCACCCTCTCTGTGGATCACACTTTCGGCAAGAACGCCGGGGCCTCCCAGTGCCCCCCTGGCCTGGGAACAATCCCGCACTGTCAGGCAGTCCTGCAGGTGTCTCTGGGTGTCAGCTGGCCTCTGTTTATTATTGGTGGGTTGAGCTCGAGGAGGAATCCCGGGCCATCACTAACAACTGTGTAAATTTGTTGGGGGAATGAAAACACGGCCTGTACGACAGGAATGTTTGAGGTCGGAGTCCTTTTTTTTGGCAGACTTGCCCTTGTCCCTCTTAAGGTATTCCTTCAAGGGGAAAAAAAAGGTTGCTTATTTGACTTGGAAGTGACTTCACACAGCCGGGTTTGTGTAATAGATGCAGCGGTGGAAACCAGATGTGCTGAGGTGTGCTGCTTGTTTGGGATCTACCAGAATTACACTTCCTCTAGATATCTGATATGGGTTTCACTTACAGAGATGGCTATGTGTGCCGAGCAGGGCTAATCAAAGTCAACTGAGTAACCAAAATTAATATCAGAAAAAAGGACACTGTATTTAATGAGCAGAACACCAACATACAGCAATAATATTTAATACTACATGTCTGGAAACACTTAAAGCCCTCAGAGTCTAGTGAATGCTCAACGCTGATAATCATGACTAATCTTCTATTGATATATTAATGACAGGTATATGCAAATGTGCATCTGTGCTTAACGGTGGGTTTTACGTTGTGTGTGCGTCTGTGTGTGGGTTTTGTCATTGTATATTCTGCAGAGCTGCATGTTCAAACACAGAAAGCCTTGTATGACTGTGGCCCTAAAACCCCCTCTGTACTGAAGCATTGAATCACCATGGAAATCCCATATCCTCCTGCTCCAGCAAAGCACCGACTCATAAAGCTAATTCCACATGACAGGTCAATGTGACCAAAGTGTGTTTTGTAATTGAAGAATGCATAAATAACCCAGCAGAAACAGTGTTGTATTCTGTGTGCCTGTTTTAATGCTCAAATGAATCTGTTAAGCTCTGTGCAGCAGGATTACAGTGGTATGGCAAGCCTCACATATCACGTGATCCAGTTCCATTTTTGACTAGACTACACCTGAACACATTATATCAACCAGTAGTATTTACGATGCAAATATGAAATGGAGAGAGAGTCTGACACTCCACACACTGCTTCTTTTCAGATTGCAAGCTGGTCTAGCTGCAGCATTTACATTGCTTACCTGGAAAATTGAATTAAATTCCACAGACAGCCAATGGGGAACAGGGAATAGCCCAATCTTAATGCACAGTGCCATACTAATCGTTTTGTCTTAGACAGCTGCAATTCGTATCTGCACATGTATGCCATAAGGATGAAAATAATCATAAGATACTGTTCCTTTTGCTTATAATTATAGGGTGTGTCACTACACAGATGTCTTGGCTTAAGAAACAAAAATGTACAACTTAACCATACCAAAAGATTGCTTGCAGTACTCAGTGGTTAACTTTATATTTGTATTCTGTGAAAAGTATTTCTTAGCATTGTGTGTTGGACTACATCTTAAAATAGACAGATGTGCACAGCCACAGCAAATATATGGAAAATACAGACTTGCGTATTGCACGTCTGTGGACCATGCAGGACCGCACAAAGACCGTGATTGATATGAAACAGAAACTGAGAAAAGACCCATCTGATTGCATTCATTAGCACAATAATATGATATGAATGGTATCAAATATCCTTTCTGTTCCAAATGCAATACATTAAAAAATACAGCTATGCAATTAATCTGTAGTTGTTTGAAAGATGGGAAGAAGGAAATGGTTTGTGACATTTGTTTACCCATGTGCTGAGCATCTGCATTCATAAACATGCCGCTCTGGTGTTTGTGTAGGAGAGTAAATAAATCCTGGGCAGGTGTTCCTCCATCCCTCCTCCAAACACCCAATAGCAGACAGAGTTACACCCTGAGGTTAGCCATGAAGGCAGGAACAACTGTGGCCAAGCACCAGAAGGGAAGCGAGTTAGTCAATCAGTCAGCCAGTGGAGTTCAG
Organism: Albula goreensis; assembly: GCA_022829145.1. Lineage (NCBI taxonomy): Eukaryota > Metazoa > Chordata > Actinopteri > Albuliformes > Albulidae > Albula > Albula goreensis. The sequence goes on from CM040744.1 coordinate 13,703,125, forward strand.
CAGCGACATTGTGCTGGACTCTACTTTTTGCAGAAGTAGCCAGCGACCACAAAATAAGTGGCTATAACCCACACACTTCAAATTACAGGGAGCTCAAAATCAGAAAACGCTAGACTGCTTTTCAAATGGTGTTTTAAAAATTCTATTAAAACCTCCCTTTTTCATCCTGCTTGCAGGCTCTCTCGTGATTGTTGTCATGGCAGAAATGATCATAGTTTTGAATGATATATACTTCTAATTTATTCATAGACGTGTTACACATAGACTGAAATGTTTCTTTCGAATGTATACCCATGCCTAATAAACATAGTATGTAAAAAAACTGTAGTACAACAAAAAGCATTACAACATCCTGTAAGCAGCTCTGGTCTGTGTCTGTACCTCATGGTCTTATTGGAAAATAACAGGGAAAGTCCCATAAACACATATATGACATTAACAAATCCTAAAACTAAAGCCTGTCAACTTTGGAAATAGAGCAGCTCACTGTTGAAACATATTGCAGTCATGTAAAGAGTTAACTGAAGTCCTGCTCTGACAAATGGACATTATAATGCTTTACGATGTTCAAAAAATATAGGATTTCAACTGAATCTCACGGCAAATACCCACCATGTTAATATTGATCATATTACTCTGATGAGACAGATTGTCAGTCTCCATGACTGCTATAACGGGTGAGACGGAGACACATGCAGTGGGGGAGTCCTCTGGGACCAGAGCACCAGCAGACTATCTGCTGTTTACACAGCCTGCGCTTTGGAGGAGCGGACAGCCATGAGTGCCCGGCGTTTACTGCTGCTGCGCAGACCTGCAGGGTCCAGCTCTACCCTGTCCAGTCCAGTCGGCCTTTCCAGCTGCTGCTGGGAAACAGGCCAACGTCAGCTCGCTGAGGAGCATCCTCCACTGGACATGAACTCATAGCTTCCTTGCTCAGGAACTGCTACGCCACTAGCAGTGACTTGCTGCTGTACCGGTCACTCGGGACCCTGCACAGTCAACATAGTTTGCTCCCAGTGACTAAGCCTATCACAGTCCATGAACTGGATGTTGCATATTTTCCATACAGGAACAGGAAACCGCTGAAGGTCTGTGTCTAGTACTGTAATTATATTTCATACCATGAATTACAGGTAAGCAGGTTCAGCCTTAACAGACCAATGAAAAAAGAGGAAAGACATACACACATGATGCTATGGGCCATTTGTTGTAAATTATACGTTCATTGACCATTTTATGCTTTTCTGCTTTTCTCACAGAATTTCCTTGTTTGGCAGGTGGCATAATTTTCCTGGCTTTCACACTGAACAAAAGCTTGAAGAATAACTTGGACAATTACTAATGATACTTTATTTTTTAAGTCTAAACTGCTTTTCTGGCAGGAAACATTGTTCGTAATGCTTCATCGAGCCCTCTGCGAGGAGGTAATATTGTACTTCTCAGAAAAATGTCCTAAATTAGATACATGCCTGAATTCTGTTAGGAATTACAAGTTGAAAATAGAGCAGTTGAATTTGGCACGTGTGGTAAAAACACAAATCAGTCAAAGCAGTCGTAGCTACAGATTTTATACACCAAAGTGACCAAACACAGGCATATCTTTTCCTCCAGCTTTTCTCCTTCAATCATTTTTTAAATTCCTTTGGCTTTCAAATTACATGTGGGAAAGAAAATTTAAGTTTAGCATAAAACATCTGCAGAGTGGTGCAACTCTTAAGGGACAGAGGAACTTCTATATTTGTGAATGTACAAGAGCCTGACCAATGCATGTAAAACGTGGCTTATGGTCTCATCAATTTTCCTTGCCACTGTTCACTCAAATTTTATATTGTTTATTAGTGACTTGAGTGATGGTGAGTTGGTTGCAGTTTGCAGACTGAAAGCAGAGGGGAATTTGAAGGAAGATTTATAGAGGATTTGCTCAGATTAACACCAACATATTGATGGGACAATGGCAATGAGTCAAATAAACCTTTCCTCTCTTTGAGTTTTTGCAGTTACTGTCCATCCAGCTTTTGAAACTGTTTCATCTAGCTGGAGCAGGTGTTCATGATTGACTATGAAGTCTATGAAGGGATTGTTACAGAAAATGGCTGTGGAATTTTTTTGTCTGTATTTACATTGTGTATGCTGCTGTGAAATCAGCCTAAAAAAGACACCTTCTTGAATTTACTGTTACTGACAGTGACAAACAACCACTGGTTTCAACCATGTACTTGATCATCATAGTTGAGCACACCACATTCCATGATAGTTAAAATTTTTCAGAGTTAATTGTTGGGAGAGGATTTACAAACAGTCATTGAGGCTCTAAGGACCATCAAATACAGTAACTGGCGCGTTCACTCTTTTTCCGTTCTACGTGTGTAGTGGAAAGACTGGTGACGTTCACCCCACCCCTACTGGTGGGGCAAAACTCACGATCGCAGAAGCTTTCACAGTACTTTTCCATCACTGACTCAACACAAGGTATTCTATTGCGCTTTTTAGATGCCTGCACTTCAAGTGCACGATCACAAAGCCTGAAGCCTTTCCAAAGGTCTCGTGGCCACAGCAGCTAAACGCAACAGCGCACACCCTTTCTTTAGGAAAGCCTAAAAGAATGCTTGAGTAAGTCAGGCTTTCTTGTGTCAACCAGAATTGGAGGCCTCCTTGCTCTGGTTTGTAAACTAATGAAGAGTTTTCTTCACTGTAGGCTACGCAAGAAAACAATATTGTTTGCAAAGCCTGTCTTTATTAGAAGAGACCACCACCTGCAATAACGTGAGTGCCACACAAAGGCTGAGGGTAACTACTAGTGACCTGACATGTACAGAGAATAGGTCCGGAAAGAAACCTGATAAATGTTTTAAATCCTACTTAATGCTCTGGCTGTCTTACAGACTGAAGGAGGATTCTTTCACGTTTTAAGGTAGCTTCCTTGAATGGACTGGCGTTACACCACCAATGAGCAAAAGCCTAAGAAAAACTCTTTTCATTAAAAACCTTACACAAAATCATTTTCAATAAGAGTTCCACAATGTGAAGATAATACATCTTAAAAAATAATGTCATATTATAGTTAAACTGTCACCATAGCAGAGGCCACAGCCTACCTTTATTCTAATTTCTATAGGATGGGAGGTCCTCTCCATGAACTCTGGTTAAATATTCTCTAACCACAAGTCAAAAATTTACTTGTGATCAGACATATGACAAAGGAATATGCCAAATTGATACCTTTGAAAACAGCATGCTTAAAATGTGACACAATGGAAGTGTTCAGGTTTTCAGTACAGTGATGGTAGTGTGTGTGCTAACTGATAATTCCCAGGTGACAGTAATGACACACTTCTAGAAATAAAAGTAGTTTAGATAGTTTATATGAGATAACAGGTACTTACTTGCTCAGTTTTCAGTTGATAGACCTGTGCCTGACTTTATATATTAAAGGTGAAACAATGAAAGGCGCTCTTTGTGGCAAGAGGCACATTACTGTGCAAAGCATTTCTATTTTGCAGATTAATCCAAGCTGAGGAAAGTCCCTGCTAAATATACAACAAGCTGAACAAAGAAGGAAAGGCTAAACTCCTTGTGTTTATACCATTGCTTGTGCAGGTGCACATCATGGGCAGCAGCCTGAGATTTTCTAAGCAGCGTTTCATCAAGATGTGACAGTCTGCAAATTTGTTCTTGTGCTTTACACATCAAAGTTGATTCATTTATTTCCCTTTCTTGTGAGGGGGCAGACCTGACTATTGCATTATGCACATTACAAAAAGGTATTAAATTCATGAAACTTAAGCTGGGCTGTACCTTTCCTCCACAGATGTCAATGTGAAAGAAGGGCATCCAAACAGTGTTAGCTCTTAAGGGAACTCAATGTTACCCCTCCTTAACCATCTGTTGTAGCTACCATGCAAACACAGGGGTTTGAGCCTACCTCATAACTGAAAGTTGCCCATACAGTGATGCCCGTATATTATTATCTGTCACTTGATGATCATATGTACTGTGACATCAAAAGTCACTTCTCAGATGTCAGCACATATTTGTGTCGACAGATTAAATTTGATCCTCCTGATAGGAAATGATTATATTATATGTGATTGGATATATGCAATATGTGAAGACCATAATGTAAGATTTAACTGAGAAGTGCATTTATGGCACCATGCTATTTTGGTCTTGACCTAATTTTCCCATCCCATGGCAGACAACTGTATGTTAGTAGATATGAAGTACATTGATTTTTCCGCATCCAACAGCACAGGATAAACAGATACAGATAAGATGACAAAGAGTATCTTACAAAATATGTATTGTCTGCTTTGAAAATGACCAAAAAAACATGACAGTGCCTTTGGCCAAAAATTACACCTCATAATTCAAAACAGGCTGAGCAGCAAATGAAAATAAGCATAAGACGGTGGTAAGCATCTTGAAGGCAAATCACTACATTGTTGCAACATAGGCTGAAAATATCAAGTGGCTCAAAAAAAAAAAAATCACTGTTCCTCAAAGACTCAGTGGTGCTGTTACACTCTCTCAGGACTCTAAAGTTGGACATAAAAGTCGGCCACAAACAACTTTATTTCAAGTTTACTCCCTTCCTGTTATTTAAGAAGGATGTTTTAACAGATTTTCTAGCACAGGCAAATAAATAGTTCACATACTTATTGGTTGGAAGTAATTAAAGCTCAAAGATATCACGGCCATTTTTAAACAACTCTACCGTAAGGACTGTGGCTTTTCCGCAGCTGGACAACACAGAGGGTGACTCCCTTTGACATTCCATTCATCACTGTAAACCACATAAATCGCATATAGTTAAGGGCTGCTCTCAAGCCATTGACAGGCAGATTAGTTATTGCAGCTCAGGACAAAGCACAACCTAAACTTGGGCTAAACTGCAGATCATATCGACAGATTTTTTTCCCAGAAAAATTGGTATAACCGAAGCACATTGTAAGCTTCATGTAGACATCTTAAGTCACTCATTCTATCTGAACTATACTAACACAGATGAAGTCTTATGCAAGATGCTTTCATCACATACTTCATTGTTTTTCAGAAATTGTTGTAATATTGCTCCAAATCTATATGACATGATCCCAATCCAAAATTAATAAACTCTGAGTGTGCATAGTAACAAAAAAGCTTTTGCTCCTGCATCAGTTAAGTCGATCACTTCAAGACCTTCTAAATGTGCCTTCTGTGGCATATTTATTTTGTATGGCCATAAATCATTACTAATGAATATATAATCATATAAACTGAGAAATGTGTGTAGTGAGAGCAATATCATAACTGCTTATAATCCCTTTTAAATAAGCTACTTGATATAAGTGTCATCTTTCCCTTTTCTGGACTTCAATCTTAATAAAACTATTCTTATGTAAGGGCCGAGGCACTGAAATCTTGGTAATTACATTGCACTTTCTTGCCTGCTGAAGTTTGTGTGTTCCTGTAATTAAGAGGACAGTTTCAAATGTGCTGTAATAACACTCCACCAGAACTAACTCTAAGGCTCCTGGTCTTCCCTTGGTATAAATGAAAGGTTATCCCCAATCCTGTCAGCTCACAGCTAAAATCAGTTTGAGATCCACTGAAATGGAATGAAGCCCCGATAGTCATAATTCAGAGACTTGCAGCGGCAAAAACTCCACTCTAACTAGCTCCCACTATAATTAGCCTGTTCTTTTTCAAGATCTCACTGAGTCTTAACATGTTTTTTCTTCATCTCCCTCAATTAGTCCCATTTGCAGCGACTGCCAGCAATGCCAGGTGGTCTGACACAGAGGAGGCAGAAACAGTACATAGCTTTACGGCAATGCACTCTGGGTGTTTACACCGCTGGCCTCCAAATGTTCTGCACGGGTTGAATAACAGTGGTTGCTCATTGTTCTCGTCCAGCTTTGGAATACAAACTAAGGGCTTTTATCGTTCTTGGAGATCTAATATCTGCACAAAGATGAATTCATGTCTGCTTTGATCAAAGCAAGAAGTTATAAAGTGCCGCGATCGGTGTCAGTGAAGGTGTACAGGTGCAGTTTGTCTTCACAAAGCAAAGGTGTTATTAAACAGTGGGGAAAATGTCACAGTGCGAAAGGATGTGGTGAGAGAGTTGTCCCCTGAATTACCTCTCTGAGAGCATACACCAAAAACCCTTGAGAAGCAATTATTTTCTTTCCTTCTTTTTCTTGGACATCACTTTTGTTGTACTTTTTATCAGACAATGTGAAGCTAAGGCGTTTAGCGTATTTTTTAAAAATCAAATTCCCATTTTTTCCTTCAGCGCAATGGACTATGAACCTTACTTCCATTGCCTGACGGGAAACACAGGGCGTTGGTGTGTTCTGCTAATATTAAGGGTGGGAATGAAAATGATAATGTTTGAAAATATCTGCATTTGGCCTGCCTGTTTCATCTTTCTCCTGCTTTAGCTTACAAAGCTAAATAATGCATGAATTAGAGATGCACACTTTAAATAAGAAGGGTGCATAAACTTTAGCTGAACTTTGATTCAATTATAATTTGTGTTCTACAAATTGCTTTTTAACAAGGTATGACCACCCTGCTACAATTACTGTGTATATATAGTATATACAGAATATACAGAACCAAATTGGAATAGGTTATTAAGCCATTTTAAATCTTGAATAAAACTGAGCTTAACATTTACAAATGGTCTGATCCCCCACCCCCACCACCTTAAATACTTTTGGAACAAAGAGGTAAACCTGAAATGTGACGTAGGTGTCAGGATCTGAGTTCGAAATTTGAAAAGACACAAACAAATGGTGTCACAAAGACATAATAAACAGTGTAAACTGTGCATACATTTTCCTTTTATTTCAGTCACATACACATGCTTGTAATTTATTTAAGAGCATAAAAAATACAATTGCTTCCAAAAAAGCCTGTCAAAGTAAATAACTATAGGATACAACACAAATGTTTTGATTAGGAAAGGAACGCATGAATTTTATCTGTAAGAAGTTATCTGTTGGCAGCGATGCACACAATAAACAGAGAATCATTTCCTTTGCATGCCAAGTTCAAAAGGTCAGATTACTCAAAACCATGACAAACCACATCAGGCTGTAAAAGTACTGAATATCATTGTAATTTCCTTTAACATTTGCTGCATAAAGAATGAATAAATACCACTTTTTCCTGTGTATTATGAAACAGGGTATTTTATGCCTTCCAGTGCTGTATATTCCTTTTATCTGCTATGACATAGATCTTTGACTGTTTCAGTTGTGTCCTTAAACCAGATTTCCACATGTTGAAAACAGCAAAAAATGATGTGCCATTACACTTACAGAGTGTACTTTAAGCACATGCTAAGCAGTTAATTAGTTATACTTTTGAAAGGACATTAGATATACATTTGACAGTCATATTATCACAGAAAGATGAGACAGAGAATCACATGCTTTCCATATTCAGCTAATATGTACAAATACAGTCATTTCTTTTAAAAAAGCTAAACCAATGCTGCCAATTAGAAAATACTGATAAGCGATCATCATTTACAAACTCCAGAATGGTTACTATGCAAACCTACATGAGTTAAACAGATTGTATGTTGAGCATTGTATCATTGTTTAAGCACTATTTAAATGTATTAATTTCTTTTATCATATTTCCAAGCAGTTGTCAATAAAAGATTGATAACTGCACAATATTGTGTACAGTTTTAATATTGATGCTGAGTATACAGGTCTATAAATGTCTGGCCTTCTCACTGGTGCAGTGTGTATTTCTAACCTGTATAAATCATACTAACATGACACATATCTAAACACCTAAGACCTCAGATCTTGGAGGGCATGCTTGGGCTGGATCCATCAACAGTGCAGGTCTGCTTATGTTGTATAATCTTGATATGATGACGACAAAGCAAGCATTGCTGTTGCAAGTGCTGATGTTTAACTGAAAACTGCCATAATGACATGGTTTGTGTTGGACAACAGTGCAGATCTGGCACTTGAAGTGTTTGTCAGTGTTCAGCTCATTTGAACAGCTTGTAAGACCTCCCAACACTATGAACTAAAACAAATAAAAGACTGGGGCTTCCAAGTGGCTCCATTGAAAAAAAGGCACTTGCCATGAGTACAGCGAACTCATGAGTTTACAGGTTTGAGTCTGGCCCATGTTCTTAACAAATTTGAACCATAAGCATGCACTCAGTCAGCTTTCCTTGAGTTACCACTGCATTAGGCTCTGCAAGTAACATGACAGGCCGCTTTGACTGGTGCTAGTTCTCCTATAATAGTTTGTGATTTGTAGACTACAAAGTAGTAATTGGTCTGCTCGCAAGTGCGTCAGAGTGTTTAAAGACACGTTTGCTTTCCTGTTTTGTCCTGCTAATGAAGCCCTTGATGGTTCTCAGCCATAAAGGATCTGAACGGTGTTGATATGGTCGTTTAAAATGTTTATTGTATAACAGAATCTGGAGAATGTAGCGTTTGTTGAAAAGCTTTTCATCTGCCCACTGGGGCCTTGGGGATTCTTCTGGCAAAGCTTGACTTGCAGATCTTAAGTGCACAAGTGGGATTTTATTCAGCACGGAGATTAATTACCAGACAGGGCACACAAGTACTCTACTCCAGCTGAAGTCAAGTGTTTTAGCCAGAATATTATTATTAGCATCACAGTTAGAAAACATAAGCTGGCTGCATGGTTAAATGAATTAGACAAACTATCATTAGATGGTATTATGTCTTTCTCTAGGATATTATCCTTGGTGGGTCAGTATGATTCTGAGGACAGAAAGGAAAAAAACAGAACTGTGACTAGATGATAGTCCATTGTAAATGCAAATCTGTGACACATTTATATTTATCTGAGCAGAAGTGTAAAAATATTTGGTGGTAAAATGAGCCTGCCGGATGTTTTTGTTGGCAGCAGGATCCTTGTGGCATCTGTGCCACATATTGTTGAGCTGTAACAGCTGAGCATCCGAGTGCTTTATTTCTTTAGTGGTGACAAAGAGACATCTTGCACCAGTCGATTAATTGGATTAGGCTTGCTTCTCACTTCCCTCTTAGATCAATGGGGGCCCAAGTGAAGCCCCCTCTAACCTGTGGAGAGAATAAGAAAACACCCAGCCGTGTAGTCTTGCTTTCCTGCCTTTCTCAACTTGTCTTTTTTCACACCATTTCAAAAGAGTTGGTTGGTGATTGTAACTATTTGAAGTGATAACTACTTAGTACAGAAATTACTTCTTGAAATAATTAATAATATTAAGTATCTTTACACTCATTTAATTGGTACTAAAAGGCACTCCAACAGGATGGCTGTCCTCATGCACAGTGAAAAAATCCATTACCACTGACAACAAAACATTGGCATTGCTTTGGAATAAAAATGGGAGAAATTCTTAATATGTTGAATAACAGAAAGAAAGACACTGCTGGTTAAAAGGTCTCCATTGATACCAACATTAAGAACTAAAGCAGCTCAGTCTCTTCCAAAAAGCACTGACAACGCCAATTATACCTTTTCACTGGATCCTAACCGACTCCGTGATCTATAAATATCTACAGGCGTCCTTAAGAAGCACTTTAATGGATTACTGACACATTCTGCATTTTTAATGGATTATTGACACATTCTGCATTTTTTCGAATCCCACCTTACATGCTGCCACCTTCCTATGTCTGATAACATAATTGGATTGTGCCCAAAAATGGCTGTACAAAAACAAAACTAAATATGCATGACTTTAAAGCCATGGGGTGGAGAGCAATTTCCGTCTCTGGAGTGTTTCTAAGTATTCTGATCTTCTGAAGTGGACCACGAAGCTATGTAAAATCACAAGAATGATTATATTGAGCTTTTTCCTTTGAGGCAAAAATCATTTAATTTTTAACACAAACAGGTCAACACCTGCAATAAAAGCCACCACATCTTAAACTTCCTATGGATTACACTCTCACTGACCAATCATGCCTAAAATAGTTTAAATGTCAAAAATGTAATTTCCCCAAAAGATTTAAGATTTAAAGACAATAACCCAGATGTCTTTTATGTACTTAAAACAATCAAACAAATTAGACATTTCTTTCATGAAAAAATTCCTTGTCTGTGTCTTTGTAATGTTTTAAAGCATTATTATATTAGTCGGACAAATAAAATATGTCAGACATATCATACAATTATTTCAATGTGCACCAATTTTAACCAAAGATGTTGTGTACATGATATTACAGCGCACAAAAAAATGTGTGGTACTAGTTGGTATGGTATGCACCATGTTATTTTGTTCCGGCTGTGACGACTGTGTGTAGCAGGTTGGGTGCTGTGGGTTATGCCCACTCAGACTCTCAGGGCCTGTGTACCTAATTGCACGTTCATGTTCCACAGTGTACAGCATATTTAATTGGGTGGTGGAATTATAAATATGCTTCGTCAGTTGGTCTCCCAAGACTGAAAAAAAAGAACACAAATCCCATCCAAGTACTAATGAGGGTCAGCGTTTTCTAACCCCTAATATGTGACATGAATGTGTTTCAAGGTAGTGAGCCTGTTAACATTTAAAAATCTAATTAAGTCACATGGTGCAAGAAAGGCGTTGATAGTGCCAAATCACATGCTTTTTGGGGTACATTACAGTCTCTGCTGCATAAATTGAGATTTTATAGAAGTCAGTAAACTGGGTTTCACTGCTAAAGCCAAGGGGAACTTTCACTGGATTTCATGTGGTGAAGAGTGCTATTTTTTCAGCTGTTTGCAGGGAGCAGCATGGCAAGAACAAGTGCCATGGTGGCCTGGATGTTGGCAGCACTTACCTATGACTTACATTGCTGTATCTGCCTGTGTGGCATGCACAACTGTCTAATTAAGTTCATGCTTTAAACAGATTCTGCGGACACAATATAAGGAGTGATATATACAATGCTTAGCTGATGTGAGCACGTTACATACTAACACAATACAGAATACATATGTACCATCACAGAATTAAAATGTTTTCCTTCATCAAGGATACAACCTGTAATGTTACTGTCTACCCTGCTTTCAGCCTTCAGAATTTTATTAAGACAAAGTATGCTAACAGATGAGCTGGAGAAATTTCTAGGCTATGTGTGCACTGTTTACCTCTCTAGCAGGCTAGGTGACAGCTGCAGTCTTAAATGAACTCTGTTAATATTGCCACATATTTCCTGAGTTCAGCTGGAAATTGACAGGACGCTGTTTTGTGTTCTGATAATGTTTTAATGCTTCCCACAGCCTATTTGCTATGTACTTAAATAAGGCTGATAAATAAAAATCTTCAGGTTAATTTGTTGGAATGAAAAAGGCAATGATGAAACAATGAATACATATCCTAAATAGCTAATCAACTGTTAAAACTGTAGGTATTTGGTAAACATGTAAAAGGACAGATAAAGGTGTATGGCAGTTTTCTCTCAATTCTGGTCATTGCGGTGATATACAGACATTTGGCTGGCAGTACCTCTGATACCACAAGCAAATTGCTTTATTGGAGCTCTAATATAAGGGTTTAGCAGCCATCCTAAAGCCCATTACCAAACTTACAAACACACAAGAGGAAAGCCAAATACACTGAAAATCTAAAACTTCCAGAGCCACAGAATTACAGAAGCATATTGCTGCCATGCCAGAAAAAGAAAAATAAATCAGTATCACATATAGATAACTTATATTGTTACAACATGAAACTTATCTTTGAATATAAAGTCATTGATTAGGAAACATGTGCAGAGAATTACTTGAGGAATATGACTCATTCACAGGATTTGATAAAATTTTACTTCATGCTTGGGTGTGTTTTGGGCCGTGGCGATGCCAGTTCATTGCAAAGACCGCCAGTTCACAATGGGAGTACCACGAGGAGTCCACCTCCACCAGAGACCAACTTATCTTGTTATAAGGGGAAGCGTTTCATGTTATAACAATATAAGTCATCACGTTTTAACGTGAAAGTTTTCACATTATAACGTGATACTGATTTGTTTTTCTTTTTCTGGTGTGGCAGCAACACGCTTCCGTACAGAATAATAAAAAGTTGTCCATAATGAATGTTAAGTCTGGTTAAAACGGTTTATAAAACAGGTGCTGTGTTAGTGAAGCTGAATAATAGTGGCCTGAATCCAAAGACAGAAAGCTGGTATAGTACTCAAAAGTAGAAAGCTCCACATGGCATTTTCAGATCCTGCAGATAAATATTGCTTTGGATTTTACTGCCTGAAATTTATACTAACTGTGTGATGGTTTACAATTTGCAAATTACTTTAAAACAGTGTCTGTGTTTCCCATTTGCAACACTGCTTAAGAGTAAAACCTCAACAGAGAATGACAGGAAAGGACCTTCTTCCAAAGTAAATGACAGGTAAGTATTTCATGCCATGTAGAAGCCATGTGAATGCGCCTGCTGAACACAGTGCACTGAGACACTGCTGAAACAAACCTCCCCATCTAACAGGGGAAAGGACAACATGGGTGGGTCTCAAGTTATATAATTTTCTCAAGTTCCCAAGACAAGCAACAATGCTGACAGCTCTGACCATGTGAACTGCGTTATAATGAAAATTAATAGCATGCAGAGTACTTCTGTCAGTGAACATTTTCTTTCGTAGAATGATAAATTACAGACATAATGGTCTTAGAGGTGACAGAAAACCAGATTTATAAAGAGAACCATTATATAGATGAATAACCCAGAATATGCATAGCTTTCACTGCTAAAAGATCACATATTTCAAAAAGATCCTGAAAGATATCAGCAAGAATATATGCATTTTAAATTAACATGTGGTTACAGTACGGTTAAATGTATCGTCTTAAACAGCCGACAGAATATGGGCCTAAACTTGGTGATTATCATTGCTGCTAGTCCTGCTTCCAGATGATCTATTATTTGAACAATTCCTCTATCCCTCTGCTCTTGAAGAAGCTCTGCTTCCATAGCGTGAGTTCTTCAGCTCCACACTCCGACAAAATAACAACCATTTCTGTCAAATTGCGCTGCATGATGTCATACTCCAGGACATTGTTACCCAGCTAATAACAGACTGCTGTTACAGAGGAGTAATTACCCCTGTCCAAATAGCCTGTACTATGATGGTCTATATATTTCTAACAGAATTCATCAGATCTGATGGTTATTGGGCTCAACCCAAACCTCTAATTTATAGACTATATATCTGTTACTTTATGGTACCTTTTTTATTCATCCCTGAGTTCATGGTTCTAACACTAAGTACAGAGCTCCATAATTTACCGATGGACAAGTGGGCTGTTGAGTAAATTAGAGTACATTTTTTAAATCACTATAAGCATTATCTTAAATCTCATGATAGAGAAATGGAGCTGGGTTTGAAATATTTATTCTCAACCACCAGTTTCACCATAAACCCTAAACAAAGGCATACTTTTCTGAAGCTTTTAATTACATTTTATCACATTATTTTGATCCAAGTATCTTTAAAAATGACATATTGATGCACGTTTATAGAAGCTTGATCATTCCTGAATTTGTCTTATTAGATATCAGTTTAGGGAACCTTTTAAAACATAAAACACAACACTGATCCCTTGGATACAGTGTTACAAGAGTTTTACAGCTTGTCAGAACACTTTTTGGGGAGGTTTAATGACTTTCTGTGATTGTATGAATACGGTGGGAAGCAAAAACAAGACAAACAGCTTAGGAGAACAAAGTAACTCAACAGCAGTGTGCCAGCTGTAATTCCCACCCACAAGCCTCAGGTCTGGCATCTGACACAGCTGCTCATGCTTGTATTAATGTAACACTGCTCCACCTGTAAACTGTCCTCATTCAATTCCGCAAATTGTGATCTTAGAAACATAGTGGTATCATATAATACCCAGTGCAACAAATGACAAAGCAAAAGATAAAGCACTGCAAATGACTTTTCAAAACACAGTGTAGAAGATATTCCTTACATAGATTCCTTGGCTGAACAACACATTTTTGTATGTTTCTTGTATTATTAAAATGTTTAGAAAAAGCTTCCAAAGAATATAAATGGTACATGTGCAGTTCACAGTTATGAACTGGTTTGAATTGAAAACCATCAAAGAATGTATTAAAGTTATGTATTAAAGTTAAATTACATTATAGTGCTTTGACTCAACGGGACTGATAATGACTTCACTGAGATGTTTATGCTTCATACAGTGCATGTAGCCTAGAGTTTAGCATTGGACAATGTTGCCGTATTCATGTGGCGCAAAATGCAAGGTTTAGCAGCTGCTTAGCATGTGCTTTGTACTTCTTTACCTTGCATCAGGATTATAATCAGCATAATTAAAGATAATCTTTATGAAGTTATATTAATACATTCTTATTAAATTATAATGTATATACAGGTCAATAAATGAAATTCATAGTTATTCATTGCTGTTTACTTTCTGAAAAGTGTGCAGCTCTGCAGTGTTTCATCAGTTCCAGAGAGCTGAACCTTTCTGTAAATGATGTCAAGGGAAAGAAAACCGTAGAAGTTGTCCATATGTCCACATAAATGCTCAGCGTTTGCAAATGTGGTAGCGTTTTATTGGAAGCTAAGTACAGATAATAATTCAAGTGGTCAAAAACAATTTAACAAATGAAAGACCTGTGAAAGATTGATTTTTAGCTTGGTAATTAAAGGTTGAGCTGACAGAAATAAACACTGCAGAGGCCGGAGGTTATGATTAGACATTTGAAGTCCTCGAAGTAAAAAGGCAAAAATGGCCTACGTTTAGGCTTTAAAAGATTACTTCATGCATATAGGCTCTACTGCTGTTCATAACCCACTTTTGAATTTTGAAGCAGCTTAAACACATAGGAACTTAAGACAATCTGACTGCTCCCTGTATTATAATTATTTTAATTATTTTATTGTAAAGGGCTCGTGAAAGAGATTCCACACGTGAAAAGGTAATATGTTAAACAGCACCTTTAGGATGATTTTCAGGGAACGTATTCCCTTGCTGGTAAACATGCAGAATGCAGGCAAACCATCCCCACTGCTCAAATGGAAATGACTAAATCACAGACCACCCAGCACTCTTTCACCATTTCTCTAAACGACCCGGCCTATTTCAGAACAGATGCAGTAGCTGCCAAACATGAAAGGACAAGAAGGCTTTGGGTCTCTAAGGAGCACCTTCAGTTTTACCACCTATGTTCTTGGCATTTTAAAAATCTTTTAACCTCCCCTTTCTCCCGCTCACTCTTTGTATGTGTCAATCATAAGATGACATGCCAGAGTTAAGTCCCTCAGTAACATTCTTGAGCCCTGGAGTCCAGCACGTGTCTTCCAGTCAAGCTCATTTGCCCAAAGCCTCAGTTTCAGTTAATCTGAAAAGTATGCTGATCTTCCTTGTGAGGGAGGAATGAGGGTGTGTGGTTTGGACAGGAGGAAATCTTACACATACCAAGGAGGACATGCAAAATTAACTGAAGTGTGTTTATAACAGCGGAAGGGCCTAAAATAAATCTTGAAAGACCTGACTATCATGCCTCTTGCCTGAGTCTCATCCCGCTTCAGCCACACAAGCCACTTAAGGTTAATACTTTTGACCTGAAACAAACCCTCTTGAAATAAAGCATTTCTATGACTGAAAGAAGCCATCTCTACTCTTTGTTATGGGGCAAAAGCCAACAGTGCTAGGGAAAGTACAAAGAAAAATCTAACCAATTTAAACAAGCTTCTATTCAGGGGTGCTCGGATGAACCCAAGAATTAAGAACCTGCAGTACAAGTGAATACTCAAATTTCTGTTTTGAGTTTTTGGTTTCTGGTAGAACATGTGTACAAACCCCAAGTAACAAGGACTTTGGTCAAAAGTATTTTGTGGTTTGAAGGAAAATAATACCAATCATAAAAAATGCTGAAGAAACAATAAAATGCCAAAATGTTTGAACTTTTCCCTGGTTTCTCATTCGAACAAAGTAAGCTTATCTTGCTCCTGATACTAAACTGACAATTCACAAACATCTACATATGTACCTATTCTGGTACGGCTCTTTAAATTATTTATTCTACAGTAAATCAAATGTTGATTGTTGTTATGGAATTCATCAGCCATTTGTTGAAATATCCCATTGTCTGCTATCACTTCACTTTATCTGATTATGTTAAATTATTTTTTTCAGCTGTATTTTATTCTTGAGGAATTTTTTTCTCATTACTGGAAATATTCTTGATCTAGCATTATTGTGCCAGGGTGAACAAGCTCTTCACAAAGGCTTAGGTTCCAATGTAAATATTTGTGGTACTTTATCAAGCTTCTGATTTTGAAATCAATCTGTTTTGGGCATGACACCATATTTTCCCAGCTTACGAGGAAAAATACCGACACCGGTATCTCCAATGAGTTAAGCAAACATGAACCGACAAAGAGTGAGGAAAATGAAAGGATCAATTTGCATGTGTTCAGTGGGCAGAGACGCTTTCAAAAGTTAGCCAAACTCTCACTGAGGCTTTTGCTGTCATAAAGGCCACGAGTTACCACTGCAACTTTAAGGGCCCTTTCAAGGAATTTAGGCAGACTTAGTGAAGCCCATATTAACTAGCCTCCAGGGGAACACAAAATAGTAAATGCATGCTGGCATTAGCTTGCTCTAATGATTTCTTGTCCTTTTGATTGTGGTCATAAACAGTTCCCTCCTGGTATTTGTTTGTCAGATCCAGACAAAATGTATACACAGACAGTAGTTTCCTGTGGGATTAGGAGGGCTTGTTTCAGGCAATCATCTTCTGTCTCAAGCTATTTTACTTCCCTGACCATGGCACTGGGATGGGTGGTAGAAGACATGATGTGTTCTCTGACATACAACTACAGACCAAAACAATGTGACACTATTGTGTAATATTGTGTTTCCACAGCATGCGAACATTTTGGATTTTGGAGGAGGCAATAGAGTTCAAAATAACTTTGCAGTGTTCTCTTACAAGGGTTTGACTCTTTCTTCTTTGGTTTAACTGAAAATGAAGAACACCAATAACTGTATGGCTGCAACACAGCTTTTGGCTCAAAGACCAGCTCTGTATTGTTTGAATGTGTCTTTCTGTGTTTGGAAACATTCCCTGTAAACTACAACAAAATAATTAGTAAGACTGAACTATACTTTGAGAATCATATTAGGGTAATAGATCAACACATATATAAAAAAACCAAAAATATTACTGTTGTATATGTTGTAACATAATAAAACCAAATAATATTGAGAATTAACAGGAAAAAAATCATTATATGTGCATATATATATACTTATACTGCCTTATTTGCCTATCGATCCATCACACAGACATTCTGGAGATGTGTCTAGTGACATTTGATGTTGGTATTGCTAAAAGTTTAGTAGATGATGCAAACACCACTAATAAAGAGACAATTTTAAGACTTATAACCACTGAAGAGAATGAACTTTTGAACACTTGCTAGCCAGTCATTTGGAAACCATTATAAGTGAAATTATTCTCAATTTTACAGACAAATTGCTCTGATTGTGTCAATCATAAATAAATGAAGTGGGGCAAAACGTGCTGCACTGACACCTGTAATGGGCAGCAATAATGGGGTTAAGTGCAACAGAGATCTTTACAAAACAACTCACACCTGTGGCCATTAAAGTTGGGGATTGTAATGACCACTGCACTGTGACACAAACCAGAGCTCCCTGACTCCCTGTAATTTGAAAGTTATTTTACAACCCATTATCATAAATTTCTGTTTACAAGGGCTCGTTATTATCAGTTTATGGTCCACAAAACTGGGCTGGATGGCGGTGGAGCTGATGTAAATAAGTGGCAGCTCTGATGTGTCTAGGGAAAGAAAACATGCCTCAAGACTTCTTGTTAGGTAACCTTTCGAAGATGACCATCCCTTGTAATGCAAAAATTACAGATGAGCTGGGGCTAATCAGAACCAGGAAGTCCCTGGTTATCCGGCTTGCGCCTAATGACATACCTATAGAATTCTCAATATTC
The DNA here is from genome assembly GCA_022829145.1 of Albula goreensis. NCBI lineage: Eukaryota > Metazoa > Chordata > Actinopteri > Albuliformes > Albulidae > Albula > Albula goreensis. The sequence goes on from CM040744.1 coordinate 13,721,084, forward strand.
TCATTGTCTTCCTTATACTATTTCCCTAAAACAGCTGGTGTATCAAGGACATTTTGGACTAAAAACTAAGTTTAATGTTTTTTTAAGACCTTGTCCAGAGCATGCCAGTCTCTTTTTTTATAATACTGCACATGTATGCAACAAGAAACCAAAAAATTAATTAAAAGAATATTCTTGTTTTTACTGCACACGTTGAATTTGCTCTCTGTGGCCCTGAAAATACAAGGCATTAACGTACATCATTATTCTCACCGAGGCACTTATACGTGACACCTGCCAAGAAGGCAGTTGCTGTGATTGGCCTCATCACCAGGAACTCCTCCAAGGTAAATATTGTTGTGCCAGTACTTTGCAGGGCTATACAGTATCACGCTTTCTCTTCAGCAAGAAGGTGATGTTTATGACAGTGCTTGGAAAAATTAATGCCACACTGTTTCCATGCTGAAAAAAAGAAAGGAGGGTGATACAGCATACCACACACAAGGGACCTGTCAGGGTGATAATTTTTACTGTGCTACATCACAGGCTGACCAGTGTTATCTGCGGCAGCTTTCCAGAAGAGATATGTCCAACACCGTGTTCCCAAAGTAGGATCAAAGTGGATGACATAAGCCAGTGTACCCTTTAAAGCAGTAAGATAAATGTACAGAGTAGGACTTTATCAAAGGCTTGACTGTTTTAAGATCCTGATTAAAGCTTCAGAGCTCCCTTTTCCTCCCGGTGGAAATAGGTGTTCAAACATGATTCTGTTTTAGTTGGCCTGCTGCTCCACTGAGAAGATCCCTTTTGGCTCTTTGTGAAATCCAGGAGCTGCTGCTACTGAGCACCAATGCATGTAGACCACAATGTTTTAACTGCACAGCATTTCAGCTTCAGACAGGTTAGGCCATTTTGCAGGGCTAAATTTCATTCATGCATGTCCAAAGAGAAATGCATTATTTTTTTGTAAGACTCTACAACATAATATCCAGACACAATATGAAAAATGTACATCTCAACAGAAAATATGAAAAAATCTTTTAAAACATGATACTCCATGAAAGTTAAGCTCCTTATTTTTCTAATTTACAAAACCTTTGTTCTGAAGTACCCTCCTCTTGATACAAATCTTTGGTTTAAAAGCAGGAGAAGAATGAACAGGTGGGTTAGGGGGTGAAGATTAATGAAAGGAAATCCATATTACTACCAGGACTGCTCTCTGATATCTGCTTTGCCAGATGGTTACAGGAAGAACAAAGCAGATGAACAAAGTTAGCATACAGTGATGACATAATATCTGAATTTTGGACATGTAACGAAGGATAATAAAAACGCTAGCAGCATACCACACAGAAACTCCTGCAAGCCATTGTTAGCTCATTGGAAAAAAAAAACTGGTATCCATTTTTCTTAGATAGATTATAGGATAAACAAGCAAACAAATGAATAAAAAAAAACACAATCTGCTTACAAATTGCATAGCTGAAACCAGTGTTAGTGTCCAAAACTGTAACTAGACGCTCAAAGACTCGCTCCTGGTGTGATGAATAGTGGCATCACATCTGGTCTCTTAATAGCACTGACTTGAAATCAGACCGGTTCCATTATTTAAGTTGTGATCAGAGGTTTTGACTTCATTGTTTCTAGCAAGCCTTTGATGTGTTTTGAACTTGGTGCATTCCTATTGATGGCTGTAATCACTAGGGGGGATATCCAGGTAATTTGTCATGCCTGGCCTGTGGTTTGAAAAGTTAGGCATGTCCCCTGGATCACCCAGTGGGGGCCCTGTACTGTATTCAATGTACAAAGTATCTCTTTCATTAACGAGGAACCATCTCAGTGCTTTGTTCACCCTGAAGCATTTGTCTGTAAGAAGGGCCAAGCCACAAACAATCAGTTTGGTAAAGAGAACAGATATTCCATGTATGTATGAAAATATTGTACATTGTAATGTTAAAGAAAACTATCACTTTGTGTACTTCAAAAAGTAATCGCATTTACCCCACAAACAGAATGATTCATAAAACTGAGAGTCAATGACAACTCAATAGCCTTACTGTAAACCTACAGAGTAGTCTATGCTAGGTTGCACTTAGACCATGCTTACTGCTTACCAGGTGTCTACAGGCAGTCATTTGTGCCTCTCCCATGATCGATGCAAGATAACCTTTAGTACACTGTATGGCCTGCATTATGGAAAATTGTTACTGGCTTGAATGCGAGTGGAGCAGAGGACGGTGCCATGTTAAGCTGCAGTGCACCCTTTGTGAGCGGTGTCCTGTCCTTTAATGCCCCTTTGCCAAGAGGAGAAACAGAAACTTAACTATTTATGTAGAACAGACACCAACACAACCAAGAAGTGATCTGATAATAAGGCCTGGTGTATATGCTTTTGTATCTTTTATATAAGCTGCAAAAAGAAAAACATTACATCTTCTTGGCACTGAGAAGATCTGAACAGGATTTAGGTAGCATGTCTAGTCATTCAGACTTACTGTTTGTTTTGAATGACAGCCAATATCACACACCTAAACCTAGTGTGGTGCTGTTTAATAAATTGAGAAGTGCATAAATCACATGCTGGCCAGTGTTGACTACCAAAAACTAATGTTATATATGCTAGTAACAACAATAATACATATGTAAAGGATTAACCTAAAATGGCTGCTGCATATCTTCCTGAAAAAGGTTTTGAGCAGTTCACATGCCCTCCAATCATGTACTTGCACAAAAAAATGAATAAAGAATTGTGTACTAAATTTCACATTGCCATATGTGCAACTATATGAAACAAGGTGACAGTCATAGAATGAAACTAATAGAATGCATTTTGTTTTTGGCATGGAATTGGGTGTGTGTGCTATTTATCTATCACTCTGCCTTGATAAAGACTATTCAAGAATTTTATCAGCTGTGATTTTGAAACCTCCTAAACTACAAACATAAAAAAACTATTTTTAGATTTCTTTACAAAAACAAGCTCCAACCATCAAATCAAACAAAAAAAAAAATTAACAAACAACTGGTGATAGAAAAGAACAATCTTTACCTCTGACCTTATAAATAATGTATTGTATTTATATTCATATTCAGGATTGTTCTTAATCTTAAATTCCAGCAGACTCTCAGATACTCATTCATAATAGTACTTACTGAAATATGTGGTCAAAACCCGGAACACAATAAAAGTCTGACAACAACAAAAAGCCATTTTGAATTACAGCCAAATGTCTCTTCTTTGTTGAGTCAGAGGAGAAGATTAAATGTCCATTCTCCAATTCTTCAGATCATGAGCCTTTCATTAATCTCAGATGACATCCTAAAATATCAATTAACTATCACTTCATTTTTGGCAAAGGAGTAGGTCTATTTCAAACACCATCCATATCTGGCAACCCCCCATACACCTGTTATTGTGCATTACAATGAGATGAAAATATGTGAGGAATCTGGCGTGCCTAGCTTTCAGAAACTAGATGTTACAGTGCGAGCTCCATTTATTGGCGTGTAGAGGGAACTATGTCCATAATGTGGAAAAAAATTGTATCCCTATACAGCATATGAATCCACTGGTGGCCAACAGCTGGTCTTTCAAGATAGGAATCAAAAACATGCATTCCCTGACTTCCGCTCAGATGGCAGAGGGTGCTGAGCCTCTGCTATTTGGTTAAAGACAGAGAGGCAGAGTACTGAAGATTGCCCCTGTAAGACATGTGCACTGACCTAAGTGGGTGAAACGCCGTCCATTATTTATTCAGGTGGAATAATACTAAACCAAGCAGGCCAGTGTGTGGTGATAAAACAAAGAAGATTCCAAAGAATGTGCTCCATGTGTTCCTAAGAGTACATGAGCGTTAGCCGATTTCCTAGATCGAGTAGCAGTTTTTGACCATAGCGAGCAAGTCGTGCGAGCCGCTAAGCCTGCTCCGTGACCACCGCAAAGCAAGGGCGTTCACACGAAGGACAGCAGGGCCTGGGCCTCAGCAAAGGGGCATTTCCAAGGCTGTTCTGCTTATGAAATGATATGGAAAAGGTAAACAAATACATTTTCTCCATTAATGTCAACATTTCTAATTTATTTGGTTGGGATGGGATGCTAGGTGTGGGGTTATGAAAAAGTTTATTTGTACTATGGCATCAAACATCATAGAAAACATTCCTCTGATGCTGAAAGATAAGGCAAAAATTTGTGTTTGAGAGGGAGAGAGACAGAGAGAGGGAGAGAAAAATTGGGAATAGATACAATAAGAATACAAAAAGTATTGAAATTATACAGAATAGAAAGTGAAATAAGAATGTAAACAGGACAGAAGAATTGACTTGTTAATTGAAGTTCTGTTTCTTTTCTGTGCAAATCCACCTGCATTACATCTGCAACATTTCTATAAAATGGAAGCTCTCCTAAGTTTCCTTGTTTATGTATTTATTTTTTTTATTGACAAAATATGCCTTCTACACCAGTCATCAAGCAAACAGTACAGTTTGTTCACATTTCATTTCTCTTCCTGCAGCACAGATAGAGAACTGTGTTCTTGACCCAAATATTTCCCTTGCTTCAACACAGAAAATCAAATATGTCCACTGTCATAAAAAAGTGCACAGTCCATAATTCATGCCGACTTCTTACAGTTTTAAGCAGGTAAGCTTTTGAAATAAAATATACATATGTAACCATATGTTTCCCACACAAATTATGGTCAGAGCTAATTTCAGCAGCATATTTAAATAGATAGAAAGAGAATGCACTGCCCTGGACATGCAAAGTACAAACTTGATTTTTGAAAAACCATTTACCCTCTACTGTGTGTATGTGCCATGTGTTATACGGGCAAATGATGTCCATAAATGGGGAGGTACAGAGAAAATGACATCATGATGTGGGTGCAGGGATGACATGAGATTCCATTGCTTGTGCAGATAAGCAGGTGTTCTGGGAAGCTCTCAAGAGGCTGTGGATGAAAGACGGGCAGAAAAAATCTGTAAATAATGTCTGATAACACAGTGCCTAGCCCGAGACCAACTGCCCCAACACCAACAAGTTGCTAATGGTTTTAAGAGGCTGCTAAACCCAGCTACAAGCTGACAATGTAGCTGCATTTATTTCATCAGACTAGTACTTCTCCACAGTTTGTTGTTAGCACACTACTAAAAACACACTAAAAGTGGCAATTGTGATAAATTTTCACTTTTGCTCTTCAAAAACAACATTAAAAAGCACTGAGTAAAATCCTTCATTCTTCCCATTTTACATGTTTGGCTAGTGAAGTTGGTGTTGCTTTCTTCACATACCAAATGCATTTATAACGCCATAAGTGAGAATTAGAAGAATGGGTACAAAGACAACATAAGCCGTCTGATAAAAATGGAATATGGAGTAATTGGCCATAGTGATACCCAAGGTGGGAGAATTTTAGATATTAGGGTACTTCCTCATCATGCAAAAACTAATAGTGTGAATCATAGGGTTCCTCAAGTTGGCATGCTCCAGTTAGACAGGTAGTGCACTGGCTATGCATCTCAGATGGCGGACTGCAGAGTAATAAAGCTAACTTTGTTTCAGGGGACACTTTTCAATCTGTGATCTCCGAAACTTAATATGTATGAAGAATGCTGCTATAATATATCAGATCTGGATTTTCCAGGATAGAAAATCAAACACTCCCTACTCCCAATGATTCCCTTTAGTGTTTCATTAATCAAAGATATGGTACCACTTTTTGCATTTCAGACTGAAGTCTGGAATGGTGCTGATCACATGCCCAGTGGCTTAATCGCTATTTTGACCACACACAATGCAGTGTTGATGGACCCAAAAAACTATTACTGAGCAGACTCATGTTGTCAGAACTTCCTACACTGACCAAATGATCAGTTGAGAATGGCTTCAATAGGGTATTGTTCCCACTGCCAATTCTGTTCTGTAAGTTGTCATTTGTTGAATGTAGAATGAATCCAAATTATACACATATTAATAAAATAATCATTTTAAATGATGGTTCTCAAGACCAGCAGAGCAAAGTGTTTTAAAGCCTTCACCTCTGGCCTTGATAATGCCTTGGGTCAGTTAAGACTAGTCTTACCCTATCTTAAAGTAATTAAGTTCTTGGAAATATTACAAATCTTTAAGTGCACACTGTCAGGGTGGATTACGTAACATTGCAGGGATGAGAGCCCTAAAATGATTGCTGCTACTTCTGGTCTGTGCAGATTATCCCTGACACTGAAGACAAACATTTTCTGTGACAAACCTCATTGGTATGTGAGTATAGGTACGCATTCACTATAAAATCACTACAGACCTAAGCAATCAGACCCCACCATTGTCTTGATGAGTGCTATGCATTTCAAAACAGACACCCAGACTGCCATCCCCTAATGGAATTATTCCTTTCATAAAAGTACAAAGCTTAATAAAACACCCATCACCCAGACAGAATATCCAGATGATGTATGTGTAGCTGGTGTCAGTTCTCAACCATAATGTGTTCTGAATTTGTTCTAAGAGTGCCCAAACTCTCAAGTACAACCCCAGAGATGGCCACAGAGACCAGATTAAGTGTATCCCTTTTCATCTGTTCTGAAAATCGTCCAGCACATACTTGAAATGGTGTCTCCAAGTTCTTGCAGCTGTTCATTAGAGGGGTGGAGCAGAGGAAATCATTAAAGAGGGGCACTTCCAGGCAATCCATGTCAATGGCGAAATAACGGAGCATGCAATGCCACTGGCATGCTGGGATGGGGCAGGAGAACTTCTTCTGATTTCATTTCTGTAACGAGTCTTTCAATCGAGCTCAGCTGACATCCTTCCCATGAATCCTCTAGGGTTCCCATGTTTGCAATTCCAGTAGCTTGAATCTCTGCAACTGCAATTTCACTTTATGAAGGATATAAGACATTTGTAATGCGCTTTTCAGGACAGCTGTTTAAGACGAAGTGTCTGGTAATTATTTCAAATATTTAGCTACTGCTTGTCCAAAAAAAGACTTGCATTCTCTTGGTCTTAAAAGAATTTATAATGGCTCTGAGGGAGTTACAGAATATTAGTTGGCCTTGTTTGAGCTTTGTATTTCTTTTTTTTAATTTGCCAGTGACACATGTAAGACATTCTGAAAGAGGGCACAGCTGCAACATCCATTTATTGAGCCAGCAGAGTACTTTAGCTAGCTTTTTCATCTTCTTTTTATAGACTCAGAAATTATCCATGAAATTCCTTTCCTGTAATCATCCAGGATTAGTGTTTCACAAATGAATATTATGGGTTTTTCCTAGCTGTTCCATAAACATCACAGGAGACAATCTGTTGACCACCCTGCCTACCCCATATTCCTGGTCAGTTTCAAACTGACCAAATATAATATCAATTACCTGATCAAAAAGTCCAACAAAATATGCAAGCAGTGCCTTCAACACGTCTGGTCAAATTTAATTGAATTTAAATGGGTTGCACATTGTGCAGGAACTTTCAGCACTTTTTATGCAACCATGACATCACTCTGATCTTCAAAAAGTCATCTTTGTCAATTTGACAGATGGGTCCAAACTGGAGGGGCCATATCTGTGCCTCTTTGTGGCTCTGTTTACTATTCTTGTCAATGTCACATGATAGCTCTGCTGGACTCTTTCTTGTGTAAGGCCATGCACCATGGCCTGGTGCTTTGAAATCAACTTCCCATTGTTATTTTACTGCCCATGACAAGGACAAAGGACTGGGCAGCAGGGAGCCGCACACTGACTGTAATGCTATAGGGCTGGGAATTCTTCTTCAATTTTAATGTTAAACTTGATCTTTGAGATGCATGACTGACCACCTTATTACCTATACATGAAAAAGACTTATCAATACAGAACTGACTGAATCTGTAGACCAAAGACAACACTGCCTTTGTATGGGTGGGTTTTACCAGCTGAGGTAAAAACTGCAAAAAGTGATCATCTTAAGCCCAGGTATAGCTGTCCAGTGATAGTTTCTACCTTGAAAACAGCAGAATGGAAAACACTGGGGTTAAAAGACCCAAGGCATTAAGGATTGTTTTATTCCATTAATCTACTCAAACTCAAACTTGTCAATTCTTTCTCTTTTACTCTGAAATGTTTGACAATCAATTAAATGAAACACTTAGCTGTACTTCCTCAGAACAATAAACCTTTCTCCCAAGAGGGGGAATGTTTTCCTGCTCAAAATTTGCACAGCATGTAGAGCTCCTTGGAGTTGTTTCCTTAGTACCCGCAAAACAAACGGACTGCAAAAGCAATACTAAAGCTTTTTGTTGCTTGGCAGAGGGCCAAAACCAAACCTTTACCTACCCGTTTATGGTACAATTATAGTCTGTCAGGTATTCCGTTTTTACAATTTGTTTTCTCAACCACACCAATGAACTCACACCCTCAATATATAATTTCGTTAAATAAAAGAAAATGGTCCCATTTTTGCTATCATTCTTCATCGTGCTCACAATGAATATTTACTTTCAGGGAACATTCTTTATTCATAGGTTATTAAATTGTCATTAGTTCTTGGTCAGCTTGGGTTAACTTATTGTTGAATGACACTCTGACTATATAAAACCTTTTTTCTTGCACGCTCCCTATCACTCCTGAGTTATATAAGCTCTGCTTCAAATAAAACCTCAAATCACATGTAAATATAATTTTGCAAAAATGATTGCAAATCAAAATATAGGTATTTTGGCAAAAAAACAATTTTCAGAATTCAAACATTTTGATATGTGGCTCATTGGAATTAATGTAGCCACTGAACTTAGAAAAGGGTCTCTTTGAGGTAAACTCTCCTTGAGGGTCTCTTGAGAAAGCCTGAAGTTCCATCATACTTTTAATGCATTCATCTTATCAAAGCTGAATATTTGCCCCCTGTAGAATTTAACCTGTGTGTTGAGTTTAATAAGCTGAATAGGTTAGTAAGTTATTGTGCAGCTCAGACAATGAGTGAGAACATTCTTACAATATGAGCTAAATTGAACCTACTCTCATTTATATAATTAAATTATCAGGAAAGACAGTGGTTAATCATCAAGATATTGAGTGATTTTATGTTAGTGGCTAAAATACATGTATTCACTCATACCTGACTATGTCCTTTTCTGGTTAGCTAGCTAGCTGGAAAAACACATAGTTTTGGTGTTGCTGCCTGCTGTCCATAGACACTTATACTTGCCTTTTAGCTTTTAAGTAGACAGTATTCAAAGTTGTAAAAATATTTTCTTTTCAGACGTTGTCCAACCACAAACCAGGGTTTGTGATTATTGTAGCAATATCGATAACTTTTTTCCTCCTTTTGAACATCTATATGTTATCATATCTAAAGAAGACATCACTTAGGTGGAGGTGCAGTCCAGCTATGTAAGTATTTCCCTAATAACCTTCTCAAGGAGAGTTTTCAGACAAGAATTTGATGCTCCTTTTTATGAATGTGGTTAAAAAAATATTCAACAGACCTGTGTTTTTATCCTTTTACTGTTATACACATTGGTATTTTTTACCGAAGAAAAAAACATTGAACACTGAAATTAAAAGTGACTTTGACCTGCTGGAGAATCATGACCTGCATAATAATTAAAAGGAGGATCACAACTGCTGACATCACAATACCCTCCCCCCCCCACCCCAATAACAACAAAAGAGCACCTTCAATTTCAGAAGTGCACCTTCAACAATAGACACCCTCAGGCATTCTACGCAGGTGTGACCTGGATTTGATAAAATTTAACTTCTTACCCAGTGTAAATAACGCCAAAGCTGCCCAGGTGCACCTTTTGTTTGTATGTGACTTTTGGCAGCGGCACAGCTTTCGCAACGCGACCGCAGAAGAAAGGGGCAGTACGTGCTGAGCGCCTTTAGAATGTCAGCTGATGAATATAATAACGCGGCCAGGGGCAGCCTGGGTTGGAGAGGACTGCATGACAACTCAAACAGCCTACAGGCTTGGATGGCCATTAAAAAAAACACCCCAAAAAGCCAGTTGACTGGAGTTAACTGGATATTATTTTGCACCCAATTTAAAAGGCATGTGGCCTCTGCCCCTTCTAGGGTCCCAACATGAGAGAGTCTTCCCCCGGTTTTGCCCAGAGGGGAAGCAAACAGGAAGACTATTAACGGCAGAGAGGCACAGAAGGAAAAGCAAGTGTTCATTATAATCCAACCCTTTCATTAATCTTGGTAATTCATTCTGTGAATGGAAAGAAAGTTGGGGTATGTTGAAAATGTATAGCATAACAAACAGGTGCAGAATCTTGCTTGCATTCTAATAAGAAAGAAACATAAATGAAGGGCTTACACTTATGCATGAAGGATCCAGATAACAATGTATCAACAGCAATGTTTTCCTTTGAATTTTTCTTTACTTAATCATACACTGAATTTTACATAAAATTATATTACAAAGTGATATGCGATAGTGGTTTTAACTTAATTGTTTCCAGAAAATCAAAATGGATAGAATATAAAACTCTCCGCCCATCTTGAAAACTACAACTATACATATAACTATCACATGCTTTTCCAGCACACATTAGGTTAACCCGTTCTTCAATTAATTCCTCCGAGGGGGTTACAGAATAATTTCAAATTTGATTTGTTTTCGCTTTTTATCAGCTCATAATTCTGTTTGTGTCCATGCATAAGTCTATAAAATGAGACTTCTGGATAGTAAAACATAATGGACATGGGGAGCATGGTGAAATGCATGCATCTACAGGGTGTTATGACTGGTCAAGTGGCATCACCATGACTGGTCAATTGGCAGCATGAGCAGGAAAGGATGGTTCCAGTTGTAGATTTTCCCACACCATACAAAGAGAGCACCAGTCATTACCTTTTGTTTGACGTTTTAACTTGTGTCTTAAGGAAAATGGCATTTGAGTCATTTTCAACAAAAGCTTGCCATTTCTCTTGAAGTACGTTTTTCAGCAGAAACCACATGGTTGTCTGAACTCTAAGAATACTCCCCTGAAAGGACAGCATATTTTGTATAGCAATAAGTCAACTGAAAGGGAGAGAAAAATAACACTAGTATAATTCCCAAATTCTACTGTGTGCAGTACTCTACTCTAATGTGTATTAGGTTCACTTACAATGCACTTCTTTACAAATTACAAGGGCAATAGTATGGCCTGAACGCTCTCATGCACAGGTTTCAGACTACCTAAATGTTGAAAGCAGTCAAGACCACCTATACAAGAAGCAACAGTCAGGGTTACATACTTTTGTGAAACAGAACTGAAAAAGGATTGTTCCAAAACATGGAAATCCGGTATTTTCTGGGATCAAGGTGATATAGAATCATTTCTTTTTTCTCACATATTACATACATCCTTCCTATTGAGTCACACAAATGAATAGACAACATGAATGGGGGAAAGTCTGACTCTGGCCAGGATTAAATTGAGAGAAATGCACTTTCATTAACATGATAGGACACAGTCATCAGAGTGATCAAATAATCCCCTGTTCACAATACAACCCTTGGGTGGGCAATGACCACATGAAACGTTATCATTCGTCAGCTGGTCAAGCTCTGTGAAACACATGGTTCAGTTTGCGCTTTTATGTTTTCTGGCTCAAAATTAACAAGATCTCCTTCCAGCTGAAATAATGGATGAAATATTGTACGAAGTCAAACTGAAGATTGATGACTACACTTAAATCCAGAATAGTCTGAATTAAAAAAAAAAAAATCATCATTTGCATTTAATTCAGATGGTATTTGGGAGAGCATGCTTTCATCTAAGTAGATATAACTCATTACAAATGATGATGATTAACTACTTGGGGCCATCGATTGTGAACAGATTGCAGAAGGAAATTACAAGAGAAAGTACAGAAATTCAACTTGCAAAACATCAAGAGCACAATCAAATATGTAAACTATGTAAATCTTTTTTTTGCCAGGATGAATAATTTACACTTAAGAAAACCATTGCCATGAAAAGAAGAATGAGAATGATAGGTGTCTTCGTTTAGGTCAACCCCAGTAAATAATTGAGGGAACCAAGGGCCTGGAACAAGTCAATGTTCTGGCCAGCAGGTTCTGAGATGGAGAGAAAGTTCTTCATATTGCTCTCCAGAGCCATTTTTCAACAGCCCATCATGAGAGCTCAAAGAGAGCCCTGTACAGTATACCTTACACCAGTGGGTGGTCTTATTACTGAACCTTATCAAAGATTAACTTTTGTAACATGACTCTTTCAAGAAGAACCCTTTATTGGAATGGAGGCACAAGCCTACAGGTTTCAGTCTCAAAGTAGGTTAAATAAGGGAGGAAAAAATGTCCAAGCCATGGTTTATTGAAACACAGAACTATGACTGAAATGCAGCGGCCACAAATGTTTAGTGAAAGTAACTCCTCAAAGATGGATGTTGATGTGGAAGGAATGAGTCTTACATGTCTCATTCTGGAAAATGGGTAAAATACGTTTTTCTTTAAGTCAGCCTGGCGTTTGTCATGGCAAAGAAATGGAGACGTGTACCATGCTGCCAAACTGTTGTGCACACACATGCGTACACCGGTTGAAAGGCAGTTTTGGATTCCAAACACAATTTCACTTTCATAAATGGACTTCCTACAACAGCTTATACATTTACAAAACAGGGTGCATGCATGAATGATTCTCACATGATCTTAAATAACACGCAAATAGGACTACAGAAACTATACTACTAAGGTTTGAGGAGAAGTATTGTGAAGATACAATGCAAAAAAAAAAACACTTTCATTTACAGTATGACATATCTATTTTATGACATACAATCAGTTGTTCATAACAAAATCTTAATTTCTTCCTGACAAGCCAATATGACGTCATTGAGAACTGAATACATTTTGGTATTTGTGCACACAGCAGGAAAACTGTATCTGGGTTTCCTTAAATCTGCAGCTGGACTCCAGATTTCCCTAATCCTAGCTGGACTGTACTGTACCGTACTGCATCTAGTCAGTCACATTTCCTGCTTCAAGAAAGGATGTGGAGGTTACTGACAAACTGCAAAACAACTGTCTAATATGGGGATGGTTCTAGGTGTATCTAGGTGTGCAGTTTTAAAAGAATAATTTTCAGGCCATGTTTGGAAGCAATAAAATGAGCTGATGTACTAAGTTATGTACCAGTTCTGTTTTTGTTAAAATTTTGGAATGCACAACGAGCTTTGGATGCTGAAGATATATAGATTGAAAAAGATCATTGCAAAGCTTTGATAGTACACATTCATAATCATATGGTAAGAGACAGTAAAGATGGAACACAGGATAAGACATTTGCATAGGGGCATAGTGTGGAGGGGAGTGAGTGGGTTTTGTTCAGGGCAAGGAAATCCCACCAGCAGGGTGTCTGGCAATATAGAGGATAACGCCCATGTATATGCATTACCTTAGAAGGTTCTTGGTCTGATATGAAGCTAATAGCTTCTCTTTCATATCCTTGAATATGAAGAGCAAACACAGCATTTTGGCTAACAAAAATGTATGCAAAACTTTTTGCAGTACAAATGATTGGTTCCATAGGGAACCTAAGGGGCTGAGCGCAGGGAATAAAAAGCTTTCAATAGTGAAACATGAAATAAACACCTTCTCAGTCAACAAATGGTCTCATTCACAGGAAATAACAAATGACTCGTTTACTGAGACATTGGTGAACTGCAGCTATAAAACTTAGCATTTTGGAACATTTTGGACAGCTGATTTAACAGGACTTGCTAAGTGGTACTGCTAAAAGTGGCAATTATTTTCTTTTTTCAATGCTCTACCAGAGCTGTAAAATAATTTGATAGATCCTAAAGGCCGTATTTCAAAGGTGCAAATTGATGGTGCAATGGTCTGAGACATTTTGTTAGAACAATATTGGTATTTTGGAGCACCTGAGGTTGGATAAAACTGTTTAGATAATTAGCTGGACATTGTATGCTTGTGTGCATGAAAACAAATTTAGCTTAATGTTGATTGTCTGGTTTGTCTAATTACTTACAGATTGATATTGCGAGCTAGCTGGCTTGATGAAATACCAGTTGTCCCTGGTTTGATGGCAAGTCATTAATTTAAACTAAAGTTAGACCGATGTTTTCATCATTTCCAAAATTGTAAAGATTTCAGTTTTGCTAATGATCTCTATTCCCTGCCTTCCTATCTGTACTGTATCTGGATGACAAACATGCAGGCAGGCTAGCTATACAGCTGTGATATGGCATCATGTTGGCAAGCTGAAAAGTAGTTTACCAACAACTGACCGACAAGTTATCTTTGAAATAATGGGTTTCTTCGCTTATTCTGTGCAGACTACGAAAATCCCTATGAGTCAACAATTTCTAAATACATATTTGCAAACTAGCCACCTGAAAACATATCGCTCAGTGATTTATTTGGTGTAAATCAGCAACTTATATCTCTTAAGATACTAGTATATATGAAAATGCAGATGCAGATCTTAGAGAACTTCCTATGAAACACATGGCAAACAAAAACATACAATCATTTGAAAGAATTTTTTTTCCACTTAAAAAAAGATATTTCTCCTAAAATACATTAGTCCGGTCTTCTTAAGGGTGTGCCACAATAAGAGTGTAATGAACTGTATTACATCGAGTTGATAATAGAAAACTGGAAAGTGAAAATCAGGGATGCACCATGACAGAAATACAACACAATAATACAACAATCCATAGAGAATAATGTCACCTCTTCCAATACAATAATACAGCAATCCATAGAGAGTAATGATACCTCTTCCAAAAACCTTTAAACGGTTACAGAAGTATTACCAGACCACTTCAATCTTGCTCCATATACACTATAAATATTAAAATGCTTAAATTCAGACAGTTTTTTTTCAATCTGCACTGGATGTATGGGTCTTCTTTCATTGGGCATTTGACAGCTGTGTGCATGACCTTAAAATACAGTCATAAGTCTTTAATACTTTCCAAGCTGCATTAAATTCTACCATGTAAAATGTTGCAAATATGGCATGGATCAAAGAAAAAAAATGGAGCTGGTTAAAATTTGAACTCACTATGCTCAGTAGACCATTTTAGCATTTGCAATTTCGAAATAACATTACTACACCAGGTAAATGTTTATATTTTTTTCATAGGTCACTGGATATTTATTATAAATTTTATTTTTTTATACTGCTGAAAGAAAAGGTTCCAAGATCTCAGAAAAACAAATAGCAATACGAATGATCAAATTAATACAGTATGAAATGAAGTTACAGAAGTATACTCACTAAATCACATGATTTATTCTTGCTACAACAATTCTACTGATAGCTGGCCACATCCTGATCCTCAAAATACAGTAACTTTTATTTTCACTGATCAACTGTCTACCAATTTCTTGTCCCACAAAGATCAGGTAACCATAAAGCATGGATTTCTATCAGTAACTACTAGTTACTTCAAACAATTGATTTTATTTAGGTGTATGTATTGCATTGTTGAATGCCTTCATTTGTTTTGTAGGTGTGCACATTGTCTTCAGCTGTGTCTCCTTCTTGAAGTTGACAGTTCCTGTTGGTAGGGTCTATATATGCATGTAGTTGATTGTGAATGCAATATCACTAAACTTTCTCATTTGTGTGAAAGCAGTAGTGTACTGCCTTTAAGTACATTATATACAGTCACCAGAAAGTATGACTTATTAATGTAACCACATATCATCAGTTTTTTTTTATTTGAAAACATTCAAACACAAACATATAATATCAGCTTGAATATTAAATTTTCCACTTTCAGTCGAAAAAATAAAAAATAATAATAATCCATAATAAGAATGTATAGGCTTTTACAAGACTACATACAGTATATTTTTCAGATGCCCACACATGAGTAAATGTTGGCTGGAATACATTTAAGTAACATAAACATACCATAGAGGTCAAGCCTCGTCAAACTGTATTAAGATTACCTGTTACTCAAACAGTTTCCAAGAGAAGAGGTATTAAGTGCTCAAATGTGGGTTCGATTTGAAGGAGGGAGGGGGGTAGAGGAAAATAAACTTTTTCCAGCGCACTTTTTCATCAGAGGAAGCACTTTGGTGGAAAAAATAGAAGGGGGGATCATGTCAGCATAATATTGTTGGTGATACACAACACTATATTTTGTTCCATCAGTTTTTTTTGTGTCTCTTTTTTAAACACAGGAAGAGGTATATTAGACACTGCTTGATTCACAGCTTTTTTTCAGAGTCAGCTACAGTGGTTTCTTTGAATGCCTGTGAAAGGAACAAGCTGTGACCGACTCTTTATGCTGCCGTTGGTAAAGCAGGTTTAAAAAGCTGGAGTGGGCTACTGCTTGGGACTGTTTTCACAGTCAACATGCAGTGAGGGGAAACCTGCGTCTGTAGGCCCCGCTACGCTCCTTCACTGCACCTCATGTGATCCTATAATTACAAATCCCATAGGGGCAGGTAAGAGAAGGTCATTCCTAACTTAAAAAAAAAAAAAAAACTTTCCATTGCTGCAATTCGGGGGCGATCCCGTTTGTCTTCATCATAAAACATACCACGGTGGGCCTGATAACAACACCAAGCACATTCACATAGCTGGTTCAGAAAATTTCGCATTAATCTGTGTAAAGGACCCTTATCTGACCCATGACAGACCACATGGCTCATGTTCACGTAACTCATAATGACATAGTAGAAAGTCTTCCTGGCCTGGTTACATCCCTTCTTAAGGCTTTTCCTATTCCTGGTTCAAAAGGGAGTACAAGACTCCCCTGGACAGGACACCCATCCATCACAGGTTCCCCTGGTCTCCCTTTAACCCATTTAAAACAGCTGGATCAGCCTGGAGTCTTTGCTCATACAATACTTTCATGGAACTTCCTGCAACACAAGCCCAAATTGTGTAGGTTGTAAAACAGTGTATCACTATTTTCGTTTAGAGGTCTTTATATAGGCCAGCTGAACTAATGGTTTTTGAGCTATGAAAACTTGAATGAGGTGAATAATACGAGTCTTTGGAATTCCAGCTGGTAATGTTATGAAAAAGTTTGAGTTAAAGAGTTTTATGCATATACCTGTTTTATGCATACTATGGTTAGAGAATGTATGCAGCAAGTATTAAAATCTGAAAATGGCTGAGATAACAGGTTTAAATAAACTGTTGAGCAACTAGTTGTGCAGACCAGTAAATCTTTTATATATATATTAATTAAATATACAGGATTTCATAGATCAGTTTGCAGGTGAATTCCATAGTTTGCACCTTAATTGTAAATGACGGGACATCTTCATATCACTAGCTTGTAACTAGCTTGTATCACTAGCTGGATCGGCTCTGAATGCATCTTTGCTATATGTGGGTATTTGCACATGCTTGGAAAAATGTTTTTGGATTTCACATGAAAGCCAGGGGTTATGTTATGTTATGCATGTTATTCATTTTTGTTTTTTTAAGGGAGGGAGGGAGGGAATGATTGGTGGTAATTAGGAGGACTGGAAGGTGGAGGCTGACATAAATAGTGTTGGGGCAAGCTTGATAGGTGGGGGTGGGGCACATGACTGGTGGGCTGTCTTTCCTCCAGAACTTGACACAGTGTGGAACTTATTCAGGCCCTAATGGAATTGCCGAAATATTTTTGGGGAATCCCATTACGTAGCTGGTGGAGTGCTGTAATAATGTACTCACAGCCATTTTCCCACTGCGGTGGGGCTCCTCACGCTCTGCCAGGGCTTTCAGGAAGTTATCTTTGAGTTCCTTTCCTGCACTCGCCAGTGTCCTGGAAAAGACAACATTCAAATGGTTTGAAACGTTTCTTTTTAAACAGCCTTTAAATCTTTCAAGGGTCTTTATTGAAGCTTTTACGGCCTCACACAGCAGCACACTGTTCTCCAGGTTTTGTTGATGCATGGTAATTAACGCTCGGATCCAAATTAATTCCTTGTGTTAGTCGACACTGAAAGCTTGCATGAAAATGCTACGTTCTTTTCCCATGGTCATCAGCATTAAATGGGAAAAAAATTAATATGCTGTAAAGTCAGCATTTTCTGCTGTTCAGCTGAATCCCTTTAAATAAAACAGGCAATCAATGAAAGGAAGAACAAATGAGGTTCTCACTTTTTAAACTCTAGACACTAGGCCATTCAAAACGGATTTAAGACAGAGTTAAATTTCACAACTTGTACAACATATGCACTTCATTAAAGCTGATATAAAAGAAAAATGAAAGAAATCACATTATTTAGTTGCATTGGGTCAAACCAATTCACTTTTTGTGGTATGGTAAATGTACACGAACAGTAAATTTCAGAAAGGAATTAAAGTCCACTGAATCATAGCCTTCACAGTACATCAGATTTTAACGAAGACATCAATAAAGTGCCTTCTTTAAATTATTTTACTCTTACCTTGTTATTCTACCTCTCAAAAGGCTATAATCAAAATCTGCTAAATGTAGTGTGTTTCCTTCATTTGTTAATTGAACACACTGGTAATCTGGGAAACTGCTGCTTCAATAAAATGAATTCTTTCAAGGATAAAATGATTTTGTTTCATATTATGACAGCTCTTTACACTTTAGTTGGCCTGTTTCCACAGAAACAAAGTTTTGGCATACACTGATGCCCCCACACCTGACAAAACATTTGCACTGATGTTTCAAACAGTTAACAGAGAACGACCAGCGAGAGAGCCTTGTCGTTCATCCAAAATTCACTGTTCTGAACCTTTGTCAGGTCTATACGAGGTTCAGAAAACCGTAGCCTTGTCCGTAAACAAGTAATCGAGAACATTTTTACTGTGGTTTACACAGTTTCCCTTCAAGTGTTGGCTTTGCTGGAGAAGAAAGTTTATTTTTTCTATGGGAAGGGAACCCATTTACATATGCAGAAAATGATATGAAAATACTTTCACAAGGTCCCATTTATGAAGGCCAGAAACTTAATTAATCTCTTTCCTAATCTAGCAAAGTACACATTTCTACACTGAAACACTTCTCTATGTCCCACAAGAATGGGATATGTCAACATTCATAAATTATGCAAAAAAACTACAAGTAAATCAGCCTTGTTATCAATGTAATTTACCCATAAAGCAGAAAATTTTACAAATCAGACAGTTGAAAAAAAGGATACAAATAATTACTTTAAAACACACACATGTTATGTGTTGAAATAACTAGTGTGCGTATACTGTAGTGGAGCAAAGTCAGCAATGTCTCTGCTTTTCAGATCACTCAATAAGAATGAACTTGGGACTTTCTGTACTGCTCAGCTGTGAAACTGGAGGTACACCGATCCAAAATGGAGTACCCCGAGCAGGATGAGCTGGGAGAGAGAGTCCCATCACACAGCGGGCATCTTCCGTTCCAGCTCACACTTCTGACAAGAAAACGTCAAAGGGGTACATGACATTTATCTACTCTCACAAATGTTAATGGACTTTCCCTGTCTAAATGATGGTGGGATAAATTTGCTACTTTGTAAACATGTCAGCATTTCAGGCAAGTTTACAGTTTTGGCAAGATTTTGCTTGCACCTGAACTGGAAGTTGAAAATGATTCGACACTCAAATTTTGTCCCTGTCTCAGCAGTTCACTCAATTTATATGGCACGAAATTTCAGGTGAAATAAGAAAAATGTAAGGCACATTTTTTTGTACATAAGATAATATTGAAACAGTGAAATGCTAACTAATTCCATAATGCAGGCCTATATGAACATCAACACATATCGCTGGCAAAAACATTGCTAATGGAAAACCATATTACTAATACATATCCTTTAGTTTTCCACTGTAGCAACATAACTATTAGTCCCATGTTGTTTTTGTCACAATATAGACTATTGATTGATGTTGGTAGGCTTGTCCTATATCTACATGATTTATCCTTGTTATACATTTTAACTGTGTTTATGCTGCTGGTAGGAATTTGGGGCCTTAAATATTGCATTTTGTAGTATATTGTACTACAATGATCAAATCCTTGAGAAACACATTTCTGATCCCGTGACAGTACAACTGTTCAAATGTCTGCATCCATTTAACTTGTCCACCATCACTTTGTGAGAGTTGAATAATGTAACAAATCAGTAGCCAAAACCCCTCATAGGCTGTCTTTGTTAAAATAAGCAAAACCAAATAATTAAAACATCATGTCTTCCCTCCCTCCATGTTAAATACCAGGGCTAGCAGACATTTAAATATCTTGCCAGA
The DNA here is from genome assembly GCA_022829145.1 of Albula goreensis. Taxonomy (NCBI): domain Eukaryota; kingdom Metazoa; phylum Chordata; class Actinopteri; order Albuliformes; family Albulidae; genus Albula; species Albula goreensis. Next base: position 13,741,225 of record CM040744.1, read on the forward strand.
AAATCTATTAGTAAAATTTGGAGACAAAAAGTTAGTTCAAGAGGCACTTACATGGTAGGATTTAAATTAATGGGCAGCATTTTTATGCATGTCAAGTATAAAAAAATGAAATCTACTCTGATGTTATTGGCAGGATAGAAACTCTATGAATTTTCTCTCAGACAAGATACCTAGCCCTGGTGAGTCCAGACAATCTGAGAATTTGGTGTTTTCAAAGCCTCAGGGGGCAGTTGATTATGTAGAATAGAATTCCTTCAACTGCCCATTTAAGGTTTAACTTCTGGAATTCACACCTGTTTGGTTCTAAGGTGTGTCAGTTGCAGGAACAAGTTCTACCATCAGATGGTCTAAAAATGCAAGGAGTTTTGCTGATTGTATCAAGACATAATGGTCTCATCATTGTGCATGGTCAGGTAACCATTAAATGCTCCCATTAAGTGTCTGACATTATGCCAATGTGTTTGGAGGCTGAAGTTATGCACCTGCACTTGCTTGGAGATGTAATATCTCTAATGAATGTGTACCCACTCTGTGGTCACAGGCACAGTAATGCTCACTCCACAGTAATGGGCAGCAGGTGGAGGCTTCTGCAGACTGTGGATTTCATGACTTTGTCACTACTTGGAATGCATTCTGTGTGCCACAATGCGAAAAGAATAAAAAACAAGCACAGCATATCTGGAGACCTTCCCTGTTGTTGAGTCATTCAGAGATGAAACGAGATTACAAAATAAATTCAAAGTGAGTTATTTCCAAAAAAAAATAAAAATTGGACTTAATAGTTCATTGAGCTTAGAGGGTAATAGAGAACTTGATAACATGCAGATTTAATAAGCATGTATATCTTACAGATGTCAACATTGAATCATGTTTATCACTTAAAATGACAAAACTTTTTAAAAAGATAAAGAACTGTTTAATGGAATAAGATTTTAAATAGATTTTATTAAAATAACCTCATACAACTTCTTTGCAAAAAGTGGAATGAGCCATATTTTTCTAATATCCAGTATGCCAGAGGAAGAATCAATGTAGCAATGCTTTACTCATGGCAGTTGTGATATTCAGTTTAACATCTGTTGTCATTTGTATTTTTACCGCCGAGGGCAGTTCTAAGTATATTTCTGATCGTGTCCTTTGGTTTAGCAGAAACCAAGGTATGTGATATTTAGCTGCTGCTTCTTTCCAAACCACAGGCCACAAGTTGAACTTGCACAGACATGAATGTGAAGAAGAGTTGTATAGCTTTGTGTGGACAGACCATGGGCATCCAACTGACCAGCGGGGATGAGCGGAGAGTGATGAGACGCAAGCAGTCCATCCAACTATATCTCTCCCTCCCTGGGTGATACTGGAGGTAGTGCTGCGACCTCCCACAGGGATACCGGGCATAATCAACACAATGTGGATTCGATCCATCCACACACCAGAACAGTGCCTAAACAGGACGAGCCCAACAATATGCTTAAGAAAGTCACTTTTCCAAGTCTTCCTATTTAAAATGTCCTCCCCTAAATGTCCTGTCTTTGATTCCCAAATGGTTTGGAAACAGTAAAAGAGGATAGTTATCTGTAGAGAGATCAATTTAGAAAATAAAAAATAGTATTAAATGTTACTAATTTCACTTCCTAGCTTTAAAAAATATTTTTTTTATTTAAACAGATTTTTTCAATATGACAGTTGGAAAAATTCACTAAATGCACTAAAATGCCAGGTCACTCACTTGAATATCAGAGGGTGAAAAAAACCTCACCCACCTGAAAGAAAAGGTAATGTGTCACAGCAGAATGATGAAGAGAAAACACATAAAGAGAAAGTGTATATATGCCAAAGGTAAGACAAACAATTGGCTGGGGTTCTTTCAAATAAAGTCCAAAGTCAACAAGCAAGTGTTAACCTTTACGAAATCATTAGCGCTGTTAAATAATTGTCATCGTCGACATCTATTTAAAGAATGTATTCCTCTGGGACTTCAGTTATGCAGAAAACTATTCCTCAGGGGCCTTTCGTTTTGACATCGTTTGCAAAAAATATGTTTACATGTCATGAGGTGGATGAGCCAACATTGATGGTGTGCGGCCGTGTTGAATTACAGTGAGATTACATCAATACCCTTGGAATGCACAAGGAGTATCATTTTCATGTGTGTGTTCTTATTGAAAATGCACACAGAAGTCCTGAAGTTAGCAGGTGGTCTCCTTCCCCAGTGATAGCATCAGAACCTAAATCAGTCCTGCAAGCAGATGTGAGTCCTGCCGATTAAGAGCTGGAATACAGCATGAATAGAAATCTGGGATGTCTATTTCTGATTAAATGTTGATTACTCGCAGTGTAAAAATGTCTTCTTCATAGATATCAAGCACTGTTCAGTTTTTGTGTTTGTAATTCTTTTTCTTTTTTGTGTGCAGCAGATGTTTCATGGGGTCAGCCAGGCAGGAGAACATCTTTTCATAATGTTGCCTGGTCAGCGCTATACTGAGCTAAACAAATAACACATGTTGACTTGGGAGGAATCTGGTTTTCACATTGCGCCATGTGCGTTCTTTGTTGTGTCGCTCTTCGTAAGTTGCACGCCACAAGCCAAAATTAGTAGGTAAATATTTATTAATAGATTCATATAATTTCATCATCTTCTTATGATGAAGAAACACTGAGTATGAATGTGTAATGTGTCCACTCTAAATCAAGGCAATAGGTCATGAAGACAATTACATTATTTTGAATGTTATTTTGAAATTCTAAAGGGTGCTGAAGAAAAAAATAGAAGTTGTTTCATCTTGCTAAAATTGGGTAGTAAATTGACAACATGCAACCAAGAAATTCAGAAGCCTGAGCTTTGTGAGGCAGCTATTGTTTACATTATCAACTTTATCTGTGAACAATGAGAAATTAATTAAATGAAAGGAAAAATGCAATAAAAACTGAATGAACTGAGAAAGCCTACTTTAAATGAGTATGAAACATATGCTAAACATGAGTATATTTAGTCCAACAAGTCTTTCATCTGCAATGCTGGCTCCTAACTTTACTGTTATTACAGAACTTAACTTCAATGCCATTAATCATTAGGCTTGTACACATCACTGCTAGCATTCATTCTAACCTGTCTTAATAGGGGACCAATTACTGCAGTCTGTATTCAGTGACGGTTCAAAGGTTTGGAGGAAAAGAAATTTTCTGGTAGATCCAACAGCAACATATGCAAACGGATAAGTGTGGAGGAGGCTTGGTGGTTAAACTTTATTTCCTGTAGTTTATGGTTAAGAAACTGTTCCAGGACACATTGTACCAATATTGTGGGTTTTGTTGGTATCTTATTTATGAGTAGGAGATACAATCGTACATCTGTGTGATGCTTTAAGCCAGATTCAAGTGTCAAACAGATGTGATTTAATTACATTTTTATAAGGCAAATTGGTAAGCACACATGTAATAAGTTGCCAGATGCCACAAAAACTAAAAATGCTTCCAAGAAATCATAACTTTCAATGAACTCCACCACCAAGCTCCATATATTGTAGACAAAGAACAGCCATTTCTGGCATTCTATGATCATTACTATTGTTATTCATTTCCTTGGCTCACACATTTAGCTAGAGAGACTTGCAAAGTGCAACAATGTTCCTCATGTAGCATATGCCACAGCTACAATTGTAATGTAATTCATGAAACTGATTATGCTGTGACTTCACCCTTTGTACCCAACTAGATATAGTGAATGGAAAAGAATACCCCATAAAGACCATTACTATATATCAGTTAAAATAACAATAAACAAGGGAGAAACCTTCATTGTTTTGAATGCATGGCAAACTACAGTGAACATTCTGACAAATCTTGTTAAACCTGCCTCCACACTCCCTAATATCAACACCCTATAGCTCCTAAGGCAATTGTGTAGTTTTACAAATACCTAACTTCACACACCTGATTAGGTTGTCCAGTACTAGTTTTGTAGTGTGTAGAAATACACACTACAAGCTTTTAGGATTTCACTCAGCACTGTCCCCATCTCAGGAGGAGAATGTGTGATGTGTGTGAATGTGTCAGTGATCTCTGAATTTACAAAGGACACTATTTATTCGGTAGCAGTGACATAGGTATTTAAATATAATTGGAGATTTTACATTGGCAGAAAAGAGAAAATCAGGGATTTAAAATGGCTGGAAGAAATACTATGATGTAGGAATCAACATAGGTCAGTATGAGAAAAAGAATAATTAAAATCCTCTGTGTTTTTTAAATTAAACACATACCACACAATTCAAATTAATTGGAAGTAATGTAGATTTTCTGCCTGTCACATTTATTTATTTTTCTCATTCATATTCTTAAATAGATGACTGGACCATAGAGTAGAGGGAGCCAAAGTGAGGGATTATTTCACAACTGTGGAACCTGGCAGGACAATGCAATACAATAACTATGCAGCCAAAGTCAAGCAGGGACAAAGCAAAGCCTCCTCTAAAGCACAACGGACAGGACTCTCTTGAAGACAAAACAAAGAGAAGTCTTTTAAGAGACAAACACAGATATAATGGCACAGAGCACCAAAGTCTTGCCATATCACAGTCTGTTTTACTGTAAGGGTTTGACAACCACAAAAAAATGGGCTGCAGCTGATTCCAGATCAAAAACCATTGATAGACTAATCATGGCAATGGTTACGATAGATATTCAGCCATTGTCTGTGGTGTTTAATGTTAATTGTCGGGAAATTATGTCTGTATCACAGCTGAGAAAACAGCTGTTTGGTTAAAGTCAGACTTCTGTTTTATTGAAAACTTCATATGTTTGATTTGTTTAAATTTCTGCAGTTCCTATGATGACAGGTTAGGCCCTATAGCTTGGACATTAACTCTGGCTTGTGTCCTTAGCAAACTATGACACATTTGAGTATTGTGGGCTTAAGTCCGTCAAGCTTCCTTGTACTAGATTAGTTCCTCCTAACGATGGTCTAGGTTTCCACAGGCAATCAACTGTTGCACTTCGTTGCCCATACTCCGGTAAATAACAATGGTTACACTGATATTAGTAGACAAGTTCTGTAATCTTCTGTTTGCTTCCAAATTCCTTATTACACTGCTAGGTCAGGTCCAGACAACCACTCAGTCAAGAAATATTGACTTTGTGTATGCCCTAATCCTAGAAATGATCTCACATTACCACAGTGAACTCAAATGGCAAAAGGCCCAAAATATTACTTTTTTTCATAAATCATATGACCATAAAAAAGCATGTGAGAAACATAGCTCTTACTACGTAGTGTACATACTTCTCCTTCTGAAGGAAATTAACCCATGTAGTAACAGTTGAAAGCTACAGGCAGATGGAGAACAACCAGTAGGTTTCCTTGACAAACATTGTAGATGTAAATGAAAAAAGGAATAGTTAAGATCAAACTCAATTTAGGGTGTTTTAGACAAAACCCATACTTGAGATGACCTTCACCTTTTCAAAGATTCCAATGGATAAACTAAATTTTCAGTTAAAAGCCACAAAGTTGGGGGCACCAAAGGTAAATAGATTTTGAATTGGTTTCATAGTGAAATTTGTACCTGCTTTCACAGTTATGTAGGTGTTGACGCTTTCACTGGACCAGCTAGTTTAACACTTGTCCTTGATAAATGTTAAGTGTGTGTTTCTCAATTATTATTAGTCTTTTTTCTTCTGTGGAAAGTGATAAAAACATACAAACACAGTTTTTATATGGCAGGCCATAAGGTCAAACACTTTATTTACTTCCTGTGAAAAATTAGGTGCAAACTGCCTTTTGTGGAGGTTGTGAAGCTATTCATTTTTGTGGCACAATAACGGTGCTTGTCTGGAGGAAAAATCCTTTTCCATTCAACTTTGTTCATGGTAGATAATTAGGAAGATGGTAGATAATTAGAGCACTTTCCTGTCACCTCTATACCCCTTTTTAGTCACTGTGTAATCTTTATGACTTGACTGGGGCAGACAATCATTCTCTGTAACACCTAGGAGTTAAGAGTGACTTAAAAGTTTTAAAGCTGGAAATACTACGTATGAATATTAAAATGATCTTTTCATTGAAGGTCTTTTAGAATAAAATTATTAAAAATTAAAGTTCCAGTAAAAACCTGTCACAGAAAAGGATTAAATGCTGTTATGGCTCTCTCAGCATGTAGTTGACAATGCTGTTACTGCTGTAACATTTTCAATAGAGTGACTATTGCTTCATTTGAGTGCTAAAGATATCTGTTGGGCTAAACAGACACACAACCATTGATTACAATTTCCAAACACTCTGGGCCTTTGAACCCATGGGGAACAACACATCGAACAGCACATCTACAGTGTATTTAAAGACCTTCATTCTGCCATTCCCCACATTATGTTTAGAAAAATTCTGTTTCAATGACACTGTTCTAATCTAAGTTTGTGGTCTGGCACATATGTGGCTGTGGTCAACATATAATGCAGTATAATTATGTAATCTTATTTATGTATTTGTTTTAATTAGTGTTATATATCTTGTTAAGCTTACTGAACAATTTCCTGTATGTCTATTCATATGCTTCTCTTCCCTGTGCTCCTCCTTCTGCTCTAGCTGATGCCACAAATGGGCAAGCCAGATTTGTGGCATCAGCTAGAGCCACAATTGAGCATTTGGAGAAACATTCTTCCTTGGTAGGCTTATTGATAAGCACCCTCTAAAAATGGCTTTGTCTTAAAGTGAAGTCAGCTTGCGTAATCATTCTAAAAACAAAGGATCAGATTATAGAGGTCTTCTTTAAAATCCCAAACAAATATGTGAGAAAAAGCCATGAAAAGGAGTCTACCCCCAAGCCTTCCACGTACAGTGTTTACTATATGAAATAGTAATCATCCCTAAAATTTGTTGTAGTGATATCCCTATGCAGAAATCAATTCTACATGTGTCAAAAGAAAAGAGTGAAAATCTTTCCTAAAATATTTGTTTTACAGCTTTGTATTTAAAAATACAATAAATGTCAGGTGCACAGTGGACTCAAGACAAATGCAACAATGCCCTAACTTTAACTGTCTGGAAAAACCAGGCAGAAAATCTATCAAGTTCCATTTGGAATAAAGACACAACGCCAAATTAGACATTGTGGTTAAGAAGTCATGTGACTGTTGCTTCAATCTAATTACTAATATAAAGCTTGTGTACCCTTGCTATAAGCATGCACATCAGAAATGTTTTGCAAAAACACAAAATATGTGGTAAGAAGTTTTAGTCCTACCTATATTTTAAATAAGAAGACATTTGTATGCTACATCTGCACTTAGTTACTTGCTCAGGCCCATACAGTATTTCATATTCAGGCCACAATGACAAGTCTTATTTTGAAGAAAAGTAGCAAGTGATGTCACTTCCACTTAAATGACAGCATTTGGGTAACAGGGATAAAATCAAGTCATTAGCTGCTTCCTCTGTGACTTGGGACCTGTAATAATAACCCCAGTGGTTAGGCTACACTCCCTCAAAGCATTTAATAAAAGTGTCTTCTTTCCAAAACCTCAAGCACCACAACACCTTCTTAAGCAGTAACTGAAAACCTTCATGTTGTTAAGATTCACCCTCAAGGCCATGGTTAATATAACCTTACCCTGAAGTCTCTCAGGAATCATCGGTGAATATATAATAAGATCAGCTGGCCCTCAACAGTACACTTCCAGTGGTTTCTCCAACACAAGGAACCAGGACAATTAAAGCCGATGACTACAGTGTGCAAGAATAACACAGGTTTTTTCACAATGCCTCGACAAAAAACCCTGTTTGTTCGCAGCTTTGCACTGCGCTCGCTGAACGAGCTGTACTTGGAAAAGTCCTCTGCTGCTTGCTTGCCCTTACCATAAATCACAATAATAGAGAACAGGATCTGCACTTTTTCATGTTCAAATATACCAGAATTTGAAGCAGGAATGTAATTTATATTAGTTTCTGGCCAGGCCCCCTAATGGAAGCCTTAGAGGAATCACATGCTGGTGAAAGTGCACGGCCAGCACATATTTGGAGGCTGGGAGATCACTCCATCTGAGTGAGTGAAGGATTGCTGCTGGGTCATGGAGGCTGAGGCCCCAATGTAAACACAGGTGTTGAGGAGGCAAGTGAATGGGGTTACCCCATCCAGTAGCTAAGGAAACACAGAGAGTCACGCTTGGAGGGTGAATAATACCTCTGCAAATAATACCAAAAAAGAGCGCTGTTCAAATTTCCTTCCTCTGACAAATCTCTTATCAAGCCTCATTTAGGAGGATTAACAAGAACTTTACCGTTATGGTGTAATTATTACAACTAATGGATAGGTGTCTGCTGCGCTGTGATTCCAGACTGTTTTTGAATCACTGTTCATGGGTGGTTGGTGTTTATTTAAGAAGTTAGAATAATATTATGGAGCCATATTGCTGAATGGGGAAGAAGTCGCACTGCTTATCAGACAGGTCTTGGGAAAATTAGCTGGCATCCTTTAAAAACCCCTGACAGTGTGCCGCAGGCCTGATCATCGAATTGCACTGAAAGAGACGATGAGCAGTAAGCTAAACCAACAAACCCTTTCACTGCCCACACAACCTGGGCATTCCAAGGAACCACCACCGTTAAGCCTGTTTATGCTCAGGGCTCATTTATCCTTGATGAGGATCCAGTCAATACCAAAGCAAACATGGGCAGTGGGGTGGATTAACCAGTGAGTGGGTTAAACCAAAACCCCAGCTATTCCTGATGAAACCTGAAACTAATTCCATCTTTGTCCAGGAATGAAATGAGACATTGTCCCCGAGCTGTCACTGCAGTGCTGAGGGAAACATTTGTCACTTCAGCACCATTATCATTGAGCATGTTTACAGCACTATAAACAGTGCATCAGAGTGAGGGATGCTTGCACTGGGAGGATCTAAGGCACTAACATTGGTCCCTTTCCTTCCTGGACATCTTTTTAAAAGTAATGTATTTCAGTAATGGTTTCTGCCCAAGCCTTACACAACATCCTGTTTTACAGTGGAGCAGACAGTCTAAATGGATACTAGCGGTGTACGTGTGTACTTACATGGCAAACATTCTGAAGAGGTGGATGTATGGAATGAGTAAATGTAAAAGATCAGATGCCATTTATCCAGTTGGCTTTTCAAATATGTGGAATGTTATGGGAATTTACTCTTCAAAGATTGTTAACAGAACTAATGATTCCATCTGTATATTTAAAACAAATGAGCTTTTGATCTATTCTAAATAGACCCTACAAAAGGCATTGAAGTAATCAGGAATTAAGTTTGGTGCCACTTGGAGGAGCTTTTCACTTCCTGATTCAGGCTAGTATCCAGATCTTGCCTCTTTGCCCCCCAAAAAGAACAAGAAAAGCAGGACTGAAGCAACATTGCTTGCCTTGGACAGATCACCACTAGGACAGTTTTTCTGTAAAATACTGGTACATTCAGAAGAAATGCATGTTTTTTACATAAAATATGGCCTAATCTCAGAAGAACTGTCCTTTCAAACACAGCTTTAGTTTGGACCATCATCTGAGGAGAAGTAGATGGCATGTATGTGGATTATCCTTGACACAACCCTGGGCAATAAATCGTATGGGTTAACTCGCTCTGGTTTAAGACTGATACCAACTGAAACAGACATGGTAGATAAAAACAATCATTAAAAGTCAGTTACAAAATAAATATGTCAGCCTACACAAATAAATACATTGCTTCTATAGGATTGTGAAAGGGAATATGTTGATTAAAAAAAAAACAAAAGTAAACATTGCATTAAAAACATCCATTTAAATAACATTTGATTTCTGGAGACATGTTTAAGCTGTTTGGGAGTATTCAGTCTACATGGAATGTTTATCTTTGAAAAGGTAAAGGTAAATGCTCCTCCTACGCTTTACGAACAGTTACAATTACAATTGAAAGTAGAAGGTAATTTTCTGGTCAATTGGTGATATGCATCAAATCATGAAAGGCAATAATAAAATAAACCATAAAGCATGACCATGTCTGAGCCTGCTTAACAGTATTACATCAGCCTCTGCTTTTTCATCTCAATGAACTGAGAACGTTCCCAGTTGCATGCACCTATGCACTGACCTGTATAAGGAATAATGATTTGTCATAAAACTCCTCTCCAGCTCAATTGTACTATCTGTTTATACAGCTTTGTGTATCACACAGAAGCCAGTATTCAAGAAATTCAACATAGCACATTGCCCTGAGCTCTGATTTCTTGCTATTTAAAAAAACATATCTACACCAATCAGTGATTAACATTAAATTGCTGAAGCCCCTTTTCAAAGCAAAGCCGAAATCTGTTACCAGGAATAATGTTAACCATTATTAATTCAACGTCATTAAAAAGCTCTTTGTGAGAAAGACCTAAACATTCCACTTTAATTCTTGGCTTCATCCAAAGTTCCAAAACAATTCTTCGATAATTAGCCAAATTATTGCCACTACAATTAGGAAAATATACGTGATGAGGACATGAACATTTGGATCCCATTCCCTATCTCAAATTTTGTGTGAAATTATACAAAATGCATTTTTCAATCTTTAATTACACAGCTCTGATCACACGGCCCTCATTTATTGACAGATATATTGGACTGAACCAGCATCCAATTAAACAGCCTACAGCAGTAGAATAAAAATTTCAGGAAAACTGTGTTTAATCATCTTCATAATTTTGGGTGCTGTGGAGGGGTGAAAGCCCTACATGATTCAGGGGACCCAGGGTGGGACAGGAGCCACTAAAATGTTCATCCATGTTATGAATAGGCAAAGGGGGTCTGGTGTACCAATCTTTCATGGGTTCCAGGACTCCTGGTAGTGCCTGAGTCAGTTGACGCATATCTAATATTGAGGTGTGGTCTTGTGTGGAATGGTGTAGAATAGGGCAACTGGATGTGTGAATGTGGTCATCTAAGGTGACTGATACAATCAAATCAAAATAGTTAATGTTTCAGCTCCAAATGTGACAGCTCCAGTGGTTTTTGAATTGAACGTCAATCTTTATGTGGTGTTCATACCACTTCTGTCAATAAAGTGCAATGGCTCCTCAGCTCCAACACACCCAGTTAAAAAGAACAGAGAGCTTGGCACACACTACGTCTCAGGGGACATTGGCTATATTCCTAAACCTGATGTGGTGCTGCAGGCGTAAATTGGCTGACATTGCAATAGACTAGTCCAGTGCTGGAGCTGACAGGGGAGGAGGGATACAATTAGGGATTCTTGAGAAAGTAATTCCAAATTCATTCCCTGCCGACATTACATGTAATCATTACTGCTTCTGAATAGCTGAGGGCTATTTTGCCAAGGTGGATTACGCAGCCTAGTTAGCGGTCTGATTTCCAAGCTTATTCGTAAATTAGTCTGTGAAACCACCAAAACCTATACGATTGAAAACGTATCTTCTTTATGTAGCTACAATGTAACATGTGAGAGCCTTTTCCTTGCAGAAATTTACAGATGAACATGTTCTACGTCCTGTTCTTGCAGTTTCCAATTGAACTCATTTACTCTTGGATGTACCAACTATTTGTGAATGTACCACTCCTTTATGATGGGAGGAAATAATAATCATCCTAAGAGATTAACGATGGTATCGCAAACTTAACAGAGGACAAAAGGTAAATTTTATCTGAACATCCTTTCTCATTTTTTTATTTGCTGGTCTACATGAATTTTCACTAGACATACATTTTTACTATGCTAACTGTCTAACTACATTTACATTGGGTTTTAAAAATCCAGAATATAACCTATTAAGCAAATTTTGTATTTAAGCAATAATGTACATTAACATAGCCAATTAATGGCACTGTTCGCACCATCAGATGAATGCAGTATAACATAGTGCTAAGAATTTAACCTGTTAGCTATTGTTGAGAAGACAAGGTGCCTGCCTAACTACCAACTTAATGATTAAAAAACTGGTACATTTACCTTAGTTAAAAAAACAAACTAAAGGAAGGGTACAAAGAAAAGAGAACTTTTATAATTTAGCTGCCAATTTGGATGCTGAGCAATGGGAACTCTTCGAATTCCAATAACACTGATAAATGGGAAAAGTTCAGTATGCAAAATACTTCAAAAACAGTTTGAAATTGCAACACATAGGTGAGGCACTTTTGCAGAAGGCAGTAGAGCTTTCCACATTCTGGCTGATATCTGAACTCGGCCAGTGACACACAGTTAGCCATAGGCAATCCCAGGCTCATCATGCAGTCGTGGCTCCTCTGGTTGATGAGGAGCCTGCTGTCCACCTGCATCAGCTGCACAGTCCTCAGCTTGCGGATTGCAGTGTGCAGATGAATCCTCCGTCAATTCAGCATCCTTGTTGCAAGGATGGGATGTCACAGAGCTGAGACTGGAAATTCTGAATTGGAGTGAAAAAATGTTGGGAAAATTGCTCAAAATGTGGGCCTATTGGTAGGTATGAAATGTTTAATTAATCTACATGGTATACCTATGATTCTCATTCTCTAATGAAAAAACTCAATACAGGAACATCATTCTGGAAGGAGACACAGGCTTTGGCATAAAAAATCCATAATTGCCTTCAATCAATAGTCAGTAGCTCTATAACCGTTTTGGTTGAATGAGGTACAGTGCAGAATTCTTTCTAGTCTTTTCATTCAGACTTTCTGGTTTGCACATGTTGCCCTTGTGGTTTCAGTCTCATCATTATATCATAATAGTTCACAATTACAGCTTAATGCAAAAGTAACTTCACCACAGAAAGGCAAACCACATTTTACTGAAACTCTTTTTGACAACCATTTCTTCAAAATGCACCATATTCTTCCTTCAGTGTTCTGTCTTTTTGCACTGCAGAAGTCTACATGAGCTTGACCTGATCAAAAAGGGGATGTAATCCTCCACCTAAAGATGATGACCTCAGCTGCCTGCTACTGGCTGTAGATATGTCAATATCTCTTTGCTGTTCAAATCTCATTTTGCTGCTTGATGGACTAGGTTACAGAATTGTGTTGGTGGTCTTTGGCCAGGAAAGATTGCACCAGCAAGGGATAGATTTCTGTTCAACATAATACCAACAGGTCACTGCAGAACCCATCATATACGTCCGCCAGGATACAAACTACAAAGCAGATGATGACAGTGCTGTCTAGTATCTTTACGGCATTGGCTATATAATGTGAAAAACACTTCCACCCCTGCACCAGGCTATTGCAGGCTTAATCAACAGTGATCAAACATCACAGTCCTTTGAGCCTGAGGTAAAGGATGTGAGGGATAAAGCTGAACACATATCACCATCCAAGAAGTCACTAACCACAGTAACAGCTCATAATAAAATGTTTTACACAGCATGGCAACAGTGTAACTGGACAGCAATACATCAACTGGATGGAAGCCCCTCAAACAGGAATGCTGCAGTAAGACAAATAGCACAGCGAGAGGAAATGGCAGGGAACGAACAACAACCAAACAGATGCTTTCATTACGGAGGAAAGGAAATATTCCATCTGCTGGCTGTCTGAGTTGCAGCACTGGGATATGACTTCCATTAGGGTTATCGGCCGTTATCACAAAATGACAAATTTAGTAATGACCAGATGTGTAATTTCTACTTCACCCTAGTTAGTAATTCAGACCTACGATATGAAGTAAATAAAGCATGAATAAAAAAAAAATAAATATGAATGCTCAAATGTGGTTTTTTTTACAGACCTGCTCTAATATACGTAAGTAATAATAACAATGAAGACAAGCAGAGTTTATATAGTATCCAACTTTAACCAATGGAATAACACCAAGTAGGGAAGAAGTTGTGTGAAGTTTATGCAGCCAAAATGTAAATGAAACATTCAAATTTATTCCCATTGCAATAACATTGTCAGGAGACATGCTGAGCCAAAGCCTTCATGGAAATGAATCTAACACCTTAAAAGCTTGGAAACGCCTATAATTTAGCAATTCACTCAAAACAAAGTAAAGAACTGAATTTTTAACCAACTGAAATAGTCTTGATTAACTTATCAAAAGACTGATGAAAAACACATAGAAATAAAACATTCCCACAAGTAGCATCATGCTGATTCACTTATAAAGTAGTCTAATCCATGAATTAAATTAGTGAATTAACCTTTTTCAAAAGGGTGAAACTAGTTCAACAGGGATGAACCAAACAATTATCCAATTCTACCAGAGAGACTCTCAGGTAGATCCTTGAGATAGTTAAAACTGCTTTGATACTATCAAACTTCACAAATCCAATTGGGGGGGTGAGAACTTCTGCTGTTTGCTCTACAAGACAAATCTGGATTTTGAAAAAAAGGAGATGAAAGCATTTTTCTTTCAATTAAATGAACCGACACTCCTCGAATATCTTTTCTGTTGAGGTTTTTTATTACATGGCTTTGCTTTCACATAATTGCTCACATCCTAATGCTGTGGTTGTTTTACTTGGGAAGCTCCTGTTCTTCCCGTGCAGGCTGCAGACACAAAGATCATAGTCATGCCTGGCTTGATGCAACCGAGAATAAAAAGAAGAAAGATGCAAGATGCCTATCTTCAAAGGCTTTTGCTCTGCCATCAAAGTGGCCCCGAGCCGCCAGCAACACTGCTCTGCAGTGGCTCCCCCCACAGCCACCAACTGCCCCCGCTGCTGCCTCTCAGCACGGGATCTTGTCAGCATGTGCCGCATCTTTATTTTACTACAGATACATCTGGCAGAAATGTATAAGGGGAGTCATGCATTGCTGATACACAGTAAGTGGACTGTGCACTACAAATGGGCCTGTGTGTGCTTACATATGTGTTTGTGTGTGTGTGTGTGTGAGAGAGAGAGAGAGAGAGAGAAAGAATGTATATAATACAAACAGACAAACACACATCAGGCCTTTGATTTAGTTTCCATGGTGGTAATTGCTAGGCCAAAATGAGTTCATAAATCAAGATACTGACATATGTATGATTAAATAATTATTTGTTTTTTGTGCATGCGACAGAAAAAACTCCTTTTCAAATACATTCAACATGGAGAAGACCAATTACAGATGTACCATTCACATTCAGGGAAGTCACATTGTCAAATCGTGTAATTGCTTCAGCAACTCTGGTGGTTAAATAAGTGCATCCAGCAAGGAAAATATCTTTGAGAGACAAAAAATATTCAGCTAACTGTAGAGTCTTACTATAGTATGCACAAGTTTTTACAACATAATCCATTAAATAATGGCATATGAATAAATATCCAGATTCTTCTTCACACAGTATATGTATTTTACTTCTGCACAGAAAAGGTTCATTTGAAGTAAAAACAGAACATATCACACTCACATCCGCCACATAAAACATGAGAGTACATTGAAATAATAATATTAAGACCTGATGTGATTAATCCTTTGGAAATCTCTATCACGGAAATTGAATAGGAAGGTTTTATTTTAGCCCAATCCATACTCTTTTCATTGCAAACAAAACGAAGGAGGAACCTGACACAGGAACTCCAAGTTTTCAAGGCACTTGTTTACTCAGCTGATTTCTATATAACTGATTTCCATACAAGACATATAATACTTTAAAGCAGCTATGAAGCTACTCTTGCACATGCATTTAACAATCAAAACTGTACAAAACTGAACAGTAATTGTGTAGATGAAAACTGGTTCCAAAAAAAAGGATTGCTAATTTCCTTTATCATATTTGTATAAATCTTTAGAGACTACACAGACTAAGAACTGAATGGCCATCATTTTGATGATTAATTGAGTAAGACTAGAACAAACACAAGACTAACCAGTTCTAATTTATTTCCAGTTTAATTCTTCTGTGTGGTTAACCATTTTTAATTGGCCAGCGTAATATATCATCAAAGTGCTAGGGATAAACATGCTTGGTGTTCTTTTCCTTGATCAAAAGAATCCGTGTGTGTGGTTCACTATGGTCACTGTGTGTTTTCATTCACACACCACATCAAAAAGATCTCAATTTTGTAATTTTTTCAAAGAATGATTTGTTCTTATGAATGCCAAGCTTTAAATGTACACATATAACACATTTAACTAATTTCAATTATCTTTGAGTGCCACCAAATAAGTAGTGTCTTCTATGTGCCATGAGCCAAATGTAACAGTTGGTAGTAAGTATCATCACACAACTATTTACTTACAGATACAAATAATAATATTACAGAGGTGTAATGTTGAGCTTTTGACTTAAGTAGGACAAACTGGTATCATAACATTAATGATAATTATTTGTGCTAAGAAGTATGCTTTCTTTGTTTCAAGTTACACTAGACTAGCTTTAAAGTATAGCCGTTTTAAAACAAAAAAGTATTTTCTACACAAACTATAGTGGAATATAATGTTTGGGGTTATAATGCAAATACATAAAGAGCTAAAGTTCTCTCTGCTGCCAGTTCTCAGATTAAAGGGACCAAGGGTGTGTCCGCTAAGGCTCGGACTCTGAAGTGCAGGGCGAGTCCAAAGACCTTGATATTCAGGTTCAAATCCAGACTGTACCACACAATGACCAAATCCTCCAGAATCCAGCGATGGCATAGAATTATCCAACGGCTGTGGGGAATGGATGTGGTAGCTGGCTGGGAGCGGACAGGATGTGTGTCTCTACAGGCCTGGCAGTGAAAACTCCACAGTCTTTCTTCCAAAATCACAGAGTGTAGAGAGGCAATTGGCCTGGATGCTACTGTAATGGAGACTGCACAAACCTCGTTGTCTTAAGCTGGTGCCAGAGCAGAGTGGCTGTGCTTGCCAAAAACAGCCCAGGATCAGTGAAGTTAGAACTACCATTGCATTACTGATATCAGTTACAACCACAATCGTATGCTGCCTCACTATTTTATTCATTCACTCTGTTACTGATACCAGCATCAACCACAATCCTATTTTAGTGAAACAAATGATTGTTTAACACTGGATGTATTTAAGAGTTTAATGCATAATTCATCTTGGCAGGAGTGACAACATGCAGCAGGGACTGAAGAGTTACTTCACTACCTATGAAAGTACAGTATAGTAGGACAAATGCAACAGGGCTACTAAGAGGTCCTCTGTGGTTTCCATTCACAGTCCTCACACAGCAAAGATATGTGAACCCCAGACCAGATCTTATGACCAAGGTCACAAACTCCTAAACGTCAGGGAAACTTATTCTAGTTTTCACAAGTTATGCCATCTCTGGTCAAACATTTACCTGTTCAACCACACATAACTCCCCTACAGAGACAACGGGGAGGGTGTGACATAATATGGCATATAGCGCAGGAAATGGACAACTGAATCTGAAGTCAGAGATTCTGAGAGTATTTACCTTCGGGTCTGAGTGAGAACAGTGAGATACTAAAGGATGCTGGAAGATGTTCATATTGACTCAACACTTGTATCGTCTATGTTTAAAATACTATGTTAACAAATCTAAACCATTGTGGGTGACTTTATTTGTAAAGGACTTTACTCAAATCCTTCAACCACCTGAACTCGATGAGCTTAGTTGAAGCAAACCTTACAGGTGAGGAAAATATGCCAAATGAAAACAAATAATAAATTTAGAAGGCTATGTGCAAAATCTTACTTGATTATATTTATCAAATACTGATTTGGCGTATTTAATAGTACCACTAACTATGCTTCCTTGCACATATCTTGCACTTCCCTGCACAAGTTCTTGGCATGAAAAGGAGAATGATGTATTACAAAAACAATATTCTTAGTAAAATTCTTGTGGTCCTCACTTCAAAATAAAAGTGACTGCAGTTGTATGGTTTATATTTCCACTTGTCAAATGAAATAGAGTTAAACCATTACTTGTCACTTTGTATACATATTAAAGAGTGAGTTGCAGAATCTTTCAGAAGGAAAATGTATTCCCGCTGCTAATGGAAAAATTGATGCGCTTCGTTCAGGGGGTTTTACCCTTCAATTTATTGTCTGAAACAAGTCAGACTCTTCCTTTCTCTTTTTGTGATTGGCTGACAGTGAATAAATGACTGTGTACCTACAGAGCAGCACCTGATTAGCATTCAAATCTCCTTCCCTGGGTATTTCCAACCACAGGTGGAGGGGCACTGGCTGATCATATGCATGCTACAGGCAAAGTTAGCAGTAATTGAAAACAGCTTTTATACACCTGCAGGTTTTAAAAGGTCTCTGAGACCAGGCAGCTTTCTGAGACCTTTAAAAAGGCAAAATCCCAGAGCAGTAAAAATCCATTGGAGATGAAGGACCACAGCGAGACAACAAAAGTGCAAAGCCATTCCCAGAAAAGCAAGCAATCTTTAGAATGGTTCCAGGTGCAAAACTCAATCCATGAGACATGTACGTAGTGTGCCATGGTGAATTAACCCAGGGCTTTCTTTACAAGTCTTCTTGTAGAAACAACAAAACCCTTCAGACTGATAGCCACTGAGAACTGGAACAGTTAATAAAAGGACTTTTTATCACTTGCTACTGAGTCATCAACATTGTGTCCCTAAATGCTGTGAAAAAAGTGCAACTTTTGATTTATTGAATAGCCGAATTACTTGCCATAACACAAAGTCACATGATTCCAAATGAACACATAAGACATATAGTGTACATAAAAAAGATTTTTTTAATCAAGGATTCACCTCCATTGACTGTGATCTTAATCACAAATTATTATTTTTATTCTTCATTTTAACACTGTTGTGTAGCTGCTACAAGGAATACAAATGGATTTAAACAACTGAGTCCAGAAAGTTGGAAAGGGAAACAAGCAAAAACTAACCTACTTAAATGAGAGCAAAAGTACTTAATTAGTTGGAATTTATATTCAATAGTTTTGAGATTAGAAAAACACCTGCATGGCAGTTGCCCCACAATAACTATTTTAGCACATTTGCTATTAATGTTGTAGTTTGAATCTAGTTCATACTGCAATTTAACATGAATATAATACAAATACACAATTTGATAAAATTGGGAAAAACAGAAAAATGCTAAATCTATGCAGTCAATTGAACTGCATCAACTGAATCTAGACAATCTCTTGACTGCAAAGAAAAAGCTACATCATACATGTATATGTCTTCACATAGAGTTCATATGGTCAGGAAATTGAATATAAAATATGACTCATTTAATAGTAAAGCATAAAGAAAAATATGCATGGTATAACCACATCACTCCCTAAGGCAGCACCAGAAAGTGAGATTAACAGAAGCAAGACAGCAGAATAGCAAAATTTTCATATCATAAATTATTTTCCTTTACTTTAACACATTGTAAAAGGCTCAAACTAAATTAGCAATCCAAATCCTGATTTCCTGTTTGTTCTCTTTGGAGGCTGGTATCTTAAATATGTCCATTTTCATATTATAATTACTTTCTGTGCAAATTCAAAAAACACACTTTCTTCCTGAGTGGAACAACAGATGGAAAAAAAAGGCCCAAAGTGATGCCTTTCCCAGCAGTGTCTCAGCTTCTTTTATTAATGGGAGGTTTCCATCCAAAGTACTACTGTACTGAGATCAGATGAAAAGGAAAAGCGGTCTCTAATTGATAGTGGGAGACTAACTAAAATCTGTATGTGACCCAACTCCAATTTTATTTTTCTTTGAGTTTTACATTAAATCACAGGTGTCACCCACACAAAAGGAAATACACATTTCCTCAATCCTGAAATGGAAAACTAGTACGCTGGCTGTCTCAATGAAACATTACTCTGCATGTGAAACATGCCAGGATTATTGTTATTTGTCAGTATTACTTATGCTTGTGGTTATGGTTCTTTTTATTATAAAAACCTTTGGCCTGTGCATTACAAAATGTGGATGGTGTATGTCCCTATTGCCCCATTGAGTCTGCACAAGCCCAGTATTGTATGAGAATGTCACTAGGGAATGTACACTTGATGCACACTTGTGACTATTCATTCGCCTTAAATTTCAACTAAGTCCTAGTAGTTTGCTTGTTTTCCTCTGTGCCACTGTTCATTCAAGTGGACTGAAAATTGTTAATGCAGTCACTGACAGCTTCTTGTAATTATATATGTTAGATGAGTATTTGACACCTCCTCAGATAGCAAGTGTTTATAAACACTGCTCTCAAATCAAGATGTGCTTGTCTTAGAATGGGGTTTGTAAAAAGTATGCTTTGTCAAGCCCACCTCTCAGTGATCATGATTAATCATATTAAATCAATAATCGGGAGATCAACAGGGTTCCCTCCTGTATTATGGATAGGCTTAGCAGAAAATGCTTAGCAGCCTTATGCTTTATATTCCATTGGCCATCATGCCACAGTTCATGGACTCTGGTGCTAACTAAACCTTTAGTGAGACTGCAAATGTATAGTAGAAAATGTGTGCTTTCACAGAGGTCAGGTAAGGGAGCTTCTTGTGAAACTTAAAAAAAAAAGGCAGATTGTTTCGTAATTGCGTTTGAAAAGCCCAGCTGGTATGTTTGCACACCTGTGACTTGTCCACCTGTTGTAGTGATAAACGTGAGTAGGGACACTACTGCAAGCTATGAGGCAAGAAGGATTAAAGAAAGGGATTATGCTGTGTGACATCACACACATTTCACATTATCCATTGGCAATTTCCCAGAACTTCATTATGCCATACGCATTAGTGTCTGTTAAGTATTTTTTTTAACGGATCTAATGATGGAATGTGTCATCTGATATTACATATGCAAGATTCAAATGTACTAAAAACAAGACTGAGATACCTCTCAGGGCCCTGGTTAAGGGGGATGAAAACATAGGGAGCAGCTGTTGTAACTGGAAGCCATTTACCTATTCAATATGACCTCACCTTATATGTTTTGAATAAGGACCCAGAGTTTGAGTACTATACAGTCATTACTATATAATCTGTATGTACAAGGTTTGGTTGACATCTATGCATTTCTTAGTTTTCTGTATTACTTCTGGGTAGGGCTTGTGTGCAGTCAAGCAGCTCTTCATATCACCTTCTAATCAAACAACTTGTACCTGCAGACATTTATTTAACTTTTATATTCTTCTATTCACAATGGTTTTTCAGGAACATTATGTTCGCTATCATTATCAGATATTTTTGATGTTGCAAGCATATATTTTATGGTGTCCAGAGATATAGACTAGTTGTACTCACTCTGTTTCATGTGCAGTTAATCCAAAATGTGTGTTAGCCCAGCCCTGCGCAAGGACAGAGGTCCTTCTATAGCTGCGATGGGACCCTTATTCATCTCAGTGGATATTCAAAAACAGAGCTCAGCAGGTCTAACTACAGAAGCATGTTTGATACTGCCTTTTTCATAGTATCTCCTGGTTCAGGGCTGTAAAATGATAAACTGCCTATCCAGAAAAAGGCTCAGGCTAACCTATTGCCTTTCCAGTGATGTGACATAGATATATATTTCATCAAGATGGAAGAACTGGCATGTGGTCTGCTGCATACTCTTACATTCTGGATGACAGAAAACGAACCTGTTTTCCCATCTTTCCTGTCATTGTTGATTTTCTATTTCATATGTAAGCTACAATTCAGGCACAAACAAACTTGAACACACATATACATGGACGTAAATACATGCTGCACACACACTACCATGGAAAACACCCCTGCCCCCCTTATTCGCGCTCGATTCTGAGTCGTTGCAGACTTACTTCTGCTGGGTTTTGGAGAGCCTGGGGGCCTCTGCAGCTGCTTTTCTTTTCTCGAATTCCTCCCTTTTCAGGACCTCACCGCCGCCTATGCAGCCCAGCTCCACCAGCTGGCGGGCCATCTCCTCATCCTAAAGGAGCAATGAAAACGATCTGGTGAGCCAGGGCGGGGGGTGCTGGAACCTGAGGTGGAACATGTTAAGGAGCAAACCCCGTCCCTTTTACATCCCTCCAGCCCCACAATAGAAGGGCACTCCCACATAATATAGGCTGAATTTTGGCTTTTAAATGAAAAAGAGGCCAAGTGTTACATTCATCTGCAATGTAATGGCTGTGCATTAAAAGACATGTGCATGTGTTGTGTCTCTATCCATGCATATGTGCATGTGTTTGTCTGTGTGTGTGGGAGGAGGTCTGGGGCCAAACAAAAAGCCACTTGCTTATATATGTTCATGAACCATGTGCATCACAGAACAATCTAAATTCAGACATGTGGACAGCCCAGTGGCCTGATCAGGGGTTCTACCACCCGTCATCACAGCCCAGTCGTCATACAGCCATCAGTACAATCCAGACAAGTGAGGCAAAGTCCTACATCCCCCAGAAAACGCAAAAAGCTTTAATGTGGCAATGTGGAGATGACTATGGGTTAAGCTATTTGCTTAAAAATAGCTTTAACATCCATGGTCATGATTTATGACGCTTTCTCATAAACAGAATATAAATATATAAAGGCTCAGAAATCAAAGTTTGTATGGTCACTCAATGTTACTGCCTGAATTTAATTAATTCTCTTAAAACTTATAACGACAAACATTAAAAGTCTACTGTCAGTTATTAAATGTACATGCATTACAAATTACGAAACTTTATGGTCTATATGACTGCTTATTTAGTAAAGTTGGAATCAGAAAGAAAAACAGATTGCTACCGCTAACAAATATCTCAAAAATTGGGTCAACACTGGATGTGTAAAGCACACACAATGTGACATAGCTACTTGACCTGATTTGCCTTTTGTGCTTACAATGTGCAGACTTTTGAAAGCAGGTGTTTAAAACAAATTTCGGCAACATCTTAAGAGTCTCCATGCCCATAAGCAAAACACTGAGCAACATTTCCACCTAGTGGTAAAGATAAGACAATTGCCAGTCGTCTTAAACTCCTGTTCCTCATGACTTGAATCTTATGCAGCCTAATATTTATGACCATGTACTGCACAATAATACAATCAGTATACTCTGATAGTATTATGGTGCAGAATTTTGATAAAAAATACGCAAAGGTACAGAAATGCATAACCATTCCACAATCATGACAGAGAAAAACCGTATGGCTTAGACGATAATTCTTGTAATCCAATCTGAGCATTCTGGCCTCTGTGATGAAAGCTGACCCCTAAAATGTGCCAGTGAATCTTGGGAATATACACTGTTAATAAAACACAAACTAATCACATAATTTCAGATAACTCTGCAGACCTACAGATTGCATTATTTATAGACCTTATTACATTAAGAAATTCCATGTATGCAGGCTATCAGAGGGAAATATGTTATCGGGAATTCCTAACAGAGTCAACAGGGGGCAAGAGTCACAAAGCACTGTCAACTGAACAACACAATAAACACAGAGTCACACATGAGCATTCCTTTGTTTCAAATAATTTAATTTGAAATTCAAATCTTTAATCTTTAATTTTTTTAATTCAAATCATAATTGTGATATGCTAATCAAGCACTAGTGAATGAACAACCTCTAACTGTGAGCTTAAGTCTTACATTAGGGCTAATGGGCATGCTGAATTAATTATTTTTCTTCTAATGTGACAAGAACATGGAAGACATCTGAAAATGCATTCTCCCTTTGAAAAAAAAATGCATAATATCCTCTGTTCCTTAGAGGTAAGAATTTCTAGTCCTATGGAAATACAGTCTAAGTTCTGAATGTGTCCATGCTCAGTAGTACATTCCTTCAAGTGTACTAGCAAGAACCACTTCTTAAAAAGAATATGAATGTGCACTGTTTCAACTTCATTAAAGTTGTAAGATACTTGATTTAACCACTAGAGTTACTAGAGAATACCTCACATGTGGTTGCTTAGGTTAATTGTGTTCTCTATGTTTGGTGCAATGATCTCTGGGAGTGAAGAATAGATGTAAGTAGCAATGTATACTCAAAATATCGTTCCTATTCAGTAGGAGAACAGTGAGAACAGATCTAGGGATTACAGTATATAGTTACTTGAAGTTGGAACAATTTACACTCATAAAATGGCAACTTTGCTATGTGTCCTAATTTGTACAAAAAAACCCATAAAGAAACATCCATAGATTAAAGTTCATACATTAAACTATAAACTTCCCAGCATGCTCCACGAGAGCATGAGATTACAGGCCCACCAGACACACTACTCAGTATTCTTGACATGTAAAGTTGTCTCTCCCAGCCATTGATGCTGAATCATTTCAAACATCCTCTTCAAAGTGGTTCATCAGTTGGCATGAAAAAGGACAATTACAGGACTGGACATTCCTATTACTGAATTGAACCTACTGTAGTAAATGTTCAGGAAGGGCAGTAGGAACTCAGGGACTGATCATCTGATGAGTCTAGAGAATCTGTGCTATTACCCACACAAGCGGCTGATAATTGCCACTCTGATGGTGCTTATTGGCCAGTCCAGCACAGATTTATTAGATTTTAAAATTTTTACAACACAATTTCAAAAAACAGATTTATGTTGGTACATTTATTTAGTATTTGTTTTTTTTATCCTTTTTTGTAGTTGTTTTTGTAGTCCTCATTTGCCCTCTAGTGGCCGAATGAGCTGCTTGCACCCATCCAAACGTAGATAATCTTCATGGTCTTCCACCCCAAAACTGTAAACACGCTTGATCAAAATGGTTTTTGTTTCCCAAATTCAACACAGTTCCCACAGTTAGATCCTGAAACCTCAACTCTCCTCCCCCAGAGTTAAGTCTGATGCACAGCTACAGTGTTAAGACCTGTGATTGCTAGTAAAACTCCATGTTTGCTCTTATGGTTATGCAGACAGACCTTTTACATGATTAGAAAACATTTATCTGTAATTATTGAGAAATCCACATGAGATTAAATGCATTCTCCTGTGACTATCTGCAATTTATTACTTAGCGCTGCTGCACATACGCCCTTGTTCATGTTGTTTCCTATCAGAATTATCATATAGGCCATTTGAAGTACGAGAATGATTATCATCGGTAGTGTACTTCAACCCTTTATTGTGAGTACCCACAACGCAATTACCAACATTATTTCCCCTTCTACATTAGTGTAAGTAATTCCTCCCTGACTAACATTACTAAATGTTAGTAATGTGAGAGTAATTAGCTGGCGCTCGATATCAAGCTTGTTAGAAATATTACCTATTATCATAGTAGTGGGGATAAGTAACGTTAGTGATACTGTACAATTAAACTAGGTAGATTAGTTTAGATAATTACCGGAGTTAGTAACTGAATCGCTTTTTATAGAGTTAGCTTAGTCATAGAAAATATGACTGACTAATTTGTCACGATTAACTTGATAAACCAAAACTTTTACACATTATAGTTCATTGAGCGTTGTTCAAATACCGACTAACTGAAAAAGTTCCAGTGCAAGCTAGCTAACGAACTAGCTAACAGTTAGGTACTTTGTGTATTCCTCAGTTAATTTTCGAGGAACACATGGGTAAATATAGCAATAGAACTTTAAAAATTACCTCGAGGTAATATAAATCCGAAGCGGTGAGTTTGGAACTAAGATAATCCTCATAACTCTGAAATTCAGGTATACTGTTATCGAGAGCCGCGGTTGTGTTGTCTTCCTCCATCTTGTTGTGTATATTCCTACTTGTCCCCGTTTCCATAGCAACCTAATTTTGGAGTAGACGGGACCGTTAGGACCGCTTGCTACAAAGCTACAAAGGCACAAAGACTAATGTACCTAATTTTAGTTTTTATTGGATTGTCACAAAAAACATTACACCCAAATCATTTTCTAATTTTCCACAAAGTATCCTTTGTTGCCTGTATTCCTATCGAGAGGTTGCCCCCTAGTGGGTCGGTCAATTTATTAAATTATTTTTTTCGAAGTTACCTGCACAGAACGTTTCCATGAGGGCGGAGTTCATCAGTGGCCAAAAGTTACAATGCGTTCTTCTGTACTTCATGTGGTGAGTTACAACCCCACTGAAATAATAATATGGACAGTTAATCTACCCTTTCTGCGAGATAAAACTTGGGTTCTGCCTTTGTTTTACCATACGCAAATTCTGTATTATATTGATTTGCCATAACTAGTGATATAACTGCCAACATTTTAGCCACCAAACTGGCATTGATGAAGCAAGGTTACATCTGGAAAGCGTACTAATAATATTACACTGCAATAATAACAAAAGGGCTGGCAGTCTGACCGGTGGGTTCCATCATTAGCAAGACTGTAACTGTCACTAATTGCGTGACCCACGTAACGAATGGACAGACGTGCGGGAGACATGAAACACTATAGTCGAGTCGGTCGGCAGGTCAGCTAGATCTTAGTGCGCAACAACCTGAAGAACGCAGTCTCAATCGCACATCATAGTAATTGTAACACTCTAGATATCTACATAATATTGACAAAATATACACAAACATGGTATCAGATGTGTCAGATATGAGTATGAAATTTATATAATAACTCGAATAGTATGCAATATTGTTCAAGTTACTTAATAATTTGAGACACAACCTCAGTGTTTCTGTAAGTAAAAATTCTGCCAAAGTGTGGTGAGATGATGATTTGCAAGTAACTAGTGAGAACCTGGAAAAAACAATCATGGAGAAGCATTTTCATTTCTATACGTAAATCAATCACATTTTACAGAGAAATTTAACAACTTATAAAAACAAAACTGAGGGGACAGAAGTTTCATTGACAAAGAATGCGCAAAAGATGAACAATTGTTTAATTAATTTCACATTAATTCTTTGCCTGATAAACTAATAACACCATCATGGTAAGGTGCTTTAAATGTATAAACCAAGTGTGATAAGTGGTAAATTCTGGCCACAGACAGAATTCCATACCAGACCATTAGACTTTTACATGCAGTTTAACCTATGATGAACATGATGACAGTTGCCTTTATTGGCTCAGTTTTTTTTTTTTTTTAATGTGGATTGGCTTAGAGTCACAAAAGGCAGTAAAGGAGATTTAAATGTGACATTAAAACATTCAATGTGTTAACATGAACTCATGCAAACAGTGAAAAAAATGCCATTTAAGAAATGCAATATTAACTTGTACAATGTAATGTTATATTATGTATAATTTATCTGTTTAGAAAAATGTTCCGAGAGTGTTCTGGGATGTAAACTTTATCATTATTATCCTTTGAATCTATAAGCCAAACAAAAATTCAATTCTATTAATCAAACAGCTAGTATAAAGTGCTGTGATGTTCAGTGTCCCATCAGCAAACAAACTAAACAAAGCAAAAACACATTTCATATGTGCTTTGGCTCAACAGCCAGCATAACAAAAAACATTATAAATACACAATTAGCAGAACTAAATAAATTTTCTTTCCTAGATATCAATCAGTTTCACTCCACACATCAGCTTGTTTTCAAAAAGGCAAAGGCTGTCATCCAAAGCACATAGCTTCAGGTTACTGACCAAGCCACTGAACCGACCCTTTTCATTTCTGAAAGCCAGCCAAAAAACTCTGTTGAACAGTGCCTGAGAAATTTGTTGTCTTTAAAAATTTAGGATGGAAGCAAATGGGAAAAGTTCAGGCCCTGCAGCCTACTGTACAGTTTGCTCCGAGTAGTGAGCGTGTGGTGAGCCTTTAAAGTTGCTTCAGTGTTGTGACTAAGCAATTTTAGTCCGCAAGAAGAAATGAAAGTGCCCCATTGCCTCTTTCATATAGTAGCATCTCTCCTAAAGTAATGGCACTATTGTAACACAAGACTGCAAAAAAAAAGATGCCAGCATGTGAATCCAACAAAGTTATCATAGCCCCTGAGCTGTTTGCTATGCTTCTTTCTCCTTTTGTTTCACCTTCCTACACCACTTCCCACTTTTCCTTTTTAAATACCCATGCTATAATCTCAACTATTTATCATTTCCACTGTAACTTGCAGATAATATAATAGTATATAGGGGCATATCCCTCATTTATTTGGCAAATTCCAAATATATTTTCCATATATTCTAAGCTATTTCCTTTTTATTCTGAAAATGTCGCATCAATTCTTCAGAAATGGTTTCATGGTCGATCTTGACTGTTTCTCCTCATGGCTTGTGTAAGCTGAACATTGTTAGCTGTGTTAACAACTTTATCTGGTGGGCATGTGGGAACTGAGATACTCTGATCTATACAAATGTGAAGACAACCAGCTCTGTCACGCAAACCTAACCCTTCCAGGAGCTCATGGCATATATTCTTACCTAGACATTAAAATCACTGTATTATTTACCACATACATAAATTATTCATCATTTCCCTCTTGTCCTTCTAGCATTGAGCTGCTTTTTACCACGAAAAGAGCATGGGGAGAGCTTCCAAATGGACTTTTTCTGCAGTGTGTTTCAAAGTTACACCACACTACACAATTAATATCTTCCAAGCACACTAGTTGAGACTTTCTTGACGTAATATTAGAATTGCAATTGAAATGCATTTTATGACCAGGACATTTACAACCGTATTTTCTGAAACCCTTTTCAAAAATGGCATTTTCGTAGACGAGTTCTTGTTTGGTGGGCTTTAATGCAACCCTCAGATTATGGTTAGCTGCCATTGTGAGTAGTACCACTTGATAAATCACTGTGACTTAAGGTATATAAGAAGGTTCCCTGAAATCATCTATCAGCTTTCCCTCCTGTCTTTATACTGTCTTACAACTACGTTGTATAGTGAAATACATAATACATATGACAGTATGTGGCATAGAAATGTGTGGTATACAAGGAAGTCACATGTGAAAATCATATGTGCACAATGAATGTGCTTCTTCCACAAGGGCTTGTGTCTTTTCCCTGGTTATTTAAATGGTGCCCAGTCCAAATACAGCTGTCTGTCATGTTTACTTTCAAATATGGGGCACAAATGTATATTGCTGCCATTTTACAGACTATGGCTGATTTCATAAAATCTAATCAAAGAATTTCATCGTCTGGGTAGCTTTCTTCATTTTCTTCATGTGTTCACAAATTAAATGTGTGTGAATATGACTGGGTTGCAGAAGAGCATTGTCTGGGTTCAATAAAATGCTGGACTCAGTTCTCATTTTAAATGGCAGATGACTTACGTAACTTACAACTTCTTAGAATTCAGGTGAAGTCACCACCACGTTGCAATGATTGTTTTTGTAATAAGATCATTAATTTCTCAAAACTAGTCAAATTGCCCGTAATTATAACCATTACTACTTTTCACCTTACAACTGCTGAAGCATATTCAATGTCAGTAAAAGAAACAGTATCCATAAGCATTTTATGATATGTGTCTATTTTAGAAGAAACAATTACCCTACTACCCTGTTAGCCTATGTCACATACAGTCTTCATTTGGTATTTATTTTCTTTATCTTACCTCTTTAATGCTGCATAGCATAGTCCAAATAAAATAATTTTATGTACATCTCCAAAATGTAGTCCGAAAATGTAAAATGCAGTTATGGAAACATACTAGATCACTGATAATCTATCGTTATTACTGTCACTAAAGCCTATTCATGTGCTATTTGATATTGAAGCTCCTCAATTAACATATTTTTTCCAGACTGTAACTGGTGAAAGACTGATAGTGTTGTTATATAATGGTCCACCATCACTGATAAAACAAAACATGCCAGATCATGTGATTTCTGTGGGTACTCCCAATTAATCCTTAGAATTAAAATGCCTTGTAATTAGAATAAATATGGCATACTATTTAGCCCTCGTATTGTTTCTGTGAATGACTGCATGGTGAACACAACTAGAAAAGTTTCCTGAATGATATGACGAATCACTTACACAAAGTATTTATTCAACATATAAAGGGTAAAGTCAGTTAAGCAAGAACCAGGTGCTCATTTCCTGTGTTAAAGGTATTTCCTTACAAAGGAGATATGCCCCTTTATTAGCAATCTCTGTGGTTTAACATTTTTTGGTAAAGGTAAAGATTTCTATTTGGACTAGAGCAAAAAAAGTGGATGCTGTAACAAGTTCACTTCTGATCTTACAATCAGAAGTATTATTTTTGCTTAGACAGTAGACAAATGGTAAACACAGATGATCTGAAAGGCTCGGTCTCATTGTCATACATTCTTAATCTCTAATCCCACTCGACCAGACTCTGATTCAGAAACTGCCAATATCAAGGTCAAACTGGCTTCCCTAGTTCTGTAAATGGAGGTCATGGGCTTGATGGGTACCATCACGAGCGATATGAATCCATTAATTTCAGAAGGCCAGGGATCCCTTGTTTTCAGTAAGCAGGCCAGGAACGTTCCCAATGCTGAGTTCCGTTTTACTGCACCAAACGGTCTCTCATGACCTCACTCTTGGAGTGGGCTTCCAGGGCCCCCTTGCACCACCTGTTTTACGTTAATCAATTACAGTGATTTTGGGTGACGTTCTCCACTTTTTCCCTCTGACTAGGGTTCTGATGGAGATGTTGGCAAGCAAGGACAGCAAGTCAATGGCCATGACAGTAATAAGCAATTGACTTGCCTTGTGATATTCTCTCCATGATGTCACTATTGGTTTTATAACATGAATACTTTTTTCCCTGTTTGATTTTGGTTAATTATTTGTTTTGTTTTTCAGATGCATATTGCCTTTTTAGAGAATGATTCTGACAATCACACACAAACGGTGCGTTTAGAACGCAGCTGCAGTTACAGTATAGTAAATAAGAACATGAATGCTCTTTGTTTATATTGTAGCACACTGGCACCAGAAATTGTGAATGTTACAGAATAAATCATGTTTCAGGTGCAACTTATTTCACAAATATTGTATTTTTTTTTACAAAAACCACAACCAATTACTTTATTTATGTTTTTGTCTTCCCTATTAAGAACTTCCTGACACATATTATTTTTCATCTGTACATGGAAATAGTAAAATATACACATTTAGCAATTAATAATTTGTTCCAAATTGATGCACATTCAAATGTTTGTACAGTACAGAAAATAATAAAAAAATCTTTGGAAGGTTTGAATGAAATGATGACATATCACCCCCCCAACCCCAGTGTTAAGAAACAAAGTCATGAAATATCTGCATTAAAATCAAAAAGAAGACATACAGTACAGTCCCTAACGCATTGCTTAATGCAGTAGTTACATTAGAGTTAAACATATTCTAATTTGTATTTTTCCTCCCTTTTCATTCATATGCATCTTCAGATAGTGCATGGAAAAATGAGAATAACTCTCACAAGATCACTCTTTTTTGGAGCTGCCTGAAAGAATGCCTTTCTGTGTCTTTATTGCCACCTGTAAACATCACAGGAATCTTTCATTCCCCCTCCCACCAAGGGCCAATGGTTGTGCTAGTTGTACTCCTAAAGAAGAGCTATGCTTGATAACAGACCACAGCCCGGCTGTTGAGCCATCTGATACACCTATGGCTTTAGCGATCCCCCTCAAAAAAAAAAATTGAGCGCCGCAATTAGGCATCTTTATCCCCACGGAACGTCCCCAGGGGGCATGCCGCAGGGTTGCGGCAGGGATTTTGCGACAGCCGGCTGCTAAAATGATAGTTTTGACAGACAGGTTGCTCCCTGATCCTCCCAGCTGTCTGGACAGAGCAAACCTGTGTCTTGAGGTTGAATAACCATAGATTTTGACTCATTCCAGCACTGCCACTGGATTGGTGGAAACAGAGGGATGAAGATAATATGAAAGAAACATTTTGGTTACTTTTGCAGTCCCTGCATTTCAAGATAAATATTGGCTTGGATTCAATAAATAATTGACTTTAACTTTGAGATGTAAATACAAAATACAAAAACTTTTTTTTTCATTATCTCTGGTGATCACTGACCTTGTCCCAAAATCATTTAAGACAAAAATCATAACTGTGAAGAAAAATTAAGGGCAAATGTTCAATGAATCCAGGCCATGTTGACAAACTATCGACATGATTAATATTTGTGGATACGATATGATATGATAAATATACACTGCTCATGACAAAGCATAAAGTAGATAAAGAACGTGGATTGTCTGTCAGCAACAAGCAAAGACAGCTAATGAATGTGAAGCATGATTTTCACTATTTACTAGTAAAACACTAATATCAAGACAGAATGTGTTTTTTTCTTGTACAATTTTGGCTTAAAGGAAACATAAAAGTTCATCAATTTTTATTTTGGAGGTAAGGAAGACCTTTGCCAATAACTATAAAGAGCAGCAAACTATATGCTGTTTGAACATGAAAGCTTAAAGGGAATCTAGGGCCATTTTATGATACAAATCAGTAGTTAACTTACAAACAGAAATTTAAATGTATACATACCTGGTACCTGAAATTTGTTAAAATATTTCTGGAAAATTCAATAAATATCTGAAATAAACACCCAGGGTAAGTGTTTAATCAATTGCAGCAAGCACACAAGAAAGCCAACAGCCCATTACAGAGCAAATTAAAAAATAATTTGTGCTGCCATTCCAATACTTTCCCTTGGGTTTGGTTTCCTATACAAACACCCTCCTGGTTTTAATGTCATGTCTCCAACCCTTTCATTAGCATGTTTAATTGTGTTATTGGAATGCTTTAAATATTAAAAGAAACGTTTAAAGTTGAGCTAAAATTGAAGACCCTTCAAATGGGCAACATCAGCTCTTGTCTGTCCATTGTTTCCTCTTAACATGGGTCCTTCTCAGTAAACAGTAAGAGCCCTCAGCAGTGTTTCTATCCGAACCGAAACTTGGGCCAGAATTTGACCGTTTCTGTGCTCCTCTGCCTGGCATCGATGTTGATCTTGGATGGAGGCAGTAGCAGGGGGGGTTCCTTCTTCCTCTCCTTGACCTTGTCTGTGATGGTGAAACCCCGCTCAGCCCTGTCCTGGGAGCCAAACCTGGGCAGAAAGTGCGTAGAGACATGCTGGGGTTTGACGCGGGGGCTGGAGCCCATTTTGGCCTTGCCCCTTTTGTTGAGAGCCACAAACCACTCCCGTCCTGTCCGGCGGTTCTTGTGTGTCACCGAGGCATATGTGTTGTAGCTGTTCTCCTGAAACCTCTCCCTGAACTTGCAGTCATCTGTGAATTTATCCTAAAAAACAAACAGAAGAATAACAACACG
The DNA here is from genome assembly GCA_022829145.1 of Albula goreensis. Classification (NCBI taxonomy): domain Eukaryota; kingdom Metazoa; phylum Chordata; class Actinopteri; order Albuliformes; family Albulidae; genus Albula; species Albula goreensis. The sequence goes on from CM040744.1 coordinate 13,774,131, forward strand.
GAGCCCTAATTTTCAAGTGGTGACTCACTGATCGGCCAGGGCGTTCTCATGCTGTAGGCAAAGAAACAATAATACAACCATGGCAGGTTTTGAGTGCCCATACAGTAGTTGGCCGTGACAAGTTTGACATACAGCAGATTGGAAGCCAAAGAAAGCCTGGGTATGACGCCGACAGTTGCATACAGTTTAAAACCCTGACTCCATTTGATACCATAATAAGTGACATAAGGTGAATAACACCAAGTCTTTGCAATAACATTGGACCAGTGTTCAGCTGGCTCCCATCTGGGAATCTGTTTGCTTACTACCACATTGCCCTGGCCTATTTTTCTCCTGTAGGTCTCTAATTAGATAACTGCCTTTATGCCTGAGGAATAACAATCACCCCGTATCCCTTTTCAGGAAATTTCTCATCAAACACACATCATGAGATGACGCATTCCGTCAAATATTCTACGACGCTGACATCAATTCTCTGGCGAATAAAAACAAATAGCTTGGACACTGCCGGGCAAAAAAATAAAGACATTTATCCAAGACATTTCATCATTTCAGGCTTCGCTCATCTGCTGGTTGCATGATACGGACCAGTAAAATGGTCCGTGCAGGAATGAGATTGCTCCCTAGTGAGTGCTTAAGCGCTCTGGGCCAGAGAGTATGGGTTTATGTAATCCATGATTAAGACTGAGTCACAGAGAGTATTTTAACATGTGAGACAACCGGCATAACTTGTATCCATCCCTCTGAGTTAATTATGAAACTCACTAAATACTGTGTGTTGAAGATGACAGGAAATAACACCGCCCAGAGGATCTATACGCAACACTTTATCTTGCAATCCAATACTTTGTGCCTGCACTCATCCGTTCAAGCAAGGACCTTCTTTTAGAGATTAGTGGGTCATCTATGTGCCATCAATCATATCGTGAATATTCTTGGAACTACATAACACCCTACCCCTTCTAAATATCACTGCTTATCCCTATGCAAACTCCCTGGAAGCTCTACCATATAACTCTCTAATGTTGAGGGTTTGTATCTCTACATTTTGTTTAAAATTTCTTGTGAATGCTACCAATCAATGAGTCACAAATCTTCATTGGTCATTAAGCTGTGTTTCTACACATTGACACTCATATACTTTTCATGAAGGCTCACTCAGGACTTGCAACTAGGACATGATCTTCCATGACTATGAAGGTCCAAGAAAGAAACAATGTGGTCACATGGTCATATTGTACCTATAGTTAATGTATACCACTGGGGAGTGCACATTAGTCAAACTAGCACTATGGTTTGTGTATTTGTACATATGTATCAAGAAAAACCACTGATTCAAATCCATTGATGAAGAGTGATTCATTTGACCTAATACATTTATTGCTGCAAAACAATTATACAAATACTGGTGGACCATGCTAAGAAAACACCATGCTAAATTGTAACTAAATTTTATATGAGCTAGCTTGTCATCTTAAGTGCACTGGGGGGAATGTTACCATAAAAAGATAAAACATAAACTACCTTTTGCCTGTATGGTAAAATATGCAAAAGGCATTTTCCCTTGGCATCCCATAGAGAAAAACAGTTATATTTCACAATTTAGCCATTTAGCAGATGCTTATCCAGAATGACTTGCAAAAATGTATACAAAATGTTAGGCAAAGAATCCCAACCCATAATGGTAGTCTTTACTACATAAACTTACAGAATAATGTTACGTGCCACAGAGGGTTCAAGGAGGAGACTCAAGATGTAGTACTGTAAGTGGTAAATGGGTTTGAGGGTATAATGTTAGCATAAGTAGGGGGTCTTCAACACAGAATAAATGTTTAGAATTCTGAGAGCGTTAAACCAAAATCAAGTTTAACAGTTTTTAAATGTATTCATTCAATTAAAAGTAAATAAACAATCCTTCATTTTTTATGTAGTAATGTTTTAATTGCGTTATATTAGATGAAAGATATTAAGCAAGCATGATTATGAAATAATGTCATAAATTTATTGCTGTTTAATCATATTACTGACTGCATATTACACCCCAAACACAAATTCCCAACTAGTGACCACTCTTGTGCTTTGACCTGAAGTTGTGTGACTGCAATTAATGAACTATGTTTTATTTTTAATACACAGAGAAAAAAATAGAAACTATAATATAAAAACTTAGCAATGTACCCCAGCAATCCATAATTACTAGGCGCGTACACTGTACAACATTGTATTAGCAGCTGGTTGAAATGGGCCACTTCTTGATTTGACTGGGTTACCGTGTATTGAAGGCCTAATGAAAAGCAATGAACAGATAACAGACACAGGCCCACAGAGCTGACTGTTGAGGGGTTACAAAATAATTGCGAGACTTACTTTTATCTGCAGCACAGCTCAAAGTCATCAAAATGACTTTCCTATCAAAGAGTTGCCGTGAGTGACAGGAGCAGGGTGTCCTTTGTACTGCCTGAAACTCATTAGTCCATGAAATAACTTTATCCAACCAGGGCACAGAAAAAAAACAGATGCTTTTTTTTGGCTATAATTTTCCCATTTATACTGCGAGGGCACTATGAGTGGGATTGAGTTTCACCTATGCTGGAGTTCTTGATCTACTGTATAATCTAGGAGCAACATGCCTCTAGTTGGTTCCTCTGTACAGAAGTAATTTGAAAAACCTCTCTCTCACTCACTCACCCACCCACTCACTCACTCACTCACTCACTCACTCACTCACTCACTCACTCACTCACTCACTCACTCACTCACTCATCACTCACTCACTCACTCACTCACTCACTCACTCACTAACTCATTTTTTATTTTACCTGTGATAAAATGTCTACATTGCTTATCAAACAAATACTGATTACTTTAACTGGTTCACTTTGTTATAATTTTAACGAACATTTGGATGAAGCAACACATTTTGACCTGAATAAAAAAAGATTCTGTATTTCATGGTAGAGAGAAATCTTAAATTGTGTATAAGGAGTATGTTATCTGAATGTTTTGCAATGAATTGAATTGCCCAACACACCGGTATAAATGCAGCATATTAAGCCATTGTTCGGTGGGCAATGATAAGAAGAAAGATGTTTATCACATCCAAAGGATCTCTGCTTTAGCTGCTAAAAATAATTTTGGTGGGAAACCATAATATGTGTCCAGTGTTGCCTGTTTTCTCAATATTGTTGCCTTATATAACCCCTAAATTGCATTTTGTAATAATACAGCAGTTCTGCTTTGTTGAACAGTGCAGCATAGCAGAAAATGGCGCCATTATAATATTCTCTAAACATGCCAGTCACTATGCAAGCTGCCATAACTTCAGAACCCTACATATACAAACTTACGTGCTTGTATAATTCCAATTACATTTGCATTGCCCTGTGGGTATTATTTTATATTATAATCTAAACATACCACAAATTATCTGAGGAAATTAGCAGTTTCGGCCATACATCATAATGATCACAACTGTGACACTCTTTCACTTGACCTGTGTACATATAAATAATTAAATAGCTTGATGACAGTTATTAATTGATCGTGCATCTGAATTACAGTAGTTTATACAACAGTGGCTCATCTTGTGTGTGTTTCTTGTTAGACTTTTCATGGTTTTGGGTGAGGTTTAGCAGAGCAAAAGCTGCTTTGTCGTGTCAATGTTTATAGAGGTTTTACTGCTGAGACAAGATAGGAGACATTTTATTGTTAAAATCATAATACTTGCACAGCTGCTTCACCTGCTTCGCTCCTGACAAGAGATGGGTCTATCTTTAAAACAGTTGTTTCCCATAATCCTCCAGATGACACTGTTTTCTCTGTCTCAGTCTAACACAAAAGATTTATTTGGATATTGAACTTTCTATTATACAGCAACAGTTTAATTATGTACTGCAACTGCAGCAGTCCATAAAAAAGAAAAATGTATGAAATTAGAATTATTCAGACATTGAAAACTAAACACTGTTGTTGTAAACTACATATTCCTATTTGATGGACACCCTTATTTTTCTGTAGTATGCCCACCTCTATATGTGAATGTTTATTCTTAATTATGCTACACCAGGAACTTTGCTGTGAGCCTGATTGGATTTATGTAGAGAAAATAAGGCCAGCCATGTGGGCTTGAACTACACAAGATCTTGCAAAGCTCTTGTTTATCCAAATTAAATGCACTGTTAGTTACTGAAGTGATAAACCAGGTTTCATCTGTGCTTACCTTGCCTTAAGAAGATTTGTATTTGCTTAATCAAAACAAACTGATCTAAATAGAGTGATCTAGCTAGGCCCTTATTTGAGGAAGGTCAATGAGAATTGATTTGGTTACATTTTACGGTCACCAATTCTTCTTCTTCTCCTGGAGATTGTTTGTTCGATAAATCTAGGCGACCCTCTGACCTTTATACAGATTGTGTTTGCGATGACTTGCTGGGTAGGTCACACAATGTAATGCTCATCTGTCTCCTCAGCCATTATTCTAGCAATAAATTGTCACTATGAAAACATCTAAATATTAAGTATGACAGACAGAGCAACAACACAAGACAAGTGTGTCATTCGATAGTCCTAGTAAGACCCCAGCCGGTCTGTGAAGTACAGGGCTCATGCTGACAGGGCCATTAAATAAGCCCATGCAACTGTAGCCGTGTTGGGGAAAATCAAACCTAATTCAACACTGATGGATCCGCCACAGCTGTCCTAATTGTTGCTTATGTCTGCACAGTCTCAACGGCTCATCCCCTGATTTATCCTTTGTTTTCTCTCCCTTTCTCTTTCAGCGCTTTCCTCATCTTTACACTATGTTCAACCATTTCTTGCAAAAGGGCCATTGGCTTTTCTTAAAGAAAAATTTTGTTTAGTTGAGGAGTGCCAGTATGAATATTGTTAAGCCCAAAGTAAAAACCAACATACAACAGTCCACAATTGTTGAATTCGAGGGGTACCAGGAAAAATACCTTGCACTGTTTAGGTCATAACTTAAAGTTGATGTGAAATAGTGGAAAATTCTGAATGAATGAAGAAAGCTCATTCATGCTTTGAACATTTAGAAACATACATTTGTAATGGGTGCTTATCCAAAATAATCTGTTCTTAGGATGCTATTTAGTCAGCAACAAAGTAGTATGATGCAAATGCAAAGTTAGCCCATAACATCTTTCCCTTCTGCTTTTTCTTATGAGACACGGAGTTGGATTGTTTGAGTGAAGTGTGTGAGGGTGATACCACTGCTGATGCAGTGAGCAAGAGCTCTTAGACTACAGCTGCCACTTTGTTTACCCAACATATTGATTTTTTTTCTCCTTCGTTCATTATCAGCTAACCCAGACTCCCTTTAATCTGTCCTTCCCATTAACACATGCTAATAGACTGCTGCCTCTATCAAACAGATGTTTCCCCTGAGTTGGCCTGCTTGTGTAGACTGGTGCTGAGCGTAGTGCAGAAATGAAGGCTTCCAAAGGAAAGAAATGCAAAATATTTATCAATATTAAAACATGCATCATTTATATTAATTACAAAGAACAGTGTATACTCCCTGCCAGTTTTGACATTTCTATTAAGGATGTTAAATAGTTGCTAATATTTTGTTTTTCCTGAAAATAATTATCTTTATATGTGGTAATACTCACAATGGCATGTAGTCTCCCTCTTTTGTTCATGGCAAGAAATCTGTTGCTATAAACTCCTCGAATTCCCACTACCCCCTGTGAAACTGCAAAGAGCTCCAGAACACCTGCAAAAAAACCACAATAGATGTATTCTTTAAAATGGCATATCTCTAAAATAATGCTTTACGCTACAACTAACACTTTTTGTGCATTTTCCTAGCCTGTTTAAATTATTTGGAAGTTGGATTTGATGTCTGTCTGTGGTACAGCATACATAAACTTTTACAGACACTGAGCACAAAAAGTACGTCTGTAAAGGGGTCTGACTGGCAGCAGCCAAATGTAAGGAAATTTGCATTTTGTACTTTCAGCCACAGATTTCCAAAGCCTTTTATGGAGAGATAACTGAAACCACACAAGTATAAGGCCCTAGTCACACAGACAATCTTAAGGCAGTCTTTCTTGGCTAATTATAATTTGTCAGAAAATAAATAAATAAATGCACCACTGTGTACACATAGAGTGTACTTGTGGCTGTTCTGTGAAAGCAAATGGTTAGCGAGCACAGTTACTATTTACTATTTCACCTTCTAAGCACTAACAGACATGATTAATGGTTTTGCCTTTTAAGTATGTCTAGCCAAGCACTCTTTATGGGGTTTAATTTACACAGAACCATCCAACCTGGTGCTTTTAAGTGACACACCGTTAACAATCTAAACCAGGGACAGACAGGCATGAACATTACAGTATGTTGTATACAAGTGCCTGTATTTTCCATGCAGTTGCTTGCGATGTTTTAGGGGACTGAGAAGGTTGAGGTCTACACATGATGTAACTTATCTTTCACTGAGCTATATCCATTGTTTTGTTCTGCAGAAACAATTTTCTAGCACAATGAAAATTTATAGCTCACATATTCATTAACACTGAGCTATCACTCACCTGGCCACCATCACTTACTAATATGCTGTCACTTGATGTAATAACTATTATTGTTGGTTTGTGGCACTGACAACTCGGTATTGTCACAGCTAGGTATGCTAATGTATTGTGTACACTTTTGTAAGTCATATCTCCTAAATGTCCAAATGTAAATGTAGATCAGAATGTTTGGCAGAAAAAATCCAGTGCATTTCATTTGAAAGTAGTGCCCCACTATGACAAATGTTTGACCACAGAAATACCCTGCAGCATATGAAGTCAAACAGAAAACTTCTGTGTTCTCTTTTACACAGTCAAATCTAGATTTATTCAATCTCTTAGCCCTGGAGGCATACACTAAGATGTTTTTTCTGCTTCCACTGTTATCAATATTCTTAGACAAGTGCAGAGGGTCCCTGCCCTACACGCAATGCTTCAGGAGTCAGGGGTCAGCTGTTAGATACAGCTGCTACACACCTTGGTGCACTCCAGGAGAAGATGTTGTGGCTCATTTAGAACCCATTCATGCATGTGTTATCATGCAGTATTGATGATCACCAATTAATCTTTAACAGTGAAAATATAATGATGAAATTTGAGAGTAAGGCCACCACAAATTCGGGCAACACTGAACAAATCAGAAAATGTGTGTTTGACCTGTTTAAAAAATGCTTTAACAAAATATTAATATATATGGGTATGCCTTTTCCCCACATGATCATGGTCTCTAAAATTCCAATATTGATCAAGAAAATATACTTTATAACGTATCAATTTCTATCTTATTAAAAGCACACATGCAAATTCACACTTGCACCCACACATACAGAGAAAAAGTACTAATAGATTAAAATATCAAAACCCATACTGACGTATCAAAAGGGCTCTAGTAAAAATCATGAAAGGGAAAGAGCATGAATTGAGCAAGTTTGTGTCATAGAATATTTTAACCAATGACCCATTTGGCTAACACCACAAAGTATAAATACTGGAATGTCCCTAATTGAAGTGCCAATGACAACCATTTGCAATATGCAATTACACTGGGCTTGAGACAACCCATGTTGATTCCCAACCAAAAATATTCTGATCCCAGCAGCTGCACCTGTTACGCACATACCTGCTACTACCAAAACAGGAACAAATGAGGAATTTGAGCCAGACAGCAAGATGTAACATAGATTCACACATTATGATAAATCAAGATGATACAGTACACTATATCAGCATATACATTAAAAGCTTTAATGTATGACTCTGCTCCTGTTTGATATAGTGCAATATTGGAGGATATCAGAACACAACACAAAGGCTTGAAAGCCTCATCTTATATCTTAACTCGTTTTATGCTAAACAACATTGCATTAATCGAACTGGCAATTGCGCTTGGCTACAGTAAAGTCTGGAAAGGGAGATTGCAATGATTACCTAAACGACACAGTGTAATTCCTGCATTATTATAGGATGAAAGCCACTGAAACGTTTGTATGAACAAACACACGTAATGGCCTGTATAAAATCAACACACCATAATGACGCCTGAAGGAAAACAGTTGTGCGCAAATTACCGACTTCTCTTCGCTCAGGATATTTTTCCAAAAACTTCCTGCAGAGTATATTGTATATCATTAATTAATAACTTACTCAGCTGATCTGGTTCGTGACTGCCGTTGACTCTGCCATCCGGGTGAATCTGGAGATGAAAACCAATGCCAACCCTACAGTAAAGTCTGCCAGTCCTGCGTCCAGAATTGCCTGCTTCTTCAAGAAGTTGATCCTCAAACGAAGCGCGTTGGGATTCGGTCACGTCGACTAAGCGAATCAAATGAACGAAGAAGAAAAGGCAGAGAGGAACGCTCATTCTTCCAAAACTGGACGCTCTGACTGCGCTAGGGTTGTTCTAGCATTTTGTTGTTGATCCTGTGTTCCATGCACGAGCAACTCTGCGCACACACATGCACTTACGGCGCTGGCAGGCATAACCCTGGCTGTAGTCGCTGGAGTAGTTGTACTGGCACGGAGATATTTATAACACAAATGATCTCACTGCTTGATGCATGCCTGAGTTTTGAAGGACGCTCTCATCCGGATTTTCCTCTCAAAAATAGCAGTCCTACTCAATATCGATCCGTAGAGATAAGGCAAAAAGGTGAAAACTGTCAGGCACCAATTCTGGCTCCAAACATCGTGACAGAACGCAGTATGCGCGGTATTTTACGCATGAGGAAGCATAGTTTACTAGATCGCCAAGTCTCACTAATAATTTATAACTGATGGAAACGGAATCCCAAGGTAATGAGTCATGTTGTGAGTCAAAGTCGGAGATTGCCCCTAGAAAAAAGTCTTTCTAAACTATATAAAAAATTATCTACAAATACCGTGGGTGCTCACATGGGGTTTAAAATAGAATTACCAGCCTCTCAGGTAAAGCACTTCAGATTCTGAAACTCTTGCGCGCCTTACTAGTTGATGAAACAGAAAAGGAGAATCATTTATGGTTAAACCCTGGCTGTTCCGCTCACTGAAATACATCCACTAAAGTCTACACGAACCCTTAAATGCAATAACTCCATATTTCTGAAAAATGACGGGGAATTGGTCTCATTATTACACTCCTATATATATACTGTGTCCCTTGCAGCTGATCTGTTTAAAATTATTAAAGGCTGTAAACGGTGCATCACTGATAAAAAGGTAACATTTTTAATTTGTTTTAGGCATTTGGTGACGGACGTTTTTCTAAAATAATTTGCAAATATATCAGTCTATGTTGTAAACATAGAACGAAATATTTCTCACCTAAAATCTAAAAACTTCTGTGTGGCAAATTGAATACATCCACAATACATTTTGGATTGATATAGTTTCCTATATAGCAAGATGATACTTTCAGCCTACCCAGTTATCCCTACCCTGCTGTTCAGTGAAATTCTTATGACAATGATCCCATGGTTGATGCTGAGTCGGGTGCCTCAGTGGGAAGCCCACATATGCTTTGTGGTGATGTCTGAACCATATGGGAAAATAATCATCAGCTGGAATTACACTTGATCAAATTAGCATGTAATTCAGAAATGGTGCTAACATACCTTCTCCACACTGAGATTTGTTTGGGGGAGAAAAACAAAATTAGATATAGGTCTAACTTAATGAAATTTTCTCCATTACTACATATATATTTTTAATGAAAGTGGTGATCCAATTGTATTTTGTGATAAAACAGTTAAAAGCAATGCACACCATTTCGCATTAATCTTTAGATTTGGCAAATATTTACTCAAGGGAGTTCAAGGCAAGAATCTTTGGATATGGCATTTCGTTAAAAAAACGTATTTGTGGTACTTCTTCATGATGGTCAATATTTTGAGGTTTGATTACTGCGGCAGGGATTTAGGTTAATTGTTTGACATGCAGCAAAGATTAGATGCAGTAGATATGTAAACATTGTAGAACTGTTTACCTCCACAATTGCAGGGCTATTCACTGCTATGAAGCATTTCAATAACAATGGTGAGGTAATCCTTTCAATAGTATAAACATAGAAGTCCATGATTGATGCGTCCACCCAAATCCGTCCCAGGTTTAGGGAGATTTGGATAAGGAACAGTTATCAACTAAGGGGACTCACAAGGGTATAGTTGCACAGACCTCTCTGAAAATTCACCCCTAAAAAGTTTGTCTATACAGTTCAGTTGATTTAATTACATTTTCTCTATGCCTTTTTGATCTCTTAGAGGAAGTGTAAGACTGGCGCCAGAATCATCATCCACCTGTCATGTAAAAAAAATATTCAACAAAAGATGCAAAATATCATTCAGGATTCCCTTTACAAATCAGCACCATTATTTATTAAATGTGATGTTTCACCCTCATAAAGAATGGCTGCACAGTTTTTAAGATTACAGAAGAGATGGGAAATGTAGTCACTTTCAGACACAGCACTTACTGACAGTCATCTGGCACACTTTAGAACTTTTGGACATAAAATAGCTGAGATATGTTGAGTCAGTGTGAACCATTAGAGGACACATAAAGACTTTCAATAATTCAGTGGGTTAGTGATGTATTTACTCTAGACAGCAACACATCTGTGCTGACTGCGTCCTTATGGAAGCTGAGGAAGAAGTCATCTCAGTTCTGCTTTCAGAAACAACTTTAACGTTGTATGGCTAGGTCTTTAGGTTTGGGCTCTGAATTCTTTAACTGTTCACAAAATACAAAATGTAAATAAAAGTTTAAAGGATTATTATCGATGACGTTCCACGATTTAACTGATTATTCATCAATGCGCTGCAAAATCTTATGTCGACGAATCTTTAAAAAGCAACAAACTGGGGCTTTACTCCTCGTCATACAAAGAAAAATGACTTCACATTCACTGACCAAAACGTGGTCGATAACGCTGAGAGGATTGTTCAACTGAAACTACTGACAGTCCGAATCTCTCATAGCCCTCTCATATACAACTTCCCATTCTTCAGATCCCTATAAATGTGCGCTCTGCGGCCCTTGCATTCCGCTACGGCAAGGCGGAGCGAAACAGGGATTTTTTTTTCGCTTCAGTCGGCTGACGCCTCTCAGTCACAGCTCTTCCCCTAAACATATTTTTGAATTTGGCTTCTGGGGTCAGAGACTGCTCCCTAAATCTCAGCGCTACCAGAGAATAGCGGGGTAGGAAAGGCTTGACACTTAGAGTTTCAAAACAAACCTCTCATCAGCGAGGCATTTAATCACCGCGCAGATCTAAACATTTGCTTAAGCTAGAGCGCTCGACGTTAATTTGGTGGGAAAAGTACACTTTGTTTTGCACAGTCCTTTCGGTTCATTTGATGATGAACAAAGAAACACCTGTTGCCCAGTTATAGACAGAACCACCTGTCAATGGAAGCCACTGACCACTGACAGGTCACTGTCAATGGGCGCCCTTGACTGACTCCCCCTTCTGTCAGTGTGGAATGAATAGGCACCTGGCCCCCGATTCTGAGGACCGAATGACAGTTCCCTGACTCCTTTAGCAAGATGCCAATAGGTATGTCTCCCAGGAGATTTCGATGGTGAGCGATCTATTGCCAAAACATCTGCTAACAGATGAATGACCGTGAACAGGCTATGCCCCTAAATCCTCAGTCTCACATGGCACCAAATATTTCAGTTTCTGCGCGCTAAAAGCGCATCGGGTAGCTTTTCAGATTCGTCGAAAAATGTTCCAGATGCCGTCGCTCATGCTATGGATCACTGAGGAACACTGTAGGTATTATGATTTCAGGGATCTTAAATATATTATTAATATATAATAATATTAAATATATTATTAATATATATTTGACAATGTTTCTCTGCCTTTAAGAGCTTTAAATAGTTTGAAGAATGAATAAAGACAGTTTTAACGGAAATAATTATGGTACTAGTTAACGTGACTCTATTCAAATAACATACAGCAGACTTTTAAGTTTTACCTTAATGCAAAATTAACAACAAATCCAACGTCACTGGGTGGACAGCAGGCTATGACAACATTCTTTTATACCATGAACGAAAATTTCAGATATAACAAGGATTCATGTTATGTCTAACACATACATCGGTGTCTTGCTTAGGTAGTCATCGACTTGGTGTGATTGGGGTTAAGATTTGTGGCTTTCCATTAATTTTTGACAGCTGAGAGAGATTGAGCGCTGCCTCTATTGTATGTGCCAGGACTGAACAACAGACTGTGCTATTTTAAATACGTTATCTTCTTCCACATCAGTCCCTCCCTTGGGAGCATATATCTCAATTTGAATGCCGGGCGGCGTGGCCTGGGTCACTATCTTCAGGTCAGGGTCGAGGTGCGGAAGTTGCTGCCTCTTCTAACGCATTACCTTATCTGAGGACTGATGGGCTTTCCTCTGCGTTGTTTTCAGATTCTCCGGCTTCCTGGCTAGAGAAACAAACAGGCGCTAATTTTTCCTCATCTCGCCACTCCAGTTTTCGGCGTACTTTCTATCACATAAATCTGAACTCATCCCTACCTGCCTGCACTTGCTTCGGGGAGGAGAAATAAACAGAGCGCGCTCGCTGCAGCCTTCTCAGCAGTGAAAGATTAGTTCCGTATAATTTTACACTGGATTTCCTTCACGCTTGTATTTTTACCTCAGGCAAAGCTTTAAGCGGAGGCCTGCCGCGGTAGTAAATAAAACGATGCCCTTTTGCTGTATGACGAATGACCCAGGTGATGAACTACTATCTAACTGTATATCAACCGCGCCAAAGTTTTGCGCTAAGAGGTAACAGTTGACTGCAGTCTTGACGTTTCTGTAGTGACCCAGGCTTGTTTTCTCTTGATAACATGGGACATGCCTCTCTCAAATGTGGTCAGGGCCCGTGCCAAAATCCCTCTGGTACCAGACTGGGAGAAGCGGTCAAATAACTGCGCGCGCGTGGCATACTGCATTGCATGTAATTCGTGAAGCTGCACATGCACACAATTCAATAAATAAAAAAACAGATATGTAAACATCAGCACATACTCATATAAACGGGGCTTTCGTTTCTATAACGAGGTGCTAAATCAAGAATATATTATGTCCATCTTCCACTCACGTAAAGTCTCCACCATGCCTTTAGCGCCAGGCTATCTCAGTGGAGCTGCTCTTATATGTTCACAATTCATAATGGTCACCATGCCCAGTAGGTATGACATTATGTCACTCACCTCAGATAACTGCCAGCTTGTGCAACTTTTAAGCACCTATAAATATGACAAAGTCAAATGTGTAATGGAGTCTTTTTTTAATCAAACGGCATAGTTGCTGAGAAAATTTAGCTCTGGGTACCTTAAATCACTGTGGTAAACTAGCATCAGGTGCTATTACATGTTCATTAAAAAGAATAATAACCAAGAGAAAGAAAAACAGACACAATGAAACAAATGCAATACGTTACCAGGTGGAAAGCTTCAAGCTGCTTTGCTGAATAACATCACTCCTAGTTCACTGTTAGTCCTTCAACAGCAGATTTCGTGGACTGATTTGAAAAACATACACTGTAGTACATTAAAGAAATGAATGAAGAGAAGGAACAGGTGTAACCTATGTACGTCCCCTTGGCTTGCTTTCACTAGAATGCTCAGAAAACATTTTGGAAGGACTTCTGGAAAGGCACAAAATGCACAAAGGTGGAGAGTGTAACCACTCAATTCAAATCCATACAAATAAATAAAGGAAGATTGTCTTTAACATGGACAGTAAGTGTAAATTTGTCCCTGTCATCAAGAGAGAAGATTAAATGTGCAGTGTGTTAAAATAGTTCGGGGGCGTTGTTCAATGCTAGTTATAAATATAGCTTTTTGAGTCGCTACATAATGTGGCACAGATAACCTAATCAAATGCTGGATGGTAAAACTCACTTATGAGGACTGATTATACATGCGATTCATGTCTTTGCTGGGAATAATATAAACATTTTCTCTGTCTTCTGTGTCTGGAATGTGCACCGTCCCATTAGTGTATCATTTGTATCAGGCAGCTGCCCCTTTCCTCTGTAAAACATTACTTGACGCATAGAATTCCACAGTCAAACAGAAGAGGGCTGAAAGACTCTAATTGAAAGGGGTTCCTACTGACGTATATTTCTTGATGACCATCTCTTTTTAGCTATATGTACATTTTGATATACATACATACTGGTTTACCTTTAGATATAGACTATAGTTGTAAACAAAAACTTTTTGCTGATTTCTGCTACCATCTGCAGCAAATGAAATGCTTAGATATATCATTTGAATATTTTCTACAATTACTTGGACCACTCATCCATTAAGATACATTATTAGAGGCAATGGTAATTTTAGTAGATCTGAGAGATAGAAATGGTTGAAATAAAGGTAGTGACAGAAATCAATCCCCTGCCTTTCATCTACACACCATGGGCCAAGAGGCCTGGCCAAGTGTGACCTCTCCAGTAACCTCTGTGATGACATTACCCCTCCTGCCTGCCGAGCTCAGACTGATGTGGTGACAGTTATGACAGGACCTCAGGACAGAAAGGATGACACCAGCAGTAAAGCATGGAGCCCTGACTGCCTCTCATATGGTGAAATGGATATAGCTACAAATTGTCCTTAAATGTCTCCCAGAATAAAAGAACTCCAGTGTAAAATGGGCAGACGCCCATGTTTACCCCTATATTGGCAGGTTCAAGTTGAAATCACTTTTCACAAAGCTATTATAACAGAATAATTGATTTAAGTAAATTATATTAATTCTTGCTTCATTGTTGGAGATATTTATTAGAGCAAATTAAGTGCAAATTAATCTCTTGGGGATGCTGGTATTTGTGTAAAAAGAGGTGCATGCTAACATTACATTATCCTCGTTCATTTATTTTTAAGAATGAAACTCATTTGAAGTGTTTGGCCACGGACCACCATGTGGGGGCAGCGTGGTGCTCTGACGAAAAATTCTCAGTATTTCAAAATCGACTGAATTGCACTTTTTGAGAGCTTGGTGTCACTATTTAGCCATTTTTGACCTGTTGGCTTGCCTTTGTGATTCACTAAAATATGTGGAGAATATATGTTTCATTTCCTCATGATTTAGAGGCAAGGGCATAGATTATTATGGGAAATAATGTCACCAAAATAGCATGAGTGTAACGTAATATACATATTCAGGAACCCCTTGTAATTATTGTTATTCTTTTTTGGTTGTAGATATATTCTTTTTCAATGTTATTAAAAATAGATTATGTTGGATGTATGTGTCGTTAAAACACTTATCATTGAAATATTTTGTTGCAATTCATACGGTCATAAAGTTACCGTTTACCTTGTGTATTAGACTATACAAATAATTTGGTTTGTGCTTTGAATATTATTTTCTGGTCACTGCCCAAATTGACATTATAATGTAGTAACGCTGTATTTTACAGCACAAGCGTCAACATGTTGATGTAGATTAGGCGTGTAATTTATTAGCTATGACTACCGTAATTCCATTAGCTTCATATCCAAACAAAAATTACATTAAATGGTAAGAACAGCATCTTTATTGTAGTCTTTCTTTTTTATTCCCCATAGATTTAACAAAAAGGGTAATGTTATGCGTTGTACATTTAAAGATTTAAAAGGTTTAGGCTAATCGTTGCGTGAACTACTTGGTTGTTTTACTGCTTTGAAACATTTGCAAATGTAGATGTTAATTTGATGTGCACGTGATGAGATGTCCTTTTTAATGAACGGTGTGTTCATCGGTTACGTGTTCTTTGATCAAAATTTAATTTCTGGTTAATTGAAATTACAGCGTTGTTTTCTGCATGAATGAAGAGCCGCTGGTATCGCTCAGGATGTACAATACTTTCCTCGTTAAGGAATCTTGTTGTGAAAACGTCTTCGTGCCACGTCTAGATTTTTCCTATTATGAAGAGTGGCGTACGAAGTATCAGTTATAAAATATTCTGCTCTACCCCAGGAGAATGAATGTAGAAAGCTTTTAAGGAACGGAATATAAGATAACACACATCTCAAAGGATTTAAGCAGTGGGGTTTCTGCATTGCACTTGCAAATAATACATTGTTCGTTATCTATAAACTATTAATAATAGTATGACTGTGGAGGGACATTTAACATTATTCCTTCACTTCTCACAGTAGTAGCATAAAGAACAACACATGCTTATTATTATTATTATTATTATTATTATTAACAACAACAACAACAACAACAATAATAATAATAATAATAATAATAATAATAATAATAATGTTTCATTTTATTTTTGAAAAAATAATGCCAGTCACTTTTTTGGTCGGCTTAGAATTAATATTCTATGTGAGAGACCATGTCACGTAAATCAAAGCTCAACTTATCTACAATGATACTTTGAAACAGGGCTCCAAAAAACACCGACAAGATTTATCTGAAAATGCGCAAAATTTCTTATGTGTTTAATGCATATGACATATGGTATGCACAAAAGATTAGAAAGCAAAAATGTAAGGCAATCATATGTTTGGTCAGTATCTTTTTTGTAAAGACGTTTTCCTTGTGCATTTTATTGAAATGTTTGCTGGTCGTGAAATATAATTTAGGGCTGTGATACATTAGCCTGTCGGATTCATAAAGCGCAAATATGTCTTAAATTCCACATGTATTAAATGTGAAATATGAACCGAAACATACGTTTTTAATAATAATAATAATAATAATAATAATATATATACATTCCTGCTATTTGGCAAGTTCCAAATGGGAGATATGGTTTGCCTGTTAGAGGCAAATAACGGTGACCAAGTTGAATCATGTAGTATTTACAATGACATAAAAATATGAGTGAAAATCGGTTTTCTAGTATTGAATTATATATAACCTTTCAGTTCATTCAAGATATTAATATATTTATATTATAAAGGAATTGTCACTGTAAATAAACGTTTAAGGTGCTATGTCGTTCAAAATACACCTTTTACATATGACAAATTAAGTTTTATCTCAATAAACAAAGAGGACACAAACGTAATGTTCCACACATTTCGATGAAAATAAAGCTATTTTATTGTCAAAGCATTCAACATGATTAGATAAACTATCCAGTAGTAAATTTCAGCAAAAGGAAGAAACACTGAAACTATTCCTCACTGACACAAAATATTACACCTTTGTATTCAAACAAAACAGGTATTTACACTGCATCTCATAGGCTGCATTTTAAATCAATATCTATTTAATATTACATGCACTCTCAAATATAGTCTGACATAATCCCATTTGATTTCAATATGTGACCTTTTAGTATGAACATGGAAAAATCATTTAATAATAAACCATGGAATGTACCTACATTTTTTCTTCATTATCCATATATTTATATATATATATAAAATACAACTTACGTTTACACATATCATTGTTTCCCTTATTTCCAAAATCATAAGTGCTTCATATGATAAATAGATTTTTATATAAGTCAAAAACGCATTGGCATACACTGAAAACATGACACTTGAAGGAAAAAGAAAAAAAAACAATGTCCTTTTTCAAAGTGGAAATAAAACAAGTGCTTTCAAGGAGTGTATTTTACTTCCAGTCAGACAATAATCCCGATTGGAAAACTGTCACAAAACAAGCAAAATTCCCCCAAAAATAAGAAAAGGAAAAAACTGGTTGTGTCAGTGGAGAGTCAGTTGTGGGAGGTCATGTGTCGTGAGAGGTGGTGCCGCTCCCTGAAAGATTCGTTACAGATGGGGCACTTGAGCTTCTCCTCCCTGCGCCTTTTCACCAGCGGCTCCATGGCATACTCCTTTTTGTGGTGAGACCTCATGTGGTACACCAGGTCGGAGGTCATGCGGAAGGAGGCGTTGCACTTGGCGCACCAGTTCTGTGCGGGCAGACAGAGGGAGGTGAAGGACGGGGGCAGGAGTGTTAGCGCCGAGGGCATCTGCAGCTGGATGGGCCCGGACGTCTTTGGCCAGAACGCTGTGGCATATAGGAAAGGACTCTGTTTGGGGAGACCCCCGGGCACTGTGCAGTTGCTGCCCAGCTCAGAGGCCTGGAGCTTGGCGGCCAGGTGGTCTGCCTGGTAGAGTCTGTTGGGGGAGATGGTGTCCCCCACAGCTGGGTGGCAGTCCACTGCGGGGAGGAGCTTGGGGCCCATCACCAGGGGGGACAGCTGGGAGAAAGTGCGGGCCGGCTGGCTGAAGGCGCTTTTTCGCTCCGAGCCACTAACCTGCTGGGGCACAGAGGTGAAGGCGCTGCCCATGGACGAGCCCTCCATACGGGACTGTGTGGGCTGTGTCTCAGACAGCACCTGCCGGATATTCAGGTGCTTATCGGCGGGGCTTCCGCTGGGACGCCCACCCTCCTTGTTCTCTGCGTTGGAGCTCATGTTTTTGGTGCTGTGTTTGAGGCTGGGTGGGGACTTCTTCACCTCAGTGAAAGCACTCCGCTTGGTTTCTGTAGGCTCAGGGCTGGAGGGTGAGAAGGCCCGCCGGTTTTCCTCCAGTCCATAGGCGCCCCGGTAGTTCTGTGCAGAGGTGGCCAGGTCTTCCTTTGACTTGACATGCTGTGACATTCCCCCACTCCGACTCTCCTCTATCTCAGAGAACTTCCTCTTGTTGGTGCTCTCGCTCCTAATCTCTGCCTCTTTGTCACTGGGTGGGCTTGTTCGGTTGTTCTCAAGGTCCCTGGCTAAGTTATGAAAGTCCGTGGAAGGTTTACCCTCCTGAGAGTTGGAGAGACCCTCTGACCTGCCCAGCTTTGGGCTGGACCTTGCAGGAAGCAGGTCCACATGATCACCATTGTCCTTAGAGTCCTCATCTGCACTGGCAATGCTCTGTAATCTCTTGGTGCAGCGGAATCTTAAGTGAGCCAAAAATGGGAACTCAAACTGAAAACGCTGGTTGCAGTCTGGACACAAATATGGTGGAGATCCTACAATGGAAAAAACAGATTACTCACAATGAAGTGTAACATTGATTACAACATAGAGAACACAATGAAATAAGAACTTAAATTAACTAGCCAATGGTATCTTTTTTTTCATTCTATATGAAAATATCTTTATTTATTGATTAACAAACATAATTTCCTTCAATGTGATGTGACATGAAATTAAATATGATCAAAATACACAGACCTCTTACACTAAAACATAATAGCTTCATTATGATGTTGTCATTAAATAATAAAAAAACAAATTGTTTTATTTATGTCAATTGAGGCAAAGCTAGGGCAGGACTTCTTTGCCACAATCAGCTTGCATTTGTAGTGAATGTATAATATTTAGTTAACTACTAGTTGTAAAGACAAAAATCTGGCATGAGTCCAAATACAACATGGAAGCATTTTATATTTTTAATTACACATTTAATGTTTTGCTTCTGTTTTGGATTGGAATTAAAGGTTCGTGAGTAAATTACATAAACAATTCCTTTCGAAATGGCAGACGAAATTTACTGTGAAAATAAAGACTATTTAAATAAAATAAAGACTTTATTTCAAAAGTACTTTTTCACAACATTTGCCAGTGTAAAAAAAGGAAAATTATTTAAAAACTGTACCTTTGCTTTTCCCCTGCCCTCTCCCGGAACTGAGGAGTAAGAGCTCGATCAGGTCTTTCCCGTACCAAACCAGCAGTTCCTCGTCCTTTTCAATTCTCCTCAGAGATCGGTAGAACAATTGTCCGTTCTTTACGTAGGCCTCCAGGTTCTGCTCGTCCTTGTCCCTGGCAGACTGAACGAGGCGCAACCACATGAGGCCCTCCGAGGAGCTGTTGGCCGCCGAAGTGTCCACCTGCAGACAGCGTGCGGGATTCAAACCAAAGACCGTCACCACTTATCTCTACCAGCCTCTTCACGGACAAAACTACGGATACTGCATCCAAATTCAAATAACTTACAAATTAACTGTGGTTAATAGCAAACGCTGGTATATATAATCAATGCAATCTACCGGGTAATGAAATACATAGTCTAATAAGATTCAACAACATTGTAGTATCATTACATTTGCCGAGAATCTGTCAGATTATTCAAATAAAATAAAATTAGAAGCAGGTTATAAGCAGGTTTTTTTTTCTTATTTGACAATGTAATGAAGCTTTGGATTCCAAACTTAAGTGCTAAAATAATAACCTATGGTCGAAGTAAAGCCAATATCAAACATAATTAATGAAATGCAGTTGCACTCAACTGACCAGAAGCCCATACTGAAAACTTTTTCGAGTATATCTGCATTAAGAAAAAAATCTCACCCTGAAGATGTAAGGCGCTGTTCGCTTGTCCGTAGATTTGAGAGCAATGAAAGCAATGCTGTCGTACAATGAAGTGTGGCTCAAAACGCAAGGTCCGAAAATGGCATTTTCCGGAATGTCACAAGTAGTGTAGACGCTGGTGAAAATATCCGTTAAACACTGCTGGACTGCTTTGGCGTCTCCGTCCCATACCAGTTTTTGGGAACTGGACTCCTCCATCGTCGGCTGCGAGGAAATAAACGACTTGAGTGAGTGACCGTTTTTGTCGAGTAAAAAAAAAAAAACATCTCAGCCCCACGCTGTGAAGTAAATACACTTAACGAGTTCTCAGGGGCGTCCCAGGTAAATTGAAAGGCCTCTTAATTCAATTAAACTGCCTATGAAGTTACATGAAGACAGCATTTGCAAATTATATGCTATTGGCACCACTCACTGTACAAAGTAAACCATTTGTTGCTTGTGTGTTCACAATCGACAATTAATGTAGTTGTAAATGTAATTCACAATGACACAGTTGATTTGCAATTAATTATTATTATAATTATTATACTTATTCTACTACTAATAAAAATAATTGTTATGATTATTATTATTGTCGACATACTACTACTACCACTACTACTACTAATAATAATAATAATAATAATAATAACAACAACAACAATACGTGTTATTTTCTAGGTGCAATATACTATAATTTTACATAATTTAAAAAGTTACAATTTTTATAGGGTAGTACCCAATTTTTTGGAATTCCACATGGCTCTTGAGAAAAGCCTCAGCAATAGGACGCTGTGGAGTCCTCTGGAAAACGGAAAAGCATATCGAATGGATTTCAAGTGGCCTGTCAAAGTCGCTGATTTCATGTCAGCTAACCTTTAGCTCCATTCTACAAGAGGGAACGTATGTCTCCTCATTACCATAATCCACCACTTTCCCTCTGAGACTTTAATTAAGGCAGCACGCGGAGTTAATTATTATTTTTTTTACCTCTGCACGCACGTATTTGTGGATGAAGATGAACCCCACTCATCCTGTTATGCATGAGATATGATTTACTTAGGCAAGTAGTTATGCAGTATGTAAAGATGGCAAAGAAAAAATTCTGGTTCATTGAAAAACGCATGTTCTACATGCGCAGTTAGATTTACCCTGTGAGCGAAAACTGTTTGTCTCCTATAGATATTTACTTATGTAGTCGCAAGTCACCCCTCCTTCGATTTGTCATGAACTGGGGTCAAAATAAATTTCAGGAGCATTTATTCACGACTACAATTCTTTAGTATAGACGCTCACCTTCGCATTAGTCAGCTAATTTGCTTAGGCCTATAGCCTGCTCCACTCTTGCATATGACAAACATGTAAAATTAGAAAATGGCTTGCATTTGTAATTTTGTATGATTTTACTAAATTGCGCTGATTGTCCATTTAAAATGACTACATATGTATTCATTGTTATTTATAGATTTATAGGATATATTTCTATTTCTCAGTGTAATTAAATATTTGAATTTTATCCTGAAGTTTTGGGCGTAATAGAATACTTATATCGCTTCGTTACTGTAAAAACTAGTGCCTACATTTATGTGTATTTACGCTTTTCACAGCAGAGTGCAAACATTAACCAGCTGTTTTTGATGTTAAATTAATTTACAATGTGCTTTCTGTTTGAGCATCGCTGAAAACAACTAAAATAAACTCCCTTCTCATCTAAAGAGATCGTGTGACAGTGCGGTGCATGCCAATGAAGTGGTCTATTAACATTCACGAAACGTTACAGGAGGAAAAAGTTATCCTTTTCTCGGTCCACGTTTTAAAAAGAAAAGTAGATAATGCAGAAACCACTCTTGCTTATATATGCTACGGGCTTATGTTTCCGCCATTGACAAAATTCAAATGTTAGAGTAATCTCTCTCAGAAAAGTAGTCTTTTTTTCCCCCTCATAGCCCCTTCTATTGTATGAAGGTCGCACTCTCACTCGCACAAAAGGTTCAATGAATATGCATTTAAGCCAAATGAGAAAACAGAACTCTGAATGCACCACATAAAATGGGCGAAAACAAATATTTCATTCTTTCTTTCAGTATGCAGTTGATTTACAAAATATTCTTTAAAAATCGCAGTAAATACAAAATATATTCCAGAATTAAAAGCTTTGTTTAGAAATTCCCGTTGAGTTCGTTTCGGGATCTTCTCTTCAGCAGAGCATCATATTCAATTCTGCTACCCTGTCTTTCGTTGCCCGGAGGATGCCTGTTCTCTGCTGCAGACCATTCTGTGCCTCTACCTCGCCCCACAAAACACCACAAAACAATGAAAAACAATCGTACTCACCTTTTATGTTAAATCAATATAATCCACAACGTTCAAACGATTCTGAATATAATATGGAGGCAAAACTGTGCTTTATCTCTGTCTCTGTAGCCCGTTTCGTCAGTACATTTCCCTGTCTGTTGAAAGTGACAGTGCCGACGATCGCCCTGTGTTTCGTGAGCGGAGAGATTCGTACAGATGGGCCCGATGCACTGGCTCACTGGCACACAGACACACACTTTTTGTTTGCCGCACATAATCTGTCCAATGAGGCGTGACACTTTCCGTCTCCTCCCTTTAACTCTTCACTGGCCGACATCCATTTGATGAAACCAACCCACACCTTGCGGAATGTCATTTTATTACTACATGACAATTTTAAATAGTAGAAGCCGGACACGATCCCATTTGCAGGATTTCAGAAAAAAATCACAAAGGTTTTACGGATGGATTAGGAGCATACATCCAAAAACAGGTTTGGCTTCATATCTTTTTTTAACGGTTTCTCCAATTGACAATGACATGTTTCCATGTTTTTTAAACAAGAGAAACTGTTATAACACATTTGAGGAAGGACTGATGTTTAGATAATTAGGTCAATTAAGTATCGCAGAATATATTAAAAAAATCGAAACATATTATTATTATTATTATTATTATTATTATTATTATTATTATTATTATTATTATTATTATTAATAATAATAATAATAGTAGTAGTAATAATAACATTTTTTATGTGATTAGAATGATTTTTTTACACCTGATCAATTCTGAATTAATATGGGACCATATTGCACCCTACATTGCCAACATTTCAGCATCACATTTAAAAGTGTTTTACATTAGAAAGTGAAAACCCAAACTCTTACATACAAATTATTACTGAATGAATCACACCCTGCAACTGCTAATGAGTCTACATTGATATTTTCCCCGAGTGATAATGACACTTGCAGATAATATGTACAAGTACTCTTCCAGATATGGTTGAGAAATGCATATTATCACTCACATGGGGGCTTGTGGGGCACTGTCATCTTTACACAGATATTGCATAATGTAAAGTGCTGTTCTCTGGTATAGATATTATGATAATAAGATATTATGAGGGTATTGTAATATTCACTCATTTTCCTTTGAAGTGTATTTTCACAGTGACCCCTCTCCCCCTCCCCCAATGGTTTTAGAACGTGCACAAGTAAGACCAGCGCAGCAGGCAAGAGCGGTGTGGACACTTGGCTGCGAGCTGGATCCTGAGGAGAAGCCATCATTTGAATATCAAGAGCAGCTTGGTCGCTGTCTGGGGTGATATCATGATCTCTTTGTTAAACGCTCCCATTAGTTTCAGTTTTTTTTAGCTTGTTTTATATGCAATGTTGTTTATTCTTTATGATATGATTACATATTACAGGTTAATTTGTTGTTGTCACCGTGGTGATCTACATTTACATTCAATGATCACGCTTCATTATTAAGTAGACCTGATCCACACACACACACACTCACACACACACACACACACACACACACACACACACACACACACACGCACACACACACACACACACACACACACACACACACACACACACACACACACACACACACACACACACACTCACACGCACACACACACACACACACACACACACACACACACACACACACACACACACACACACACACACACACACACACACACACTTTTAAGTTTTCTTGTTTCTGAGAGGAACTTATGGGGATGCATGGCTGTGCTGGGACACCCTGTGTTTCAGTAAAGGAGTGGTGGGTAGACTGGGAGCCAGTAAGCTGATGGACAGATAGCTCAAAGGGTGGCCAAAATCACATGGACCCCAGTCCTACATTGCACAGTAGTGGGCAGTTAGCCCCTCAGCAATCCTTGATCTCACCAAAATCTGCATTGTCATAAACTCCAGCGATCAGCATTTCTATCTTTGGCTGAGAGGTGACAATGTTTTCCTCATGTACACACTCCTAAATTCAGCAAATAGACAGTTTCAAGCTTGAATTTTATTAATTTAATGGATTACTAAAATTATATGGGTAGTCATGGTTTCACTCATGCCAATGTTATAAAAGATGACAATAATAAATAAAAGACAAAGTTGGGCAAATGATTAAATATAGAGACATTTCATATAGTGTATGGCATAATTGTTTTTATAATGATGTGATTACCTTTATAATTTATATTTTTTACAAGGGCTTCTCTCTGTGTGAAAGTATGAGAACAGATGTCCTGTATGGTGACAAAGAGCAGTGGTATTTCAGTATAGATATATTCAGTACCTCATTATTCACAGTCTTTGCATAATCAGTATGAAAAATTTCTCTTCTGATAATCTGCTAGCAAAAAGACATGAATTTATAATCAGAGTATTCTATATAAGAAGGTCATATTATGACATATTACTGGAGTTGAAAGAGGTCATGATGCAAGTTGTGACAATCTTTGTTAGGTGACTTTAAAGTCTTCTTGCCACATAATTGCAAGTTCTCGTTTTACTTTCATACATAAAGAAACAGTACTGAGAGAAGGTGTGTTCTGCTGCAAAAAAGAATGTTTACTTTTTTGTAGCAACAGCAGAAAACTGTAATGCACTGTGCACAATCATTATATCATTTGGATACATAGAATTCAGAAGTAGTGTGCGTTCTGCGAGTGAAAGAGATTTTTTGAGGGGGTATTTTCATGGAATTAGCACTGAACATTTGGTAAAACGCAGCAGATTTCAATGTGGACACATACTATCAGTCCGCTAGTTATTACACTTATACCTTTGTTGTGTATCATTCATGCTCTATTAAAGATACATTTTGCCAAGACAAATAAATAATGAGTCCCCACAATCTGTAAGCATTATTAAAAATAATTAATAAAACACAAAATTTTGTCTTGTTTTGCATTGCCTTCCAAATTTAGTTGACTCATGGCCAGGCTTGTGATTTAGAAACTGAATTTTTAATAGGACATGCTCAAAATTATGCTTTTATTTATAAATTCTGTTATTAATATGAGTTTTGTTTGTTTTCAGCTTGTTTTAATAAGGTCAGACAATGGTCAGCTGAAGTTATTCAGTGCTACCCTGACTTATATTCTGCATTACAGAGCTACAGAGTGGTAGTTCATCATTATTCACTGAACCCAAAGCAAAAGCTGATTCCCTTCAGTAAACGCTGTGTGGCTGTTTCATGTGACAACCGTTGATTGTAATCTTTTAAAATTGAACAACATAACTGAATGTTTGTTCCGAAGTGTGCGCACACAAAGGCATGCACACACACTCACACAGCTAATTCAGGGCTGCACCAATTCAATGATAGAACTTTTTTTCTTTCTAATGTTCTAAAATGTATTGTAAAATTATATATTTAGTTGTGACATTAGTGTAAGACATTCAGTATGTGTCAAAGAAATGGTCTGAACATGAGTGCGTTATGAAGAAGAATAATTTGCCCTAAAGTTTATATTTTTCCAAGCATGCCTCATCAATGTCAAAATGAGATTCAATTGAACTTAATAACCATCGCCTGATTTCTCTGATTTATTCCTAAATTCTTTTTTTCTTTAATCACCGAACATCTTTTTTTCTGGACTCAGTGACATCTGCGCGCATCTGTGGTGTTCCAAAAACAACTCTGCTGTAACAGCAAACCATATTTATTGTGTGGGCTTAGATTGCTTCCACAGTGAACTCCAGTGCTCCAGTACAGATGTTGGATTTATGTAACAATCTCTTTATTCAGGTTGCTGAACTATTAATCACTGTTAACTATTGTTGTTTTCTATCCCATGATTATGTTGCCTGAACATGGGATCTGGCTTTCATTAAATACATGTTATTATTTTTTATTTCTAATTTATGTGATCTCTACAATGAATTATACCATAATGAATTCAAGTGTCAACTGGGCATTACGGTAGAATTAAAAAGGTCAGATATGCTAAATCATGTTGCTTGGAGCAAAATACAGTAATATAATTCATGGGAGTGTGTTGTATTTTGTTTAGTCCTTGCACTTCAAAAATATCTTGTATAAACAAGTATGCTTGCATTTCTGTGATTATGGAAATTCCACATTTATTTCAATACCCTCTGTTTGATTAGGGGAAAAAAAAAGAAATTTAGCAAGCTTTTGTGCACTGGGGCAATGCAATTTGCAATACGCATTGCAGATGATACACACCTTTTTATTTTATTTTATTATTTATTTATATTATTATTTTTTTATCTTCTCTCTTCGCAAGCTGAAACGTAAAAAGATTTACGGGGCTCTTAGCAGTAAATCTCCTCCTGCTCCTGCCTATCCAAGCATGATAAGGACCTTTTCCATACAGTACCCTGAATTAAAACCACAAAGCTCGCCCAATCAGCAGCCATCTGCTTCGCCCCTAACTGCGGCTGTGGGTAGCAGGCAGAGGCTGGACGGACAGAATGGGTGCCCCCTCATTGTTTTACAACAAACGGCCATGTTAATACCAGTGTTTTTAAAACGCCTGCTGCTGTCCTGTCTACTCTCAAATGTTTTGTCTAAAACAGCATGCCGCGATCAGGGAACAAACATATTTTTTGTGGTGTGACCTAATAGGCTAATTGTCCACTCTGAGGTTAATATTTAACAGTAAAGATGAAAACATTCCAATAAAAGTTAGTAAAAGGAAAAAAGGAGCATATTGCAAGCTTTAATATATGTTTATCAGGCCTATATATTGAAATACTACATATCCAGCTGTAATTTTTGTCTATTGTTTCAGTATTGCTTAGTTGTGCCAGGTCTGCTGGTGTAAAATATCAATTTGTCATTGCATAATCTCCACAGAAATAATGAAAAAAAGATTTCTGTATTTTATTTTAAGCTGTCTATAGATTAAACCATTGTCTGTTGTGTACATACTTAGGTGCTCTGTGTTTACACACAACAGGCAGATAAAGGGTCTCTGTTATCCGTTATCTTAGACATGGGAATCTCTATTCCTAATTACACTGTCAGGTTCTGGGGCAATCAGGATCTGCCAATTGTGACTGGGGCTGATCTATTCAAATGTTGCTCCAGAATTACAGTGATTTTCCTCTTGGAGATTAAGAAAGAAATCATACACTGCACTTCATAATTACAATGGGTATTAGGATAAAGAGGAAGGAAAGATGGTGTACTTTAAACCTGTAAGGTTTTTATTGGTGCTAAGCACAATTAAAATTGAAAAGACAAGTGAACTGTCGTTAAATTTAAAGTCTGTAAAACCACAAGGTATAGATTTTTGAAGTCGCCATTTGACAATGTAAATGGAAAATGCAATAGTTTCATCTGATTTCTTGAAAAGCCAGCACTACACCTCATCAAAATGCCCCTCCTGTTTCTCTGAATTCATACATACTGCGGAGGTGTTTGTCCACAGATTTCTGATGACATGTTTTCATCCTATTGCAAGCCCATTAATACCAATATAATTGCTGGACTCCAAACAAAGCAAACTGTGTATTTTCATCAACAAACAAAACACATTCTAACACATTTAAGAACATCGTATTTAACAAGCAGAATTCAAGTCAATCTTAAACTTGCTCCCATTCTTTTTACATGTACAATATGAAATACATACATTAAAAACATAATTATAATGGAACCTTCTGCTATGAAAGTACCTATTTTACTAACAGATTAACTATTTGGTTTGGAATATTACATGTACAGTTGTAAAGCAAAGGAAGGATAAGTTAAAGCCCACAAAGTGATCCAAACAGCTTGTGCCCCTGTATAATTAAAATGCATTTGTAATTGCTTTTGGTTTGACTTCTGAAACACTCCCAGTCCAGACAAGTGTACTGGCAGCCCCGTCTGTCTGGATCCCCTCTTGTGAACGGGGTGGATGCTTTGGTGGTGATATTTTTTGATGGTGCGATCTGTGAGATGGAGGTGTGGTGATTGCACATGGGAGTCCTCCAGGTAGAGATGGAGGACAGGGGGGAAGGTCCAGGGGCTGGACCGGGTTGTTTTCAGGCAGAGAGGAGTGTGCTCAAGAGGAAGAGGAGAGGAGAGATGAGGAGAGTGTGCTCTGAGCTTCTGCAGACTTTGCTTGCTCTTTCCAATGGAGGGCAGAAGAGATAAAGAAAGAATAAGCCTGAACCACAGGCTTCGAGAGGAGCAGCGGAAGTGAGTGAGTCTGTGTGAGTGTGTGTGAGTGTGAGGAAGTGTCTGTGTGTGTGTCTGGGTGTGAGTCTCTGTTAGTGTATGTGTGTGTGTGCATCTGTGTGAGTGTGTGTGAGTGTGAGGAAGTGCATGTGTGTGTGTCTGAGTGTGAGTCTCTGTTAGTGTATGTGTGTGTGTTTGCATAGATTGTGTTTTGCCTGAGTATAATTCAGAGTGCATTTGCATGTGCATATGTGAGTGTGAATGCCATGTGTGTCTCTGGGTACACGTGCGTGTGTGCGTGTATGTGTGTGTTGGGGGGGTGGACATGTATCTGAATGTCTGCCTTTTGTTTCTGTCTGACTGTAATTCTGTGTGTTTATGTGAGTTTGTGTCAGTGTGAGAACCATGTGTGTTTCTGTGTACACGTGCATGTGTGTGGGTATGTTGAGGGGTGCCTTGGGTTTTTGTTTGAGTAATTCAGTGTGCTTATTAATATGTGTGTGTGTGTGTGTGTGTGTATGTGCGCCCTGCTACCCGCACACAGTTGCCTGCGTATGCATAACTTCACCCTCTCCATCTAGAAAAGCCTTCATGGGTTGCTCTCCACTAATTCACCCTCCGCACCTTAAATGAAGTAGCCATGCCACGTCTGCCCACAACGCTTCTTCTGGAGGGAGAAGAGGAAGGAATAAATTAATAATGAGGCACTTTTTATACCGCATCCAGCGATTATACAAATGGATGCATCAGCCAAAAAATATTCTGTATGGCATATGGCACTTCAGCAGCCATATGTGCCAGTTTTCACAAAAACTGGCACCGAGGCGCATGATGGTCAGTTGTAACTGCCAAAAACACAGCGAGGGCTGTGCAAAAACGCTTCAATGCCTCCGACGACTACACTGATGTCCCTCCACACTTCTCGGTGTACAATCGAGAGGAGGCACAGAATGCGAGAGTGAAGATTTTTGGTGAGATAAAACGGTTTTTCGGGTGTGCGCTCGCCCGTACAGATTGCCTCCCTCTTAAACTCCTTGGGTTTTTTTTTTTTTTTTTTTTTGTCTGGTCGGACCAGCGATGAGGGCCGACTTTCATTTTCTCCTCCACGCTGAAGTGGAGATGAAACTTGGTGCAAACTCACAGAGGCAAAATTAGTTTGGCTAGCGAGCGTCGCCATGGCGGTAATTCCAATCAAACCGCCCCATCGCACTTTGTAGAGTGGCTTTTGTATTGAAATGAAAAGCTGCTCTGTAGCCGTAAACACAGCTTTGACCTTGCTTTATTGTGAAATCCTGTCCAACGCAAATACCTCCCTTTTTTTGGTCATGTTAATTGGCTTATAGCACTTGATATTTGCTAAAATTTATATTTTTGGGAGGCATCTGGGAGGAGGGCTGCAGCTTGTTGTAGAGAAGCATTTAACTCAGACAAAAATCTAATTTTACATCATAAAAATCCAAACAGGGCCATTCAAACATTACATTTTTTACTGTGCATCATGAAGTGGACCACTGCAGTCTACCCTCATATCACCTGCATTCCTCTTTCACCATCGTGCCAAAGAATAATCCAGAGACAAAACCATTCTGTTCCCCTGGGTCATACTGGTGAGACAATAAGGTCCATGTAGCAGGTTGAACAGCATCCTGGGTAACCTGCCTGGGTTTCTGGCCTGGGTCAGAAAGAGCCTCAGATCGGGGCAGGCCACAGGGACCATGGAGCCGCCCCAGCCCCCCAGCACCCGTGACTGCGGAGCTGCCAGACCTGTTCATGGTCCGTCGGCGCATTGAGCTGCCATGGCAAGACTTAATGTTCCAGGTTTTTCTGCCCTGGGGGCATCTGCTCACTTCATCACTTAGGAAGAGGACCCGCGTTGGTGGAGGCGCGGCCCCAGCCCCCTCTCTCGCTCACCCGTGTTGTCCCCAGCTAACGGGGGGTGGAGGGGGGGTTAGCATCGGGAGGAACAGGAAGAGCGGGCCCCATAGAGCAGCACATTTTTCACACCCTGCTGCCTCACAGAGACCCTGCTGTCCTGTCTGCTACTGCAATGCTGGTGATCTATGTAATCACTTCTATTGGATCTGTACTATGGAGGTTATCCACTTTGCTCAATGCTCAGAAATGAAAAAAATAATACTACTGGTGACAGCCATCACCACTATCATCATCATCATCATCATCATCATCATCATCATCATCATCATCATCATCATCCTCTTGCCATCATTGTCATTATCTTTACCATATTATTTGGATTAATATTATTATTATTTCATGTGTAATGAACATATGAATGGTCGTAAAGAACTTTCAGCACAAAGCTTGTACATTGATTATTATCACATGACCAATGAGGATTCATCTAGAGTTGTCACTCCTTTACCAATACAGCCCAATAGCAAGCAGCAATAAAAATTACACTAATGAGATTATTATTATTATTATTATTATTTATATTATTATTGTTACTGTTATTATTATTATGTTCGCATATGTTCACATATCCACAGAAATTTTTATATGTGTGCTGATCCACAGTGGAATGCTCTGGTGTATTTCACAGCATAAAGTGTAATTCCGTGCAATAGTTTTAAATGAAAAATCACTCTGAAAAAAACAAGTGGCCATCATGAGAGAGGCCAAAACATTTCAAAAAATGTTTTTGGTATTTATTTATTTATTTTTGTGTTTTGATGTGAGAGGCGAAGATGACAGCAGCAGAATGCCTTGAGGAGAGCTGTCAGTGTTGCCTCATCACCCCTCTCACCTCAGCGGTCCGGGACCCGCCTCGGAAATGCAAATCAAAGGGTTAGCCATGGACGTGGTCACCCCGGACTCCAGGGGCCCCCAAACACACAGGGTTCTGAGGAAACATTGGAGCACAGCTGTTGGTTAGCACTGCCGCACAAATACCACCCCACCTCTGGGGAGATTACACTGCTCCAAAAGTTCATCAAAGTTTTATTTCAGGGAAATAAAAAAGAAGACAGGGATGGAGGTACAAAAAAGGGATGTCCATGTTGAGGAAATGACACAACCAGAATGTCAATTTTTTGGCTTCCTTTTTTTTTCAGTCAGATGATCATTGAAAGGACTTTGGCCTGTATTCAGGCAACAATTGTTTTTAAGTATCCAAACAAATAAATGTATGTGTTATTTTTTTTTTTCAAAAACACAGGTTGTTGTGTTAAATTCAATCACTGCTGAACTTGCCAACCTGTGCGCTGTAGAATAAAGGCACCTGCCTGAGTATAAGGGTAGCAATTAATTGTTGCTTATCATCATAGACCAGTGCTTTATCTTGAGATTTCATTAAGTATGTGGGCTTCTACTACCTACAATGATTCCTTCATTTTTGATTTGAGAAGAATGAAGGGAGGTTTTGTCCTTGCTTTCTAGATTCTACAAGCACTACTGATTGTGATTATTTTAGGACTTTTAGGTTAGACATTTAATCCTTGCTCTATTTCAATGGTTCAAACTCAAGGCACAGCAGTCAACCTATGCTCATCACCAACAGTAAATACTGTCATGTGTATTTCAGAACAATTTTGTATCAGTTTTTAAACAAGTAGAATTTGCACTTACATTCATGCAATGGCTGCATCCATAAAATGAACTAAAGCCATAACACAGAAATTACACAAATATGGTTTCTCAAATAAAGTACGCATTAGTTATCCAATATCAGTATTTTCTGTCATTATGCCAAGAGTACTGAAAAAACTGAGATATCAGACTTCTGGGTTGTTTCTCTGTTTTTGCTCATTTTATTAATCTCTGTACAGTTTCTTGTATCAGTACAAAGTATAACAAATATATATACCTCATTGATTCAGGAGATCAAAGCCAGCATAGTCCTATCATTTAAGAAACCTAATGTAAAGGTACATTTCAAACAAAATTCATTACAAAATTCTATATCTATCTAGTCTATCTATTGTACAAAAAATATATTTACAGATGTACATGCTCAAAAATATTCTCTTACATTCCATTTCAACATATCAGGAATATAGACATTTCAAGCAAATTGGCAAACCTTTTTTAAATCCATTGAGATTATAAATGAAGAGCTGTGTAGAAATTGCCTTGCTATGCTGTTCCTTAATGTATTTATGACATAGCGCCTTAGTTAAACTCTAGAAGATGATACTTTATGGCAGCACAGGGATATTAACGTCCCAGCGGGACTCATGAGGTTAATCTTCAGTTCAGAATGTCCAGAGAGGTGACAGTGTGAAAGAATGACTCCATCCCTTTCAATAACACGCCTTGTAGCCCCCATGTTCCCGTTCACAGGGATCATTCGCACTGAGCGTTGTGCGAATGATCAAGAGGGAAGATGGTCTCTCTTGATGTATTAAAAGCAGGGTTTTCAGATTAAACTCACAGCATATTATTCCTCCCTCTTCCATTCTTTCCCCTTACAAACTGACCAGTTCCCAATTCACGTTGTTGTTTCCCCTGCTTTGTTTAAACAAAATACTTCAGCCAGGAAATAACCACCCAGTTCACTTGTCTGAACTGAGCTCTGAACATTGCCATGATAACGTAAAAGAATGTGAAACGTGTATCCAGGAAGTTGGCCAAAGACTGTCACTGAAGCCAAGGCCTCCCCTCTCTAATTGGTCCCACACATTTGGCCTCGAGGAGGGCTTAATTTCGCGTAACTCAGAAAAGGTTGGATGAGACGGGGGAGAAACGCTTCCATGGCGAACTCCCCCCCAACCCCACCCCTAATCACCAGGCCTGAGTATGCGACTTGAGTTCCAACGCTTGCCATTGACCCGTCTCTCAGAGGAATCAAACTTCTAATGGAGTGCTCTGTCCGGTCCCTGAGTCCCAAGCGTGTGGCGCTTCACGTTACTTTAATACAGACTGAAGCTCAAGCTCCACAGCTCAATGTCCAGTAAAATATTGCCAAGATTGGCCAGAGTTTACTGGTATTGTAAGTGTGCCCATTTAATACCCCAGCCTTCAAAGACATGTCCGCATTGCTCATTACTGTCAGAGCTCTTTAATATTACATTACGGACCCCATAGAAATTAGAAGATTGCCCCAGAGGCCAGGGCAGTCATTCAACACATCATCCATCACACATCCCAGCCTCTTATGTTCACTTAGAAAAACCGGACCCATGAATTGGACTCATGTTGCCCATTAAAAGTTCACACAAAGAACAAAAAGGGAAAGTATGTCACTTCATACCCATGCAAAATGGCATGTGGAAATGACTGGGGCTCAGAAGCAGACAGGAAAACATCACCAGACAGGAGTGATAAACTGGAGGCCTGTTTGGTTATATTACCACAATGTTATGCAACAGATTGTGTTTTTGTAAGATATGGAGTAAATGTTGAAACTGCTACAATGAAAATATTCTTCTTTATTATAAAGTTTATAATGGTTTATTGGTTTAATGGTTCCAAAACGGCGAGCGATACTCAGTTGTGCTATAACTGAATAAGATTGGTGTTAAGCATAACTGCATATGCCATCATTCCTCTTAACTCAGCATGAGCTATCCTACAACCCACTTCAGGACGACATGATCTCGTTTTATCCGAAACTGATCAAAGACATGGGATATGCTGCTGCTGATGTTCATTTTAATGACATATTTTAGCATGCTGATACACACTTTGTCATGGATGGGCCTAAATTCAAAATTTTACAAATATTACTGCAAAAAAAAACTTTCCCATAACCTCGAATGAGGAAATTAAGCAAGCGTTTTATTTTTTGTGACTCACACATTTTTAGAAGAAATACAAAACAAGATGTTTTTTACACAATGAAATAAATAACAGTTGTTTACATCTGTATTTCAAAAGCAGAGAAAAATGCATTTGGATTGAATAAATAACTTCTTAGATCACTTAGATACACTTCTGTATTTTTCATTCATGTTAACCCTATTAAACACAAATAAAGTTTGGTGAATTTAAAGATTGTAAATATTACTGAAAAAAATTTTGTTTTGCAGCGACAAAAAATACAGTTTTATTTTTCCCCAAGTGCATGACAAGGACAAACATTGTCCTTGAATTAATATGTCAGTAACTGGATGTCTGCCCAAGGAATGTGCCCAATACACTCTTATGTTAATATCACAATATAATATCAGATTTTTTATGGATTTGACCTAAATTACTACCATTTCTTTTTAGTAAAGTGGATGTAATTCTGCCTTTGCATCTGGTCTTTTTTCAAGAATTAATCAACATAAAATGCAAAGTATTCCTCATCCAGCCAGCAGAATGTGACAATATTGCATGTAAGGCATTGGCTAGAATTCTGTAAAAAATGTATACATTATACTCTGTCTGTAAGGATGTAGACTCCAGGCTCCATGAGAGTTCAACCTTGCAGAGCAAAACGCCCCTCTCCTTTTAAACCCAGCTGTGGTTCTCTCACAGGTCATAGCCAGATCCTGTGCTCTGCTGGTGTCATTGCTCTTACACAGTGCTTTCCTCATTTCACTGCGTGAAACCATATAAACATACAGCGTGTGTAATAGCATTCAGCTGTGTATATCATTAATACGAACATTTATAAAACCCAGGGTGACCCGTATCTTTTTGGCATGTCCCCCTTTTTCTAAGCATTTTATCTTGTATTAAACCAATAAAGAACAAGTTTAAGTCATAAAATGCATTAGTGAATCCCTCAAAGGAATGCTCCTTGCATACATCTGAGGACGGCTGTATGCAAACAACTGCTGTGCTAATTTGGTGGAACGGCGTAGTATTGCAAGGCCATACACCTTTGTCACAAAAAAATATTCACACACAATTTACACTGGTTTCCATTTCTGTCAAATTTTAGAATTTACTACCTTTACTGTATGTGTGTCATAAAATGAAAATCTAAATTCCAGTAGATTTGCAAGACAGCCTTTTCATCAGCTTTCCAGTTAGATATTCTTTTGGCTGTGAATTTATAAAAAGTCATTAGGTAGGATTCAACATTTGTCCTTACCTTTGGCTCACAATGAAATACAAATGCTCATTTTTATCTTCACTGACACAGTCTGGTGAGTTCAGCACTCATGAAAATTAACTTGCCAAACTGTTCTCGTAGAGAAAAAGCATTCATTCATTCAAGTAAAAGGTAAGGACAAATGTTGATTGAATCCTTGTCATTGACAATTTCAATATCAGTCCACAAGTTGACCAGGAGAAAATCCAAATAGTTGCTTTCCAGTGCAGTTAATATTAAGCCTATGAAATCATATGCAGTCAAGTAAATGCCTCAAAGAATGCAAACTTGTGAACAGTACGGTAAGCTATCCTTTACATGAACAAGTGCTAAGCTGCAGTAATAGAAATGTAATGTCTGAGAGGAATCTATGCAAGTCTCTATCTCCATAACAACAACAGAGAGGTCTGAAACAGTCTCTAAAATTCAAGCAAAATTCCTTCTCATCTTTCATTGGCTGTGACAGGGCACCTTCGCCTCAGTTAAATCTTAATTCCTCCCAAACCCAAGAGAGATAAAGCCGCGGAGATAACAAAGTTGATGACAACTTGCGGTTCATGGGCACGATACTCAGTACTGAAAATGGCAGCTGTCAAGCCAGCTGACGGTGAGGGGAGCACGGGTCTCTCCGTCGGAGGAGTTTGTCACATGCTGTAGGTGTTTCACGGCTTGGGCGTAAATGCACTTAGGCAAGCTTGTCAAGTTGAGTGAGGAGGTGTTCCATGTGTGAAGTCATGTGTGACTACTTAGGTAAATCTATTAAAATAAATTTCTCCATAGATTCAGGATATGTTCAACCTCATCAGGCTAACCTGCAGTACATCATTGTATAGAATGCGGTTGTGGACTGCCTCTTCATCTCTTAAAGAGCACTTAAATCTACATGCCCCTTTATCGTGCTGCTGTCTTACTCATTTCAGCATGTTCTCAGTCAGCAGGGAACAGAACATTCATTATGTGTTTGTGTGTTAATGCTTCTGTCCCTCATGACATATATTCATTGAAATAGCTTGTAATTTTATTTGCCTGATTTTTCTTGGCTCTGCTTAAATTTCAGCATCATCACCAGGCTTGTGAACTAGTGTGGCCAAAGGGGGATTAAGGACCCGTACCTTTGCTCTTTCACACACAAAGTGCCCTCTTAGATGGTACTTCTTACATCAACATCAAAATGACTGTCCATCTACTATCTACTGTACCATGCTGGTAGGGATTGTCCCTGTTTTCCTGAGCCCCTAAATGTTCAGCCTCGACCGAGAAGAGCTGAACCCAATGAGCATGCTTATACTGTAGTGTGAATATGGCAAATACGTGGAAGCTAAAGTATATGCTTAAACTTGTGGCCTTAATCCTTGGTAGATATTTCAGACAATACCATTCAGGGGAGGGAGATTGCAGTGTCCTTGCATAGCACACAAACACTGCTAAAGATGAGCTGAGTCGTACAATTTCCACTGTGTACCCAATGCAGACAAAAGCCCACTGAACAATCAACCAAAACAAACCTTCTTGCGAGGTGCTCTGTCGAGATGGAAAAAATGCATTTGAAGTGAGACTGCATTTAGTTACAGTTTAATGCTTGGGAAAAAACGCGGTCATAAGTCTCTCATGATGGGTTGTAACAGCATTTCCAAGACGAGCGATCACCCACAGCTTCCATGAGATGCCAGAGGCAATATCGACGGTGGCGGGGTGGGGTGGAGGGGGCTGATGGTTAGAGGATTATTTGTTGCGCATTAAGGAACAGTACGTCTCGTATACTTTCTTCTTTGAAAGTGCCTATTCCCCCCAGGGACTGGACGATGCATAACAATCTCCAAGCTGTAAAGCAGTGCTTTCAACCCAATCATGACATGTCAACATTTAGCACCCGAATACAGGAAATAGGATCCAGCAGCAATCTAAAATAGCTTACAGTCTGATTTAACTTCAGATTTCTCTGGATAATGACTGGAGTCTTTCCTTGAGTGTGTGTGTGTGTGTGTGTGTGTGTGTGTGTGTGTGTGTGTGCACGTGTATGTTTTGGGTGTGTACAATGTCTGTGACTTGATTTTTTAATTTTTGTGTGTTTATCAAGCACTTTCGCTGCTTTTATTTGCTGAGGTATGTACCTGCACTTTTCTACATAGTGGTGTGTGTGTCTATGTGTGTGTGTTTGTACGCGCATTTGACTCCATGTGTATTAATGTGTATGCATAAGCGCATGATCTTGTATATGAGTGTAAAATTATACATGTATGTGATTTTGTGTGTAACTGTGGGTAAGTGTTAGTGGGTGACTTTGCATATGTGTGTGTCTATGTGTGGTTTTGATTGTGCAAGTGTTTGTGTGTGGTGAGTGACTTTGTTTGTGTGTGTGTGTGTGTGTGTGCTTTTTGAGCACATGAGTGTGCGTGTGCGTGTGTATACGCACACACGTATACACACATGGGCTGACTTATCTGGGCTTCTGAGACATTTCATCAAAGGGAAAAACAAAGATGGTTGGAGCTCAGCACTGACAGTAATCTATACAGCTCCGGACAGGAAGTTGAGCAAACAATCAGGGGGAGCAGGTGCCATTTGACGGACAGAGCTGCCAGCGTGAGGCTGCTTGTCAGGAAAGTAAATAGAGAGGAGAAACAAGAGCCAGAGAAACAAACACCCACATGCACAAAGAATCACATCTTCAGCACATGACATATTCAAATTGATGCTGGAAGGAAATATTTTAGAAAGACAGAACATTATGCCTCTCGGATAGGTTTCGCAGTACACAGTCATTTCACTGGTGTATGCAATGCATCATTCACTCTGCTGCTAAAGCCACACACACTTACCAGCAAATATCTGCTTTAATGTGGTGCACTGCTAAGTTATTTTACACAAACTTTTTTTAAAGCTTACTTTCCCTCAAGGGTGCTAGCATGCTGTGTCACTGGACTTCCAGCTAAAATCATATTATTTAAGAGTAATAAATAGCCTTTATTTTTCCTTTAAATCATTGTGTGTGATTTAACCAATTTATCATTTATCAGTGAAACAAGCAAAATGAAGTTTTTGGTTAGGACTTCTAGAACTATAATGTTTCCAGGAACTATACAATATACTATGTTTGTGTGGAAATGGAAATGAAGTCATGCAGTATCTGTCTCCCTTGTTTACTATTGCCTTCTAAGGACACCTTTGCTAGACTAACTGTATGTAAATAGAAAGCGTTAACTTTCAGCCACATTTTATTCTTGGCACTGCTTGAATGAGTGGGCACATGAAATGATTTGCTTACAGACTATGCCCTTGTTGAAAACTGAAACAGAGCATGAAGCTTTTAGTCTTCACTCTCCTGCCACACGGGCGGTAGGTTTCGGCTGCCACTCACCAGTCAAAGGAGGGCTGTATTAACTGCTCTGATTGAGTCTTCTTCGCAGGTCAATCTTCACCAACCTAGCGCTGTCCGCTTTGATTTCCACATGGCCCGTTCCAGTACGTTCGAGGAGGTGGAGGAGGGGGAGAGAAGAGTCGCTCTCTGGGCTACTCTCATTAAGTTGACAGCCTCGGCAACAGCAACAATTAACTCCATTCAGCCTAGATTATTCCTGCTACTGCTGCACAGAGAGGAGAATGATGAGAGGCGACGTGGGGGTTTGAGTTAACTTCGAGGTGCCCATTCAGGAGGATGCTAGAGCGTCCTTATTCAACGTGTCATTGAAGTAACTCTGGTCAACCGCGAGCTTTGGGTCTGATTGTCTGTTTGTGCACTGAGATTTAGCTATGATTTTCGAGTACAGTTGGGTCGAATTGGTGAACACAACGCTACCAATGTGGTGTTTACAAGGACAATCCAATTTAAGGAATTTAATTCCTCAAATATGTCCTCCTTTATGAGATAAGCAATGCTTTAGAGTAATGTTTCCCCGGCTGTAAATCATTAGCAAAGCTCACGTTGCCAAACTTTGTGCTGTCACTATTACTTCCACTCCTGCAGTATCAGTTGAATTTTGGAGACTGTTGCGCAGTCTCTGACAGTAATCGGTTTTGCCATTCCAACATTTCCGCACATTAAGCTGTACCCACATATATATAAATGCCCTTATACCATTACGCTTTTTGGCATTTAAATCCAAGGGAATCCAAGGAATTTAACAGTTATGCTTCTTTGCAAGTCAGAAAAAGTACTTAAAAGCGGCTTCATCACCTGTTTTGGGCCTGCATTTGAAAATCTATTAATACCGACTTATTTTTAATCCAATTAAACATTGCCACTGACATCCTGTCAATGCGAAACATGTTTCTATGGGAGAACTGAAAAAAACCCTCAAGACAGATTAATCAGACAATTCTTAATTCCTTAATTATAAAGCCTGCTGTCACTGAGAACACATAGATAGCGGTTGTGCACTTATTATAATGTAAGGCAGTTCCACAGTTTTATACAAGGGACAATTTTGTCTTAATGAAATCAAGATGAAATTAATGTGGGCCTGTCACTACCTAACAAGCTTCCAGAAGTGTTGGATTCTGTCTGGTAGGCCCACTTTCAATAAACATTTCACTTTAAGTTTGACTCACAATTTAATACAGGCAAGTTTTCACAAATAGATTGGCAAGTTTAGCAATCTCAAAATTTATGGAATGAAATGCCTTTGCATCAAGGAAAATAGGAACTTAGAGAAACAAATTTTAGTTCCTTAGTCCTTTGTTTCCATTAGTATGTGGACAGTCATCTTTTATTTATTATTGTTATATGATGATTATGATTAGTATTAAATTAATTTTTTTAAAATGACTTCTTATCGTCTTCTTAGACTATCAATGAAGGATGTAAATATGACAGACTTACCAAGCCTTAATGGCAAACAGTATGGCTTATGCTTTTAACCCTACTATTCAATAAAATATGCCACACTTATTTTTGAAACAGTGGAGACTGAATCATTACCATATCTCTGTAATAAAATTGTATAAGAGCAAAGTAACAATTGTTTTCTTTAAAGCTGTTAAGTACTCCTCATCTCCATCACCCAAAAAAGTAGGGGGTTTTCCCCTTCTCTTTGTCTGAAACCCTCCTGTCTTTAACCTTGTCAGTACCTGTCAGACTCACTCAGCCACACTGATGCAGCCTCTCTGGAGACGCTCCCTCTCACCACTGGCCCCTTGAGCTTAGCTGATAGTTGTAGGAATTCATTATGTTTCAGTTTGCTAAAAGGAAGCTGGTATAACCAAGCTCGGTGGCAAATCAGTATTTACAGGGAAGTCAAATTTGTGTGTCTGCATCCCAGAATGGCTTCATTCTCTCAGCCAGAGAAAAAAAATATCTGGTTGCTTGATAGATGGAGTTTTCTGTGATCTGTATATTTAAATTCATATCATGAAGAGCAAGACATACTTAATGTGTTACTCTAGTGAAGCACAGTGCTTTCTCAGATCAGCAAACACAAATAAAAATCAGCTATGCTTCTTGTTGCTTCTGATTCAAGAGGAAGAAAAATACTGTATAGCAAGACAATGATCATCAAATTAATTATTTAAAAACATTAATTTACATTGAATATATGTTATATACCAATCAGTGCTGAACATTTAAGATCACATTTATCTGTTTGCGCAAAAAGCTGTACTACACAAAATATTAAAGTAGAAACCATTTGCAAAATAAGAGACATTAAATGGTGTTCCTATGTTTATAAGAATCTTTATTTGGTTTGTTCCGCACTTGCTGGTGTTAGCAATTGCACCCAGCTTGAGGACAACAGGGTGTCTGTCCTGTTCAGGCCTGCTCTCCACTCAGCCATGAGTGTTACATTCAGCTCAGCATGTGTGTATCGGTATGGAAGATGGTCCCTAGTCTAGTCCCTGTGGTGCTGAGGTTGGGGTC
The DNA here is from genome assembly GCA_022829145.1 of Albula goreensis. Classification (NCBI taxonomy): domain Eukaryota; kingdom Metazoa; phylum Chordata; class Actinopteri; order Albuliformes; family Albulidae; genus Albula; species Albula goreensis. The sequence goes on from CM040744.1 coordinate 13,815,697, forward strand.
GTTTCAGTTGGGGTCAATGATTAGACTGTACTTTGCATGTAGTGATAAGTTAAGGTGTGATCTGTTTCAATAGGTTTGTGCAGTAAAGAGTAATTGAATAGTCTTCGTTCTGATCCTAATTATATTACTGTCCATACCGGGCAACGTAGGTTGTAACATGGGAGGGGGGAGTGTTCAATTTCAGGGTGTCAGGGTGATTCCATATTTCCCTACACTGTATACACTGTACATATAGTAATGTGGCAACATGTGAACAGTAAGCTCTGATGGCTTGATTCCAGAACGGCTTTCTCACTATACTGAATGGTGTCATCCGGGTTTAGGATTCAGGAATGCTGTATATTGTCTGTCCTCTGTTAGTATCCAAGCAGACAATACACACTCTAATCTGAGACAAAGGAAACAAATGGTGTTGTCTATAAAATGTCAGCACTATGCAGGTTATGTAATGGGTCTGACTGAAGACAGTCAAGTCTAGGCATGTCCGTTATTTTGTTGCTTGCTGCTAAAACAAGGCCAACATCGAACAATTCTCTTGGCAGTTAAACTGATTGCGAGCAGCTGGCAAATACTCTGTCAAATCTCAGGGACATTTGAAAGATAAGCAAATATTTGTTAAGGTAAAATGTTTTCAATTGTGTACTTGCTTCTTTGTTGTATTGTAGTTGTGGATAGCCTTTAACTTTTCTTTTGTTTGGAATCTGCTGGTTGTAATTGAGTCTTTGCAGTTTGTCATGGGTTTATATGTTAACGAGTTTCATCACCTCAGTGCTTTTCACCATTAGCTGTGTCGTTTTAACTGTCACTTCTAATTATTGGTATAACTTAAAAATGCATGACAAATAGGTGAAATTGAACTTATTTTCAATCCAGTGCTTTTTCCAATAAATCATTATAATCAAATCATCAAAGGAATTTGATATGAACATTCTACATTAACAATAGCCATGCCATTGAAATTGTGTAGTAGGGTATATCATGTATGCCAATCAAGCGGCATGCCAAGAAATTAACATTCTTCCTTCCCATTAATTAAAATTTCATTCCTTTCAGATCCACTGCTTAATTATATCCATGCATTCTTGTTTACTCAAATTTTCATATTTAATAAGGTTTGATGTTTCTTAATGCAATATTTTAGCATGGTGGTGAAGCAAATAAAATGAAAAACAGACCCAATTTTTACACTTCCATTTATTTCAGTATTATTTCTGCATTTATTTTCCTGATACAGAGAACATAGCCATACACATAGCCAAAAAAATGAATATTCACATAAATGTTTAAAATAATGTACCATAAACATAACAATACTAAATTATGCTATAGCAAATATTTAAACAAATGCTAAATTGAAAGTGCAAAATTCACCACAGTACTAACAATTGTGCTTCTTTTCGCTTTTCTTCAAACTCCGGGCCACACTTAGTACATGTTACACCTCTAGGGATGTGCCTTAGTGGCTGCTCAAGTAGTTATTAATGTATTTGGTTTAACCTGTTAAATTAATTAGAAAGCACAGTGTCCCTATCCACACACTCTCCCACTCCTGGCACATTTTTGAGATTATTGTCTGATGGAAGGGTGAATTCATTTTTGGTTTTCTCAAAAACATGAAGTATATGACAATAAGCCACAACAATATTGTGCTGGGTATGCCATCCATATAAATACAGAAATTAAAATTCTATGACCCTTTGGAGGCTATTTTATAGATGCCTAATCAATGCCTGACATGTTCCTAGGGTTTTATTTTCTTAGAGGACCACTCAAGTACTCAAAAGGTATGAATAGAGCATGGCCTCAATACAAATTGTGATTGTAATTTACATTTAAAATGTATTTAGATGAGATAAGTACACAGGAGAATATATAATAAGGAATTTTCTCATCCAACACATATCAGTGACAATGCCAAAGTCTCAGCATGAATTTGGTAACACAAAAAATATACAATCCCAAAAATAGCTTTGTCTTAAAAAAAAAACAAAGAAAAAAATGGATATGGCATTTGTCTCATAATGTTATGTTGTTAATGGAATGACAGTTACAATTGGGGAATCCCTCGTTTGCCAAAATGTGAAAACTCCATTGCAAAGTTTTTCTTTGCCTTAAGGCAAGGTAATTCTCTGTCTTAAGCAATCCATCCTGTTACGTTTCTGTTTGTCTCATAGAAACAGCTATAAATCAGTGTGTAATTTGTGTTGCATTGTATTCTCCTGCAACTGCCTGCAACTTACATACTCATACATAATACATGAAATGGAAAAATACAGTGCTCAACAAAATGAGTTACGGAATGCCTAGAACAGGGCAAAACATGAACAACTTGTGAATAAGTGCCATTGTGAAAAATGAGATGTATGCTAATACAATGTCCTTTCAATATACTTTAGGAAGGCATGCATGAACATACTAAAGAAAAATGAAGTTGAAATAGAATGGAAAGGATTCCATAAAAAAATGTGAGCCATAGTTAAGGACAAATGTTGATTGAACCTCAGGCTTAGTTTCTTTAAGGCCATATGCAATTCAATCAAAATAACCTTTACATTACAGCATACATTCTTTTCAGTAGCTTCTATTTTATTGAAGACAAGCATGTCCTTCTGAAAGCTTTCTCTTCATTATAAAATAGAATAACATATGTATTTAAAAACACTGTTTTGATGGAGCATGCCCTTCAAAAGACCAAGTGCTTTTTGCAGTTTCCAAGTCCTTGGCACCATTAAATAAAGTTCTGCCAATCTATCTCAGACAATACACCCATGGAAATAGGTGCAAACTTTAGTTGCCTCACAATAGTGACAATTTCACCAAGCTTAACTCATTACTGAACTATCTCTATGATATTACAGACACATAATTAAGTGGTTAAGCCGATAATATAGAAAAAATAATGTATCTTTCAGTTAAAGGTCTGTCAATTATGCAACACAATGATGTTCATAAAATCTGCCCACATTCAGTATACCATATCCAAAAGAAGTAATGTATTTTTCTTCTTTGTCACACATATGGCCCAGACATCTGCACTGTCTTCCTGTTCTTTAAGTTGCCAGACTTCTCAATTTCCTGAAAATCACTGTGAGTGAAGATTTGCACATACATGTCGAACAATGAAATGGAAAAGGCTTAAAATGGTTATCAAGAATAAAAAGTGAAGATATCTAAAGACAAGAATAATCACTCGTATTACTCACAGAAAATATTATCTTGTAACTTTTGTAATAAAAAGCTCAAACCTTTCATCTATAGGACAAGAGCATTATCCTTGAGTGAGACTTAGTTTAAAAAGTCAAGTTTTATACCTCAATAGCCAAATGATCGCATGAGCAAAAAATTTTGACCTGTCCAGGTGCAATTGGGAAGGTAGATATGTAACAACATTGATCTATACTCAATGGGATACAATAAATCATAGAGAAAATTGATTTTGTTTGAATCAAAGAGACTGCAAGTACAATGAGAGAGTAAAGAACAAACAAGGCTAAATAGTTAGGGTATCTTGGATTACATCGTGTAAAAAAAAAAATTTTTTCAACTGAGTTCACAGTGGTCAGTCCGTGACAGTTATTGTAAAGAGTCGCATGTTTGGTGGTGTCCTTGCAAAATTCCCAGTTTGGCTCCCTGAATCTGGGCATCTAATTAATCTCTAGCTAAACTGCTGAAAGAAATCCCCCTTTGGTCCAGCAGAATTGTGAGGAGTATCATGGCGCAAAATGACTGCAGGTGGGTGCAACATATTGGTGGTAACCGCAATGAGTAACCCTTCTTCTATAAAGCACTCTGAAAATAAATTGGAGGAGCTGCATTAATGCAGCATGTTATGTTCATGACTGAGTAAAACATGTAACTGGCAAAACAGTTGCACATACAAAATTAACCATATGGTCCTTTTGCCAGTTACATGTTTTACTCAGTCATGAACATAAAGTACAAAACTGAAAACAAATTGATTGTTGTAGGATGTGGCTTGGGTGGGCCTTCTTCAGTCAGCACAGGATATCTGGGTTTCACTTTGTCTAAAGCAATTCACGTTTAAGCAAATGTGCATGTGGCCATTTCAAACAATTATCCAGCCCTTTTCCATCAGAAAACAAAAACAGCAAGAATATGCTACATTTCATTCAGCAGGCATGAAGCCATACAATTTGACAATTTCCCAGGTTCCTGCATCACAGTTATGGTTGTTTAAACTGAGTGAACTGTGGAAAATAGCATTGAATGTGTACCTTTCCATTAAAACAGCCCTTATAGTTTTTGCAGGGGAGTGAGGCGGCCAGTCATTGGATTTACATTTCAGAGGTGCTGCAGCTGCATTAGCATTACGACTTCCAGGCGTACTCACCAGCTGCACATCTGTTTGCTGCTGGCGCATGCTCATTACAATAAAGGGTTCAAGTTCACATTTGACGTCCCTCGGGTTGGCTTATGATTCCCAACGTCTTGTTGGTGCAAGCCTTATAAACATTGCAGGAAATAACCGAGTTAGTTTGGGTAATAGAAACAGTGTGATTAAACTGCTTGAGGAAATTAGGTTGGTGACGTCAACGCTGTGATTTCCTCTATTTCGCAGGAAGCAGAGGGAAACTTTTTTGTTTTGCCCTAAGTTTGGCATGTTACTGTGAAGTTGGGGATGATAAGGCACGCTTTTGCACTGTCGTCACTTAGTTGAATTGAAAAGCTTTCAAGTTTCACATCGCGACTCATATCGTTACTTTTTTGGAGTTTTGCAAGGCATTTCTCGACTTCTTAGAGGTACAACAGCAGATAAGATTTGCAAACGACCGTCATGAACGAAGAAAGAAAGAACGAGCCGAAACACTGGACTTCAGTTACAGTAATAGTACTGCTCCTAACTTTACTCTTTGCATCATGCTGTACGGCTGAAGAGACTTCTTGTCAGGGGGCATTTGATCTTTATTTCATATTAGACAGGTACGTATACATTCATTACAGATGTTTTAGTTGCCACAGATGTCATGGTATCATCACATCATAGATGCAGAGCACAAACATACAGCTATTGTAGGTTAACGCTGGTGGGAATTACCGAATTGTAGCTCATAGCACAACGACCGGGAAAACACTTGCATTGGTTTTGCTGAGATGCAGTTCTGAACTAAACATATTATAAATATGTCATATTATTCGAAATGTAATTGCGTGTTTACTGTTGTGGTAACGAGACGGTGTCATAAATCTGCATTCTTAAGGCGTGGAGATAGGTGTCCTAGCGGTGGCACACTGAAATTAGCTGAAGGCTCGATTCATTAAGTATTAGAGCGCTAGCTAGCATTTGCTGGAACGTACGACTGTCAGTAAAGCCAAGTTCAAGTTGCGGCTGCGTTGATATTAGTGGCTGCGCAACGTTTAACGACAGTTCGCTCGAATCATTCCTTAAAAGGTGTCGGCTTTTACATATTTGTTAATTGTTATTAACGTTGGTTAATTCAATAAGAAGGCTTTATTAGTAAATTATCTGATCTCTGTTTGACTGTCCGTATAGTGTTTGGGGATTATCTTTGCATACAGAGAGGGCTAGTTCATAAGGGTCAGTCTGGTTTTGTTTTACCGAGGTGTTGCTTGAAATGGGTCTGGACTGTAGATTTTAACGTTTGGGACTTGGAAATTTGCCATTGCTCTTTGCTAACTGGAGGTCGTTGCTGTTCAAGATTTAAACCCTCCACCCAGCCGATAATTGTCAAATTACAGGATGATGGTTGAGATATTGTGTTGGTGCCTCTGTCCAGCTGAATAGCTTTTTTTTTTTTTTTGCTGACTTGCAAAATGAGGTCAACGTTTTTGAGTTTTAGCCACTGTCCTAAAGTTACATTGTGTAAGTGTGCTGTGTGACTACTTTGTTTATTATTATCACATGCAAGAGGGAAACATTTGGTACAATAGCAGCGATTGATATAACAGCATAAAGCAGTAGTGACGTTGTTGTATAGTAAACGTAGGTCACCATTCAACTTTCCAGGGTTGCCATTCTGTGGTGTATGCACTTTCAAAGTGACCTCTTTGTTCTTTCCAAACATATCACATTGACTTTATACAAGGAGAGGGTGAGGGGGTAAAATCTGAAAGAGATAATTGTCATAATGGCCTGGCTCTATTTTATGTTCCCTGCACATACATTGAACTATAATTATTAATTTAATTAACCCTCAGTCATTATCTCAAGGGCATATTTTACACACAGTGTCCGCTTAGGCCCTGTTGTCTTACGGATCTCACTATGTGTCATACTTTGGCCATAGACTTGTAGGAGGAGCATCTAGTTTCCTGTTACAGCTCTCTGATGACATTGAATATTTAATTTCATTAACTCAGGATTTGATTGACAGTAAAACAAAATTTGGTTTTGGAAGTTTGTACATGTGTACAGTATATTTATGTTTCTCTCTTGAATGTTTGGTTGTGTGTCTCTTCTAGTAGTTATCAAAGGAGAGAATATGGAGCAATTCAAAGTCAGTATTGTTAGGACATTGCTGAATCCTTTTGTGGAGTACCGTGAGACCAGAATAGAAGATAGCAGAGAACGTCCTCATTTAATAAGTGCTGCTCATTTTTCACCCATTGAAAGAGTCTTGATGTAACCCACATCAAAACACATGGGGTAAAATGACGCATCCCCGTTTGCACAGTCAGCATCACACACAACACTTAACCGCACGTTTGATATGTGGCCAGTCTGGAGGATTCCAGCTTTTCTGTGTCTGCGGTTCATTTAGTCGCCCTTGCTCCTCTGAGTCAACATAACAAAGGGGCTATTATCAAAGCAGTTTACCAACAGTCTCCCACATAGTTACCTAAAATTGAACAAGGTTTTTTTTATTTTGTCATAAATATTCCCTTGCTCATCAGCTAACTTCTGCAACTCCAACTGAAACAGCCTCATCTTGGCCAGCTGCCATTTTCCTTCCAAAGGTTCATAGCCAAAGATAACCGTAACTATTCCTTTCCCAGGCTTCTGCACTACTTTTGTAAATTGATTTGTAATAAATGACACAAATACACTTTTGGGAAATTCTGTGCCCATTATAAGACCAATTATTAATCTACCAGGCTCTCTCCTTGGTAGTTAAGAATCTAAAGGAAGCACCCTAATGGCATTTCAAATGGTCAATAGTGACAGTTTTTTATTGTAACAGAAATAGTCAAACAATTACTTAAAAAAAATGCCAATTAGCCTCTGTGAGTGGTTTTTAGTTTATTGATTTTTGTCATAATTCAGGGCTTTGTTACAGCCAAATCACCAGTTGGTTATCATAGGCACCCTAATGTAGACTGGTTTTAGCTCTCATGTATTTTTTTCTGATTACATGGCCATACCCATCCTGTTCTTTATTTCAGATCTGGAAGTGTCTCTACTGACTGGGGCGAGATCTATCAATTTGTGGAACAGCTCACTAATCGATTTGTAAGGTGAGTATCCTAGTATGATGTGATGCAGATGAGTGAAAGGTATCAGTGCCAGGGCTGTTTATCTGGAAAATAAAACCTGTACATGAAACTGGCTGTTGAAAGAAATGGAGAATAATTTTTCTGTACCCGCTTGAATTGCCTGAAACATGTTTTGTAAAGTGTAGTTGAATATTATACAGTAGCATTTGAAATAGGCCAGCTCAGTTGTTTCCAAATTAGACTTGTGGACACAAACCCACATTTGTGGTGAGCTCTGAAACAGTCTCATTTCTGTCTGGAACAGGATTGAGAATAAATATAAAATAGAATCCAAGTACCTTGTGTAATGCCATATAATAATTTAACATGCTGAATTTATAAATAAATAAATTATCAAAACTCGTTTGTCCCATTAACAAGCTAACAAGGAAAGGGGGGAAAAAAAGATATTTGTTCGATGAATTTGAACTTACGTAACGTTGACTCAATGTGTGTGCCAGTACAGACGGTGGCGACCCAGCCAAAATAAACTGGTTTGCTGGAGAAAATAGCTAAGGGACCAGGTGGGAGTGGGTGGCAGAGAGGATTAGTCTTCTGGGCTGTGAGGATGGCCATTTGTACTGGGGAGATCCAGAACCACACGTTCTGTATATAATGGGGAAGAGACAGATTATGTACAGTAAAGAAAGACCATAGGAAGGCAAGTACAATCTGCTACACAGTTCTGTTTTACAGTTTCTGTCTGCTGCTCTGCCATTTAGAATAGGATTTTCAAACAAATTAATTCAAGTAACAATTCATTTTCCCACATTCGGTATAAGGCCAGGGGATACATGCAGCCCATGAATCTCCATGATGGTGCCCAATGACAACAGATTTAAGAAATGTTATTAAAATTTAATTATCAATTATGTTATTTCTAATTAATCATGTATTTACTGTATTCATGTATTGTAAAATTGGTGATATAAAGTTAAGCGTAACTGTGGGGTACTTCACATGGGGTACTTGTGGAAAATGACAGTTTCATACTGTGTGGATATAACAGTACATGGGCATGCGGGGGATGGGTAAATGGAGGTTGCCCATCTCTGGTGTAAGTCTTTATTCTGTGGCTGGACCATCTGGCCACTGCTACAACACATAACCAGAATGGTGGATTCTCAAGCATTTCAACTCAACCCTAGAACAACTGACCAAAATAAAGCAGAATACCCTCACTCAATGATTGCAATTGGTCAAAGAAGACGGTATGTAGTCTGAAATGTGACAGCATCCTAATAAAAAGTTAATGAGCAAAATGTAAATATATGAAATATGATTTTTGGTCTGTGTTGTGGAAAAAATAATTATACAATTATATCAAACTTGTCAGTAATCTGCAGGAATTGCTACTGGTGTTCGAAGGGTTAAGGTATTTCAAATAATAGTCTGACCCAGGTCTGGTAGCTACGTGCAAGCATGTCAATTCCCCTGAACAGGACCTCACATGAAATACATATTAGAAAAGTTTGCTGGAAAGGGGAAGAGAAGTTTGTAAATCGCCAGTGTAGAAATTGCTTTGCTGCGCTCGCCCGCCTTGAGAAAAGTAATATGCCAACATGAATCTTGATTTGAATGAGCTGGCTGTCATCTCTCCTTACCAAATCTGGCCATGGCACTTAAAGGTTGTGCAGAAACTGTGGGGGAGGATGGCAGCTGCGCCATGCGTCTGTGGGTGAAGACAAGCAGCACCTCTCCTTATGTTCAGACGCCTCAGCGGCGTTGAGGTTGGTCCAGAAAAGGCAGTCTCCATCACATCTCAGCCTGTGAATTTCCCCATACAAAGGAGCTTTCGGACACCACCACCACACATGAATTTCATGCTGACCCCTGGTCAAATGACATGAACTCTGCTCTGCTATTTATATAAATACTCAATAATCAATAATAAATGATCAAACACTGTTTAATGGGTTCATTTTGTTTGATTACTGAATGCTCTAAATTGTAGTAGAAGAAAATACTTCAATTTATTAATGTACGGACAAATGTAAGGACAAATGTTGATTGACTCCAAAAAAGGTGTTCTGCACTTATGTGTGCAATTTTAGGAAAGACCCTCTTGGTATTTATGAAGTTAACTCTAGATATAATGGTATTAACAGAGACAAGCTAATTCTGTTTGCTCAGGTGCCCTGAAGTCACAGTAGTAGTCCAACTCAAGTTGAGCAAAATGAAACGACAGAGAAAAAAAGGCCTTCCTCCACAAAGAAAAGTCAGCTGGCATAAGAAAAATTTCATGTTGCTGGGGATGGACTGAACAGTCGTTACACAGAAATGATGATGCAATTAGCCATTTCCTGCCTCAGGATGCAGTTGTGAAATGCTCGTTCTCATACTCCTGTTTACCACAGATGAACATTGTATCCAGCAACTACAGCAGGGGTTTCACAAAGATGCATCTCATTTGGGGAGGGGGGGGATGTGGGGGGCGGTGATTGTTTATAAGGGTAAAGAAAGGACATGTGCGTTAGAATCTGTATGCATGGTGACTTTGAGGAAACGGAAACATTACTTCATTTTCACAAAGTTTACATCCAAATGTGTGAGAAAAGTACAGATGTGCAGTGACTCAGTGTGACCATGAGACTCAAGTGTGCATGAGACTCAAGCTCAATGCCTGACACTTGGCAGCCCTTATTTATACTGTGTATTACACATTTTCCACAGACAACACACTTTTGGCAGGTCAGAAAGAAATAGATTTTTCATTAATTTGCATTTAACAGTACCTATGGGTTCATTTAGCCTTATTATTATATACAATACAAACTTCAGTATCAAGTCAACAATGTTAAATGTTAAATTAACTCTGTACACGTTTGGCAGTACTCTTATGAGAGTGGCCTCATTTCAACTCTGTTAGCGTTTGGCCTAAGTAAACATTGAATATTTTACTTTGAAAGCCAACGGTATAAGACTACATCACACTGGGGTACACACAGTTTTGCTCTTTTGAAACTCTGAGAAGCATAACCACATAGTTATAGTTATATGCATTTTCAGAAGCAACCGGGACCAGGTTTCACTCAACATGGTTATCTGTAATGTTGCCTCTAAGCAGTCTGCAGGCTTCGGAAAGTTTGTAACCTACCCTCTTAACATCTGCCATTTTAAAACAGGCGTCTCTTACCGTCTTTAAGTGCTCAGATCAAAAATACAGCATACGACAGGAAGCGACGCAATGCTTTGTTGGGATGAATCATACCATGACAGCTCGCATCCTGTCAGCTCTTCAATTAATCACATCCTCCCTCTCCAACCCAAGAGGACCGCCTCAGCCCAGTCTTATGCTATAGTTAGATATCCTACATAATACTGCATATGCTCTGCCGTGCATAGCGAAGTCTTCACATAGACTTTTGTTTCTGGTTGCTTTGTGGAATGGGTGCCATGACACCAGTTTCATTATTTTGCCTTTATGTTAGAGAAGGAGATACTTTATATCTATGTGTCCTATATTGTACACCATTTCATCTATGGATTAATTAACAGCTACCATGTTTCAAGTGCAATGCAGATACTAAAGAAAGCAGTGTAGAACTGGATTGTTTCAAAGAGGAAGTGTTGTGATGGTGGGCGGGTTTTTGAAGCATAAATTGATGGTGTGCAGTACATAATAAATGTTTGTTTAATCTGGCACCACCATTGTGTAATCATATGTGTGCATTTTTTCTTAGCCCAAGTATGAGGGTGTCCTTCATTGTGTTTTCCTCCAAGGCTGAGCTCATGTTGCCCCTGACGGGAGACAGGTATGCCACAGTTACATGTTGCTTACTATTTTTCCAGTTTTGACTCACAGTATTCACTCCTGCACAATGTGGCAAGGAGGACTGCATGATGAGGATCTGCACAAGTGTGAAAGTCCATCTAAGTTGGAAGAGTCCAGCTTCAGAGAGTAGAATTCCTACCATGTATTTGTTCCAACCAGACATTAAACCAGTTGATTTAATTATCACCACTCTTCAGCCAGGTAAGGGCATGAAGTAATGAAATCAGCTGGCTTTATGTTTGGGTGGAGCAACTACATGGTAGTAGGTCTACTTCCTGAAACTACAGTTTTCCACTTGAGACATCCAGTGACCAGTTAGTTTCCCTCAGTACAGCCAAATCTATCTTCTTTTTCATCTGTTTCACTGATGTTGTCTTGATTTTAGCAATGAAATTCAAAAGGGCTTGCAGCGGTTGAGTCAAGTGAAGCCAGCAGGGGAGACCTACATGCATGAAGGATTTAAAATGGTAGGCATCCAAAATGCAACAAACCATATGATGAGCATAATTATGTTTCATTTCTGCTGTGTTATACGAGCAAGGCTGTGTAACACAGCACAACCTCCAAGCATCTCTAGACATAGTTCATTCCAGTAGTTGGATGAAAATGATATGACTGAACAAAGCGATTGCTTTGGTCATTTACACTACAAGGACACACATTAATATCAGCTGGCAACATAGCATATCATACATACATGATGAGAAGTAAATTAATATGTACATGATGGTGAATTATTTATTTATTCAGCAGATGTGTTTATGCAGAATGTCTTACAGTGTTAAAGCATAACACAGGAGCAAAAAGAACAACCATAATAAAATGTACAAAGTAAACCGAATTGCTGTAAAAAGTTACATAGCCATTGTTAATCAGATTGTTTGGAAATGCTAAGTACTATGTTATTACATTGAAATGTGTCGTTAATTAAATTCCTGCTGATATATACCTTAGGTATAAAGAATGGGATTGAACAGCAACTCTGGTATAAATCCGGTGTTAGAGGACCATGCTTTTGCTTTCAGAACTGAGCTGGCAAATCAAATTGGTTCAACCATGTAAACAATCATTTGAAAGCAAGTGTTTACCTGTACCAGATTTGAATTATAAAAAAAAGCAGACACTATGGACTTCCAATACATCAGGCTAAGTAGTAAAGATTTGCGCTTGCCAATTTTTCAGCTTAGTTTGAGTCAAGGTTATGAGGTATATGCTGAATGAATCCTGGCATGTGTATATTTGTATGACTGGATAGAAAATGAAATGGGTGTTAACCTCTAACAGTAAATAACTGAATGCTCTCCTGTCTTCTGTGTGCTCAGGCTTCACAGCAAATGAAGGAACAGCATACAAAGTCATCCAGCATCATTATCGCCCTGACGGACGGCAAGCTGGAGCCCTATCTGTTTAAACTAACAAAAGAAGAGGTAAGATGACACAATGTGAGCATGTTTTGCATAATTCAATCTCTCAGAGAGAGGATATACCATAAAATGAAACAACAACATTTATAATGGTTATCCATAAATATTACATAGCATGGGTTGAATCAATTTTTTGTATGTTAACATTGACTTGAAAGTGGTACTTTCTGTCATTGAAAACCCTATTTTTGTAGTAATTTTTGGATTACTGACCTTTGCAAATAAAAATTCAGAGGGAGCAAGAGAGCATATGAATTTGGAGACAAATGTTGGCTGAATGTAAACCTACATTCCATGTTAATGATATTGTTTACTTTCTTGATTATTAATGATTGTTTGAATTTGAACTCACTGTCCTTTTAAATGTGCAGGCTGAAATTGCAAGACAGTATGGAGCTAGGGTGTATTGTGTTGGAGTGAAGGATTTTGATGAGACTCAGGTAAGAGGTTAACCAGGCCTTACCAGATACTAAAGGCCTTTATTTGGTCATTATTCATCAGAGGGCCTGTGTCCATATGGGTAAATTGAGTTTAAATGACTCAACTTTTTGTTATTATTGCCCAAGGATATGATGAAGGCCTATTTAGGACAACCCAAAACTAGAAATAATTCAACATGCTTTTGTGAATAAATATCTCAAGTTTATGTTGTGTAAGGTTATTTTTGGTTTGTATTGCTTTCTGATTCCAGTATTTGTGCTTTCCAACAGCTGGCTGCTATTGCAGATACACAAAAACAGGTATTCCCAGTCAAAGGTGGATTTCAGGCACTCAAAGGAATTGTCAATTCAGTGAGTTTATCCCTTTTTTGTTTTTTGTTTCACAGCTAGAAACATTCAAATTAACTAGAGGATGTGTGTTCTTTAAATCAGGTGTTGAAAACTATTTAAAAACTGCGGACAAATTTAAATCTGCACTTAAGTGGGAGGAAGATGTAAGCTGAAACGTAGATTGTTTCTATGTAGCCTTAAAAGGAAACAAATAAATGTGCTCAAGTAACATTTATTTTTTCCTCCAAACCATTTTGGGCGTGCTGTAAGAAAAATATTCTCTTCGCACAACAGATGTCAAGAATTACGCCTGGACCTCCTCAGTCCGCTTGAGATTTGCCTAATGGTTTCTAAAGAACTCCCCTTTAAGACTTCAGAGGCTGGACTACCAAAGAGAGTTACACGCAGTGCTGGAATGACTATTCTATACCCATATAATACATCCCCTCTGCCACTCTGTCTATGTGCAGTGCTTTAACAATTTGTTTATTACGTTATGATTGCACGCGTGACTTCCCTTTTATCACAAAGATTTCCACCCGTAGGAAATGTCTAACCTTTTCTGTTTGAAATGCACAAAAAGGCAGTTATTCATTGATTGTATGTACTCTATATGTTACATTTTTGGTTTCTAATTAAACTGCATTCTATGGCATTGTCTGTTTTCATGATTTATGTGGAAGGGTGCTCATATCCTCGTGTACATGGACCCACATATTTCAATGTGCATAACTGCAAAATGCTGCCTTACAAAACCAGTTATGACCATGAATTACCCATTATGAGCTAGGCCTGTCATTGTGACAAGTGAATTTCTGAATTAATTCTTGTTCCTCGCACAAACAGATATACATGGCATACTGTAGGTCTCCAGTATATTCATTTCCAGTTCACATATTTCTTCACTGTGATATACACCTACAGTAATTTCCTTGAAGAGCCGAGGAGGAAGTTGTTAGTGTAGTTTAGAACGTCCTAGCTTTGGCATGCGTCCGTAAGTCACACTTTTCTTCCAGCCTACACATGAAACTACACACTAACTATAAAATGACTATTTCCAAGGCCGGGTTGTGGAATGGTATGTTTCGGCACTGATCATTTTCATCTTTTAATTGATTTAGTACTGTAAGTCATAACGTCATATACCACACAATTGTTCTCCAGCTTTTCTCCATATGGACTCAATCCTGCACTGAAACAAAAAAAACAAATATGTTGGCATATATTTAGGCACTGCTCACAATAAAATTAGTGGTCATTCAGTCACAAACTGTGGGATCACGATCTCAGCAGATATTCGGAGTGATCAGGGGTTAAGTTCTCTATCACCATATTTACATGGGGCTGCCAAAGCAGCCTCTTCCTACGTAAAATGCCTGCCAATTTGTATGTGATACTTTCCATTTGCTGAACTCTTTTAACCGTTCCCTGCCAGGAATAGTTTGTGCGCTGTAATGCTTTTGTATCTGTCCACTCACTAAGCAAAAACGGCTGCATGATACTGAAGATATGTTTCTTTCTGTCCCATGAAAGACCAATGATGAAAGAGACGAAGGTTTAAATAAATATGTGTACGCCATATCCGTTGCCAAGATGTAGAGCGTGGATGGATGTTGCCCATTGCGCAAAAGTGTTTACATAGAGCATAGAGACTACAGATGGATATATTGTTTGAGAAGGGACCTTCAGCTGAATCTGGTAGAGTTAATCAGACTTTACTGGAAAACAGCAGACTGACTGAGAGATTTAGCATTGAGGGTTGTGGATGCCCGTAGGTGAAAGCCCAGAAGCATTCCAGCTTGTGTATCCTTGCGTTTTTCATATCATTCAGCCCTAATATGTGTTGAATTACAGTTTTAAATCATGCATATTCAACTTGTGAATGCATGCTTGTCAGCTCTTGCAACAGTAAGAGTGTTGTGCAGTTTTTGTTATTCATTTGTGAGTGAAATCCAGGGCATTCTCATGTGATTAGTAATTCTGGACACAGGAACAGTTGGCGTTGTGTTTCTCCACAGTTGGATTTCTTGGATTTTGGATCATCTGTGCAATTCTTGACACTCAATTCCGAGTGATTTAAGGGCAAACATTGCACAAATGTGTGTGCCAGGATTTCATTTTTTAGCCAGGTTTTTGTTTGTTTTATTTACCATTTTCCATTTCTGAAGTATTGGGACCACTCCTAACCAATAAGCACAATCTTGCATTATATGTATCTCATTGTAGTGATTGTGAATAATGCATAACATGTCAGTACAATAACCAGTCACAATATATAGCGAGCAGACAGTTTGTAAAGGTTATGCATGATGTTTTAAAAAGCCATTAATGAACATTGCTGATAAGTATTGCAATATACAGTTCAGTCTAACATATCTGGTGGTGCTTCTGCCAGGGGCATCCTTGTAAGCAAAGGCACTTTTAGTCAGTGCTATTGGTGTCATGATATCAGTGAAATTCTTGAACACTACATTAGGGCAAAATGAATGTAAAAAGTCATCCTCATCATTAGATGAATATCCTCAGTCAATGAAAAAACAAGGAATTCCAGTGTTAGGGTCACCTTTCTGAGTACTGGCTGTGCATCACTTTGAAATGTGCCTTCAGTTAATTGTAGCATGTCGTAACATGTTCAGTAACGGTAACTGTATTTGTGTAGAACTGTTTGCACAGTGGCAAGCATCACAAAATCCATCACAGTCACAGGGGGCAGATAAAATACAACACCCATGGCAATGACATTTTTTAAGAAAAATAATGAGGCATACAGTACTCGAGAGTTAGATGAAAGGGTCAGTAATTAAGATGTTTAAACATGTTTTCCATATATTTTGTGCTTTTGTTTTTATGGTATGTCCCATTATCCCCTGGTCTTTTTCGGGTGTTTTCCCCCCATTCAGGTCCACAATGAAGAGAGCCCAAATGATACAGATCTACAGTGTTCAGCCAGTGTTTGGTCTTCCCTCTTAACTGTTTCCCATTATGCCATCATATTTAATAGTCTGTTGTAAATGATCGCATCCTCTCAGGTCTTCATGCCAGTGTGAACTGTCCGGTTGCTATATATTGTGTTAGATATGCTCTTTTTTAAGAGATTGTGTACAGGCATTTACATAGCTTTGCTATTTGTTGATTTATCTGATAATGGAAGATAGCCCTTGTGTATGGAAGTGTGCTCCCATGAGCCAGTTTATATGATAATGGACCCTTGGAGACTTTAATAGACTTGAAGAGTGAAATAGTCTTGTATAATTTTCCCATAAAGATGGATATAGTTTTCTACCCCCTTCTTTCCAACGAAGCCGGTATTTTTTTCTTGCTGGCTGAGGGAGCTCAGGTATAACACGTACAGCATGTACCTTAGGTGTAGCGGCCTACTAAATGTTTAAAATGAACAAGATGGAAGTGTGATGCATTTATTATGACACTGAATAACGTATCAACACCCTTGTGTTTTTCACCAGATTTTAAAGCAGTCCTGCACTGAGATTTTAAGTGTGGAGCCGTCCAGCATTTGTGTGAATGGTGAGAATATCCTCCCAGCTTTCCAACAATTTTGTGCTCTCTGAACAGCCGGAATGTTTGGGAATTTTATGGCAAATGTTCCCAAATGCATCATTTTCCCCTCAGCTTGGGCTAGCTGTCCTTTGAGTGTTATCTTTAAGCTACAAGGAACTTAACGTAAATGTTTTCCACTTCTGTTATTCTTGTTTTGAATTGTGGTTGGTCATTCATGTTGGTTGTATCACTAATATTAGCCATGTTAAATATATCTGACATCTCACTATTTTCATTTAGACAATTCTTAAAATTTCTGTGGCATGCGTGATGATTTTTTTTTTTCCCACAATGTTTTCATTACACATTAACTCTTAGGAGATGCTATAGTAGGTTTGTTTGCATGATGCTTGGGCATTTTTCTGTCTATATGTCTTTAGAACAATAAAATCTTAAAGAAAAGTTAAAAAATAATATTTGGATTATGTTCTTGTCATAACCTCATCTCACAACCTGGAATCTAACTGCAAGTTTTCTGGGAACATTTTGTTTTGGCTGGGCTTCTGGCCTGTGTTGACCATGTTTTTTCAATACAATGGCACAATTAAACACAGAGTCGACTGCACCTATCATCTGTTTTCCCAAACATCTTTCAGAGACTTTCGACATCGTGCTGAGAGGAAATGGATTCACACTCGGAAGGAGTGCAGAAGGCATCGTCTGCAGCTTCATTGTGAATCAGCAGACCTTCAGTAAGTATGCGGAAAAGCATAATTTTCTGTATGCTATGTCAGGAAATGCCCCAGAACACAACAGTCAGCTTGGTACACGATACCTGGCAGTGCTCAGAGATGGAGCCACCTGACGGAAGATGGGTGACTTCACTCCACTGGTTCATAGTGGTTATTTGCCCTCATCTTGTCTTTCCCATTGAAAAAAGCAATAAAAGAATAGCAGCTTCATCTTTTTAAGAATTAAAACCCAACAATAGTGTAGGTGCAATAAGGGTTTAGAATTAAAACCCAACAATAGTGTAGGTGCAATAAGGGTTTAGATCAGTTGCTGCTGGTGACATGTTTCTGTTCTTTATCTATGAACTATTAACTGAGAAGGCAGTTTATTTATAAGTGTAACGGAGGTTCATTGGAAGGAGGGACAAAGCCACTCACAGATTTCTTCCTGGAGGTCATTTTCAGTGCTGCCATGCGTGTTATGTTTTTTTTTTAAGACACTGAATGAAAGTGTCCTCACTGGACCTTAGAGAAGCAGGGCACTTTATAATTTCAGACAGGCATAATCATGTCTCTAAAAAAAGTCTTTGCAGATGGGAAGCACATGGTTCCATCCTGCCTTCCAACTTCCAGGATTTCATAACATTTAAGGAGGGATTAAAAAAAACCCTTCCTGGTGCCTCTGCTGAAGGTGACACATAGATAAGGATGAATCCTCTGGCCCTGTAGCAGTTTGTCATAAAACATGGGTGTTAACAGCACGCCTGTCATTTTATGGAACGAATTTCAAAATGGTGACTGGCCTCATCAGTGCCACGTGTGGCCCTGGAAGTCCCTTTCTGATGACACGATGGTGTGTATGACACATCTGGAGGGAGGTTATTCTTCAGCAGGTCAGACAGCATGGGGAAATAAAACTGTTAAAAGTGTTTTTTTTTTTTTTTTTCATTTTCCAGCCCAGACGCCAACCTCGATTACAAACAACTACCTGCTCTGCCCAGCGCCCGTGCTGCAGGAAGTCAGCCAGTAAGTGACCGCCGAGAGCCTTGCGTCGCCATCGTAAATAACCAGGACATGCAAGACGGGATGTTGGAGGGCCTCAGTGGGCGGTCGTTTCGACAAGTCCCCCTCCGCAGTCTGGTTGAACTTCCTGATGCTCGCCACGTGTCTTGGCTCGGCTCAGAACGCCAGCAGCGATGCTAATCTAAAAGCGGCTGAAAATTCAACAAATGTTCCGTACTATATTTGTAAACTTCCTCTGAAAAAGTGACAGCTTTCAGATTCCATATGTTCTGTAGGCTGGAAAGTAACACTATAGAAAGACTTATAGAGAGTGCATATATGTTGTGCACTGGTGACCATGGTCAACTCACACAAAAAAATATGTAAGCTATTACATGAGGTAACTGAATTCATTTTCTGTGATCTATGCCTGCATGGCATTCTGCCCTGACCTTTAAAATCTCTGCCAAGACCAGAATTACTGTGAGACTGACCCACTTAAAGTTCCTGCTCTTGGAAGCAGTGCTTAGAGACTCTCTCTCATGGTCTCTGGGATGTAAGCTTGGGTGAAAGCTTGAGCTGTCCTACTGATTAAAATCGCATCTAGAGAATATATAATATTATGTCTGCCATTCAAAATGTACTCTTTAATAATGGCTTTGGAGTTATTCTACTTATTGATTGCAAACTCTGCAGTTGCATAATCCAGGCACTACTACAATGACAGAAGTAATGCAAATTGCAGTAGTATCTGTTTCCATCATTACTTAGTTTCTGTGTTTTTGTACTCTTCCTGTATGCTTGCGCAACTGAAGCAAGTGTTTAACTGGATACTCAAAATGATTGATTACTGTAAAATTTCACAGAGACGGTAGCGTCAGTAATAACTTTGGAAAAATGATATTTTACTTGCATTACTAGGTAAATGACTATTGCATATAATATAGTAAACTCTAATTCATCCAGACTAATATCCCTTGAATTGCAATGATTCTCCAAGTTAGTGATGTAAGCAATTGCTACAGGAACAATGATGAAATAGCAGGTTGAGAAAATGTACATCCTGCATTATACATAATAAAATAATTCCACTAAAGATTAATGCAACCACAAGAGTGGGTAAATGTTTTAGAAATAGTATGACATTGTTTAGTCACTCATGTTTATGTTTGGTGGTTATATATGTGGTCATTCTGTGTACAGTAGACAAACACACGGTATGTGATGCAGAGAAGGGTGAACTTCTCTACGTGGTTGCCATTTCAAGCGCTCGCTTAATTAACTCTTGGCTGGCGACTGCGACCCATTAAGTAGTTAGCTGATATAAGCAGAGAATAAACACATCTGGTGGAGGGTTTTAAGGGGATGTGTGGCAGATGCAGCGATTCCCTGTCCTGCGGTCCCATTTAAATAATTCACCATGCGCTGACAATCCACGCACATACCACCTGCGTAACGTCTGAGCAGACAAAGTTCTGCCTCTCTCCATCTGTCTGCTTCTGCATGGCCACCACCAGCATAGACTGTATGGAGAGTGCACAGATCTGCGCCCTGTATGGATTTCGAAGAGCTAGAAAAATATCGTTTTTTCACTGGTGCTGTTTTTCTTTTTCTTTTTTTTGGGCCTAGCTGACATCTTAATTCTCTTCAGTTGGCATTTTGGAGCAGTGTTCTCACTTTCCGGAGTTGTGTTTCTGCTGGGGAATTTAAGGAGCTGGTTTAAATGTTAGCACCCTTCTCAAGGGTTCAGCTGGACTGCCTTGCCTGGGATTTTGAAGGGGGCAGGGCGGAATCTGGACGTCCCTATCGGCCTGGTGACGGTACGTGCTGGTCACCGGGCCTCATCTGTGGTGACAGCTGTTGTGTCAGTCAAGGGCGATGGCATCTGTCACTTCATCTCTGGGCCCTGTAATCAGAGCCCCCCCTTCCCCCCTCCCTCCCTCACCCTCACCCTCGCCCCCGGCCCTGGCCCCACCCGGCCACACCTGCGGATGTAAAGGTTAAGTGGCTCTGGTCTGCTGCTACCGTTACCTCTTCACAGGAAAGCGTGGGGGGCTGCCAAAAGGGGGCAGGGAGGCCCTTATCAATAATCAATCCAGAGGAACCTCAGGAACCTCCGTCACCTTACTATGCACATGGACGTGTGAAGGCAACGTGTTAATACTACTTCTGTTTGCATCTCGATTCGCCGGTGTGGCGCAGACGCATTTCTCATCCGCATACCTATTGTATGGGGTACAACTTTCAGTTAGATTGAACTTATCCAGGGGCAAAAAGAAGGACAACTCATTAGCTCTCCATCATGCATTTATTCAGTAAAAAGATAAGAGAACCGCCCTCTCTCCCTCCGGCAAAAAGAAGTGTTTCTAATCTACATTCTTTGCTTTTGGCTTTCCTTTGGATTAATGGCTAACAAAACCAGATCAAACGTTTCACAGGTAGTACCCTTTTTCCTTCGGTCTCAGTTGCCGTTTGCATCTTGTCACAGGTTTGATCTCCTCGGTCTTCGCTTGTGTTTTGTTTGATGCTTGCTGCCTCTGTCTTGACAAGGATAGCGTGCCGCAGTTCGACGTGCAACGCCATCACATTCGAAGGAGCTCGCTGTGACTCAACGCATATGTACTGAACACTGTGAATAATTCAGATTGTTCGTTTTCATCTCTTTAAAGAATGTTTGAAGTGCATTAGTGACGCTGGTGTCAGATATCGCAGCTGTGTCGGGTCATGAGCGTTCTGCATCACGTTGGGCTCTTAACGCTCAGGGGACGGAGGGAGCATCTGACATTCGATACTCAAAACCCTCCTGAGATACAATGAGCCGTTTTACCAGTACCGTTTGCCATTTCTGTGGCCTGTCACATGCACAACAGTGCTCCGGTCCTTGTTTTGTGTCACGTCTCATCAAACAGAGTTACTGCTGGAAGTCATACTAGTATGTCCCACTCAGCTTCCTTCTGACTGTAAAAAAGGCGCCTTGATTTGTTAGCTTACTTCAAATGGTTGTTAACAGGACTTTCGAATATCCATGCCATTGCTAATGTTGAAGGCACTGAGTGTGAGGGAGTATTACCAAGAATAAAAGTTAGAATACTAGTGGTTGGGCCTTTTAAGAACCATATGTTGACATGTGTTTGTACAACTGATATTGGCCTTGTCTAACAATATATACAGTTAATGCTTCCTACGTATGTTTGGCTATGGTCTCTGGCTCCCTCAGTCCCCAGAAAAGGGAACCTTTTATCCAGAAACTACATTTCTTAATCTCTCTGCTCATATTTCATTTGTTGTACTTACTGTATATATTTAGGAGCACGCTGAGAGACGATTAGACTCGCCTCATTAAATGGCGTTTGGGTATGCCTGTTTACCTTGGGCCTCTGTGTGACCTAACCTCAAAGACATAGATTTATGTTTGCTATTTCTTTGTAGGGTAGTATATTTAGTGAAGTAATGATTCAAGCAGACCATGACATACAACAGCTGAGTTCACAGACTACCCTTCACAAATTAATAGATGAAAGCAGCTAGCTCAGCAAATCTACTGAGTAGCACAAAAAAGGTTGCTTACAGTTACGGAATATTTAAGACCACATGCTCTGTCTGCATTTTTGAGTATATGAAGAAGATAGATAAACACACATTCCTGGATTTAATAAACATCTGTCCTCAACTTTGACTCAAATATATTTGGTAGATTTTGTAGGTACTTGAAATTTACTCACTATTACACTACAAGCTATTACGAAAAATATTGTGTTTGGATTATTTGTTAGTGAAAGTACAGTAGTGCTGATTGAATTCTGAACAAAGCTTCATGCAGAGTAACTGACCTTGTCCCTTACGTTTTCACTTTAAAAAGAGAGCAGTCTCTGTTTTCAGGGCCTCAGACAACACTGTTGTGCTGTTGCATCTCAGCGTTGCGCGATAACAGGCATTGATCGCTGGATGGCCTGTCACTTTTCAGTCAGATGAAGGGGTTTGTCCCGCTGTGGAAGTGAAGAATGACCCATGTTTGTGCTTACACTTAGTTGAGGTTAAGCTTACAAATCGTGGCTAAATGGTGAAAAGAGACTCGGATGCATTTTTTATTTTCTTTTTCTACACTCTTTGACATTGCTGTCTCTGTATTTGGAAGAAGCTTGAGCGTTGAGAATGTCCATTGATGTCTAAAAGGCAAATCTATGCAGTTTAACAGAACTCACCGGGAAGCTCCCAGCTTCTCGTTGTGTCTTAAACTCCACCTTGATTAACTAACTGCCCACTGTAATCATCCACTGGTGATGTCAGCTATATTAGCCTCTCCCTTCATCCATTCAAGGGAATCACTTAGTTAACATGCAGGAATCCGTAACGGCTTTCCACAGCTGCTGGGCCATGTAGCAGGGAGCCCAGAATATGCATCCGTGTTTCATAAGCCTTTTAACCATTTGATACTGTATATGTAAGGAGAAGGGTTAAGTGCATAATATCCTCATAATCAAGTGTTTGCATTAATGTATTATTATTGAACAAAGAACGAAGGCTGGGTGTCTATCAGGTCCCAGTGATGAAATGGTGCGTTTCCTTGGTTTCTTCAAAAATAGAATGTTATGGAGCTGTAGCCACCACGGGGGGAAAAATAATCGCAGCATGATGGCACAAATTGTGTTCTGAATGACAAAGATGCCTCTTCAAAATACAAAACAAAAATGAACAAACAAACAAAACCCACCCGCAACGCCTTAGCCGTATTAATTTATAGGGTTGCAAATCCCAAAAGTGAATTAAAAATGAATTTTAGCAGTTTTTTTAATTTATTGGGAAGCAAAGGACAAATGGCGTAGTTGCCAGCCTGTACTTGACCCACTGGGGAACAGCAGGGCCCCAGGCAATGCCGGGGGCTGAAACCAAAGCAAAGCTAACTCTGGTTATTATTCCTGAATAATACTTTTCAGACCTCTGCAGCTCAGCTCTGCACTGCAGTCAGAACAATAGACCAGTCCTTTATACATATTTCCTCTTCTTTTTCCCTTTTTTTGGGTGGGGGGTTGGGGTTTGGGCACGTTGAAGCGTTCTATTTCCTGGTCTTCGACTCTCATTAAACCAGAGGTAATTGGATTCCTTATAATTGACATATGGAAATTGCTGTGCCGTTCATCATTAGCGCTTTAATTGCACCCATTTTGAATCCCTCCTTGATAAATAAGTCATTTGTATCTCCTTCATCTTGTTGACATACGTTAAAAGTATGTGCCTTTTTTAAGTGACAACAGTGCATTATATTGCTGTTTTTTGTTTTTTACAATTTTACTTACAAATATGTAGATGTTTGTGCGAAGGCCTCATGTACCGAATTGTGTCTGCAGACCGATGCATTGGGTTACGGAGGGAACATTTTTTTAATCTGCTGAGAGTGTATGACACCTGTCATGTAACGTTAATGAAAATTGACATTGTTTCTTTTTTCATGCTCAATAGATCAATGGAAGTTCTGATCAGCTTGAACAAGGGGAAGTCCTTCATCTCAAGCGCTTTTACCATCACCGCTACAACATGCGTAAGTATGAAAATTAATTCGGCTTTGTTAAACCTCAAAGGGTCACCTTTAACGTCACGCTGTTGTACATAAGGTTAAACATGTGAGAGAATACCTTTCTGTGGCTGGGCGAGGAAGAGGGAGAGGAAATCTAGGAAATCTTGTTCCCCTTGCTGAAAAGCAGGTCTTTTTTTGCATATTTTGTTTGTTTGTGATTTTTACAAATGAATTTTTTAGTTTACCCAGTTTATGTGTTTGTTTATTAGTTAAGAGTGGCTCTTACGTCTTAAGTACAAAGCCGAAAAGATAGACCAGTTCATCACAGAGTTGTATTTCCCAGTGTGCACCTGTTCTGTCCCTCCCAAGGCTGTCATTCAGTGTATGAAATTTTAACTGATCGCCTTTTATAGGTGAGACTACTTAAAGAGTAAGACCATTTATAATTGTACAGTATCTCTGCTGTCCATCACCAGGTGTATCAGAACCAACAAGGGGCAGCCTCATTGTAGCCAAACTCCTTTCTTAGCGCTGCATATTGGGTCATTCAATGTTTGTAAAATTTCAATGACTTAAAATGGCTAGTTTTGTCATGGCTCGAGTCAGAGGTACAGTTGCTCCTCATAGCAGTTCCTTCAACAAAGCTTCTCCTGAGGAAAGACTCAACTTGTGTTGAATATGCTCTGCTAACCTCACAGGCCGATCTAGGCACTACTCCAAGGACTGGACTTGACTTGGCTTATATGCACTACGTTCGTCTAAGCCAAGACTGGACTTGGTGTAGATGCACTATGTTTGCCTTATTGATAGAGGTGCAACTGTAAGGAGAGACCGGAATTGGATTAGGTCAGTCATGAAAGCCTCTGTGATTGATTGCTGTGACTGTAACAGGACTGCATGTATACATGCACAAGTGTTTTTATGTGTACCAGTGCTGTTCTTAAGTGTACGTAATTTTCAGTCAAACGGGATAGCGGCAGCTATTGTGATTCTGGTTCTGCTCCTGCTGCTGGCTCTGGCGCTGATGTGGTGGTTCTGGCCCCTCTGCTGCACCGTGGTGAGTCTTCCACTCCAGCAAAAACTCCCATCTATTTCTATTCAGACAGCAATATCTATGTACATCTTTCTTGATTAATGATTGAACTTCCACAGAAAATGGCTTCCCCTTTTGTGCATGTTGGCAGGCTTGCTTTCTAAGGAGAAATGTGAAGACACGCAAATATACACTTCTGTCTTCTAATGCCAAAGAAATCCTTGTTGGCAGCCATAGTCTTAGACACAGTAAGTCAGTCTGCAGTAACCTCCCTGAGGCACCTCAACGTGCATTGAGTCCCATGCATTCTATTTTCTAAAACTACAGGCCAGCAGGTGTAACATAGGTAAGAGAATAAAATAGCCAATGCTAATATTTGGGCTCAACACCCATATGTTTAATTGAATCAAAGGAAGTGCAACAGTGTCATTACCTTCCTCATATGTTCATCACTTCGTCATATTTTGTGAGAAGGAAGAATCTCACAAAATATGAATTAAAGAATAATTAATAGAATTAAAGAGGAAGGACCTCTGGTCACTTGGTAACACTGGGCTCCAAATAAAAAATGTCTAAACCAAAACATTTAGGTTAATTTTTGTTTTCTTAACACAAAAAATAAATATTAAAATTATTGTAAATAACATACGTTGTTTGCTTTCTATGTGTCAAATTCCTAATATTAAGTCACTTTGCATGAGGATTATTCAGGTTTTCTGCCGTCAGAAAACGTTGGGGAGTGTACATGATTTTATACTCATCACTTGAATTGACATCAGTGGTGTCAATGTTAAGCATCGATAAAGGTGTGTTCACAAGCGGCATTCCACTGCCTCTTAATATGAAGTTGCAATAGATGTGTCTATTTTAGTCATGTTTGCGACCATTTTAGTCACAGACTGGAACCTTGTTGCACCATCTTGTATGCAGCTCAGTTGAAATATGATGCAGATACATTCAAAGATGAACTCTTTCACTTCTGTGGTTTGTGCCCTTCACACAAATACATGCTGAGACTGTTTCAGAAGGGAATTGAAAGCCGTGAAAAGGAAGTAAAGCCTGAACACATCAAGCTACGATGTGATGAAATGGTTTCAAGAGAAGAACATGCTCTGAAACATTCTTTGCCGTGCCTCTTCCAGTGGTGCTTGCTTAATATTCTAAGGAAGCAATTACAGTAAAATGACTTCCTTTAGCACAGAGACGGAAGTCACACTTACACAATTTTTCTAGTGTGCTTTGTGTGTGCATAACAAACTAAAATGATTGCAAAGACATAATGAACAATTGAAAAAGTAGAAAGCTAATGTAAGCAGGTTCTGTTATGCACTAAGGCCATGACAACAGCTGTGTTCTGGAGTCCAGGAGTCTCTTTCCTCGCTGGAACCAAACAGACATGCACATCCTTTCGGCGATGGTGGCCGGGTGAAATAGAGCGAGCTGCCTCTCTTTGAGAACCTGGTGGGAAAGAGTCCAGGACGGGATGGGAGCATATTTTGGAAAACCAACAGACGCATTAAAATGTAAACGCCCTGCAGCATCTCTGGATGCGACCGTGTTTATCTTGGTAGAGGGGGGCGACTGGGCCTGTCCGTCAGGGGACTTGGAGAACAGGAGGACCATGTGTGTTGTTAATATTTAAACTAGATGGTGCTGGTTTGAGCAATCAGAAAATACAGCACAGCATACTCGGGTACAGGAGCGTTGCCAGGCAAGAGTTCATTTGAATGGTCGCACGAATCATCTCTCTTGATTCATGTTAAAGTTTATCCATAGGCTAACAAATGTGACTGTTCATGCCCAGAACAGGTACAAAGAGTTGGGTTTCATTTTGATTTTGAAAAGTGGAAGAAAATAGATTCCGTATTTATCTGTATATAGATCAGTCTCAGTAATGTGTAATCTCAGTCTCAGTAATATCTTTTGACTCAATTATATGAAAAAAAAACAAAGTGTATCATGTCAAATATCTTATTATTAACACTAGTGTAAACACTCGTGTAAAACTGATGTACTGAGCCATCCTGTGTGCATCAGGGAACCATTTGTCATAAATTTAGTTTGTATGTCTACAGGCAGTTCAAATTTTTCAATTTCAAAAGCTGACACGTGGACAGTCCTCACAAGCATCCAAGGAAACCACATGTTTTCATGTTTATATTTTGGTTGATGGAGCCTTGCTTCAAAAAATATGCACAAAAAATAGCTGGCAAATCTCAGCATACATATATGCATAGAATTAGGCCATTTTCAATATTACAAGTAAGCAGACCCACAGAAGGTTAACTTGGTGTCATTGAAAATACATTAGTTTCATTTGCAAATATGCTCCCTGCCACTTATCTGATGTCATACTAAGCTGGCAAACAGCTTGACACAACATGGTGTGTTTTAGAGATGGGGGGGTGGGGGTGGCAGTATGGGGTATGAATGGATTATAAAATCCAATTGGACAATTACAGAACAGCCATATGGGAATTACGACCTGGGAGCTCCAGATCGGCCAGGTCTTGTGTCGATGTCCTGGACTTTAACAGCTCTGCCTACTGTCAGATGGCTAAGTACCCTTTGATTTTAGTTTTTAATTACAGCACACACTTTAGCTGCACAGCAAAGGGGGGGTGGGGGCTGTGTTTGTGTCACATCTGTATGCCAGGTACCTCCAAAGCCTTACAGCAAAGCGTGTCATTTGGATAATGTTTTATTTATCCCACAATATGTCCGGGAATATAAATCTACCCCTTAATTACTTAATAAAAGAGGTAATCCTTCAGCGTAAGTTCTGCCTAAAATTATGTTAATCATCGTACCCAGAGCCGACTAATAGATATTACAGGATTTGCCAACAGTTAGCTACAAGTCAAAGAGTAATTAATTAACCCTGAATGATTATTTTCTATTACAATAATGACAACAGTAGATTGGCTGTGTAATGGTATCAGTGTTCTTTAATGTGAGTGAAACAGCTGTTTGGCCTATGATATGCGATTATTATGAGGCTTTTTTTTAGAAAACGAATTTGGTAAACACCTAACCTGCTCTGATGGTGTATCCATCCTTCATGAATAATTCGCAAAAGGTCTGTCTGTAATTTTTGGAGTGCCCCTCTGGAGGGTTGAGGGACTGGAAAAACAGGGACTCATTCATGTTGAAACAACCTAGGTAGTGAACGCTGAAGACCTGTAATAGTGGAAGATAATGGATTCGGTGCACTGAGTGCATCCAGTTTGGTATAATTATTCGACCGGTCATGTCTTCACCCCGAAATTAAGAAACACAGCTGTTCTCTCGCTGCATCTTGAGGTCCTTGTATCAGTTGTTGCAGTGATGATGTTTCTCAAGCACTGATATGCTCTGACTTCCTGTGAGTCGGATAGCCTACCTTGCTGGCTGTTTAAAATGGCAAGGTCCGTCAGGGCTGCGCGTGCGAATCTGTAAAATTGGATGTATCTCCTATTCGAAGCTCCGTTATTTTCGATTGAAAGTGAGACCCCTGATGGGAAAACATGGTTACTCAGCTTCATTTCACCTCTGACAGGAGGGGTGTGTGCATGTGTGTTTATCTGTGTGTATGCATGCACGGGTGAGTATGCCTGTGTGACCATGCCGGGTCTTTGTGTGTGTGTGTGTGTGTGTGTGTGTGTGCTGTATGCACGCATGTGTGAGCATGCTAGTGCATGTGTACAGGTGAATGTGTGAGTGTGCATGAGTATATCTATGTATGCATATGTGTGATTGTGTGGGTAAGCATTTGTGTGTGTGTGTGTGTGTGTGTGTGGGTGTGTGAGAGAGAGAGAGTGACTATGGCTGTGTGGTGTGTATCTGCACGTGTGTGTCCATATGTGTCTTCATTTGTGTGTGTGTGACTGTGTGTGTGTATCTGCATTTGTGTATGCACCTGTTTCTCTGTGTGTGTATGGGAGTGTGTTTATATCTGGATGTTTAGTGTATGTACTGTGCCACCCGCCCGAGCTGAAGCACTCATCTACCAAACGAGGTCTGGATCAAAGCCCAAGTCGCCCCTCTGCATCTGATTGAAACTAATTAACTCCTTAGGACTTTATGATTGGGGATGGCTTGGAAGCGCTGAACCTCGTCCAATTAATTAAGAGATAAATGGGCAGCCGCACTCACCCTGAAGACTCCCTGTCAACAAGTTGATTTTGAGCTTTTATTATTGTTATTGTTATTATTATTATTTTAAACAGTGCACTGGGGGCCCCGGTGTTGGTTTACAAACGGGCCCTCTTTATCAGCCATTGGGGGACCCTGGGCTCCGGTTGTCAATTTGCAAATCGGGGCCCGGCGGGACCAGCCAGCAGAGGCAGGATGCTGGGAAACTGGCAGCGGGGTTACTGACACCTGCTACACTTCAGGTCTGTCGGACGCTCTCCATCCTTTCCCCGTTTCTCACACCACCTGGGGCCTGACTTGCTGATCTCCCAATGCCTTTCCGCTGATGGCTCCTGTTTTATTCTGTTTCAGGTTATCAGAGACCCCCCTCCTCCACCCCCGCCCGCTCCTGAACCCGTGAGTAGAGTTTCTCACATTATTTTAGCAACTTGTTTTTCTGAAAAAGGTCAGCTGGGTGTTCATTTATTCTCTTATATATTTATTGAACTATGTGTTTATTTAGTTTTACTCTTTGCGATAATGTTTTAAAACTCTCTCCCCTTCTTGCCATTATACTGAGCTCTCAAACTATTTTTTTCTGTGACCCCAACAAGGTAACTAGTCATCTGTCTGCCCTTGTTCACATCAACTCCAGCTGCCTTGACAAATCAAAGTTCAAGAGGCATTCATAGTCCTCAGAGAGAGCTGTAATGAAACAATCCAGCGCTTCACTTCTGATTTACATCATATCATCGTAACTGTAACTTTAATATTTCCCCCCTCCTCTTTTAATTGGAGGGATTACTTTATGCAGCAGGCCCTGCTGTACGTCTTCATCTTCATTGTGAGGGGCATGTGGTCCCCGGTGGGTTTTTAAGGATGACACTCTCTCATTGTTGTCTTAATGCCCCCAGGAACCAGAGGAGGATCCGCTGCCGAAGAAGAAGTGGCCCACTGTGGATGCCTCCTACTACGGGGGAAGAGGAGCTGGAGGAATCAAGCGCATGGAGGTGAGCGGCTCAAGCCGCCCTTTTTCCCCGAGTCTCCTCTCACCTGCTGACGTCCTTCGACCTAACGTGGTCTCAGGGTTCTGTAGGCCCGGTGGGGTGCCAGATTCGGCCCCTGCCCTGCGTTTATCAAGGCTCTTTAGATATGGAAATGTGGTTTTCTGCTGGGTTTCTTTGACCGCATTCACTGCCAGTTGCTGGTCCTGTACTCAGGACTGTGTCCTCTGAAATAGGAGAAAAATCTGGAATGAAAACTCTTTTGGGCTAGTGTGTGTTTCACTCGAAAGAAAAAGCAAAAAGCAAATATACAGGTCTGCTGAATAGAAAAAGACGAGAAAAGAGCTCTGGGGGTTCATGGTATGACCAACCTGATATATCTCCAGCTGGTTTGCGAGGGCCAGTATGGCGTGCGGTTCATCTGTATAATGTCTCACGGCTGAAACAAAAGCCCTCAGCGACTCAAGGGTGTGATACAAGTTGAAAGAAAGATGATGACGTCAGGCAGGAGATTGCTGAAAGTTTCCTTGGAGAGCTGAGGAGAGTCTTCTTAGATAGCGCTCAGCACGCTGGTGACATTGACGGCTTTGACGTGACAGGCTCCTGCCATCTCGTCCTGGCCTGAGAAGTCTGATTGTCTGAAGTCACTAGCCAGGATGAAGGATTGAGGGACGCTGCCAGTCTAATGAATTCGTGGGGGAAAACTTTGAGGCTGTCAGACCCCTTTGTTCAGCCACTCCCCCCCTAAGGAAATGGAGTTTAAAGAGCAGCCCGTTCCCCTCGGTCCACTGCACCTCCTCCGAACACCCCCCCACCCCCAACCTCCCAAGAGGATGGTGTCACCTCAGGGGGGAATGGTACCCCCAGCATTTCCCACGATGCCCGGAGCAAAGACAAGGGGCCTCTACCCTGCTCCCCCCACCCCCGCCCCCCTCAGGTGGAACGCTTTATTCTCATAGACATGCCATATCCATTTCTGAGGGTCCCATTGGGAATCAAAGGAAAGACTCACAGGCTCTTAAGATCAACCTGTTCATCCTGCCTCTGATGGTGCTGTAAATGTTTTATTCATCTGGAATTTTCTGTGGGGATATCCAGAGGTGATACAGAAAATCTGTTATGCATTGTAAAGGCTTAACCTACAGCTTGAAGATTGTGTTGTTAATTAATCACCTCTCCTATGTATGGGCTGGTGGATTTACCATGGCAACAGATGTGATGAATTTAATTAAAAATGAAAAAAAAAAATCTAATGCATAGGGTGCTGTAAAATATTAAGAATTTCTATGCATGCAAAATATTTCAATGTGTTTATTAGAGATTACCCCAGTTTTGAGTCTTATAAATCAGCAGCGTCTTTGAGGAGCTGCTTATACTTCACACTTACTGTAACACAACACAGTTCCTTTCCATGTGGATTTTTCCATTGTTGATTCATATGATACTCTGCACACATAGCAGTCATAAATATGTGAGTAGTGTAGCTGACAATTAATATTTACATTCCATTGCTGATTCAGCTTACACCAGGCGCAAACTGCAGTGACAGATGTACTTTGTACCTGAATTAATGCCTGTGTCATTTGTCGATCTGGTGAACTAGAGTTCTTTGCTTTGAATGGGTCTGTGGGTATTGCTACAGGTTCGCTGGGGGGAAAAGGGATCCACGGAGGAGGGGGCGAGGCTAGAGAAAGCCAAAAATGCTGTGATCTCGGTGCCAGAGGAGGTGGAGGAGCCCATTATTAAAAAACCCCAGAGACCCACCCCCACCTACCAACACCAGGAGTCAAAATGGTACACTCCAATTAAGGTGAGTCAAACTGGCACTCTCCAATTAAGGTATGTCAAAGTGGTACATTCCAGTTAAGGTTAATTAAAATAGCACCCTGTAATTAAGGTTCATCCGAGCACTACACTTATAATCTAATCTACACTTACAATCTATCTAATTAATGAGCAACTAAATGGTGTAGTTCAGTTAAGGTAATTCAAAATCACACCCTCCAATTAATGCACATCCAACACTCCTTTAATAAGGTGAATCCAAAAGCAAAATTAAGTGCAGACAGTAGATTCTGATTATCATGAGTGCAATCACTGCTTATAGGCCTACTTCACACAGCCCAGTGTTAAGTTGTTTTAAATATATATTTATATATATTGCATTCTTTGGTTTGAAAATGTTGCTTCATGATCCAAGTCAGAAAAGCTGTGAAAATATGAGTAACTAGACTGGTTCATTTTTCTTTCCTCATCCTAAAGCAGTTTCCATTGGCCATGACATATGTGTTTGTGTAAATACAGAATGACGTGGCTATCCTGATTTAAAAGTTACTGACAAAATGAAGGGCTGTACATTTTCTGAGTAATTTAGCCTGTTACTTTCTGCATCTTTACCCTCCATTTCAGTATTTGGGGGTTAAATCAGAAAGCAAGTTCAGCTGAAGTGAACACTTAAGGAATGAAAGCTTGCAGTAAGATAGATCTGTAATGTTCACCACATCCCTGATGCATAGGAGGTTGAATGTTCATCGTTAACAGTAACCTTTTTTTTGGTGTCTGACCAGGGCCGTCTTGATGCTCTCTGGGCTCTGCTGCGGCGGCAGTACGATCGAGTTTCTCTCATGCGGCCTACAACAGCGGACAAGGTAAGCCACCAAAAAGATTCAATGGTAGGACGCAGGCCAACACCACACAACCCAAAGCCCAAAGAGAGCAGGAAGTGAAAGCAATGGTGCACCAAGGCTTATTTGTATCTTTTTGATATATTAAAATAATCCAAACAAAACACAGAAAAATTAGCAAAATCATTCCAGCAAAAATTCTTTGCAAATAAAAAAAAGCAAAATAAAAAATTAATTCTGCAACAATTTATGTACGTACTACAGGATGCAGTGTTTGCAAACAGGGTTGTTGGGTGGTTGCTGAGCAGCAGGAAGTTTCTAGAAACATTGCTATTTTACATTTCTGTTTCCTAACCTGGTCATGTGACCTACAGCTGGAGAAGCTCACTGCAGGATGTGACAGACATGCCCTTATATGGGTGAGGATATCTAGCCCTCAGAGACAGGATGTTGACATTTCTGCCTCCTTATTGGAGCAAAGAGGGGGAGTGGGTACACATATCTGACTTCAGAAAACGAAAAACACAAAAGTTGTTGTAACATCTTAGTTTGTTGTGTGTGGCACCGTGGCCCTGTCATTTAACCAATGGCAATAAAAAAACAATGATGAAACTCACTATCTTACAGAACTGCGCACATTTTTTGGACATTAAGAGGCCAGATGACGGAAAGCAAGGCATGTTTTCAATAACTTTTCCGCTGTTCCTTTGTGTCCAGCCTGGAAGCAGTTTTGTAATGAGTACGCTCAGGGTAAAGCCGTGAGTAATGGCTGGGGATGAAGCGTCAGGTGCTGCGTATTCAAGAGGCATAAAGCTCCCTTTCTTTGTGTTTAAATTGACAGACCGCTCCAGCTGGCTGTGAGACAGATGATACAGTGCGAGGCCAGTTTTTTAGGGAACTTACCAAGCTCAGAACAAATCTCAGTTTCAGCCCCAAGATCATGAACCCTTTATGACAGGTGTTACTCTCCTTAATATATATTATGGTATATAAAATTTAAATTTATATGTAACACCTTACTTGTCTCACATACATTATTTAGCTTTTGCACACTTTGGCACCTGTTTGTCCTGAAAAATATGTCACATGATTGTTTGATGTGTTTATGTGTGCTTAATGTGTTGCACAAGTGTTTCTGTGAGCAATTTTAATTTCATGTACGGTACAGCAACTTTTATGGGGGGATGTGGGAGAGAAGAGGACAGAAAATGATAATTGCACAAGAAATTAGAAATCCAAATTATATCGTTTGAGGGGGCTGCTGTTGGTACAGGGTGATGTGCTGTACCAGCAGGGTATGTGGTAGACTTTTTTGTTGTGTTCTTGTGCCAGCTAGTTTGACCGATTGTCTTCTTGGCAGTGGGAGAGGGCTGAATAAAAAACATGGAACAAAGCGATCTCAACCAACCAGTGGCCAAGGACCAAAAAAACAATGCATTGTTGGTCCCCCAACAGGGGCACTGCCGCATCCTTCATTTAGGCGTTTGAGAACCGGGAGACGCAGACTTTCAAGTCCTTGATCAAGTAGGCGCTCGGTGGAGGCAGGGAGCTATCAAAGCCGGAGGAGGTCCCGGTGGGGTGCGACGCACGGGGCGGCTAGGCGGGGTGGCCTGGGGTGGGAGAGAGAGCGAGAGCAGGCCCACGAGCAAATCCCCCCCACCACCCTCTTCCCTTCCCATATCCTCCTCTGCTCTGGCGCGGGCTGCCTTTGATGGCAGGACAGGAACCCTCTGGGGTCATGAATTTTTCAGCGCGCGGAACCCGCGGGGGTTACGGGGGACTCGTACAGGTGTAAGGAAGCAGGTTGTCGCAGACATCTGTTCAGCGCGGAGACCCCAGGCCCCCCGCCCGCCCGCAAACCAGACTGCTGGATTGTCAGCAGATGTAGTTTCGGAGCGGCGGAGCGGTTTTTTGGTCTCACATTTACCGCCTGAGGGCCTTCAACACCAAAGGTAGAGAGGGGGTGGACACAGCTGCACTGCCGAACTTGCCCCAGGCACAAATAAAGAGATCTAATGTGGTTTGACTGTGTTGTTGGGGAGACTGGGGAGCAGGAGAGGCACTTCAGAGCCAACTTAGCACAGCAACATCTGCCGCCAAGTTTCCAGGGAGCGGCTGGGGACAGCAGGTAGGGAAGGTGGCGGGGCGAAGAGGTAGGCGCTGTTGAGGGCCGGAGCTCCTTTGAACGGCCCTCTCATCACAACCTGCTGGCGCACCCAGCAGGACTCTGTATTGTTTTACAAAGCAGCAGCCTGAAAATGTACTAACAAGGCACTTTATAAATGATACATTAACATACATTAACGCACCGCGCCTCAGCACAAAAGAGTAGTGAGGAAGCAGGGAGACAGAGAAGCACTATTTAGTGGGCCTGTGCATTTCCAGTCTAGATTTACATTTTATGTTTTGCGGTTCAGTGATTTGCAGAGGATGTGTAGTGTGTGTGTGTGTATGTATGTGTGTGGCTTAGTGCCACACTCTTGCGTCCTTGTACAAAGGCAGCACAGTTGTGTATTTGTTCACGTCTGTCAACTCTTGCTCAAAGTATGTTGGATAGTGATGAAAGGAAATGACATGAGTGAAATAAAACTTGTTTGCAGTTAAAGGTTTCCAATGAAATGTTCACAAAAAATCCTGACATTCCCCATACCAGATGGGATGTTTTCTTGTTTTTTTTGTCCTGTACTGTTAATTCTGTACCCTGTATGTTTAAACGCCGCATATTAAAAGGCATGTGTTCCTGTCCTTAAACAAAATCGTGGTAGATGGATGGCCAGATCTAAAAATACATTTAATGGGATGACAAGAGGAAGAAAAGGATGAGGAGGCAGAGGAGGACAGCCAGTATCAGGGCACTGCAAAGAAGCGGTCTGGCCGCTGCTCAAGACATATAATGTCAGTTTATGGCGGGCCTCTGCATACATTAAACCCTATTAAAATCACACTTACTATAACACATACCTTATTAGCCTGCACAGACGGCTTGCCTCCTAAGGGCAGCTCTGTAATGAGGTGGAGTGTATTTTTAAATTGTGGAAATTCCAACCACAGACAAAGACAACATGTCAGCAGCGGATCCCGGGGCTTCTTGCTTGCATTTTTTTTTTCTCCAGCAGCCCCTCACAAATTCACAGGGCTCGGCCCGGTGTGACAGCAGCCTCCGTTTAACAGCCATTGGTCACATAAACAATGCAGTAGGGGCTTTTAATTAAGCGGCCGCCAGCTTGCTCGCTCACTCGCGTGCATGCGGGGGGAGACTGGGGGAGGGGGGGGGGGAGGGGGTGGGGTGGGGTAGTGGGCGAACAGGCGGTGGGGGTGGCAGTGGGAGGGGTTGGTGGGGACTAGCCTTGGACCAGCTCTTCAAGAATGTCAACGCAAACGAAGGAGGAGTGGGGTGACGTTTTGGCGCAGGAGGGCGATGGGGGCAGAGGGTGACAGACTGGGCTGGCAGGAAGGTCCCCTGGGCCACAGGCGCACATGCCAAAGTTCTACCCCCGCCACCGCAACGGACAGCTTCCGAGCACCGGCTCAAGAAAGGGTTCCGGGGAGAGCATGCAAAGACAACATTTGCCTGTTTGTGCTTTGGAAGCCAAGTGACTTAATGTCATCCTATCCCCTGTTCAACTCCCAGTAATGTAATACCAACATGAAATGTGGCCAGCAGTTCAAGGCACTGGGATTCAGCTGAAGCTGAATAGATCTCCTCTGCATGACCGGTCCTGATCCAGTTACAATGAAGTGTTGACAGCCCCGAAACAGATTTGATATTGGGTTTGGCAAACGTGTGACTTCATACTCTTCAAACAACAGTGAGATTGTATCATATGGCTGTGCCCATTCCATTGCATGGCCCGTATCCCCTCATTAGTACATTGTTACATTCTGAGGAAACTGTCTCCTGTGTCCAGCCCCTTTTGGTGACAAATGTACCAAGTGCGAAAATGTAACCGGAACACATTATCACCAATTATCCCTGACCTTATTAGCTTTTTTTGCAAAGGACTAATACCACACAAATATAAAAGGAGAGCTAGCCTGTGAGAGTTCTCCCTTTTTACTCGCTCTCATTTCATCACTTGCCCCTTCTCCTGACACGCACCCGGTGTGGCGTTTTGAGCGTTTTTTTTAACATGTCTTGTCAGACAACCCTAACAATCTACTTAAATCCATTAATGCTCCGCTTAGCAGCTAGCTGCGATCCGACAAGCTCTGGCGCAGTTTAAGGAGCGCATGGTTGCATGTGCCACACTTCCTGTCCCCCAGTGATCTGTCTGAGTGTGTGTTTCAGCCATACTGGTGTATTAAGGCCTGCTTGCTCACTCTGTGTAACTGGGAAAAGCCCCACCATAAAACAGGCCCCTATGGTGGACAAACGACTGAGCATCAGAAGCTGAGTGCGGCAGGGATACCATTCTCCAACTCTGGAGATGTGAATTGAGTTCATTCCTTTTTTTCCAAATGAATGGGAAGCTGTGGAGCTGTTACATATTTATTAGCGACAGGTTAAACTTCCGGTTGTAGAAAAAAATGTGAAAATGTTTTTGTAGTTTGAAACACGGCATTTAGTTTTAAAATAAACATCCTACAGTTTGAGAATTAACAGCCTGGCAAGCGAATTGAAGTCGAAACGAACCCCAGATCACAGAGCATGCAATTTCTAATTAACAGGGTAATTGGAATTAAACCAAAGCGTCACAAATAATGAATCATTGGAAACACAAGAGAGCCTTTGAGCTGTCCCTGCTCACCAAAGGGTAGAGGTGATGGCAAAACAAAGCGCAAACAGAAACGTACCCGGGTGCTTGATTTTTTCTCAGCGAGGGAAGCAGCTTTCCACTCGAGACAGTACCCCCTCTTTTTATGGCTGCTTGCCTTTCCTTCACAGCTTCTCCTGTTGTGTGGACAACACCCAGGAGCTTCACAACAGCATTCTGTTTTCAGCGAGGTTGGGAGGGGAGGAACAAGGGAAGCTACTTTCGGAGGACAATAGGTATGCTTCAGACGAGTAGCAAAGGACTGGGGGATCCCCGGAACCTGCACAGCCTCTGCGATGCCTTCAGTACCTCATTAGTACTATCACGGAACGGGCTTGTTACCCCTAACAAGCAGTAAGTGGAAGGGTGACAGTTCAATTCAGCCAGCACCCACGAGAGGAGAAGTGACAGCTTCGGTGGTGCACGGGCGCCCAGATTTTACGAAACGGGCCCCGCACTCTTAACCAGATTAGTCCCTTTTACATTAACGGCGGAAAGTAGGGCAGATGTCCGTGCGGCTGGTTGTAAATTCGATAATGTCTGCCGCGTTAATCTCCCAGGCTCCCCATGCGTCCAAGGCCCCACTGGTAACAGGATTACGTTTAGGGACCCCTGTGAGCTTTCACTGGTCGGGACGGTGGCGATAGGGACGCCATGAGAGGAAGGAAGGGTGGAAACTGTGTGGTGACATTGATTGGGGGGGAGTTGTGGGTGGGGATGTTGTCGTGGGCAATGGGTCAGTTTGGATCACTGATTGGGGCTATGAGTGGGACGGCAGAGCATGATTTCTGTCCCGAAACTTCATTTATTATGAGGTGTCGATGATGGTCATTAATTAGGCAGATCCCTGCCATTGTCTCAAATGCTTGAAGATGTTATCATCTTTCACATCTCATCTGTAAATCACTGAATATTAGCTCATTGGATATCAGTTCATATACCAATAATTTAAACCTTACATATGTAAATAAAGATGCATTGATTACAAATTGGGAGCTATAAAAATAAATAATGAAATGCATTTAATTATGTAAATAAATAGATATTCGTACAGCAGCTTCAAATTATTATTCAAATTATTACAATATTTTTACTCCATTTATAATTTGAAATTACAAACATAATCCAGTACGATTCTGTGCAGATTTTTTTAATATTCATTGCAAAGGTAATAAAAAATTGTTTCTGAAATGCCTCTTTCACTTCTCAATCACTCTGGCTGGCAGGCGTGGACAGGACATTTTTTTTTGGTCTTGGTCTGGCCTCATTTCCTGGTGATTAGTCAGGAAAGCTGGTACCTGCACTCTGACCAGGCCATTTGCGTGGCAGTGTTTACGCTCCTTCGTAGCCGTGATTGAATGGAAGTTGATGTTCAGCTGGGTGCTTTTCACCAGACTGGCTAATGTGGCATCCGTGCCACGGTGCCTCCCCTTTCTTCATCACCTATTACAATCAAAAAAAAGTCCGGGATGGTGATTGCGGGAATCTTGGGTTTAATTAAATTACATTATTGTAAATGTCAGCTTTGCGGAGCAGAGCTCTGTCAAATGAATTTTTTTCTCCCTCTGTATGACAGACAAATAAGAAAATCATACAGGGATGAAGTAATTTATTCTAATTTTCACATTCCTTCGTCTGTTTGATTTGAATTTTAAAGGAGACATAGCAGAGTATCCTTGTTTAAATGGAGTGTGTGTATGTGTATATACTCACAATCTATATTAGGATGTATATGACTCATATACACTTACAATACATAATTTTCTTTTTTTTCAGCTAAATATTAATTGTTACACATCATTTTAAAATATAAGGATTGTTATTTTTAGTGAAGAATTGTATTCATATTTCTTAAGATCTGGGTTTAAAAAATATGTTCCTGAGCTGAATTCCTGACAGAAGTATTAATGGACACATAAAAGATTGAGGAAAAATATTATTTTTATATTCATATATTATAAAGAGTATCTGCAATCACAATTATTATAGTTACATATACTGCATTTCAAAATCTTTAAAAATGACACATTGTGTACTAATGAAAATGTATTCAGATGTTTACTCTCCATAGAGTTTTTTTTGCATTTCCTTCTTCTTGTTTTCCATGTAGAAATGTTAAATGATCATGGTTACTATTAGTTTTACTTTATCAGCCAAATTGCAATGTAATTTCGATGTGTGACTTTTCCCTCTGGCTTTAGTTTTTTTTTTTCTAATTTTAATATTTTTTTATTTTCTTTTGAGTAACTCGATTTAACACAGATTTAATCCAAGGGAACAAAAAAACATACCAGAACACTTCACCATGAGCATCATTATAATTAATGCTGGTTCTATTCTGTAGCAGCAAACGGTTTTCAATAGTCTGCTGGTTGTTGGTGTATCACAAACGTGGGTCTTTTCACCAGGGACAGCTGCATCGGCGGTTTGGGGGTGGGAAGGGGTGTGGGGGGGTTGGAGGGATGGGGGGGCGGGGCAAGGGTTAAGGGTCACGGCCTCTGGCTGCAGGAATGTGCTGTTGAGGGAGAGGCGCTGGATTATATAACTTCCTGGGGTGCTGACAAGCGACACGGATCATCAGTAACCCTGAATATCGGCTTCCAGCCCCTAGTCATGTGAACAAGGGTGTTCCCGTCGCTGCCTGAGAGGGTCACTCCACTTCCAATTAATACTCGCACGCTGTTAACCCCATCACTGCTGCCTCGACGGAGGTTTAATTAGCTTGATTATGCAAATATGTTTTATAATGCAAATGAGGGAACCCCCTCTTTACCATAAAACGAGGGCCGTATAGCTATTAAACGGACGTTTTATTTGTTTTTGACAATAATTAATTGCGCCGGCAAAGGCAAGAAGAGTGTCTCTTTTTTGAATTTTCAGGCCGTGTATTTATTCATCGTCCAAAAAATGGCAGGCCGGAAAAGTCTCCTTGTGGTAAAACCACCTCAGAGGTCTTCTGCCCCAAAAACAAATCGCATCACAGAACCCGCCTAAGTGGATCTTTGAGTGGATGAGTCTTCCTCCCGCAGAACAAGCTTTCTGTGGCTCCCATGCTCAGTGGCATGTGATGGGAACAGATGTCTTTTTTATAAGATGTTAGCTTTGCCATCTTTTTGTCAGTTTGCGTTTGGAGCTCCTTCAACATTTGATTATCCGAGCTTGAATTATTCATAAATAAATGACAGCGTCTTGTTCATTATTGATAGAGGGGAAAAGACACAGATGTGAAAGGAGTTGGCTGTAATTCTGAAAACAGAAGATGACAAACTTAACTCCCCCTTTGTGGAGCAGCAGGTTCATTGATTGGTCCCTGTAATAGAACATTGTTTCTGTGGTGTGCCCATGCATTCAACGATTGTAGTACAATCACATGTTACTCAGCCTATCCTATGATTTTCTTTAACCTACTTTTCATATAATTTAATCCACACATGCTTTTGAGATTCTGATACATATTTTTGAAATTATAGTACTACATTAAAATTGTAAATTGTCTTTGATTAATATTTTACACAGATTTTATGCTCTGCCAACAGGTTAGATTGTTTGTTAGTGCAATCTTGCCTGTATTCAGCTTGTCCTGAGTAAACCTGCGTCCAGCTTGTCCCGAGTAAACCTGAGTCCAGAGTGTTCTGTCATTTGTCTGATCCTTTAGCCAGTCAAAGAAAGGGTAAAGAGACATCATATTTTATCAATATGTCATTTGTCATTATAATGGATGTCTGTTATACTAATGATAATAGTTTATAAACCACCATTATAATTAATAATGCTAATGTGCAGTTTGATGATTGATAGGGTCACCATTTAATTTAAATTAAATAATGGCTGTGCAGATTTAATTAATGTCAGTTATTTGATTATAATTGCAAACTACTGAGACTAAAACATAATAATAATAATAATAATAATAATAAATGCATCTACAACAGTAATATAAAATTTTATGGAATAGTGGTAGTTTTAAGTCGAAGTAACAGTTTCAGTATTAGAATTAATATTATTATTTACATTTATAGCATATGAATGTTGATACTTGTACATGTATTGTATAATGCATTGTGACAATGTTTTTTTTCTCATGTTTGTGTATAGAAGATAGTATAAAACCTGGTTTGTCAGTATACTCTAGGACATCTACTGCACAATATAAAATAGTAATGACGCTGTGACAAGGTCAAAAAAAAAACAATACCTTTAATGCATTTTAAAACATTTTAATGTATTGAGCATAAATGAGTGGTGAGTGTTTTGGCATACTTAATCATTGTTAAAAAATAATTGTTTCACATTAATGAGTACCTAAAGAAAGTGATACCAAACAAAGAAAACCAACACAGTCTGTTTCATCCCATGTCACTTAACATGCCTCTAACGTTCGTCTGTCCGCGTGTCTCAGGACGAATACATATAAGCGTCAGAGAATCCCTGTCTTTGTGTACACAGATGCAGGCTGTCGCTCCTGCTCCCTCCACAGTCTTAATGGTGTTAACCCCTCAGATGTCTTCAACCATGTATCTTAGGTGACTTCTTGTTAATGCTAGTGCTAATGTGGATTTTCAGTTATGGACTAGCCGCCAAACCCAAGAGTTAGCTCACAGTGGAAAAAGACATACTAAACTGAATGGCCGTTCTCTCTCACACAATCACTCTCTCTCCCTCTCTCTCTCTGTCTTACTCTCTCTCTCCTTTTGTCTTTTCAAATTGAGACAGTGCGGACTTTGCGGTAGTGACAGTGGTACTAATTAAGACGTAAAAGCATGGGCAGCAGGTTTCTGAAGGTTACACTGTCTATACTGGAGTAAGTGATAAAGAATGGAGTCACTGATGACATGTGACGGTTTCACGAGGGGTGATGCAAACTACTGCTAATGAAGGGCACGAACCCAGAGAGGAAGGCAGGGGACAAGGGACGGGACAGGGGCGTGGGGGAAGCAGGGAAGGGGTATGGGTCCACCAGTCTCACTGACTACCACCAGAAGCAGTAGGAATTCCAATCCCTGCACATTACTGGCAACAGACATAGCGCTGCTCCACCCAGCTGGGGATCATTGTCTGCAGAACCACTGCTCTCCTGGTTTCTGGATTCATGAATGATTAGGAGGAGGTACAGATGACTAAAACACAGAGGATATCCTGTGAGGGCCAGCCTAAAATGGGAAATGCACTAATGTATTATGCTATACTTCATCTTATCATAACAGTTTTTTGTTTTAAAATTCTTGTTCAAATTTTAAGTCAAGACAAGGCAGTTTTGGATTGACTTCTTATCATAAAATATTGAAAAGTTAATTGGTTAGGTTAATTGTCATTCTTTAGTGTCAACGCTGGCTGCAGTTCACTGCAATTCAACAGAATAGTTTACATGTATCTCAGACAGCTGACTTTGT
Source organism: Albula goreensis (assembly GCA_022829145.1). Taxonomy (NCBI): domain Eukaryota; kingdom Metazoa; phylum Chordata; class Actinopteri; order Albuliformes; family Albulidae; genus Albula; species Albula goreensis. The sequence continues at coordinate 13,858,779 of CM040744.1, forward strand.
GCTTGTGAAACAACCTTAACTCTCCAACATTTATTTCATTGGTTTCCTCTCCTGACATCACACAGTTTTGTACCAATGATCAGAAGCAGCCTTCTGTTTAAAGCGCTCTTGCAGCTGCAGATTGTCAGGCTAACTACAAGATACAACTAGACACAACAATGATGACAGTGCAATACACATCATTCAGTGTTATTTGATAAATGCAAATGAAAATCGCAGTGTGCATTTTTGAATCAATCTCAAGCTTCGATTTGGGAAAGTTAATAGTATAATAAATAAATAAGATGTAGAATAAATATATATATATATGTATATTTAAACACACACACACACACACACACACACACACACACACACACACACACACACACACACACACACACACACACACACACACACACACACACACACACACACACACACACACACCCAATGGGATATGTGCCTCAGGTTTGTATTTATCTGCTGTTGTTCTTCATGTTAAAAATAAGCAAGTTACTCTGAATGGTGGCAAATACAGGACACCATTGTAGTCAGTGTTTCATGTAGTGATATTGTGAGGATAAAAAGTATAGTAAGTGAGATATGAAAATATGTGAGAGAATACCTGGCTAATGAGGTCTGTCTGCTCAGTACTCTGTGAAAGAGGTGCTCTCCACGCTTCATGGTTCGTTGAGGTGTCAATCCCTGCCATTATCTTAAGAGTGAGCAGCAACATGATCCCTGTTTACTCATTAAAATTCATTTTCATGGAGCGTTACACCAGCTCAAAACAATGAGACCAAAAATCAACAATCAATAACTTGAATTTTACACACCTGAAAATCCTGTTTTCTCTGTTCTCCACCTGCTTAAGGCCAGAAGTGCACGGTTGTTAGATTTTAAATGGTAATAACGGTGCATTGCTTTCTGTTCTGCATTAATTTAACAAGTGTGCGAATCTGAGAAAGGGGGCACTTTGGTTGGCATCGCAATCTCGGACGGCAAATGCCAAAGCGGCCGGAAAAGCTCCTGGGATGTGCATTAATGCACCAGTAAGCAGTGGCATGTGCATTTCCTTGAGGGTGACTGTGACAGTAAACTTTCATACACGCATCCCGGTTTGTCATGGAATGTGCAATTCTTGAGACAGCTCATTTCGTGCATGCTGTAGCTCTGCAGTTTTGAGTGGAGCTTTTCAATTGTTTGTTAAAAAATGCTATTAAATGCAAGGCCTCTGCCCTCTGGTATTCTGCAATATGCTAAGTCCAAATATACAGTCATTACAGTATGTCAGAAAGATATGTATAGACCTGCTATTTCGAAGAAAGTACCATTTGTCACTGTACTTTCAGCAATTCTTATTGCTTAGACGTCTTTAATTATCAGTGACAGAAGTGATTATGTATTTATTCTTTAGTACTTGCATGGACTTATTTGTTTGTTGCTAATAATCAGAGTCAGCATTTATTTTGTTATCATGAATCTTGTTTACTGTTAAATATGAAAATTTAAGCTATGAAATAAATTCAGTCATTATGTATTGTCTTGTTGCGGTGTGATTTGGAAATTAAAACCGAAACTGTACACAAACAAGTTATACATAAAACATGCAATCCAGATTTTTTTTCCTTCAGAGGTAATATACTTGTCAGGTTTTGTTGAAAAACACATAATCAGAGAATATGGAGAACACCAAGAGGATTAGCATATATCTTCCCTTAACAGCCAAATTTGAGCTGAATGTACACTGTCCTCAACCAGTTTTTTTTCTAAAAAGAGATGATAATACAGGCCTTTTGCCTGCTAACAGAGGGAAAACATATTACCAGCATGACTTTTTTTTATTAAATTTGTTCTGAGGTATGTGCACATAACGGAGAATTAATATAAAGCTAGCCACTGGAAAACTATTGATATAATCATTTTAAATGTAAGGAAATTGTAAATTAGGTCCTTTTTATTGCAGTGAAAATTAGTGTTAATACCTTATCTTGAGATGGAATGTAGGCTTGAGGCAGTTTTGCATTTGAACACATGCAAATATTTGAGACTATCATATTTTTTTCCTTTGTGACATGAAATAGTATTCACAGAATAAGTAAATGTACCCTCTGTATGGATTCTTAAAAATATCTTAGGAGCCTTTAAGAGCTTAAAATAAAAAAGGAATGTGGTTTCATTATTGCATCTCTGTTTTAATGTTGTATATTTAAATATACAAAATTGAACGTTTCCAAAACAGTGTTGTGTCAGTGTTGTTGTAATCAGTTCATGAGGTTTATCTTAATTGCATGTTAACTAATTGCATTATCACAATATCAGAAGTGATAAGCATGGGAGGCTAACGGTGTGATCACTGTCTATATCTCCAAAGAGCGCATGACAAAGGCTTACACTGAAACATTAACATAACAGCTTGATTTATCATGATTTCCAAATAAATGAGAAAATAAATATTTTTAGAGTGCAACAATGTCCTTCTATTGATTTATTTTTAAATCCAAACTGGCTGTGATTTTGGCAAGTGCACTTTTTCGCTTGGGAAGCACAGGTTTTAGCTTTCAGCAAGGCATGAGAACTATGACATGGCTGCAGTTGTGTGCAGAGTATACAGTATCAATTGTGTGTCAGAATACAGAAGTGGATGAGAGTTTCAGGAGATTCATCCTCCTTAGTGATATCTGGAAACAAATGAATGAAGAATGAAAGATCATGATCTCCCAAGTTACACAACGCTGTAGACAGTGGATGAGCTGAAAGAAGACCTAGAGTCACACAGAATCCCTATTTGTGCAGCATAAGAGTATTTCTTCCTTCTGTGCTTCATTATCTCTGGCTTATGGTGAGGGCTGTACTATTGCCATAGTAAATATTGACCAAAACCATGGAGCAGTCACAGTAAATTTGATATAAATCATGGAAATTTGGAAAAAGGGTAAAAAAAATAAAACATTGAATTGTAAATTATCTGCTATGGCTGGAGGTCCAAATCAATGAGTCAACAATTATCTCAACTTCACCAGGGTGAAATAGTGGGTAAAACTGTTCTGCTGTGTAGCACCCTCCCATGGCAGGTCAGACACCTGGGAGTCTGACCAAATCTATCTTCAGACTTTTTTGGGATTTATTTATTTCTCAGCACACACAATGTGACCGTCATAGTCAATTTCATCCTCATGACTGTGACTGGTTTTGTCTTTTCACAAAATTGGAAGTTTTTGTTATTTATCCAGTCCATATGTGATTCATATTGTCTTGGAACTGCTGTCTGTTCCACTATTGTCCAAACGTTCATGCGTTGCTTATCAGTTATCGCCAGCTGTCCTGAACTGCAGTATGAAGTGCAGGTCATGTCTCAATCTGCTGCAAAGATATATTTCTATTAATGTCTGTCTTAGAATCAATGCTGTCCTACTCCACATTCCTTTGCTCAAGCCCAGCTACACTGTAAATGGCACAATGTAGTACATGCATGCTGTAAATCAGAGGACCCTGGCTCCTGTAGGGGTGCGGTGATTTGTGTTCCATGCATTTTCCGTCACCTGACTCAGCACAATCCTCTACTGTGTTGAGTCAGTTCTGTACAGTACAGAAAGCCTCACAGGCCCTGAGCATGCAGCCCTCTGCAATGGAACTGAAGTGAGCTGTGCTGGAAGGACCAGAATGGCCACCAAGCAGATCTTTAACATGAGTAATTAACACAGGTTTTAATACGTTGTTCCTCAATATAATATGGATACATTAGCTGAAATGGATTCTTATTTTGTGCCGTAACTTTTTGGATAATTATTCGTGCTGTGACAATAGGTATTATAGTAAAAGTCAGAGAAGAAAGTCTCCTTGGCTCTCTCTTAAAAACACAACCCTGATAAATGGGAGAAAATGCCAAGTGTAAAATACAATATGATTGTGTAATAGAAGGACAGAAATTAGCTGACTCTAAGAAGGTGTTTTTAAGAAAACTGATTGACATTTGTTGACAATGTTGTGAGTATTCCAGTAGCCCAAAGTCACATAAATATATTTATAGATTTTGGTGCCAGTGTCCAGAGTATGTGGCACAGCTGGCATTTTTATTCACTACCCATTTATCCAGCTGTGTATTTTACTGCATATTTTATTACTACTGCACTCTGGCATACGATGGCAGTGGCCCAGCTGGGATTTGACCCTGCAACCCCTTGAGTTACAAGCTGGCTCATTTGACTTTAAGTTTGTAAGTCCATATTAAATTCTCTGAGAATATGAAAGTACAGTTGTAGCAGAGCTCTTCCCATGGTATAGTATGAAGAATCTAGCATTTGCAGAAGCAGTCTCATTAGCCTCTTCTCTGTTTGGAAGCTGTACTGCTAATCACTCTCGCTTGTGAAACAAACAAGAAAAAAAAAGGTGCATGTTGCACCCCCTGGTTGGACAGAACGTCTTGAGAGGACAGAAGGGGTTAACAAGAGTGCCTTCATTAGCTGGTGTAAGACAGCGACATCCATGGCCCAGTAAGCAGCCCAGCTTCACTGGGGGGCCTCCACTGGACCTCAGGAGAGGGGTCTGGGTCAGCCCACCTGGGAGGGAGACAGCTGCTGACAATGGATCCAGCCCTCGTCAGCACTAACGACCCACATCAGACACCTCATCCCAGCCATTCCTGTTTATTCTGCAACGTATCACATTAGAATAATTACTCCTTGTCAGCCTCCATTTAGAAACACCTCCCCACACACACACACACACACACACTGGGAGTGTCAATTGTTTCTATGTCCTCAGCCTGACCCTGAGTTGTGGTTCTAGTAAATGCTTATAAAACAATAAAAACCGCTGGCCAATAGCACCAGTACTTCATCTGGGTTTGGATGAAGGAGAAAGAGGAGCAAGATGAAAAGACCCCTACGATCGTCGCTGGCCAAGCTAAAGGAGAGTCTGTTGTTCCAGGGTCTTTGTTCTTGTTATCAGTAAATCTGCATAGCTGTGTGCATGTGTTTGCACTTGCCACTGCGGGGACACCATTTTAAATAGTTTTGTGTCTCTTATCAGGACAAAACTGTTCCATGCCCTTGTGCCTCCTGTCCTTACTGTACATATCTGAAAATATGAAACTGTTTTTCTCACTATCTCTGGTCTGAGAAAGATAAGACTGCATCTTGCCTTGATGTCAATACCCAGGGTGCTGTCAGGCAGTTACCATTTACTTTGAAGTTAAAGAAAAGTTTTGGTGGAACTCTGGGCAGTAGTTTGTTTATTTCTGTTATCAAGCTGATTGCCACTTGTGAAGACATTTTAGTTTTGCATATAGATTATTAGCATAAAAACGCTCAGTTTTTAACCTGTTGAGTGACAGTATAGCAGTACAATCTATTGCTGTAAAATATGTAATTAATTGTAATTTTAATTGTAATTTCTGATTCAGTCTGGGAGCTTTATGTAACTGCAAAAGTGCCTCATTTGAAATGAGTTAGTTTAATAGTAGATCATTTTACTTCTAAGTGAGGGGGAATTCTGTTGCCAGCTACAGTCCTGTGCTCCTCAGTTGCAAATAAAGTGTTGGGAGTTGACTTTAGCCTATCGAGATCTTCCAGTTTTTTAATCTTGTTACTCTGTTATTTAAGGATGTCTAGAGCCTTGCTTGGGCAAAAATTCAACAACCATTCCAAAGTTGAAAAGCCAGCAAAACCAGAATGAGGTGCAGAATGACACAGTACCCTAGTTCGCACATAGACTCCATACAGGCAACTGGAGCTAAAACTGGCTTGACAAACACAAAAGTAAATGAAGGGTCAAAGTCCAGTAAATGAACAATGCAAACATTGAAATTTGTCCATTTCTTTGGCTCAAGGTAAAAACATTCACTGAGCTAGATAAGCTCACTTGTTTCACTTGCAGTAATGCTCGGTATCCATAGCCATTTTGCAAGGCCTATCCAGCTCAAGGTTTTTTACCATAAGAGGCAACTCCCTTATTTCATTTGTTGAAGGTCTACTATTGTGTTCTGCAGTATAATCTGTGGGTCAGTGAACACCTGCCAGTCCATTATTTTGGTTGTAAAGAACACACACCCTGTAGTACATAAATGGCTCTACTGGGATGTATTTGTAATTTGTTGGCACATCCAGCCAAACACTGCGGGTTATATTTTCCTCTAAACCGACCATTGAGCCTTTTTCAGTCAAGTATCACAGTGCATTTAAAAAATGCTGAATGAGGCTCCGGAGGGAGTTTGATGCAGAGTTTCTCTTGACTCAGAATCAAGATTACCGCCCAGGTCAAACAGGGTGGGTCCAAAATGCATGAGTAATCTGGACAGCATCCTTTCTCACCCTCTTTCTCTCACTTTCTCTCCCTCTGTCTCACTGACTTCCTCAAAGTAGCTCATGAAAGTAATTGTGCAGCCTCAAGAATATGATCTATGGTGGCAGATGGTGAAAGAGACATGGGACAGTACATCAGGAAGTGTTTAGTTGTGACATCCACACTGCTGTTCTCCAGCTCAACATGCCCCTGTCATTATTTCTCCCTTCACTTAGGTCATAGTTTATCAGTTGTAGAGGTCATCGATATCCCTTAAGGTTTTGTGTAGATTTATTTGACCTTTTTTGGAATGTCTGACAGTGGATCAGCTGAAGAGTTATGGAAAGGTGTATGTTTGGTTGCTTACATATGGTGACAGCAGGTATAAGCAGCCATTGTTAATTCTCTAGGGCCTTTCTGCCTCTAAAGAACTGAAGGGTTTGACCACACCAATTGTGATGCAGGACAATCTCTAGAAAAGAATGTGTGCTGAAGGACAACATTCATATTAAACTTGAAGTTGGTTTGATTTGCCATTTATGGTGTGTGATGATCTGTTGTCCATGGGATAAGTAATGGAAATGATTGTGCCTTCTTTTCCCCCAAACAATCCTGTGCCTTTTCTGTTTCTGGTTACTCCTCTTAATATTTTTATGCATGGAATCAACATTTGGCTTTGAGAAAATATTTTTCAGTGCTCCAAATAAAAAAAAAAGAAATAAAGAAAGAAAGAAAAAACTTCACAAGACATGCCAGCAGGCCTGAGCTCTGAGACATATTGCAGTTCAAAATCCTGTCACTCTAGTTTTTTTTTTGTCTTCTTTAAAAACCAGTTGCTTTTATTCAGATTTTTGTTCCAGTATCTCCCATTGTGTTTTATCCTCACTATTCCCCAACAGGTACGACAGTTACTTTGAAGCATAACCATTGGGTTATGGTAATATTTGTAGTGTATCATAGCTTTAAACATTGCTATTGTAAGCATGTGTGTGTGCATATTTATGTGTGTGTGTCTTTGTGTTGGTAATATTGTGTGTGTGTGCGTGTGTGTGTGTGTGTGTGTGTGTGGATGGGTGGGTGGGTAATATGGTGGGCATGTATGTGTGTGTGTGTGTGTGTGTGTGTGTGTGGATGTGGGTGGGTGTGGATGGGTGGGTGGGTGTGTGTGTGTGGGTGTGTGTGTGTGTGTGTGTGTGTGTGTGCGTGTGGATGGGTGGGTGGGTAATATGGTGGGCATGTGTGTGTATGTGTGTGTGTGTGTGTGTGTGTGTGTGTGTGTGTGTGTGTGTGTGTGTGCGTGTGTGTGTGTGGATGGGTAGGTGGGTAATATGGTGAGCATGTGTGTGTATGTGGTGTGTATTTGTTACCCCAGACCAGCCCATGTCTGTCCAGCTCAGGTCACATTAACCCAGTTCTCACAATTGCAGAATAAAAAAACAGCATTTATTTTATCCTCCATACCCTGGAGCTGCGTCATGCTGTTATATTTCCTTCATCGCAGTGCGATCCTCACGTTATTTACAGCCTACATTAACATGCGGCTTGATAAGCATATTTTCTACAGTAGACATAACAAGGTGTTTTTTCATTGGGGCTTTCCACAAGATACAGCAGGGAATGCAGCATGTTTAAATTTATATTCATGTAAAATGAAACTTTTCTGTTCTGAAATGTTGGGCTTAAAATTTACAATAAAAACTTAAGTTGCCATTGAAGGCATTTCTGTCTCATTCATCAAAGCTGACTGGCTGAAAAGATGGCACATTACAGCAGCACTGTAATTGAGTTGACAAAATCGATGTTACTTAGGTATAATCTGAATTTGGTGTATTTTTTCCATGCATAAAATTTAAAAAATGCTAATGCCTGCACTCATGATTGAAAATATAGACTTAATGATCTTTCCACATTTTGCTCTGTTTGACAACAGAGAGAAAAAAGAAGAGCTGAGGAGTGAGGGCTAATGAAGTGTCACCTTTTGTTCTGTGTATGGAGCATTTTATACTTATTGTGTAATATTTCCCTTCTTAAACACACCAAACGGGCTGAGAATGTTTGAAAACGACGTCAGCGTAATTATCTATATTGCACTGATAATTACTCATGATTGTAATGATCGTTCCAATGGATTGCATTTTAACCCTGTTGCATTTTTTGAGTTAATAATGTCAACTTTGTTCTGCGTAATTGTCTATTTTAGCAATTCATGTACATAAATCATCCTTGAAGTTTGCATTTGTAGAATATTTGATTAACATTGTCAGCACAATTTATACTGGTACAACCATTTTTTTCTGTTGATTTTAAAGCAGTTAAATGTTTTGGGTGTAATGCTTTGCATAATTCATAGATTTGCATTATACCTGAGCTTCTCCCATTAATTTTGAAAATAAAAAACATGTGGGATGCAATAAAAAGCAAGTACCAAACAGTAAAGTTATATTGTTATGGCACATTTCTTTCATGAATAACAAATAGCCAACATAGTCCAATTATCATATAATCGGTATTAGATCCAATGTGGTGAAATACACAACCTCCAAACCTGAGGTTCCTGAACCATGGGGTTAACCTTTAACCCCATGTGGGGCTGTAGCCAAAGCCATTTCCCCCTGCATTAGCCTCATCATTGTGTTTAATGTGTGCCACCCCGCGAGAGGGTAGGAGCCCTGCCACTGGCGCACCGCGGTGTCCAAATGGCAGGCTCTCAGACACATACTCACTGCGCTCTGTCCTGACAGCTCACTCCCAATTACCGGCCTCCGTGTCGCATGCACACATCTCCACTTTGCGCAGATCACATGTGACCCCGTCCAGCACTGGGCTGGTGGAGGGAGAGGAGGGGAAGCACCTCCTCTTAGAGAGACGTACACACACAAAATGTGCACTAGCCCAGGTTCCCCGCCACTCCCCCCTCACAAGATAAATTATTTTAATTACCCCTTTTTCCTTTGGACCTCAGAGTTATTGAAGCCCTTTTCATTCATTATCAGAATACACACGTTTCTTTGCAGGTTGAAACTGCTTTATGCTAGATACTACAGGGGTTTTCATTCTGGTGATGATCTGTATTATTGCTGTAGAATAATAATATGATGATACTTTTTCTACGTTTATCCATTTGAATTTCAGTTTATAATAAAAACTGTCAACATATTCTGCACTATTGCAGAATTCATTTTTATGTCATTTGTGAATAATTTAATCGATTGATTGTAGATGTTAAATGTATCAATGTCAAACACTGATGGAATGAACTTTCTATCACAAAAGGATCACAGCATCTCTTACCACCTTCTACCACAAACTGGAAACATGTCTGTTGAAATTGTAGCTTGTCCCATTTAACTCTGAACTGTGATAATCTAATTTATCTGGATATACCTGCACATTTTTTTCTTTTTATTTCATTTCATTATATTGAGGCAGCAGTACTCTAGTATTGCATTTTGGCGGAATAAAAATGTGGAACAACAATGGAAGAAAAAACCAGCTAGGCTCACGCTGGGTACGGACCACATCAGATCTGTGCTCATTTTCCTGTTTTCAGCTTTATGGGAAATGGAACAAAAATAATCTGGAGAGTATACTCATGCACTTCTGGTTCTGTGTGTGTGTGTCTGTGTGTGTGTGTGTGTGTGTGTGTGTGTGTGTGTGTGTGTGTGTATGTGTGTGAATGTGCGTGTGTGTGTGTGTTTTTTTTTTGTGGGACGTATTATATAAGCTTATGCTTTTTGCGTTGCTGAATGTGTAATGTGTCTCAGGGCCTCTCCGGAGGAAAGCAGTGACAGTGTGTAAGCCGTGCAGACAGAGGCAGAAATTAAAAGTACAGATGAGCCCACTGGCCTCTCCGAGATGCTCATTTACCATGTCATGGGACTTTTCTGAAGAAACGTAATACGTGCAAACTTAGCTATGTGTGTGTGTGTGTGTGTGTGTGTGTATGTGCGCGTGTGCATTAAAGTGTTTTACAAGGGGTAGTCCAGTGCTGCTTAAACCTGGACCTGCCCTTCCAGGCTGTTGTATTCATGAGTCTTCCTACTGTGCATTGGGATAGTCAGCTTTTACTTTGCATCAATCTGGCCATCTCGAAAGCCTGCATTATCCTTGGCTATAATGCATTTCCCTTTCCAGACAATGACATTTGCATTTGAACATAATGATTAACTTGTTCTAAGGGTTAGCTCATCTCCACAGGTATGGGAGGGATTCAGCAGCTGGGAGACTTCCAGCATCAGTGTAGAAAAGTGATTGGGTGATTCAGGTGATTGGGTGTCTGCAGCCTGCCTGTCCATGCTACATAAGTGTGTGGCAATGTGTAGTCCTTTGGCACTGCAAGTGAAGGTTGCAGTGGCTTCATGTGCTAGTTAACCATTAGACATCGGGAGAAGAAAATGAAATAGAGCATAGTTGATAGTTTCGATTCATAACAACATGTGTGTAGGTTATTATACAGATATGTGTTACATAAGACTTAAAGTCAGCCATACACAATCAACAGGCGAAGCCAGTGTTTATAAATTTTAGGAAAAATAAATACATTTCACTGAAACAATAGAGACCTCACAAACAAATGTATAGAATAGCTGAAACAGAAAATTTAAAAAGCACAGCTACAAGTGAAATGATTGAAGAAAAAGTTTTTCCTGGACAACATTTATTATGTTACCTCTGAACAATAATGTATGTCCTGACAAAGCTGTTTACAGTTTTACTGTAAATGGAGAGACCATTGAATATATTGTGAAACAATAACAAATTGATCATCTTTAAACAGTATTCATGTTATGTTACTGTACAAAATGTATAGTAGCATAACATAAATCTACTCAGACAATGGATAAACAAATCTAGGCGCTGTTTTGTTTCTGGTATTTAGAACAAAACAAATATTTTTTAAAGAAAGTCCTCGTAATGATAACATGTAATGATTCAATGGATGGCTGAATGGATGGATAGACTATGAAGACTATACTGTCTGCACATTTAAATTTTATTCTCCAGATATTTGGTGTGGTGTATAGGATTTGGATATGTCTTCTGTTACTCAGACTTGTTATGTTCAGTTTGGAACATGCATTGTCCTGTCCCATTGAATCACTTACCTAAATAGAGGTAATTTCTGAATAACTGTTTGTGATGGAGAGCTACCTGTCAGTCAGGTCCAGCTCAATCTCAGGGGACAGACAGGTCTGCACAGTGCCTCTGTCTGGTCACACCTGTAATCACATTACTTGAGAAATGTGCTTCTTATGTTTCTGAGGTATATGCATTTTTGGAAGAATGAAGAGTGTTCTTTTATCAATGGATGGTAGGTAAGGAATATAAAAGAAGAAAATAAATTGTTATTTAATTGCAGAACACAATGTATTAGAGGAACTGGGAACGCAATTTGTAAACTCAGTACATGTTGAAAAATGTTTGCTTAATGTTTCTTATATAAAGGACAGCATAGGTCTTCCACCACTATGCTGGCACATGGGAATATATTCGGTTCAGAGGGAAGAGTGCCCCCTACTGTTCTAATGTGTACCCCTCCAGCAGTAAATTAGTTTTCCCAGGTCTTAGTTCAGGTTTTAACCAAGAGCCACCCAGCTTAGTCACAGCAGTGTAGCATGGGAGGGCTACAGACAGGGGGCATTTTACTATTACTACAAAACAGCATCACAACACAAAGGAAAGTGTTTTTCAGGTACCTGTTGCTGTAAACATTTATATTTTCTGAAGGATTAATGTGCCATCTGTATGTATGCCTTCTTCTCTGGCAGTAAAAGTGCAGCAGTTCACATGGTATGAATTAAGTGATGCTGTATGTTATAGCAAGCGGTTGCTGTGCAGAAGTAATTTATTAAACGTGCAGTAACATGAAGCATACACAGTAACTTTTTATGGAATGACTCTGGGTTTATGATTGGTGCTATGGTACCAATCGAATTGGTAGTATTCATTCATTAGTATTTAGCAGGCTATTTATTGTATGATACAACTAAGAAACAGGCACCGGTGGTCTAAAAATATTGGAAGTGGTAAAAGCTGTAGATACTGTGCAGAGTTCCAGTCCTCTCCCTTTCTTACCAGTTTTCTCCCCTCTGTTTTTGATTCTGGGATTCAGTTTTGGGTGTAAAGCAGGGAAGGTCTGTTCAGTCAAATATCACTTTGCCAAACAACCGAGCTGTAGTTTCAAGGAAATCACATCACTTAAATTGTAACATGCTTATTTGGAAAAGAGGGTGTATTAGAACAGATTAATAAACTATATCCAACCTTTGAAGTATAGTTCATTTTCTACAAAGCTATTGCTAGCCAGATGCACAAATTATCTTCTAAAAGTAACATAACAACAGAAAGAAGAAATATAATATCAGATAATATCAAATAGACAACAAAAAAAGATATGTTATGGTCGTCCACACTGTTTCATAATAGTCTTGGCCCCTTGAACAGAGTCTTGACATAAGATCTTTTAAATAAAATAAACCCCTAAGAAACACTGTGCTTGTCCTTGTACAGTACTCAAATCGATTATGAGTTAGTGTCAAACTTACATATTATATGAGATACATTTATTTGAGGTTTGGGATCAATTTGCCTGTACTTCTGGCTTGAGAACTGCTGGCTTGTACCTGGTACTTTAATGAGTACTTAAGTAGGAAGTCAAGTCATGATATTTCGGTATATAATTTCCCACTGAATTTTTTGGTCTGCCAAGACAAGGAATTACTTTTTTTCTGGGTGTAACTTGGATTTGTTCTACTTTTAATTGTGAATTAATCATAATTTACACAAATACATATTTATTCTAAGCTCTCATGTCTTTAAATGATCATTTGTTGTGATACTCAGTCTGTGCTGTCTGCTGGTTCTCTGTAGGAGCCAGGATGTTAGAGCTATGTTCGGCACGGAACTATGTGGTCACATGACTGGATGCTTGGATGCTGAAGTCTCTCTACTGAGGCTGTGGGAATTCAAAAGAAAAGCTGGTTAGTTGTTCTCCATTGGAGAAAATGTCCAGTTAGTCAAGGTTCTCCACAAAAGAGAATTTTTTGGACTGGAAAATTTGTCCTTACCTCATGGATTCAATCAAAGCCTTGGGGTTATCCGCTGAAAAAGGTCAATTTAATCACATAACAGATAAAGGCATTTTTGATTAATCTGGCAGTATATTACTATAAAGTGACACCTGGATTCAATCAACATAAACAGCAACAGCAAAAGTCACTTTGGTGAAATATGGGAGCATATAAATGTTGGAACGCTTTTTTCTATGCATGCATTTTATCGTAAGATGACTGTGGGAATTGTATTGAATCTGGGTTAGTTTTAGTTCTTGCTGTATATTACAAGTATCTACTAAGGATAAGTTCAACAAATAGCCTTGTGTTGACCCTATCCTTAATTTCCACAGCTGGGTTAACTATCCCATTGCTTTTTTGTCACCATTAAAATTGAGCCTTTGTTACTAGGCACTTTGGTACCTAGTTACCAGATTGCTATCCAGTTGACCTTGAAAGCCTTTTTAATATGGTATTCCCACTTGGTAAACAGACCAGCGTTTACTAGAGGGGTTGACATGGCTTATCCAGTAAAAGTTATTCAGTCGTTTAAGAATGGTGTTAGTAACAGAAGGATTAAATAATTAAATGATAGAATGATTACTTTACATTTTTATTAAGCAGGACTGTATCTTCGCAGTAAATGTGTGCAACTCTTACTCTTACTTGTAGCTTTCATTTTTATTAAAACATGCTGTAAATAATCATGGAATATACATGCATTTCCTTACCTTCCTTTAAGTTAACCCTTATATTCAAAGTATTGAACCCTTGCAGTATAGGGTCTGAGAAGTCTGCCACCCTGTGAAATATCAACAAATCCTGTTGCATGATGGGAAGGATGAGCTGTTGTTTGCTAGTTTCTTGAGGTCTAAATCAGAGCATCGCATTTAACCGCAGGACGACTCCCACAGCACGATCCCTTTGGCCCACCTCCAAACAGATTTTCCCACCCTATTACTATTTTATTGTTTTAAATTCTTTATGCTGTAGCGTGGCGACATTAACCTTGGTGTTGCAGAGCCGGGCCCGGGCGTACTGCAGCTATTTGGAAGCCGCTCCGGCGTGGCTCAGTCCCCGGCCCTCTGCTGGATTCCACCCCTCCATTAGTGCCATCTGTGCCTTTCCGCGCCGTCTGTGAGCTCACCGTCGCCAAAACGACTGGCATTTCTCTGGAACAACCAGGGACGGTGCCCAGAGCTTTTAGCTGGCAATGATGTGCACTTACTTTGACAAAACCAGGGGAAAAAGACGCAGGATGCAGAGCAGGAAACAGCTGCAGCCGGCGATGTTCGCTCACGCAGCTTCACAAGAAATTACTTATCCTCGGACCAGCTCACACACAGGGTTTATTTTTGTCCCTCTAGTCAGAAATGAGTGAAGGTACTCCTGAGTGCTCTGACTGAATGTGCCTGCTAGTGTGTTTGCCGAGAGTTAGGCTGAATTGTTCTCTTCGATCCAAAATTTATTTTCAATGGAATCATTGGTAAATTGCATCAAAACAGTTATTTGAACATAAATGGACATATTTGCAGTTGTAGATATTGTAGAAGTGACAGGAAATAGGAGGCACTAGTGGTCAGGAAGCTTTACTTGTGTTTTTGTGTGTATCTCAGTGTGTGTGTATGTGTGTGTACAGTGTAACAGTATTTTGTCTCAACAATATCAATTTGAATTATATTAACTGAATTTTCAGGTTAAATTCTGGTCAATTCTGAATGTGAACAACAGCCTTGCTTAATAAAGCACGACTTAAACCGGATTTAACCCTGAAATTTATTTTTTATTTTATTTTGATCATTATTTATGATGTTTTAATCTGTCCAAAAGGTTTTTTTTCCTGGATTTGTTCTGAAGTTTGCTCTTAAATAGGGCTGGTCAAGATTTTGATGTAATCTTGTCCAAGATCAATGTAAGTGTTAGACTACTTAGTTTTGGTAGTTTCCACTGGCTGTTTGAATGATTAATTTTGAAAATGAATGCATAAAATTTATGTATTGATTTTGTCCAGAAATGGCCAAATGCAATACTGTTATCCTGGCAATTTAAAGTCTTTGTTTCTATACTGTCCTTCAGTGCTAATATCCCACTCATAAAAGTGTCGGTATAAAAACGTAACTGTCGCTGCATCATTACAAAAGGCCAGGCATGTGAGAAAGTCTCTTGATGTGGATGGAATTGGAACTTTGAATGCCATTTCCAAGCATTAACACCTAAAACAAAAAGGTGTTGTTTTCTGTCAGTTCTTCTAACTGAGCATAGAGTCTGGGTGGAAGATCATGTAGTCAACATGCTGAGAGCTTTGACATCTTTCCAAGCGCTCTTCCAAATGAGAAAAGTTGAGCATGTCTCTTAGAGTATAATGTGCGCATTGCCATAATCTCTTCCTGCGGTATTTGTTGAATAGGCGTCTCTTCTGTCCGGTTCATGTTTCCTGCTTCCCCCAAGTCATCCGTTTTGGCCAGGGCACATCACAGAAGCAGGAAAGCCAAAAGTGGATGCTGTGTGGATTTAGAAACACGACACTAGGCCTGCGTTTTTTTCTTTTGCGCCTTGCCTTCCACCCCCCACGGCAGCAGGCAAAACCAACTGTGACGTCATGTTTCTAAATGCCACGTCCCAAATGGCCGCCTTCCCCCCTGCCTATTTAACCTGTAACAGATATGTCAGTGCACGCTGCCTGACTGTTATCGCCGCATGATGAATGTGGCTCGGTGGCCAGGTGGACCTGGTTGGCTCTACCCCCACTGCACCCAGTGAAACCGTTCCCTTGTCAGTGCGGAAATGTGAGCCGGTGATGTACAATCTGTAAACAGTATGACACCGCCAGCCAGCATTAAAATTTTACTGCTGGCTCTAGATTAAAAGGCATCTCGCTCTCAGGTCAATCCGAGAGTCATCAGAACCTGATTGCCGATCATATGCCACTTTATTTACACAGAAGAACTCGATTTGAGCCGCCGACGCGCACTGAAAGGGCTCCGTTGTAAATATTGTGTCAGCTGGGGGAATTTTATGTCCTTGTAAATTATGATTGCGATGCTCGTGTGTGAAAGGCCTTTCATGGTGACGCCGGGGTCTGAATTACTGGCATCGCGGGTGTGTCTGATTCGCTTTCCATGGCCAGGATGCTGCCATAACGGGAGGGTCCAGGTGACTTTGAAGGCTGAGCTGCCACAAACTGAATGAGGTACTGGCCCCAGGGATGGCCCGATGACAGAAATGAACCCGTGGAATGGGTGTTGGCCCGTGGAAAGGCCTGTCGATGTGGATTGGGCTTATGGAAAGAACATTGACTTGAATCGTGTGAACTGTGTCAAACTTTCTTTGGAGATCATCCCAAAATCAACTGGATTTTTTCAGGAAGATGCAATATTAATTCTAGATTAATTCTAGATTTTATAGATCATAGAGCCAGACAGTTAATCATTTACACGCACAAACTTTTGGTTAATTCGGCAAGTCCAGTCTGCCTATCTTGCATGTCTTTGGACCATGGGAGGAAATAAGAGAACCCCATGAAAGCCTACATAAGCATGGGGAAAACTTGCAAACTCCACACAGAAAAGGCCAGGCCATGATGGCAATCTAGATGGAAATATTACATTTTTGTTGGAAAAGTGATCATTTCAGAAAAGCCTGGTCTTATTCAGTATAATGTCAACCAGGAGCGAATAAGAAGATTTATTAATGTGCTGTGTCAAAAACAGAATGAGTGAGTTATGTTTCCTAAACTAAAATTATAGACATTTCCACCTTTTTTAAAGATTTCTTGTAAAGTTCTTCAGCCATGGGCTCATGTGCGATTCCACATCCCCTCTACAACATTTACAATGGGAAGACAGTGCCAGTGAGCGACATCACGCTGGCTGGATTACAGCAATTCTCATCCATTCTCACTGGGCCAGATGGCGGCGCTGGCCTGGCCGTATGTGGCCCGTGGGCCGCGGGTTTGAGGAGTCCGCCACGATTACTCTAGAGGCCTCTCACGTTCTGGTACCACTGCAGCTGAGTTCCCTCCACCCCATAACCCCCCTTCATTTACAGCATTTAATCTGTTCAATATGCACCAGAGAAAGAAAAAAAGGGGACACGTGTGCAAAAAAAAGGACCACATATGCCACCGAGTAGATAATTGGGGCAGAGGCTTAGCTGACTCTGATTGGGCGATCGGAAGCTTATTCTGGTCAGGTGGTTTTGCCCCTGCTGTTCACAGATGAACCAGCCCTGTTTCCAATGTCCCCTGTTTTCTCTTCTTGGAAAAAGGCATTATTATCCCAAACCTTCTCATAATTCCTTTATTGGATCACTTATTGAGCCTAGCCAAGATCTTCCTTTTATGAGAGCTCGGCAGAGTAATGACATGCATTTAATTTGAACCATGTCCCCACCACAAGAAGCTGTTTGGGAGTTGTTAATATTTTATTTTTCTTTGTTTTATGCCTTAGCATTGAAATATACATACAACTGTAGGGGTGTGGGAGAGTCCTTATGACTACATTAGAAAATATTTTGTCACCCGGTAATTATTGTTTACTATATCTCATGATAAGTTCAAACATTTTAATTAAGTTTTAGTGCATATTGCAGACAGTTCACAGGATGCTGCTGGCTTGGACCCAAATCTCGGGTTCCTCCCCCCCGTTTTCTGGATCTCTCCCCTCATGTAGATATTAAAGTGCAAGACATCTCCTGAGGGAGCGACCGTGTTGGGGGAATCAAGCTGTTCGGTGCGTGAAGAGCAGGAGAAGAGATGCAGAATCACACACGGACTCTGTCTCTGGACCCGTGCCCAAACGGATGCCAAATTAGAGCAGCAAACATGGTTCTGAAAGTCTGGTCGACGTCGGACTGGTGTAGCCCCTAGAGCAACTTTAACCACGCAAAGATTCACCATTTATGCTTCAAATCACAGGGGGCGAGCTTTATCAGAGGACGGCCAATATGCTGCCTGCATTTTATTGAAAACTTCAGGTGCGGCATATGCACAGGGTCACCGAGACGTGGCCTGTGTTTATCCGTGGCACGAATTTGCAATTTGCAATATGAAATACTTTCTATAAAGCTTTCACGGATCATATTGTAAGCAGGCAAAAAAGGGAAAACAAATCGGATCAAAGCCTACTTGAAATTTTTACCTTGGAATGTCTCCAACTCGTAATGCCACTTGCATTAATTCAGATCACTTAAGCTTTCATCCCTGTTAAGATAAGCGTTTTAGAAAAATAAAGAGCTAATGTACAATTGTACACATGTTGCATGCGTGGAAATTATAGAAATGTACTTTCAACAGAGGATTACTTCTATGGCATATAATTTAGATAATGATGTAGCAACAATTGAAACACTGAACAGTTTGTTGCTAGTTTAGTGGGGTGCAGCAGTATTAATGTAGAAGGACAGCAATTGCCTATGCAATATAATATGATAAAATGTAGCAATACTCACTCTTCTTGTGTGGCGGCCTGTATTTACCACCATCCTATGGCCAGTTTGCAGATGTTATCATTCATTCATTTATTGGTTGACAGTTGTTGTCAACAAAAATACAGTTCATATCAACAGTTTAGGCACTATCCTGACTGAGAGGTAAAGAGCATTTCCATTGTTGCCTAATTTATGAGCTAATGATACCTGCCACAATGCACAATGTTTTGTCAAATTGGCAAATAATAGCAGCTAAAATCTGGCCAGCTAGCTACTGTGGGCAACAGTTGGCAACAGTTACACAGGTTTCCTACAAACACTGAGTGTGTGCCAGAGGAGAGCCAATGGTGAAGGTAGCATGAATAATTCTAGTGTTTGGGGGGTGGTTGATGGTTAGGGTAGTATTTTGCGTTCACCATTTTGTAAATGGTGAACTGTGGTTCAGAGATGCAGGCCCATCTTGTCTTGAGTATTTTTTCTTTGCCGGTCTGGGCTGGGCACAGTGTGTTCCAACAGAGCCCATCCCAGACTGGCAGAGGAGAAATACTTTTAAATGTGTACCCATTTTCACCATGCTCCCCTGGTGATCCATCGGTTTAATGCCCAAAAAGTAATTCTGCAGCTTATTTTTACATTTTGTTTCATTTCATTTTACATTTGTGCAAGTAACTGTAGCCATTTTCAGCATGCTCGTATGATGCAAATTCTCATACTATTCAGACACTATTAGCATTCTGGTTAGCATCGATGCAAATCAGTGGTTTACTTTTATAAAACAATTTAATCCAACAAAGCACTTTAGGAATTCAGTTTATGTGTAAGTGTATGTATGTATGATTTCTTCCTCTCGTCTTTTCCTGTTGCCATGAATGCTTGGGCACACAATGCAGGATTGCATAGTGTAGTTTGAAACCAGTCTACTGTCAGTTCAAAATTGTACAGTGTACTGTAAACATATGTCCATGTCTATCTAGTTGTTGATATTGATTTTGTTTTCAGGTTTACTGTATCCAAGGCTACCTATTATGAAATTATAATTTATATTTTTTGTTCAAATTTGCTCATAATTACCTCAACATTTATATGAGCGCATACAATCATTTCTAGTTTGTGGTTCATTTTATATTATGTGGAAGGTCAGTCAGTGAATGGAAAGTCTGAACACTCCATAAAGAGATTAGTAAATACTTGAAACATTCAACAAATCATTTTGGTTGTAGTCTTCCAAAAATTGTCCAACTTTTTAAGAAAAAAAGTTGATGGATGTCAAACCCCGATTGGAGGCTTCACTTTCATCAGAAAATAACACGTTGTAACCATAACACTGAACACCGAGTATCTGGGCTTTTGGTGGGGTGCTAATTGATGCCATATGTGTCTCTTCTTTGTACTGCAGATGTGATTCTCAATTTGTCAGACTTTTTGTTTCATAAGTGCTCGTGCATTTTTCCAAATGGAAGTTATATAACTCAGGAAAAAAGTGAAAGTAGAAAGTAAAACATGTTAATTTTACAGTTTAGAAGTTACTGTACTGCAGACTGTGTTACATCCACAAAACTTTTAATCTTATTGTAATACCAAGTCATTTCTATCACCCAATTTTGATCCAGGCCTTCTGAAAAGGGTGAATGTATTTTAATAAGTCTAAATTAGAGTTTAGCCTTTTTCATTTACTATCTCTTATCTCTTAAGAAAATGTGAAAGATAGCCAAAAACACCTCTCCATCTCTCCACCTCTTCATCCATCCTCAGCAAGTCAACCACGCGCCCGTCTGTTTGCTTGTCTGATGAAATGTAACTGACATCGGAGTCGACGCGTAGGACCACGGTCCCTGCGTTCTGGCGGCGCAGATGGACCACGCCAGTCACTTCTCTGCTTGTGTGCGGCGTGGCTCCGATTCAGTAAGGCCTGCCAAAACCCAACGCCCCCTTCCCTGCACCCGCGGAGCTGTAAAACGGCTGAACGTATTGCGCCGCACCTGCAGACACACAGACCCACACCCCCAGCTAACCCCGCCACCGCATTTCCCGCCCAGCAGAGTCACTTCCCTGGTGCGGAAGAGGGGCACCGGGAACAGCTTCAAATCCCTTTCCATTATGAGTCAGAAAATCCAGTTAACTTAACAATCCTGCGGCCGCATCCAACACGGCATCTGACGCGTCTTATTTTGTTTACTGTGTAAGATTACATGGAGAGGGCGGACATGGAGGAGCTCAGGATGCCAAGCTCCCGCAATCTGACTCGCCTACAGTGTCCCCACAAATCCCCTCAAGGGAGTTAAGAAATCCCTTGCCATGGACCGGAAAAGTGCTCGCTGTTGCCATCAATTGCTGTTACCTGGCCATGCCATACTGCAAAAAAAGGCAGCCGGTTGCCTACCTGTCAACGCAAAAGTTCCGAAATACGTCTGCTGGCAGACAGTATCAGATACACGCTGGGCACACCCCACGTGGTGCCACAGGCCTGCCAGAACAGCACCTTTCTGCGCTCCTCAGTGTAACGTCAGCTGTGAGGAGAGGTTTCCCCGCTGGAGTGGATAAGCTGTGCTAGAGCTCCCTCTTTTTGCCAGCGCCTCCCAGCAGCCAGAGGAGCGGAGGCAGCTGCCAGCTCCATGCGTCCTATAGCTGCAGCAGTGTTTACAGAGACCCCAGTGAGGGGTGAGCCGGCCGCAGTAGGGGGCTGGTCAGGCATGTGCACTGAAGGCACAAAAACAATGCAATGGAAGTAAATACAAAGCACATGCTTTTTTGCTCGTTTTTTATGTACACTGTACTTGATAAAGGATACCATTGCAATTTGTTTACAGTATTCCAATGGTTATTATATAGATTAAAATTATTATTATTATTATTATTATTGTTGTTGTTGTTGTTGTTGTTATTAATAATAATCATAATCATTTAGATTTTAAAATGTAGTAAATATTGAATACATATTAAAATGTATTATTTTAAAAATATTTTGAACTACTTATTATTTTGAAAATATATTTCCAGAATTATGTTATTTTTGCCCACATAATTGATGTAGTACTTTATTCAGTTTCTCCAAATTCTAAACATAAGTCAGTGTGGTTTATGTGCACAATGGTTGAATTTTTTTACTATTTGGAAAAATGTATACATCATTCAATAGTGCAAAGTTGTTTAATTAAATAATTTAATTTAGATAATTGTATAAATTAATTAAGGGATTAAGTAATTAAGACAAACATATAATCAGAATAGCTCAGTGAAGCAGTCTTCATATGTCTAATGACTGAGGTACCTTTGTGGCATCATGTAGCCAGTACTAATGGAGACATCTCTTTTGTGTGTGTTTGTCTGTTCATCTTTTCCTCCAGGGCCGATGTATTAACTTCAGCCGGGTTCAGAACTATTAGATCAACATCCTTCAACTTTTGAGATGCCAGGGTTTCTATCTACTGTGGACAGCGGCGGAATTCAAGGTTTTTTGAAGATCATATGGCTTTGCCCAAAAACCACTATTGTTTTGCATCCATCCATTTTTGTGTACTTAGGGGACCTCCTTACCTCACCTCTATGCAGGGTCTTTCAAAGAGTGAAATTATCATAAGCATATTGCCATGTCCTCCAATATTACTAACAGTAGATTTCTTTTTTTGTTGTTGTTAATTTTACTAGGAGAAAAGCACACGTGGCCAGCGTGCTTCATTTTGTGCCGTTCGGACTCGGTTAGCTTTTTGTGCACACCAAAGGCTTAACATATTCTGACCATATTGTGCCTTCTGTGGAAAACCTAATTTCATGGACACAGACGGAAGCTATTTAAAAAAAAGGGAAAAAAAGCAGAGTGAATGAGGCTGTTTGCCATTGGCGTGGAAGTAGAAATAATCCCAGCGGGCCCAGCAAGTGCAGAAGTCCATTGCCTTTTGGCAATGTCTCATCACAAAATCTCTCCAACTCCACTATCGTTGAATGCCTGGCGGGAGCTCTCTGACTGGAGATCTTGTCATTTTAACACTGAGAAGTGCACACGCATGACAAATTGTAGACAGGACGCCCCAAGGTATCGGAAGCAGCAAAGACTTTGCCCTTTAGTTTTTGAAGACACCTTTCTTACATTATGCACCCGGGACAAAAAAAATTAATAGAGCGTTATTCTACTGCGAGACAGCCCATAACCAAAGATCTCCGGCAACGTTTGAGGGACCAATGCTTCAAGACTTTGACATGGTGGCTGGTGTCCCCCCCACACACACACATTTTTTTTCTTCTGCTGTAAGTTCATTAGCGCGCAAAGCATTGAAGTCTATAAACATAACTATCAGTCTTTAGTTTTTAACATAGGAATACAGCCATCACTACACTGTTATCTCCCCACTGCTTTAAATCTCCAAGGGTTGCACCGCGTCACAACCCAGTAATTCTCACTGCATGAGAATCTCAAAGTTTAATTAATATAATTAAAGACAACAGCAAGCAGCAGCCTGTGAAGATTCTGCTCATCTTTTTTATGCCTTTTGACATTGAATGACCTATTACTGTATTTGCATTATTTGGAGTAAGAGGAGCCTCGGTAATGTTTAGCTGTGTCCGGAATGAAAATGTGTTAAAAAAGTGGGGCGCATAACCAAGCGGATAACCCCATTGTTCATTTTCAGAAATTATGTTCATAGACGCGTCGTGGCCCCCCAAAAAAAAGGCAAGCAATATATATTTATTGTAAATTTTTCAAGCGCGCTGTCATGACGACGATCCCAGATGATGTTAGTGTGAGTGGAAACACTGTGGGGGAGGAAGGAGGGAGCAGCTGAAGAAAAAGGCTCGAACGATCTAGTCACTTTCGATACGGTACTTCAGATGCAAAATGGATATTCGAGTCGAAACCTGACAAAGCGCGCCCACTTTGATGGGAACCCGTATAGACAATGACCAGTGGCTGGGTCAGTGGGATGTCTCTGTGCAAGCAGGGAAGCTTATCAAATGACACTAAAAATAAGTTCAACAACCATCAAGTTTGAGGGGAATGGGCGAACATTTCACATTTGGTGGGTATGCAAGTGTGAGAGATGGGAAAGAGTGTCGCGGAGCGTTCCTGCTCTAATTATTCCTTTGTGCTCTTCGTCGAAATCGTAAGGGACATAAATAATTCTCTCGGTCGACCACCAAATTCACGGCCTGCCAGAAACACACATTTGCTTCTTTTCAATAAGCGTTTAGCCACTTATGTAACCTTTAGCACAAGAGTTCCTTTTGCCAATCATAATGCAGTTTTATAAATGTAAAATATATAAAAATATTCCGTTTTTTTGTCTGAAATAGGATTCTTATTGTAACTAACATTGACGATCCATGTATGTACCAGTCACAATAGCGTTTTCCGCTAATTACACATCACATGAAATCTGGGACCAAGTTACTGTGCCATCTCTTAAAAAAATGCCACAGAGATGGACCAGGTTAATTTTTTTTTTTTTTTTTTTTTTTTTTGCTTTAGCTGGATGCATAAAAAAAATGACAGAGAGGAACTGGTAGAGCTGTTTTGCCCTTTGTGACGTTTGTGAAATTTATGTAGGATGCATCATTGTGTGTGTACAGCAGCAGTTAGCATGCATGAGGCTGAATAATTTATTCTGAAGTGCCTTTGATGCCCAGTATTTTTGCACAGCCTATAACCAAGTTGGAATGGTTCTACGAGAGTTCTATGTATTTTATATAGTGTACACTTTTTAATTGGGAAAATTATTTTTTTTAAACAATCATTTTGTTTTACTTAAGTGACGCTCTGGTTTTTATACTTTTTTTAATTTAGCAGTAATTAAATTTGCTTGGTTTTGTAATGCACACAGAAGAAACATACATTATTTTTATTTTAGGTTATATCTTAATTAATGACTTACATTTTTGAACCAATAAGCTCGTTTGTTATGTATAAGTGTAAAATTATTTTTTCTAGAGAAAATCAGAAAATAAAACAACTTTTCATAATGTTATTTAAAAAAAAAATAAGAAATTGAGGCAAATTAAATTTATTACATCTATACAATTACATTTTGTCAAGTTGTCTTTAAATTCACTTATTGGCCTTTTAATATTAATTACAATTGTATGTTAAGTGGTGGACTTTGAGTTAATAATATTCATAGGTCATGCAGGTATTGCACTGTGTGCAAGGTAGGAATGATGCAGATAAGAGTGATTCAGTCATGGTGTGTCTGGAAATTATATCATATTGATAGTGTTTCTTTTAAAATACCACTCATCTATGTGTCACAGTACAGATTAAATAAATTTTCATAGACCCATTGACCCATTGTGTATTTTTTTCATTGTTTGGGTCATTGGTAAATTGCCGTACCAAAAGTGGACATGCCCCATTGCTATGACTGTCCCTTGGTAGGAAAAGACATGCTAAAGGCAATGTTTAATTGGGCCCAAAAAGATTTATAAGGCCAGACAGGGGATGTAATTATATTTTCAGAACAGGAGAAATATGAGTGTGTTGTGGAGTGGACAGTGGGCTGGCCGTTCTGTAATGTACAGCACCGGAGGCGGTCTCTGCCCCCTGAAACCCCTTGAGGTCCAGGGCGCCCAGAAATTAGGTCTCGCGTTTAGTGAAAAATATGCGTTGCACACCTACTGTTTTCTCATCATTTGCATGCTGTGATGGGATGCTCCCGGTCCCGTCAGGACGTGTTTACCCAAGAAACATATTAACCCTTTCCTGCCTCTTCACTCAAGAAAAAAAAAAAACAGATGTCCCTCCACAGGAGTAGGGCTCCTGGTGGGATGAGGGAGGCCCCATGCATAGAACACGCCGAGCATGATTTTTCAGCACATCCTCAATGCCGTGGCAGCCCATTCCTCTTTGGGTTAATGTACGGAATCTCAGATGGGGCAAAAAAGGCTGATCATGGTGTTTAGACATTGTTACTGCCTCATGCTGCATTTTCACACTTTTTTATTAGATTTTTTATTGTATTAGATTCTGTGTGACAGTCTTCTCTTCTGAGGCTTTTTTAAAAAGCAGATGTGCTTTGATATCATCATTGTTTGTGTACTAATGTGGAAACCTTTCTGTTGAATAAAGGTATGTTTGTATAAAAGCTGCTGTGTGTACTGTTTCTCTGTAATGCTTACTGATCACTGTAGCCATCAGACTAGCAGATTCACATGTACAGCAGTTCATCCTGCTTTCCACTCACACGGGTATAATTGAGCACATATGCTTTAAAACTAGGGCTCAGTAAGGCCCCATTACCATGCTGTACGCACAGAAACTAAGACACAGAAACTACAGTTGCTAGCAAATTTGTATATTAACATAAAATTTACCACAGCAACTTATGTGACCTTTGGTAGATGATTTATGAATAAATGTGGAGCAACAATCCTTAAAGAATTTCATTGAAGGGGCTGTCTTGCCCTAAGATATACTGTATGTGTATGCTTATGTAATAAAGATGGTCCCCGAATTACAATGGAGTTACATTCTGATAAACCCATCGTAAGTGGAAAATATCGTCAATTTAAAAAATGCATTTAATACACCTAACACACCTAACCTACCGAAAAACTAGCCTACCTTAAACATGCTTAGAACACTTACATTAACCTACAGTTGGGCAAAATCATTATCACAAAGCCTATTTTATAATAAAATGTCGAATAACTCATGTAATGTATTGAATACTGTACTGAAAGTCCTGCTATTGCACCATCATAAAGTAAAAAAATCGTACGTCGGACCATCGTAACTCAGGGACTGTCTGTACTATGTATGATATAAGAGGGCAAGAATGCAAAAGTTATGCTTAAAATTATTTGAAAACTGTTACACAAGGAAGCCAGTTAGATGTTAAATAGCAGCATGAAAAAGGACTGAGAAACCTACTTGCTCAGAAAGATCTGTGAGCGGGCAAAAGTCACATAGCCATGCAGTTGGATAAGAAAAGGCATTCACATACCGTATGCAAGTCCTTCCAGTTTAGGTCTAAGTTTGACCAAGCTTATTTTGAGCGAGCGCTGACATACAATTGGCTGTCGCTCTCTGGTTTCAGTGTGGTGATTTATCAGCTTCAGTTCCGATCCGTAAAGGGGTCTCCTCACCTGGTGCCCCTCGCACTCCAAGAGGATCACTTCCCCCACACGGCAGCCATCCAGGGTCACACCTGTCAATCATCACTCCCAAAACCCCTCACCCACCTCTCGCCCCCCTCCACAGCCGGGCCTTGTTAACCACGCACTCCAACCTGCAACAGATCTGTGGGGTTATCGCACGCTCCATGACCCCGCCCGGCAAAGCTATGCAGATCCAAATTCTTCTCATGGTCCAGGGCCACCCTGTGATCGCCTCTCAAAATGAGGCGAAAGAGAAGTCGCCAGCACCTGGCAGGGCTGGAAATTTCTCCTCATAAAGTAATGGGGGGAAAAGCCTTTTATCCCACTCTCTGTTTGAAGCCCAAATGCTTTTCACCCGAACTGGGAATGTGCACTAAACGAACAAAATTACATGGCTCATAATGAAAGTATTCACACTGTCTGGTGGGTTCGTTATGCACCATAAATGTCTAAATCTACTGTTTGTTTTTTTATGTTGCATTTTATATCAGATTTTTAAAGTAAATGTGCTCAGTTCCGTTTCACTATTAGTGGTTTCATAATGAGTATAGATGCAGAGTTTGTGGAATATTTATCTTTATATATATATATATATACATATAGAATTTTTATATAGGAAGGTGCACATCCAGCCATTTAGATATTTTAAAATGACAACATTTTGTCTAAAATTTGTCTTCCCCTTTGGTGTAAACTGTTGCCAGTATGGCTTCTGTAGTAATGTAGTATACATTCAACTTTTTAACATCCACTCTAAAAGTCATAATTAGATTGGCATATGACCCATATGGTCAGAAAGAAATTCCAAAACAAAGCAGTAAAAAAGTGAGACTGTTATAGAACTTCACTCCAAATAAATTGGGTCTTTACCATCATAAAAATGATAATCTCACTTCCATGAGAGGCAGCAGCAGCCAAGGGAACAGAGTCCAGCAGCTGTTTCCCCCTGTAAGCCTGCCCCAGCTCACAGGTTATTCCGATTTGCACAGTTGTCTCTGAAATTTGGGTAACTGCGGGATCGAGTGCTGCCACGCTGCTAACCTTTCAAAGAGGGGCCTGCCTGGCTAAGGCCTGCATGGAGAATGCAGCCTAAGAGCAGCTTGTTAGAGTTGACACTTAATTTTTATGCACTGTTTTTCAAAGCCCATAAAATCAAATCCCATCGCCATGTGGTAAACAAAGTGGCCATTCAGACCAGGACATGGGAAATGCTGGTGGACGGAAACTCGTAGCGTATGGCTCTTTGTAAATCACAATTACATTATTTTATTTATTCTTCTATTTTTTTAGCTGTCAGATGAGTTTTTGTTCACAGTAAAACATTTCCCTTCATGCTTCATTATTTTCTAAAGAAATAAAACCTAAGCTGGGATATGAATTGCATGAGTCTTTAAATGTTTGGATGATTACATTTGTTAGTAATTACAAGTGACTTGACCCTCCCTCAAAGACAGATTCCCAGTTCTTCTTTTATAAACACTATTTCAACATTTTGTTTAAATGTAGTATACTAATCACTATCTATACTATCTATACTAATCACTATAGTACTAACTTTTCTGCTTGCGTCTCTTGATTTCAGTTCTATAACTAAATGCCATTATGGCATTTAAATATGATTACAGGATTGTATGCTCACTCACAGTCCGTGTAGTGGATTATGATAATGTTCACAGCATAGTGAGTCTTCCTTGCAATTGAAAAGAAAAATATTTGTCTATATTTCTAACCATATTGTGCAGTCATAGAAATTCTCTTGAAGCAGGAAAGAGGTAACTGGGTTTAATGACTACACCAAGGTATCCTTTATTGCAGAAAGGTATATAATTAAATAAAGAAATAAATGAATAAATAAAATAAATGTAAGTGTGTATTTATACACACTTACACACACACTGTATGTATAATGTCACTTTACCCTAAAATACATCACAGAATGATTTATTTGATAACGAACCTTTTCTTTACTTGTATGATTTCACCAGCTCAAAGATATTATCTCACAAGAGGCTTGTGAATAAATCACCTAAATATGTGTAGCGCCAGAAGGAGCTCCCTACAAGCGCAGAAATAATGATAAAACAATATGTGAGGCAAAATACCGTGAGGATCGCGTTGACTCAGACACCAGCGTACTCACCTATTAGCCCAAGGCCCAAAGAGTTGTCTGGACCCTGCTAATGGTAAATCTGAACATACGACTGTCAGTTCACTGAGGGGCCTTAGATGAGATGGAAAATATTGTTGAAGCAGCCTGTAGCTGTTCTGGGTGTGTGAAACGATGCTACCTGGCAGTGTGTCTGAGTGGCAGCTCTCTCAGTCAATCAGGTGGGGTGGAGTAGGCGGTCAGTAGAAATGGGTGCATTCCAGGGGTGGAGCCACAGCTGAAGAGTGAAAAGTCACCTTGCCAGAAGTCACCCGTAACCAACCCAGTTTAATGAGCTTGCAGGGTGTACGATCATGTCACAAGCATAGGACCCCATGTCACCCGCAGCAACTTTAGCCTGTTACTATCTGCTGCAGACGGAAACTGTGCAATTTAGCAGATTGGATGTCATGACATGCAGTTACTTTTATTATTATTATTATTATTATTATTGTTATTATTATTAATAATAATTATAATAATTTTATTATTATTATTATTTGTAGTAGTAGTTCCAGCATTAGTAGTAGCTGTAGTTTTAGCAGTAGTAGTAGTACAAGTAGTAGTAGTTTTAAGGTGAGCATAGTTTAATAAATAGTGTCCTGTTATGACAATGTTAATTTGAGGTTACAACAATCCAGACCCAATACACTGCCCTTATAACCTGCGGCCATTCAGGCTGAATGTAGACTGTAGACTATTAACATTAGATTATATTGGTATAAATGTAATTTCTTGAAGCAATCGTAACAATCAATACCAATAATTTTTTTCCTGAGTTTGGATTGCTCTGACACAACTGAAGACTATCCTCCATCTCTTAAAACATCTTCTTGTCAGTACAGCAGGGCCACATATGTATACAACCAAACTGTTTCTAAACAGGCGTACAGTCCATCAGCTAAACTGGCACAGCTACTGGGCAGAAGCCCCATGCAGAGGGAGCAGGTACCTGCTCGTCCAGGGACATTTCTGATGTCAGATGAGGTGAAGGTTACCCTGCCAAATGAGTTCCTGAGTGCCATTATGACCCTTTATCAACCTGCTGGACTCCCCAGGTACGTTTGGCACTGTCAAAATCCAGACTGATCAGGGCTGAACGGCTCTCTCCGTCTCACTGAACACGGCCCAAACGGACGGCTCTCTCCATCTCACTGAACACGGCCCAAACGGACGGCTCTCTGCGTCTCACTGAACACGGCCCAAACGGACGCCTCTCTGCGTCTCACTGAACACGGCCCAAACGGACGGCTCTCTCCGTCTCACTGAACACGGCCCAAACAGACGGCTCTCTGTGTCTCACTGAACACGGCCCAAACGGACGGCTCTCTGCGTCTCACTGAACACGGCCCAAACGGACGGCTCTCTGCGTCTCACTGAACACGGCCCAAACGGACGGCTCTCTGCGTCTCACTGAACGCGGCCCAAACGGACGGCTCTCTCCGTCTCACTGAACACAGCCCAAACAGACGGCTCTCTGTGTCTCACTGAACACGGCCCAAACGGACGGCTCTCTCCATCTCACTGAACACAGCCCAAACAGACGGCTCTCTGCGTCTCACTGAACACGGCCCAAACGAACATCCACCTGTTGATGGGGATTTCATTCGTCAGATGTGAGTTCACAAAATTTGAGTAATTTTGTTTCAGTTTTAACAACATTTATACTGTAATACTGTACTTCTGAAACCTGGACAGTCAGGAAGGTTGGCTCTTAACTTTAGATGTTGGTCTGCCAACATTGGCAGTAGTTCATATCGGAAACACTTTAATTTACAGAGCACAAGACATGGGTGACTTAATGGGTGACTATGAGAACTTTTGTGCTGCCCAACCAACTCGACTTGCAAGGAGACAAAATAATGGAGGCACTTAACAATATATTAAAAAATACCAATATCATATGTCAACAAAGAATGCCTCCAGTTTTTTATGAAATGGACATGGAAAGCTCATAGGTATCATCACATTTTTTACTTAAAAACAAAACATTCACAAACATTTTTAAATACATTCTAACACCAACTACAAGCCAGTATAGGGATTTGAAGGCTGGGTAATGTGATCCCACTTGATTGTTCCACTCAATACCCTGGCTGCTCAATTATGTACAAGCTGCAGTTGTCCAGTGACATAGCTGTGGAGGCCAGAGAAGAGCATGTCTGTACCAGTAAACCCAGTTTACCAATCTGATGAAGCTTGATCCATCTTATATCATGCTGCCTGCATGATATAATCAGGGAGTTTTTTTCCACCACTACTTTTATTCTCCACTGCGTGTGGGCGACAGCAGGGCTTGGAGTCTGGATCTGGGCTCGAATGGGTCCGGCTCCTGCCTGGGAGCTGCTGGAACGAGCTGACATCTCCGTAATCCCACCCCGGGCTCTTGAGATGCGGCGTGGTTTTACAACTTCAGCTGCCGCAACTTCGCAGAGCAAACACAAGACTCCCCGCCCGCCCGCCCCGGCCTGGCCCGCCCCCCTCTCACCGCCGCTGGCATCGTTTAACGTGACGATATTTCTCTATGTTTGCTGACGGATGATGGTCCCCTCATTGCTATGCAAGCGCCAGATGAATCATAAACCTGCACCATATGCCATCGCAATTTACTGATGGGCCCAAGCTGTTTTGGTAGATATAAAATCCAGGGATTATGAAGGCCTGATCCTCGGTGGATGGAAAGGCACAAGGTGGGGTGTATGCCTACTCTCTTATCTCTTAATTTGGGTCAGACAAGCAGTGCAGGCAACAGAGAAACGACGGTGAGGAGGGGACGCATCAACAACGTTGTTTAATCCCCCCAAGCACGAAATATGTGGCCATCTTTGTGACATTAAGGCAAGGGAGCGAATAAGACAGCAAACAAACAATGGCAATGTCGACAATATGTTAGTCACCTCTCGGTGTATGGTGTAGCAATTTGCAAAATGGACAGGACGGCTGCAGGAGGACTTATACAAGTGGTTGTTTCACTCTAATATGAGCCCATTTCAATCTAACTCAAAAGCTTTTAGTGGTAGTTCCGGGACTTCTCTCCGATGATGCCTGGCTTTTTGAAGGATCGTCAAAAATTATTCCTGGCACAGGGGATGAGCAGTGCAGGATATTGTTATATTGTTTTACAAAATCCAAAAGAAAATTCTTGTATGAATTTTCTGGGAGTTCAATAGTGAACTGGCAGAGCTTGCTTGAGAGGCAGAGGATGAAAAGGAAGTTCTTATTTTATTACATGACTGTCAGCTTTTCCCCATTGTAACAAAATCATAACCATTCATAATTATGCTATTACACACATTATGCCCAATGAATGGAAATGCAGTGCATCCTAAAATTTATGATTGATCAACATTCTGTCATTAATCTGCATGAAACTAAGGGCTGAATTCCTTCCACAATGTTGTTCAAAGAACCAGTAATATACAAAGATGCTCACTGACTTTTAATATAAACAGCAATTCATGCAGGCACAAATTTTAATTACTTGGCAAAGACTTGGAAACTATCCTCAGAGGACTAGATCACCACACTTGTTGGTTGCAGTCATTGTCCCTACCTTTTCCTAGAGACACAGCATCCTATTCAAACAACACAGTAATATGTTCAGTCATAGGACAACTCTATTAGAGTGCATTTTACTCTTATGGAGTACAAGTGAGCCCTGTTGAACTCATAGAATCTGTTAATTGTGATGTTTTTTCTTGTGCTCTGAAGCTAGCACTATGGTATAAACCATTGGGAGAGGGAGAAAGTCTGTTATTGCCATCTCCAGTGTGAACAAAGCATGCAGCTCTCCCTGGAAAATGAGTGCTTGCTAATGCTAATTCTAGCTATGTGTTAGGTTCTACTGTAAAGCCAGTACCTAATGTGTTGTTCTTCCTAACAAAGAGTGCTCAAGGTCATGCAAAACATCAAAACAACCACAAAACAAAAGAAGCTTTACCTTAATTCATTTTATATTTAGATTAATTTCAACATTTTACTGAGGATTTAGAATTATTGTCATTGTCCAATCTGAAAAATGCTTAAAGATTAAAAAAAAACAACTATGATATTTTTCAGAGAGGATATATGTTATTTTTTCAAATGGTATAACAACATATGGCTGAAATGTCTGAAACAAACGATATTCTGAAGTTTTACAAATACACTCACAGAGTATGTATTGTAGCTGCTGCATGTGACACTTTTTCCTAAGACTTTAAGTCTAAGGTTCTGGTTGTAACTTTAATACATACTTAACAATAAAAACTGTAAAATAAACAACATTAATAGTTAATCAGCAATTAGTTGATACACAAATAAACACTTTAGTTGTTCCTTCCTGTTACTTTCCATTGCATTTCAATTCTATACCAAAGGCATGCTGATCAGGTCTGTTTGAAATGTGAACTGACAACACCACCCATAAATATACATAAAACTAAATACATTTGCCTTTCATTTATACAAGAACAAATTATTCCTCTGAATCCATATCAAACCAATACTGTATTTACGCTAAAACTGCCAACCAAATGAGATTTTAACTTGAGCGCACAATTAATAATAATTAATATATGACATATGCAATACATAGTATTTTTATCCCTGAAAAGCAGATATACATTTTTTGTTTTTAAATATATAAAGAAGTCTGAAAGTATAAACATTATAATGGGCATTATGATGGTTAAAGGAATTAACATTACCATCAAAATTTGTATTTTCGCATGTTAATGTGTTTCTCACGGATTATTATTTATAATAAAAGTCATTATTATCTGACTTTAATCAAATACCACTAAATCCAAAGCAAAAATCAGTTAGTAAGAGGGTTAGTTTTCAGTCCCTTTTTATAAATAAAAAAAAACTTATTTTAAGCCTGTGTCTGCCAACAGTAAAATGTTAGATAACCACTTTGCTATTCGGGGAAATTCCAAATCTCCAGTGTGTTTTTTGTTAGGTCACTCCAGGTGGCCAGTACATCTGTAAACTTCATTAGCTACATCAGATTTTGCCTAAATTTAGAGATAAACCATTTCTCCATTGCACTTGATGATCATTGTTAGACTGATGATTAGTGCATGCAAATTTATTCATTGTTGACATAAGGAATTCGGCCTCAAAATGTCCAGGAATAAAGCCTAAAACAGGAGGCAGTCACAAGTGTTTGAGCACTCGTCAAAAATCTTAATGATACATTTACTATCCATGTTAGAATACTTTAAATCTTTTAACATTATGGAGTTGAAATGGATTTCAAATAATCTCACACTATAAACATCATTTTGTGAGGAGACATGATGAAGATTGTGGTTGTTTAAATCTGACTAATTCCTAACATGACCATATAAGGCACTGGTGGGTTGAAGACCTGTGACCAGCATTGTTATCCAGTGTGAACTCCAACAAATCAACTGCAATATGGATATCAGATGGGTCTCTTCCATATTACAGACAGAAATGTTCACACTCTGGTGAAGTCTGTTGACCTTAATTAGCAGGCTGTAAATACGTTCAGCAGTCCATAGGTTAAACCAGTTCTGTAATTTATTTGAACTGAAAGACTGTTAATAACTTCACAAAATTGCTTCACATATACAAGATTTTCTCATAGATTTTTCACTGAGTGGTCAGTTTTTGGAGACTGTGGTTATAGTCTGAGTTCTTTGCATGTGCAGGGATGTATTTATCTGAAAAACTCCTCCTTGCATTAAGCGATCTTTGTGTTTCGAACTGCTACCCGTGTTGACAGTTTGCGTAGTAGAAACGAGTATGGGAGTTTCGTCGTTGGACTGTCTTAGCCGTGGGCACTGCCAGGTGAGAGAGGAGGACTGGAGGAGACTCACAGATTAGGAGTTCTTCACAGCCAGTCAATATGGCCCCTGAAGGCACAGCTTATTATGTGAAGGTCATCCGTTTTATGCAACAGAAGGCAGTGACATGTTAAAAGCTGTCCCAATGGATGCGTTGTGCAATATGTCATGGTCAAAGGAATCAACAAGACAGCTTGTTGTTGAGTTCTATGAAATAAACATTTATATTACAAAACTGCTTTCTGATGATGTGCATATCTGTTCAGTATTCACGTGTGAATATATATGCACATGCACACACACACAAACACACACTCACACACACACACACACACACACACACACACACACACACACACACACACACACACACACACACACACACGCACACATATATATATATGGGTTGATTTAAATGTGTGACTGAAATAAATAGTATATCAACGGGAATAATCATTGCTAAACTACCTCACTGCCTTGGTTTGGAAAGTATTTTCAGCTAGTATGAAGCTTTAGCAAAACAATTTTCCATTGAATTTCTGAATTTTCATACTTTCACTCATGCATTTTTAAGGGTCAGTTGTTATAGCCTTTTCATGTTTACAGCATTGTAATGTGAATTTTTACCTTTTTCATGTCCTGTTTCCCCTTCAGTTGTTGGAGATAAGTGCTTAATTTAGAGGTATGTGCAGGCCGCAGTCCCTAACCACAGCATCATTTAGGAATTTACTGCCAAAAAGGCTGTTGTTGACTCTCCGATTGAGTCCCCGGCACAGAGCAACATCAAAATTCCATTTAATCTAAAATCACATACCTTTATTTTAATAATGCAATAAAAGCTTGTTTTCGCTTGCTTCCCAGAGGGCAGACATGAGAAGTTTTACTTAAATTGATGCGCTCATTTCAGTCTCATCAAAAACTCTTTTTTTACGCTCTGAATGTAAAAATGAAAAATTCCCTGTGGCTTGCTCTGTATCATCGCAGACAATTATTGTGTCAGGAACGAACTGATGTCTCCAAATCACCAGAAGCCATTTTTTAAAATGGCCTTGTTGAAGAATCAAGTTCTGCCTTCATAAATGTGAAGATATTAAATTAATTGTAATAGCTTTTTACACTCTTAATTGAATGGTAAATTTAATGATTGCCCTTACCTTATCTGTCTGATAGACACCAAAAAGCAATTCAGAATCCTACCACTGAGAATTGGCATGTGTTTTGTCTGTGCTCGTTTTTCCTCTCATTTTCTGGATGACACTGGTTTTACTTTTATGTAACTTTTGCTTTTTGTTTAACCACTAATTTGCACTGAGACAAAAACAGACACCTTGGGCATTGTTCCATTAAAATAATAATTTTTCACAGAAATCTAATAGCACATTTTCCAGACAAAGTCAGTAAAGAATTATGAATGCATGAAATCCCTAAGCAAATGCATACTTAAACAACATACATTTTGAAATGAACTCAAACAGATGTGACTTTGTTATTTCGCATTTGTATGCTTAGGGGGCCAACACTGCTAAATTTTGTATTTATCCCTCAAACAGCATTAAGAAATAAGTTAGCTGCCATGATGTGAGAGATCCCTGCTAATAGCAGACATCATTAATTGAAAGAAGATGGCATTTTTTCTTTTTCATTGGAAGTCTCTACCCTTCAACAGTCACCGTTCAAGATTCAGGCATGTAACCCAATTAGATAATAATTGATGCACTTTGAAATTCATTAACTCCTCTTCGGAAACTCGGGCTGTAATTAACTGTCAACTCCGCATCCTGTGTTCAGTCCAGAGGTCCCGTTGCTAATTATGATGGGTGCACTTTGGCAACCCAGCTGATCTACTGCTTACCACTTCCACCCTCTCCCCTTCAGGTCAGACTACAACTTGTAAATGGATATTCGCATTGAAAAAAATATTCTTATTGAGTTTACTTTTTTTTTTAAGAAATGGAATCCCAAAACTGAACCCCCATAATGAATAATACCACTTCAACAATAGCAAGTGTTCTTTTCTTCATCGTTGTTTTACTTTTAGCTTGTATTAAGTAATTTTGCGGGCAAAAAAGTATCACAGAATTGTGAAAAAGAAGGAAAATACCCCCAAAAAAGTTGATGTGGCAGCCGAGACTACAGAGTGCCTGATTCAGCAAAAATGGAATGGAAGTTTTCTGACTCTTTCTGGAAGCGCTGACCCAAAAGCTCCATGATTAGTAACAATAATTAAAGCCGCTGTAATAGTGAGTGAATGGATGATTGCCACTATAAGGCACATTCTCATTAATTTATCACAGATCTCCACTCCACTTCATTAGGACTTGTCTGATGAAGGCCATTCAGGACTCTCAGGGAAGGCTCTGGACTTTGGCTCTTGGTTCTTAAGTACCTTATCAAATGCACTTCAGCCAGCACTCATTGTAACACATGGATGCTGTGATTTCACATGTAGTTTCTATCAAGTCATAAAAAATAACTGTCTGTAAAGTTACTGTTTTCCTTAGCTGATGAATGCATTTATGTTAGGGGCACTTTCTTGGTTAGAATTGTATTACTACTTCACACAGCTTGTAGATTCTTGCTGGATTTCAGGAAGCACCTTGCTTCAGGTTGAGCACCTTGCTGAACGACACAGCTGAGGCTTCTGAACCATCCGCCTTTAACCTTTATCCCAATCCACTTTGCCACCATAGTGTAGAAGCTAATCTTTTTGCTACATAATTACATTGTGCATGGTTACATTCATATTTTTTGATTCATTTATTCCATCCTCTGATCCAGAGTGATGTGCCGCTGGTTAGATAAACATCTGTTCAGCAAAGCATCATTAAGACAACTGATATAAACATTTACACGCACTTTACATAGTATCCATACTGGGGGGAATATTGATAAAAATCAATAATAAAAGAGCTAAAACATCAGAAGACATACTTTCTCTAAGAATCCTTTGTTTTTCCGTTGTATGTGGTGCGCACTTTGTTTGTGGCATGGATCATTGAGGATTAGTTCTCTGGGTCCCTGTGCCTCAGTGGGATCACATGCCAGATAGAGTCTTCATCAAAGAGGGTTCAAATGGTTTCCTTTTTTCCTTTTCTTTGTCATTTTTTGGCCAGTACTTGACAGAGTAAATCCTTTTGGCTGTGATACCCAACCCCATCAGATACTTTTAGTATTTTCAGAAAATATAAATGCAGCTGTGGACTGTGGATATGTATCATCTCTATATGGGGTTTGATTTTTAGCTTGAGAGGTTTAGAGATTACAGTGAGGAGTCTGTTTCCTTGGACATCAAGACCAATAATGTCAGAGGTCAAAAATATTCCTGAGTAGTGTACATGGCAATGTCTTTGTGCACATACATATGATCATATGCAGTTTATGCTGTATATCTGATTACATACACTTATCCAGTATAATCTATGTAATCCTGATGATGCTGTTCCTTCTGTGACCTTTGACCTCTGATGCTTTTACCTTCTAGTATCCCCTCACTGTATGAGGGTCAGATGAGAATGTCCTGTTTCTCAATGAACAGGATAAGACTCGATATTTAGTATAGCAGATCTACACACTGTCCATTTTCAGTGTCTCAGCATTTATGTTGTCTCATTCTGAATATCTTGTGTATCACAAATTTGATTTCTTATTTTACTTATACTTTAATAGGCAGGAATCAACCTCCACAGGGTGTGAAACCTAGGACATCCAGGCATTTATTTTATCTGTTATTCACTATTTTTTACATTTATAATCTGATGTCACCGAGTCTTATTATTAGAGGAAAATCAGCAAGCAACTTTTTTAATGTAGATGAAATACCTTCAGATTAATACTCATTCCGCTGGCTTTCATGGTGCCCCTGACCAATGCTCTGCTGACCATGAGGACAACGTCTAATTTACATGGGTGCCTCTCCCAAGTCCCTGGCTCCTTACTGCTGCTGCAGATTTATCACTGGAAGGCTAATCTCTCTCCTTGAGAGACTTCACAAACACAGTCATCTTGGCCCTTTAAGGAAATGAACATTACAAATATGGCACTGCCCCTATAAACACGTCCCAGCACCTTGATAATTTGGGAAGAGAGTGGGCCATGAAGGAGGCACGTGATGTGTAATTGAAAAGGCATCAATTTTCCCAGCAGTCTCAGTCGTCACGCCACCAATTATGGGTGGCCTCTCAAAATGTAATAGCTGTAAAGATTAAGTCATGGCAAATCTGAATGGAGCCGGGAGGACTGACCAGGGAACACACTGAAATGTAAGCCTTTCTCCCAACAGGCTATTACTGCCCAAGCTTAAACGCCCTCTCTGTGGCTTCACAGCCACACCCACTGTCTCTGCATGAATTTTCATGCATGTCATTATCAATATGATTAGTCTTGCCTTTCAGACGTCTGCAGAATTAGGAGCAGTAACACAAGGGCAGAGTCGTAGACACCGGTCACACAATCTGAATGCTCCAACAATGCTTTGTGAACCAGGTTCAGAACACTGTTTTATCTTTCAGATTGTCATGGTCAAGTGAAGCATTAAAAAATAAATAAAATGAGGCATTTCTTAATTGGTCTGAGAAACAATGGTAAAGCACTTGAAAATGGTTCATAAAGTGTCTCTTCTGTTGCCAGTGGAAAAGATAGACAGCTGAATTTTTGTTTGCTTTTAAGCCAAAGAGACAAGTGAGATGATTAGACAGGCAGTGGCCAGCTTTGCCCAGCCTGCTGGAGGGATGCCAGTCGATGGAGATGAAAGGAAAGTTCAGATTAGGAGTATGAACAATAATAATGATAATAATACCTTGACGAGTGTTAAACTTTCTTCATCATTGTGTCTAAAACAGGAAAACCAGAGAGGGTTTTTAGAGAGGGTTGTTGTGTTGGGAAACAGAGGCAGTCATCATTTTTTGTGCATGTGAGATAAAGGCCACCAATCAGTTTTCATCAGTGGTTTTTTTCACTGTGTGTATTTCTATGGCAGAATAATTCAGCAACATTTGCGTTCAATTGTGAGTAGAAGGTAAGGGCAAACAGTCCAGAGTTGCTGCATTGGACTGAGCCTATGTCCTCATTATTCCACTGAAACCCTTTCTCTTTGCACTGCTGGGTAGGCTTCCCAGTCTCAAAGTTAACATGTTTCCACAGTGCACTTCAGGCTAAAGCTGGGAACAGGTTTTTCATGCATATTTTAACACCTTATATTTAATTGTCCTCTTTTTTTCTTTTTTGACAACATGTATATTTTATTCCCAATTCTCACATGCCATAAACTGCATCTTCAGGGGGCAGTGCTGGGTCACTACAGAGCAGCTATCCACAGGGGCTTTTCTGAACAGATGCTCTGAATTTGAAATTGAGCAACTTAGGTTCCACATATGCTGCACAATGATGACTTCAAGTGACTCACTAAAAATCCTAAATAATGCACCATATATCTTTTCCAGGACCTTAGAAGGCAACCTTGAAACTCAATGTGTGAGTTCTATTTCACTTTAGTGGTTAGTAACTTATTTCTACACATCATTTGACTGGTCTTAGACTATCAGTAAGATAATGTGTTAAACTGTGTGATGAAAGAGAAATTTATGCATTTAAACTGTGCATTTAGACAAATGTTGATTTAATCCAGTCCAAAGTTGGCTAAATTCAAACAGATTCAAATTCAAACAGGAAATTTCCCATCAAGAAATTACCCAGCATTGAGGGTTAAACTCAACATTCAGGACACATTATCATGGTGAATCACACAGGTCGAACTGTATTATGAAATGTATTCTATCAAAATACCAGTGAGGTGAGTCATCGTTCTCAGTTTGCCACAGGGATTAGTATGGAAGGGGTTAATTGTCCTTGCCTTGACACAAAGGGAAATGTGATGTTAAATAGTGGACTTACAGTAGTTATTTAAAATGCCGCAGAGTGTAATGACAGTGGGCACTGAGATAACCATTTCATCTGCCTACATTACTCTAAAATTAATGAATAATGAAGCAGTGCCCTTCACATCTCTTCCCGTTCCATTCCAAGATATATTGATCCAATGACATTTATTTAAGTTTGAGATAATGTATTAATTTCAAGATAATTATTCAATATACTTTTGTCAGTGTTGATATGCTTCAATGTCACCCAGGGTTCCAGGGAGGAATAAACTGTCGGTTGACATTGCTGGACAGGGCTCTGGGAATGAATGCAATTTTTCTCCTTGAAAATCGCCATATGGGCGATGTAGGGAAGAGAGATTGTAACATGAGACGAATTGTTCTCAGTAACGGACCGACTGTCTGGCCTTCTCAGGCGGAAAGCGAAAAGAATCAGGGTGATCAGGAGACTCATTTAAAGTGTGGCGAATTCGCTGGGCCTCCCTGGTAAAATAACTTTGTGGCCTATTGTTTGAAGATATTCTGTGTTGTCACACTTGATAACATGGGATGTACCAAGTTAGCTGTGGTCATAGTCATGTTGTTTCCATAATCTGTATCATTAGATGGGTGGATATAGCCCCTGTTAAGTCAGAAACCTTACACAAAAATAGAAAGATTTGTAGGTGTAATGGGGAAGAGATGGTTATTTTTAATGTTAGTCGACCAGAGGCTGTGCGCGGGGAGCTGACTGGCATTGTGTGTGTCTCACTTGTGCCAGTTGCAAACTATGTTGGGTAACTTCTGATGGAGTTCTGATGGACTACACACATTGGGTAATATGAGCATGCCAGCTGATGTAAAACTCAGCACTTCTGGTCAATCTAGTTAGATACATTTTCAGCTAGCTTGCACATCTTTGAGATTGAAATGTCAATTCTCAGTACAATTGTCAGAGAATACTACTCAAAGTAGTGCCATGCTGGTTTAACTTAATGCACACCACCATGAAAGAATTGGCCTATTATGTTTCATTACTATGCCAACTATGCCAACCAGCGACTAGACAAAGCGACTGGCATATTTGTATTTAACCATCGCTATTAAATGATGTCATGTAATAACAA
The DNA here is from genome assembly GCA_022829145.1 of Albula goreensis. NCBI lineage: Eukaryota > Metazoa > Chordata > Actinopteri > Albuliformes > Albulidae > Albula > Albula goreensis. The sequence continues at coordinate 13,900,530 of CM040744.1, forward strand.
TCAGAAAATCTTGTGAATTATTATTTGTGTCTGCATACACAATTGTATGATTTACTTTGAAGACAACCGGGAGGTTACTGTTTCTAAATGAAGAATTAGTACTACAGATTATAAAATCGATAATTCTGGGCTTGGCTGTTGATTTGTCAACACAATTTCCAATATTCTTTGATATAACTCATACAGCGCAGATGAATATAATATTCATGCATTGTTTCAATGTCGATGATCGTTCCGCCAAGACACATCTTAGACTTCAAAACATCATAAGATATCAACACTGTATTGCATAACAACACCCCATAGCCATACCAATATCTATGATATGATTTGGGCTTATGTTCCATATGGCTTCCTGGTGTGTTCTCCAGCGGTGGCTCTGACACTGCCTCTGCTCTGCAGGCTGTGTACCTGCACCAGCCTGTGGATGTCCTTGCTCTGGCACCAGCGTGGGCTGCTCCATGGGCCGGCATGGCTGGGAGTGCCCCCTGTGTGTGATAGATGGCGCGTGACACCGGGGGCCCCGTGCAATATTTCAGCATCTGTTTCCCTCACTGCGCTGCATTCAAACAGACAGACCGCTTTCAATTACGCTCACCATTGTTTCTCCGTCAGTCCTTCCATGCAAAAATTAGCTTCAGCTGGCTAAAGCGCGTCTCTCTGAATCAGACGAAGGGATGTTTTGTCCAGGCAGACATGCTGAAGCTGTCAGATATTAATATTTATTTATGTATCTATTACTTAGTTGATCTATTTACACTAGGAACAAGAAATCCAGTCCTTAAGGGCTGGAGGTTTGAAGCTATCTCTCAGTCGGCAGTTAGGAGATCCGTAGGGTTGTTTTTTCCAAGTTATTTAAGTATTAATTGATTATTTTTTCTTTCACGAGTTCAAGTTAAAGTTCAGGATCACGATCTACAATTGTCATTATGGCCAGTGGTAACATTAAATGATGTAATCAAGTAGTGATTCGAATGAATAAACATAGTATATTGAACAATGGTCAGACCCCAAACTTGATGTATGCATGCACATGTACACACGTAAATACACATATATATGTATATGTGGGTGTGTTTATGATTATGTGAACATGTTTATGCCTATGCGTGTGTATGAGTATCTGTTTCAGTGCACGTTTGCATGCCTTCATATGCGTGGGTATGTGTAAACTGTATGTCCAAAGTCTCTGTATATTTGTCCTTATCGCTTTAATCCATCGGGGCAAACCCAACCCCCCCCCCACCGAATGGCCTGAGAAACAGATCCAATGAGACAGACGGACAGATAGACAGAGGGGAGGGCGAAAAAAGTGTCCTCTCAGCCAGTGTCGGAGGGAACGGCTGACACTCAGCACATGTGACAGGGCCTGTCCACAGAGAAGGCCCCTTGCAATATTAACTCTCATTCGGAGCAGCTGTGGCTGAGAGCATGAAACATTGAACAAACAGCTGCCATAGATCCAGCTCCACAGTGGAGGCTCTTACTCTCTATTAATGCACCGCAGCTCCCTTAAGCCCACAGATTGGCCCTTTTTCATCCAATTCCCCCTCGGCCCCTCAGTCAGACTGCGGAGTGCTGCGGTGCCGAGATGTCTCTGGATGCCTCCAAACGTTCCCTCCTCCATTGTCCTGAGGGCAGCTCTGCTGTTATGGGTTTTTTACGGTCACACCTTGCACATGAGATGGAATATAGATGGAAGGTTCAACTAAGCCCATGAAGAAAAGCGATGAGAGTGGGTTTCAAACCAGAGGCTTAAAAACAACTCTGAAATGTTCCGCATTGTGTAGACTTGCCTCTGCTACAGTATACGAGAAACTTCCACTGTGATGTGAGCTGGGAATGGCTTAAAGATCCACAATATTACACAGCTGAGATCACAGCAGAGGTTTATTGCACTATTTTTCCCAAGATATGCTACTTTAAGAATGAATGAAGAGTGTTATAGACTTATCTCAATGCAAAACTTAAACCTCAGCTCACCAATTCTCAGTTACCAAAGCATGTAGGCTAAACATTCTCAAAATGTACATTTGTTTAGTTTCCTGAAGCACCTTGAATGTTGTTTGTGTGGAATGCTTTACTCTGACTTGGCATAACTTGTTTGCTACAGCAAAATATTCCAAGACTATTTGGAAAACATCCTCATCATAATGTTAACTCGCAATGTTAACTCCAATCTTCCCCAATATCCCGTCGCTGGTTTATTTTAGTTAAGGTCAGCATGTCTATCCAGGGTATAAAATGAATGGAGTCTCAGTGTACTGAAGGCTCTCTAAATAAAAAACGGCACACTTGATGATGCTGCAAGGCATTTAGAGTTCTCTACAAGAGGTTCTAATGGGCAGCAGGGTGGCTCATCCAGTTCAGTTATCTTCCAGGGTGTGGATGGACTGTTCCACTGTTCCAACCTGCATTTGAATGGAGTCCATGCCCATATAGCTGAATTCAGCTGTGGCTGGCACTCCTGTTGGTTTGTATAATTGGCAGTAGGAGGAGAGGGATTCAGCCCGTGGAGGATTCTCATTGTCATCTCCAGTGACCCCCGCAGGTCAGATGCCAACCAACAATCTGCATGCTCAAAGCTGCACATGAAGCATCTTCTCCTGACTGCTCAAGCTCAAATTACTGACTGTGGTGTGAAAAAGCTGACACAACAGAGGATGCAGCAATGAACATGGCCTATGAATATGAGCATTTCAAATTGAGAGAAAAATAAGAAAAGCCTTCAATAAAAAATGAGACGGTTTGGGAGATGCAAACAGAATGGATATCAGAGCCTAAGCTCACAATGAGTTTATTTTTCCAAACGTCCCACATCACCAGTGGTTCAGCAGTCACCAGGACCAATGAAAAGAATATTCCGAATGAGAATATAAAATTCGATACCTGTTTAGATAAGTTTGTCAAAGTTGGCTAAAAGTGCCTCTGCGGTGAGCCGGAATGGCTCCCTCTGTCATTGATGTCAGCAGTCTTGAGTCACTGTTACATTCCACTGAACTACATTTATGAAGATTCTCTCTTAGCAGTTCAGAGACCATCCTGAACACTGCATTTCTACCCCCCTTCCATTTACCATGGCAGGATGAGGAGGACAAGCTGTACTTTAAAAGACCTCGGGGTGTAAACCGTTTCCTCTGAGACTCAAGCTAATTTATTTAAGAAAGAGGAGGGAGGGGGGAGAGGAATCTGTGCAGTAGAGGTTCACTTTGATTCCTAGTGACAGGTATAAAGTGCATGTCGGTCTGTGAAAAACAGACACTGAAGCAGGTTCCTCTAGGCAAGTCCCTGGAGTGCCAGACCCCTGGTATTTTCAAGTGGCAATACAAGCTCATATTCACAATGTTTAGTGTCGGTGACTGATTCAAAGGCAAACAGCTCTGAATAATTGATCAGTGAAGCTGAAGTACTCTGTATTCAGATGGTGAAGCCGACATCGATTTCATGAAACAATTAGCAACAGAAATGATTACGCTTAGCCTCCTTCTATGAGAGCTGCCCCCTACGTCCTTAAACGATACGTGGCCATTTTAAACCCTTTGTATCATCTTCTTCAATTATACAATACAACGAGCTGAGAGACAGTTATGCCAAAAAATTTTTTTAGTCTGTTTTTTTAGATGAAAAAAACACAAAAATGTATTTATAAATCTTAGAGTAATTAACTAATATTGAATAAGGGCAACATTCAAACCCAAAGACCACAAGCTACATTATATTTAAATGCAATGGGATTACATTTCTACTCAACCACCAAGGGCAAAGCACCTAATGGCATAATTAACTGAAGCTATTCTGTAGGGGAGGAAACGCCTCACATATGATGAGGTAGAGGAGTATTAACATTGATATTTTAATGTCTGGGGATGACTGAAGTGAAAGAATTTCATTTGGGAGTTTTGCCAGGGTTTCAGTGAACCTCTCTGTTCTTTGCTCTAAGTACCATGGGATCTTTAATGACTAAATGAGTCAGGACGTCAGTTTAATGTCTCATCAAAAGAATGGTTTCTTCTGCAGGCACTTGGGCATTGGGTTCCTGTTTTAACCAGTGGTGAGACTTCCTGTATGTGAGTAAAGGCTGATTCTAACTGCAACCAAGTTTTGCTTGGAGGCCTCCCAATTCCTTACGCAGTCCAGCCACCCTTGGCTTCCATCCTTCAGTAGGAGAAAGTTATGGGATATATTGGCTGCTGGCTGGTAACAGGGTAAGTTGACTCTCTGAATATCAAGCTTGCTGAACACAGATAGACAGTAAGAGGAAGAAACCAAAGGAACCTACCAAAAGAACAATGGATTTGTACAATCAGTGTGCTACAGGCTAGTGATGGATGACTGAAGTTTCATGACACCAAGCAGTTGTGGAGCTACAGGTAACTGATACGACCCAACCAATGGTTATTGTTGTGGAGAGCAAACTATTTTAACTGGTTCAGACCAGTCAGTGATTGGCAGATCCACTTACTTCAGGTGTAGTAATAGATCGATCACTGTCTTGTTGCTCTGTAGCAGCATCTCCTGGCCTGCGCCTGAACCTGCAAGACACATGAACCAGTCACATGTTCACTCACCGCTCCTCTGACAGCATAAGCAAAGTCTGATTAGTGGCACATCTAGAGCATGGAATTACAGCACAGTGGGGCTGATGTACGACAGCCCAGTTTCAGTTGGGAAAAAGGGAGAAAAAGGCAAAAAACCAAAGCTGATCTTGGGAGAACTGAAGTCGTGCAGGCTCTAAAAGCATACAGCAGAGGCCATGTTTCTGGATAGCTGCAGCCTGCTACAGGCTTTAGCTGCAGTGAGGCACTTAAGCACCCGATTCCTTTAATCATCATCTTGATTAAACCAATTTAGCTTCCCTCCGCAATTCTGAAAGCGTGAGTGGTGTTAAAGAGCGATGGCCGCCCCGCTGGATTTCAGCCATTCAGGCCCAGAGTCAGAAAGCACTGCAGTAAAACGCTACAGGCACACTGGGATGTGAAAAAGAGAGTTGGAGCAGAGATTGGACAGGAGAGGCTCATAGGTTTCAATGTTGAATGGGTCAGTTTAGTGCCATGCGCTGTGCCTACACCAGAGACTTAAGACTGATGTGACTCCCAGCCAATAGCCAGAGGAGGAGGGATTAGGTCATTGAAATAAGCACATTAAAATTTAAAAGGGTAATTCCAAAAAGTGTAATTTCTATGGGTTTTAAAGAAGAAAAACTCAACAATATTTTTATCTGCTTCAATTTGCAGATACTTTACTGGAAAATCCCACAACAATTATCCATTATGGCTTTGAAATGTTTCTTTAAAAGAGTCCAATTACTGTTGGATTCATACAAGCACTGAGAAACAAGTTTCATATTTTGTTAAAGTTCAATGATTAACCACTTTTTTATTATTGTAATGGAGACTTTTTTCTCTATGAAGATGAATTTGCCGGGTAACATTATCATAATGCTCTTTGTAATACCATGGTCTCTATCCACACGGGACAGGCAGCATCCTTCTGTAGATAAAAACCATCATGTCCCATGTCTGTTGAGCATGGTAAGCTATTGGTGCTCTGGTATTGCACATATTTTTGAGGTTGCCGGTTTAATCTACAGCAAAATGTTTGCCCATATTGCCATTATTATTTATTTGCTCAGCAGATGCTCTTGCGTCCATGTATACAGCTGGATATTTACTGACTCACAAGTGTATACATAATGTGTGCGTGTGTGTGTGCGTGTGTGTGATAAAATTTCAATTTCACCTTTTTGGACATAAGCCATACACTCACTCACACACACACACACACACACACACACACACACACACACACACACACACACACACACACACACACACACACACACACACACACACACACACACACACACCTGTATGTTCAATATCATCACCTCAGTGTGTGAGAACACAAAGATTCGTGGCTCATCCAGGCTTGTTGTGTGTGGTCCCGTGGGACATAGGAGCTGTGCAATGCTACCACCTCATTTGAATCAATGATGTGTGGAGTCAACCTGCTTTGGCCAGTGTGCTCAGGGGGGACTCAGAGAGGACTGGCGATGAGAGCATCATTTAGGAGAGCATGACGAGGAATTTCTTTAATCCCGTCACAGATGCCCTGCTCTGTCCTCTCCATTGGGAACTACAGCCTACAAATAAAGAAACATTTCACTGCTTAAATTCTACTGTGCTCCTATGATATAGGGAAATATACCCCACCCCTATCCCAGTTTGTGATGTGAAGAGACAGATGGTTGGGTCAGAATGCAGAGCATGAAGTTCTGTGATGATTTTGATGTAACAGAAACATAGTTTTACTCGTAACTCAATTACTATTGGATTGTCAACGACAGTCTTATGATCCTATGAGAAACTCTATAGCCAGGACACAACCAAACAAACAGTATGTTAAAGGGGTTTTGCGATTCAGTCAAAACTGTCATAAGTCTTTCTACAGACAAATGCTATTCTTTTTTATTACAGAAAGGACATGTCCAAAGGACATGTCTGCTTGTCACAAATAAAATATGAAATACTAAAAAAATTATGTTGTAATGTAAAGTCGGTTTTGAATTGTGTATGCCCTTAAAGATTCCACATACATTTTATTGGGTCCCAGCCGAGGTATGTTTTACTCATTAAATAACCTGTACTGGTAGGCCTGGACGGTGTCTTCAGGAAGGACTCCATAGTCAGTTGACAGTGAATGAGAGAAACTCAGCCACCACACTTACAGAACCCCAGAGGAGAGATGACAAATAGAGCAAATACAGGAGAGAGTGACCTGGTTGTGACAGAAGGTCAAATAAGGTCCCCAGGGACTCCGCTTAGATCGGCTTTGTTTGAGGAAAGAACGGAGGACATGATGTCACCAACACTTGACTGTGGGCTGAAGTGCTCGAATGCTAAGAGGGGAGAAATCAAGACTTCCCTCACATTCATCCCGAACCCAGAGAAATGATCAAAGACAGCAATTTGCATCCTTCATCTGCAATCAAGAGAGGGGCCCATCACATCCGCGGCTCGCACCAGATCTGCCCTCCTAGTTCAAAGGCTACAGCAATAAGCTATTAGCGTATATTCTCACCTCCTTCACACGAATGACTAGATATGTAACCGATTCAGAAATATCTCTCTGGACGACGAATTAGACTTGTCACCTCCTAAATTGCGTTCATTTGTAAACATTTAGAGTGGTTTATGAGTGGAGATTCCTCCAGTGGCAAAGAAAGTGTTTCTTTGTTTGTCCACCCCCCCATCCCTCTTCCCTCACCCCAATGTCCACAGACTACAAAGGAAGTATCATCCTAGTTGAAAATATAAGCATACTGTTTGTAATACTAAGATTTGCATTAATTAATGACTTTGTAAAAGTACAGATAAAATGCAAAAAAATTCCCTAATAGACAAATAAATCCTTTTAATATGACCTGAAGCCATCTGTATCAGTACAGAACAAACCAGTATTAATTATGCAAAAAGGTGATGATGTCCTCTACTGATGAATAATACAAAATTCCAATCTCCATCGTTTCCCATCATTTGCCTGCAATGAGGAGGCAAACAAGCATTCTGCTAATTGGGTGACAATTAAGTGTTTAAATAGTAATTAGGGCAAAAAACCTATTTTCACAGTAGTACTAATTCATAACCACTAAATCATGGTTCATAGCACTTTACTCAGGACAGCCTATGAACATTGATACCTCATTATTGTCTCAGTTCATATTCTTTAAACATGATGGCCATGCATTATTTAGGTTGAGCGATCTACACAATATTTAGGAGGTGTTAAACACCAATTAGATGGCAGTTGATGCTCAGTGTATTTCTCCATGAAAGACAGCTTAGCTCACGGTACAGGCTATTACAGTCTGTTACTACAGACTACAGTCTATTACCTTTGGATACATGATGAAACCAAAACCAGGCCTAAATTCAGTAAATATTTGTCTATAATTTTTACTTATAATTAACCGTAAGATTTTTTTCAAGAATCACCAAAAGTAATGAAAACAACAGTTTTTCATTAAAAAAAGTAAAACAGTTTTTAATTGAAAGGCTCTAAGTCAGGAGTTGACAGCTGCAGTCCTGGAGGGCCGATGTGTATTCCGGTTTGAATTTCCACTAATTACCCTGGTTCAATTAGCTGATTAACTGATTGGTACTATCACCAGTAAAACATTTTATAGAGGCAAAGGAGAGTCTTTCAGTTTCATTCATGAGTTTTTATTATGAAATAGGGGCCAAAATCTCACATCATGTACTGTATATGATTGGAATAATTGAATAGTTAAATTATTGTAAATAGACAGAAAGTTGGCATTAAATTCCTTGATTTTGCTGGCCACCGCTGGTCTACATAAAGCACAAATGATGTTGAGTCCTGATCAAAATCTTGCATTTGTCTTTGAAAACTAAGCTGTTAATTTTCCCTTTTGTTCTCCAGCAAAATTGCCTCCAAACCTGGCCCTGGCTCAAGCATCAGTCCAACGTCTCATTAGTTCTCAGGTTGGACCTTTTCACCCAGGAAATGCCTGGTATGACAACTGGTCCCCCCAACAATTCATTTGCAATTCACCTTTTGCAATTAGATGTCCAGGTTTCTTACTTAAGAGAGACAGGAGGAGGGATGTTAGCATGAGTGAGTGATCAGTCATGCATGGCATGGGTTGCTTGTTAAAAACGCAGACAACGCAACAGTCTTTGACTTACAGGCCTGCTCTCCTGTCACCCCCCAACCCCCACTGCCGTTTTACCACATTAATTGACTCATTATCCCAATTCGTATTCAGGAAAGGAAATTGATTAATGGAGGCAGATGCACAATCTCCAGACGCGTTTGTATCTTGCATTGTTTGCCCCATACGTTTGCATGACTTATTAGAACACTTAGTAGCTGCTGCCTGCAGCTCCACATTCAAGAGTGGCACAAAATGTCCCTAAATGCTGCCTTATTTAAAATAAATAAATAAAATCTACGCGACTGTGTCAGAACAAAATGTTTCAACTACAGCCAATTTCTGTCCTGGCCGATTTTCTGTGCCTTTCTGAAATGACTTTAATGGTGCAGTAATGACTGTGGAATGTGATTCAATGATCACATCTATAAACATTACTCTCCATAGTGCTTCTACACATTCAGTCTGCATGTGCTAGAAAACAGAGAGGGAAAAAAGTACCGTGGTAGTCCCTCACACCAGCAAAACATATATATTTAGACACTGAAATAAAAAATGACAGGTAGGTAGTTTCACTTGTAATAATGCAATGCTGCATTAATTTCATTCAATTAATTCAAATTAAGCCAATGTCAAAGCAATTCAAGCTATATGCATGAGCAACACACTCCTCTTCCCTGGCCACCCAAAAAACATTTGGGGGCAAATGCATAAGCCCTCTCGATGGCCTTGTTTTTCATGTTGATGTCCTCCGTTGTGTACCCAAACATGTTTCACAAATGACAATTAGTATGATGTTTCACAGAACAGTGGTTCAGCCAGTATTGTTAGTGCATAAGATTTTCTAGGCCATATATTTACTCCCATTTCCACATCCTGACAGCTGAACGTTTACCAGGCCTGACATGTGTAGTTAGCTACAAGCAGAAAGTTTACCTGACACAGGGTGGCCCAATTAATCTTACCTCCTCCCTCTCGCCTTTCCCAAACCCTCTGTCCCCTCCTTTCCCCTCTCACGTCCCAATACATATCCTAATTGAGAGAATTAGGAAGGAATCAATCATTTGTCGGAGCTGCACTCCGTTACGGGCCCTTACTGTCCGGGCTTTCGTCTCTGGGCTGACGTGTATGGCGAAGATCATGTGGCGTGCGGGAGAATCAAACCGACGCAAGTTGAGACTCTAGTTCCCATTGAGTTTTTCTGACAATCGGACGTAGAACACCCTGGGGCCCTCACCCCCCCTCCCGAACCAACCCCCACACTTCCCCACCCCACCCCAGTCCCCACTCTCTGTGATGTGTAACAGGACCCATTGACTGGCACAGGTTCCTATTGCAGGGACTGCCCTGCTCCAACAACATAAAATAGCCAGGGACTTTTACTGAGGCCAATTACAATAAAGTCTCAGCGATACATTGTTCATCACTGCATACGGTTGAGTTACGAGTAGGACGAGATAAAAGTGGTTTTTACGACACTTGTGACAAAAAGTGCTTCCCATGCACTTATTCCTAAAATATGACAACACTAGCAGAGATCCTTGGCCCTGGTTAAAATATATTTAATGTTCGAAGATGATCTTAAACACCACAGATTTAATGGCTGCTGCATAGTCCTTATGAAGAAGGTACAGTTATCCGACTTTATGGGAGTGTTACCACTTGCCTGGTGCCCATTAAAATGGGGTACATTACTGTCAGCTGAATGTATATATCAGCTGAAATCTTGGGAACTCAGTTAGATCTGATTATACTTTTGGAAAGTTCAGGTTCTATCATACTGGAAAGGCTATTGTTTTTTGGTAAAACAATACTTAAAATGTAATTGTAAGCAATCTATTCTGAAAAAAACGTCTATGGCTATTATTTATTACATGTCTTGGAGAAGTGCTTTATTTTTTCAAATATTTTATGATTGCAAATTTACCGTTACACTGCTATACTGAAAATTGGCATGTCAGTGAAAGTATGACTAGTTTGGTTGCAAATCTAAATCTTAAAACAATTTCCCTCATGCTGTGACATTAGTTCTAGCATACAATGCAGATATGTTGCAGATATCATGTTTGTAAAGTTAACTGAGAAAATGAGTAGGCATACCTCTCTCTGCTTCCATTTTATTAGAGTATTTCTTTAAGCAAAACCCAGAAGTAAGATTGGCTGCAGTGGGCTTTTAATGGTTATTTAATTGACCATTCCAGAAGAGTCCATACTGTCAAATCCCTTAGTCCAATCATACAATGAGGATGTGTTGTTGTGCACTTTACCTCTTCAAAATCATTCTGCCTGACAGTTCTGTAGAAATGTCTTATGTGAATACAGTGATCCCATGGCAATTAGCATAGAACCCAGAATCCTTTGTTCCTACCAGGTATTAAATGAGAGGACCCTCTCACTGGTGCACTCGAAAAACCCTATTTATTTCAGGTTAAGTAAGTGACCCTGTTGCTACAACTATAGTGAATAAATTATACTTGATCTGATAATGCGTTGTCAACAGCTCTTCTGTGCAGTGTCAAGATCTTACTGCTCAGTGACTGTCCGCTCCCTCCACAAAAAGCCTCTCTCAACTGAGATGGGGAAATGTGTTTAAAATATGCATGAATCCAACAGGCAAAAAGCCATCATTACAACCAGCTGCTCCACTGTTTCAGTTTGAGAAGTTAGCCCTGCTGGTCAGAGCAGTGGATTTCAGACGTTCAAACTTGGAGTTTACTGGGTAACTTTGAACTTAGATAAATATACAATATTTTAATTGCTCTGAAAGAGTATTGTTTGGGAATATATGTCTTTGTTTTAATTTACTGTCAAAAAATCAATCATATGCAATCATTTCATACTTATATTTTGTTGGCTTCTGTTTTTTTTTAAATGACTTATTTATCTATGTGTGTGTACATTTGTGCGTTAACATATGTATCACTTATGGAAGAGGCATAACTTATTTTAATGTTATTGTAAATGTGTATTTAGTTAGCATAACCCCATTTCATCAACAGCAAAGTGCACTGACAGTTGGTGCTTTAGGATATTCATGCCTGACAAGTTAATGTCCTGCACACTGCATTTTCCACATATATGTGTGCACATACAGTACACTTATGCGATATGTTTACTCTCTTATGCGATATGGGCAGTCTCTTATGTGTAACAGGGGCTGTGTCAAGGTTGGTATTTGTTGACAGGCTTTCTAATCCCTTCTCCACACACACATGCACACACACACACACTTGCACACACATGCGCCCATGCACACCCCACGCAAAGTGCAAGTTCAACAAATGGAGCAGTACTTGTCAAAAGACATCTTTTAAATATGACATAACTTTACAATAAAGATGTGTGCATATGTTTTATTTTTGTTTGATTCTGTTGTTTGCTACTCCGCTGAGGGATTCTGGGAGATGGCTGTTTCAGAATATTGACAGGCCACTCAGCCATCCTTAACACACATCAAACACGCAGTGAGCATGAAATGAAACATTCATTCCTCAGCTTTTCATGCGGGTCAAACCTTAAACATGCATGGCAAATTAGTGCGCTAGCCACAGACAAAGATCACTCCATGTCCTGAGGTTCCAGCGCAATCGCCACTGTTTGTACATGCTGTAGCACAGTGATGTTAAAGGCTAACTTCTCCTAATGTCTGAAATGCAATATGTTGTTTCTTATCTCACATATTCAAAAGCAAGGAACTAGTTTCACCTAGTTTCTTTCCCTCTGCACAGGTCCATCTCTGTCTGACTGCATAGTTTCCTTTGTTTTCATTTCTGCTGGATGCGTTTTTGGAAACATAAGAGATTTCACCACCAGCAGCTCTCCTGCAAGATTGAACGAGAGGCCCTGATTCATTAGTCGGATGACAAAGAAAACTGAACTGAATAAAATGTGCCGTCCCTAAGCTGTAATGCCAACCACTGCTAAGCTGCTCCGGCCCTGAAAAAGAGGGTGGTCGCTCTGGACACTTCCTGAAAACATGCAGTGACTATGTGGCCAGCACATGGGCTATGGCACACAATCATTGCCTCCTGACCTCAATATAGTAATTGCTCCATTTTCATTGAGCTGGTGCAGTTTGAAAGCAGCTTAGGACGAGGTTAAAATTCATCCTCTTTAGGTTTTTAGCTTATAGAAAAATGACTTGGAGCATGCATATGTTGCAGATTAAAATTTATGCTGTTTCTAAGAGCACGTATTTCCTTAACTGAGCAAAATACTTGCTCGTTTTCCCCAAGCCCTGCTGTTTTTCCAAAAAATGAAATGATTTTCAGGCTTTGGGAACTGTGACAAAATGTGTGTCTCACTCCAAACAGTAGAGGGCACCCTCAGCTACTGCAGCTCAAGGTAATGGTTGCTGCTGGTTGTCAATAAAACAATGCAAAGGAGATTTTAGCCCTCTTTCTTTGTGATTTTGATGGTCTAGGACCTCATCGCCATATTTCATGTAGGTAGGGCATGACAGAAAAAGTCTATTACTCGATGACTGAAAAACCAACTATGCAGAGAAATTAATCATGACCAGCAGTGTAATTGTTCATATTCACCAAAGAAGTATTATGTGTTATGTTTGACAATGAAACTGACACCCACATGTTTGGGTCCTGGTTCAAAATCTCACTTATTTGAAGAAATGGCTTTATGAAGTCAGGTACCTGCTTTCACATACTGCAAATCTCAGGCCTGACAATTTCCACTACAGGCACAAAGTCAGTATGATTGACATATTAATTATGTCTGCCTTTAATTTCAAATAAAATACAGTACAAAGAGATTCCCTTTTTAAGCTGACAGTGGCCTTTTCGCAAGTGAAGTGATTCCTGGCATTGTAATGACCCCCTAGTGCCGAGCTCAATTAAAAAAGCCTTATTGTATATCAATCTGCATAATGCTTGATCGAAATCTGTGCACTTTTGATATCCGCAAAGAGGGCATTAAAGACTTGGATCAAGTCCAAAGAACAGTATCTTGACTCATCCTGAAAACACAAGGTGTAACTTTGGGGAACAGAAGGATACTGTCATGGCAGATTGTTTTTTCATAGGACAAAAAAAAACCTCAGGTGATTGGGCTCGGAACATGAAATTACGGGATGCTGGCCAATACAATTCTGATTAGATAAATCCAGGTTCCAAGAACTAAAGTAAGGTTTGCCAGAGATTATTATTTTGTGCAATTCTACCCTCCCATGGGACAAAAATAACTAAAAAATGTTCTCCTGTATGTCCAACAGAGACTAATGACAAGCAAAATAAGATATTGTGGAACATTGTGGGAAATATACCGTACCAGGAAAAGCACTGTCACATTTGTTCAGGCGTGTGGCTCACTAACATTAATTTGCATTGACTCTGCCTGGTACATTATGTGCTCCTGATTCTACAGTTACACAACCCTTATTTAAATACACAAAGACCTGCTCCCGAGTGTCTCAGTCGGTGAAGGGGCTGATCGTAAGTGCAAGTTTGAATGCTGTGTCATAGTTGGCCTTGCTTCACCAGGCTTAGGTTTCATGTAAGTGAGCCAGTGCTCCTTCAGTCAATGCTGCATTAGGACCCACCAGTACATTTCCAAGTGCCCAGAACTTCCTGTTATAGTGACATTTTCACATACAATATGTAGATATTTGTGCAATCAGTATATAGCTACAGATGCATAAAAAGTGATGTAATGACAGTCAGGAAAATGGGCTTGCACAATAAAAGCATGCAATAAGTCACACCTTTATTAACTCTGAGCTTACTATCAACTGACATCTTCAGTGTGTACCCACTGGACACAAAATTTCTGCAGTAACCCCTTTCATACATGTGGCTGTACCCTGAAATTTTATGGCACATTTCCACTCAGGGGTCACATGGGACTGAAAGCCAGAGCTGGCATTGTAGAGTGGACTTTGTCATCTTCGAGACCTACAAAGATTTCATCAAATGTCCATTTTAGGTGATAATGAGAACAAAACCATAACATTAACAGAATGGGTAAAAAACATTAGGACAATCCCACTTCTCCCTGTTTGGCACCATCAAATGTGAATACACTCTACACAGAAAACTAGGGAAAAGATTGTTGCAAAAAGGTTTTGCAGAGAACAATGCATTGACCATTAGCTCAGATATTAGATTTGTAATCAGCTTTCAATTCTTCATCTATTTAATAAACAATGTCAGCAATAATTGCCAATATAATGATATGTATTTCTTGCATATTATTATTTCATTACTTGATTACTTTTTCATATCCTATTGTGATAACTATTTTTCATTCATCAACGTTTGCTCATTTGATTAAAGCATTTTAATTGCCAAAAACTCTAATTAGCTTATGAATTGTAAAATGAAGGTAAACAAATTAAATCTCACATAAATTCTTTAAATGTCTAATTAAATGCACTTAAATGTATTCAGTTATGAAACCAGCCTGTGAACAGCAGTACACTTAAAATGATACTTTGGATCGGCTTTAAAAATTTCTAATCAAATGAAAAAATTAACATCAGTTAGTTAACCTCAGTGTGAAAGTATTGCATTCTTTGCAACCAAAAATAACATCATAAACCACTGAAAAGGTACATCTTTATACAAATAAATAAAATTAAAGTTCTAACTAGCTTTGAATGTTTACCTTTTGAATTCCATAGTCCCAAAGTACAGACACGCACACCATTATTGCGTTTAGCTGCATGATGCGATAACAGGTCACATTTTCCTATTTTATACATTTTCCTCCTTTTGGCAAAAATAATTATGCATGATGAATCAACTTGTAAACAAGTCATATTATAGTAAGTATGTATTGTGTTGCATAGCTGTAATTTATCTACAGTAAAGCACATTGACCACTAACAATTTATGTTATGCATGCCAACCAAATGTATGTACTGTAGGACACATTTATATATGTACTTACAGAATTTTGTGTGTGTGTGTGTGTGTGTGTGTGTGTGTGTGTGTGTGTGTGTGTGTGTGTGTGTGTGTGTGTGTGCTACTGCAACCATGTAATAGTGGTTAAAGGGGTTACCCCCATCACTGTTATGTCATTTGAAAGATGGTATATAATTCAATCTATTGTTGTTGTTGTCATTGTTATCATTGTTTTTGTTGCTGCACAGAGTCAGTCATCCTCTGCTCCACATCCAGCCCTTCTCTCTGGAGCTCCTTAAAGGTCATGCCTCTGTGGGAGACACCCCACCCACATGCACTCCCTCACAGCTTCAGCCTTCCCAGCATCCCCTGCTGCGACACATCCATGCAGTGAGGTCACACATGTGTTCTGTTCCCAGAGCAACACCCATTCCCAAAGAGAAGAAAAAAAGGAGGTTCTGCTCTTTTCCAAGCAAGAACAGGCTGAAGCTGAGGACATGCCAACATTGATCACAAATGCTAACAGCCACATCTCATGAATGCCTTTAAAAAAAGACAAGGGCATTTTCAACAAAGAAAAAGCTGTGGAAAATGTGTGTAGCAAACTCACTTTTTTTCTCCCCACCCAGCTTTGCAGCACGCTTACTTATTTTGTCCAAAATGAAACATTTGGTTCATATCGACCCTGGCAACATCTATCTCTCTGAGGAGTAAGCTTCGGTGCTGTGGCCAATGACAATATGTGCTCTGCCAAAACATGGGTCTCTGCCAGTCATCACGGAAATGCAACTGTAACCCTTCTGGTGCCCTTCTCTTGATGAGAAGCTTCTAGAACCCGAACAGTCCTGACAGCCAGAAAGTGAACCCTTGATGAGAGGGGCCAGAATGCACTGTGCACTTGAACCACTGACACCCGTCAAAAAAAGATAAAATACTCAGGTTTTGCATGTTCTTCCTGTAATACCGTGATGAGAGAATCAGGACGGTCTTCTGAATTTGTGCCAACAAATGAGTCCAATAGCAGAGATCATTCATCAGTGTCAGAAGTATACAACTTACTAGTATTCAGTATTATACAGGGGAATTCAAAAAGGAGAGAAACATTTTCTGTTTGTATTATGTAACATCACCACCCATGTGTACAACCCTGGGTAATGTGCTGTAGCCACATTTTACTCATAATGCAATAGTACATTTCAGTATTTTTGTTTTATTCCATACAAAACATAGTTATATGGACATCCAAAGTACAAAGTAGGCAAAGGACAAATGAAACTTATGAAAACAGGAAATAAAGTCTGCATAATATTTTTAGCTAGTATGAAATTGCTGTGGTAAACCCAGACCTCAGTTTGATCAGGTCTCTGTATCAGTAAATTATATCAATTTGGTCTGGAAAAATGGTGCCCCCTTATGGTCCATTCAGAATGCATGCTGGGAGGAATTTTCAGGAAATGGCTTCCACATTTGTGGCTGATGTCCCAGAAGCCACTGCCCAGCTGATTTCATTAAACTGTGCATCTATTCCCACAATACATAAAGGTAACCTCCACCCGCCTGAGTACAACCCATGTAATGTAATCCACTTGAGGGAAAATAGTTTAACCTGCAAATTTCATGCAGTATTTCCTCCAGATGACTGCACTGAAAAATTCATGCACATATCCATATGTGTGGCAAACAGAATAGTTTCTCATGAAAACTCACCATTGAAAAACAACACTGCTTTGCCACATCTCAGCTGAAACTTGTATCAGCTTGGTTGGCCTAGATTTGATTTTGTTTATTTTCCTAAGGGTTTTATGTATATATATATATAAAGGTATATTTATGTACATTAAAGCTGAATTTAGATCTGAGAGAGCTTATATGAGCATGTGGCATAACAGAATGCAGGAATACAGCGTCGGTATGGTTTTTAATTCAATCATAAAATAGAGGATATTTTTAATGCCTACGACACTGAACTGTCAGAAAAATTGATTGCCTGTCCTGACTGTTCTGTTCTATTTAGTTCAAAAGCAGCCCTGATTAAGTATTATGTTTGGATGTGGTCATATCTGCCTTTTATTGTATTGTAGATGTTGAAAAATTAGCCCTCGGTTAAATTTTAAATCATTATCTGTCAAAAAGTAGTTATTAGGCTCTCTGTCACTGTTGATCAAGGAAAAGTATTGCCTTACACCTCCGTCTCTGTCCGAGTGCACACCTCATCATGTTCACTTCTGCAGCAAATTTTGTCACACAAGTCATGTGGCTAGGTACAGTAAGGCAATAGGAAGAAACACTGCGGAAGCTGCTTTTCTCTGGTCTGTTCTGCTTTTTAATAATTTTCCTGTATCCATAACAAATTTAAAGCAATGTAAAACCATCTTCTCCTGATTTAATATGTGATCCGATACATCATACATTTGGATGTACAGTAGCATTCTACAGAGCTAATTTCTTAGCAAGGCAGTGTTTATCATTACTATCAAGATACTAAGATACTGCTCTGTCCTTGGTTAGCTAGCTACCTATTGTGTTCAGTAGAGGCCTTTCATCTGATGGCAATGTTAACTTAAGCTGCTAACAACTTAAAGCTGTGCAACTCCCTGAATTATGAATGACAAAATGTAATTGTATTAGCTAATTAGCAACTATATTAACTTTAATAACTTTGAGTCCCTGCCCTCTAAAGGATATGTGCAAAGCAATTTAAGCACTAGTACCTTCCTCCACAATGATCAAGGGAGAGAAACTGGAACTGTTGCCACATCCAATTAAATACCCACTTCCACCTCTATTATTCACCTCAGTGATCAGCAGCATCAGTGGAAGCAGTTGTCATTCAATCATTTTTAAGCAAATGCAGTGTGCAGCTTACAGTGAAGATCTGTGTCAAATCACTGTTCTCTGGAACAATAAAATAAAGCCTTATTAGAGTAAAAAAATTTGTAAAATATAATTAGTTTTGTAGCTGAATTACAGGTGTCATTATCACTTTGTCACAGCATTTTCAGAAGAATTATATTTGTGGGAAAATACATCAAGGAAAGATAACATACAAATGTGAGACACATCTTTTGGATACTAGACATTGTATTCACCAAAACACTGTTTGCATTTCCATACTTCTCACTCCTTTAAAGAGTACTGATAATTACCTAACTTATTACCAAAGGCATATGTATCTTTAAAATCCAGCATTTTCTTTGTTGACAAATAGTTACAAAAGGAAAGATGCTTTGTAATATGAAGTACAGTACATATCAACGACATACTGCCACCACAGAAATTCTGTTACATCATGCCCTTTTCCATGGATGAGAGTGTCACATCTAATATAGAAAATTGTAATAATCCATCTAATGGATAACCCATTTTTTAATCCACAGATAGGCACAGCTAAGTATAAATGCAGCACTGAAACAATAATATAAATTAAAACACTAGTGAACTACCTTTGTAATCTCCATAATGGTTGTTGTAAGTGACTGCAGTTGGATTGGATGTTTTGGGGGCTGGGGGGCTGGGTGGGGGGGGTTATGCTTTAAAGCAGAACCTCACTCTCGGGAGCGGACCTGTCGCATGTCAGGAAACAAGATGGGCCTGGTGCAAGCTCGGTATGAGGGCGCCAGCAATCAGAGATACCGAAATCCTGATTTGTAGAGTGCACAACACGGTAAACAACATTGTCACTCAGCATGTTGAACAGGGAAAAGCACTATGGCATGACTCTACTGTCACAAAGGCAATGAAAAGGCCTAGATCGGGTGCTGTTGCATTCTCAGACCAGATGTATAACAGACAGAAGCACCTTCCAGGCAAAGCTGTTGCACTACGTGATTAAATTTGCATTCAAGAAGATGATATAAATGGACTGTCCTAAAATTATTGCTCTGTGTCTTAATTCTCTTGAAAATCCAAGGCCCAAAAATTGCTGTGCAGCTTAATGTGTCACAATAGACATCTGGAAGTAGGAAATGTATGATATCCTGAGAAATCTGTACCTCATGTATCTGTACCATATGTACCATATAGTGAGTCAACTTCAGTCTTAAAGCTCAGATTTCACCTTGCATTCCTCCACCCTTTCAAGTTGGTGATTAGAGCCCATCCATTAGTTTTTCTTTCACTCTAGAGATCATAAATTTACATTTGTGCCAGGAGTAATGAAAACGTATTCATCATATTTAAACAATCGCTCATAAAATAAAACCCTAATGAGCATTTGTTTGGATGACAGTGGAATGCAAGAGAAACCTATTTATATTTGTTACTAGGTACGGGTCATTATGCCACAGCCATTCTTCAGCCAGCGTCTGTCTGCCACCCAATGAGCAGCTTACTCATCAGTCAGGCCATTGATCTCAGGTGTCATGAGTCACCAGGTAGGGGCCTAACCATGATGCGCTGGGCAGGGTTGCCATGTGGTACAGTTATGGTCTCGGTTTAAGTGTGGAAATGAAGTGTGTTGTCACACAAATGTAGCACTCTACAGGTCATATGCCTTTGCCATTAGCGTTATTTGTTTAATGGGGTAAGATATGGCATCATAAGAAATGGAGGTGAAGAAATGTATCACAGAGCCATACGATATGGAGTGTTCCTATGTGTGAGTATATACTGTGTGTGTGCAGTGGGGGGGTGGGGTGGTTGGGGGGTGGATGGGGCGGTCATTGATGGTGGTATTCATTCCTCTGAGGACGTTTGGCGGCAGAGTGAGTCCGTCACCTGTTCCTCTGTGTCCTTCCACCTATCCTACCTGAGAGTTTTCTCTGCAACAGACGTCTTATCAAACGTGACTGATTGCTGTAATCTGTACTCTGGGCAGCCATTAAGCAAATTACCTGAATCATTGCAAGGATTAGTCTCATTAACACATGATTAGCATCAAATTAAAATAATGAGTGTTTAACTTGTGATGTCTTCCAGTTGTTGGAACAGCTTGATCAGCCACGCCAGGCTGCCGGTGAGGTGGTTTGTGTCAGGGAGCTTTTGGGGGGGGGGGGATGGCGGGGGGAGTTGGGGAGGTGGGGGGGGCACAGGGGTGGAGCAGGCCAGCGGACATGTGATCAAACGCTGGCAAAATGAAGCATGAAGTTCCCAAAGCATTCGTCAAGGTGATCCTGCAGACTGGGTTTTCACACAGGAGCGAGTTTAGCCCAAGACTATTGCAAGACATCTTGTCTGGTGCCGGATGGGCTACTTTAGCCTGACAGGTGGCTGTGTTCTTGTTCAAGACATTTATATGCTCTCGAATCACTTCACGACAGTTCTGAGGTACCCCTTTTATGGCTGAACAAGACTGATAGGTAATGTAGTTTCAGAGGAGCATTTTATTTAAGGTCATGTGGTCACAGGCACAGCTAACCATTGGTCAGAGGAGGGTGGTAGGGCTCTCTGTGGTGACCTTATGAACCTCCCATTTAACTGAGGTGTTTTGAAAGCATTTGCTGTAATTGTGGGGAAAGTGGCAGAAGTAGTATTAAGACTTGAAGTGGTCATATTTTCATCAGTTGCAGTTACAGTTACAGAGTTTCAGAACAGTCCAGAACATAGAACAGAGATAACAGAAATATTAAATTGTGCATTGTTCAGCTGTCAAACATTTTTTAATACAACTTGTTTTGCAATTTTTGTTGTTTCTTTTTATGAACATATTAATACAATGGATTAGAAACAGACATGCATTCTCCTTTTTAACATATTATTGAATTAGCTGTCGGTGGGTCCAAAGTAATATTATACACTTATCATGATTGCTCTGTCAAAATAGACAAAAAGCCAAAACAAAACAGGCCAAACAAAAAGACATTAACATCTCATTTTAATACAAATGGTAATGAAAGTCCACTTTAGCTAAAAAATTAATCATTTTTATTTTGTTATTCAACCCATCAGTTTTGCCTTCCTGGTGTCTCTAATCTCCCAGACTAGACTAACAATTTGGAAGTGTACCAATAAAAACCCAGAATTTCATTTCTGCCATTTCCATCAGTAATATGCAAGGTGTAAGAGGCACCTGTTTGTCTGGGTTTTATCTTTTTATCTTTTATCTCCAAAACCCCTGGAATTCGGAGGAAGAACATCTGTCCAGCCAAAACTAATCAACTACACTTGTACATGCCGTTTATCTCCAACCTGTTGAACCCCGCTGGTACAAAAACATTTCAATAAAAAGATTTCCTTAAAAAAAATAATATTAATAAAATATATAATTAAATATGATGTTATTATTGTAATTTCATGTGATTGCTCCGGCTAGTGAAAGTGGGCAAATGGTCAACAGCAATAGAGTGTAATGCACCTTCTGCTTTTAGCTTAATAAAAGATTTATTTTAATACTGCAAATGCATATAAGTGTAGTTAAAAACTATAATGCTAACCTGCTGTTAGGAGATTATAACCAGAATGAAATTATGTTTCATCAAGAAGCTATGGATGACACCAGCTCATGGGTCTATTTAATATCATGTGCTACGAGCACAATGTCTTTTGTAATAATGAAAACAATAGTGGGGCTAAATACTCAAGCCTACATTTAATTTAATCTAGGGAGGATTATCTTTCTCCTAATGTCAGTGTTAAAGAACCCTGGTGAATATTAAATACATTTTCACTGCAGATGCTTCTATATTATTTAAAAAAATGATGTCTGAGTTTCTTCATATTGGATGAATTACTGAGGACAACATTTATGTCAACTTAACAGTTTGCTTAAGTCTGCCTTTCAAAGCAAATGCAATAGAGGAAACTAATGGCTGTAGAGACTTATTGCACAGAGTACATTATTTGCTTATACAAATGGTAGGTCATTGAAAACTGCTGGTAACTCCTACTGTCTTAAACAGTTACAGAACATACACAGTGCAGTATGTATGCATGGCATAAGTGGTTATTCAAGAGAGATTATGGTAAATAGCTCAACATTGTTAGGTTTCATGTTCACAAAACAGTAATGTCTTGGTGTGTGATCAGCTGAAAATAGGGACACTAAATTTCATTTGAACTTTTGTTCACATGTATTGTGAGAAATCTTTGAAACTGGAATCATTGAAAATGTGATATATTGGGGAAGAAAGAATATACTGTTCGGAAAAAATAAAAGTAAATATTTTTGTGATCCTCAATTACACTTTTATACACAAACAAATGCATGCGCGTGATAACACACACACACACACACACACACACATGCACATACAAGGTCACACAGAAGGGCACTCTCACACTCACCACCCATAGAAACAGGACATACACATACACACAAACACACACACATAGTAACATGACCATACTCTTTAGCCTATTTCTTCAGTTGTTTTCAACAAGCAACATTTGTTTATGGAATGAGCCCATTACATTGACATCACCACAACAGATGTGAGAGAGAGGGGTTCAGGATGTGGTTGCCAGATTGGCTAAAAGTCATCTGACATTGCATTGACTCATTGGACCCAAAGCCAGTTGTCACTTTGGCAAAAACTGGGCTTGCTGATGCTTCATAGATCACTTGGCCATAACAAATCAATCCTTAAAAAGAAGTCAAACAAACAAAATCAGACATATTTTGTATAGACGTTTATTCTTTCTTTGGAACCCTTATGATGAAAATGCAACGAAGGGCTCCATTGTGTCACCATTTGGCCTCCCTTTACTTCTGAGTAAAGTCTGGCTTGTTCAGACCTGTTTAAAATTGTTTCAAACTGTTGGCAATCTTAACTTGCATGCCCCATTGCCAAAGTACTGATGTTCTTTGATGAAGTGGGCGTAGCACGCTTGGAGAAGGCTGAATGTGTGGAGGTGCATTAGGGACACAAAGTCAATCCAAATGGCTGTTTGGTTACGCATCCAGCTGAAGCACTCCCTCTCAATGCATTGACACACCCTATGGTTCAGAGACAAAACCTGTCCATGCCAGTTTTTGACGCCACAACCACCTCAAATGGTGGCACACCAGTAGCCTTTGCATTGGTAAATAATATCAGTTACAGTCTACTCCTCACCCTCATAATACTCATAACTCCTAATTACTTCTTTCATTAGGTGTCCCTTGTGTCTTTCCAGTGAAAATACTATGTGGGCCTTACAGCACACAGTCACTTGTCTGTGCTCTCCAGTGATCAGGGGTGAACAAAAGCCCATGGTAACTTTGAGTCATCAGGTGATGAAAAGGCATGGCAATACCTAGTCACATGACACACACATGATATACCCCCCCAACAGCCATACGCTACATACCATCATACATCTTATCTACCCCCATCCCCCCTCCACCAACCCCTTCCACATACTTTAATTTCTGTTGCCTAATATATGCATGAAGTTATTGCAAAGTTGAATGTTTATAGCTTCAAAAAGTAAATGAGGAGTTGTTTTAAGGACATGATGCACATTCCTTAATTGCAGTTGATTAATAAAATAAAAGTCTGAGGATGGGGGTGTGGGCTATTAGCGTGTTCTTTACGCAGATTAATTGTACTAACAATGGGAGTCTGCCACCCAGAATGTTGAGCTTCTAAGATTGTCATCAAGATTGAGCACGCCACTGATTAGCCATTGTAAATATCCCAAATACAGTCACATTACAGAACAATAGGTTATTCAAAATGCCAGCCCCACCAATCTATTGGATCAATTACAGAGCTTGAAATGAACTCAAAGAAGTATTTTTCAATTTCATTTTAATGGCATAGTGGTTACTTATTTAGTTCAACATGGATGAAAAAATAATCAAATATAATATCCATGAAGAATCCTGTGATTTGTGATCTCACAGGCAATTCTCTTTGGACTATCTTGGCACATATTTTACAAGATCACTTGCGTTAGATATTATGATGTTAACTATCATAATATCTAACTAGTGGACATGGGAAAATTCACAAGCAACTGACCAGTTGACACAGCAGAGTCACAGCCATGATTGGTAGCTACAAGCCACAATTTCTTATTGATGTCTGAAATGTGTCGGCCATTGCCATTTTACTGTAAATAAAACAAAAAATGTAAGACTTCATTATCAGGCTGATGGGTCAATTGACAGAAAATTATTGTCACATGATTATGCTTCTTTTCTGTAAATATTCAATGTGAGAGAGCATTCTTTCCATCATTCAAGAGATCTATAACTTTTAGTGATATATAAATGTCATCTTATATCTAAATGGCACTGCATTATATGGCTGTCATTGGTAACTAGTTATGTTTACTGTTCTACACTTTTTTTCAAGACCTTTGATTTAGCATTAGAAAATGCAATATTACATCATGATGCATAAAATAACACATCATTGTTTTACATACTGTGATATAATCTGATACACCATTATCCATCAACAGGTGCAGTCCAGTAAAAACTCTCTGGGTCTCTTAATTACATTTTTAAGTTCCCAGGTTTATTCTGAGAGTACTAAATTTGTTGCAATGAACTTTCAGTCACAGCACTGTCACAGCACTGGCTCTGAGACTATGATGAAAACTCTGGGCGGCCATTGATAACAATCCTATTGTTATATGTAAAGTACTTTGACTATATTTCCAGGTTTAAAAATGCAATACTGAGCAGGTAATGATTGACAGTGTGATTGCCGAATCCACAAGTGAGATAAAGATATGATATATTTATGGGGGATTTTGATTGGATTTTACCACTGGCTCTAGAATTTTATTATTATGTCTCATAATCCAATGACATGAGTGATTTGGCCTTCAGGTAATTTTCTCCATAAATACCACACTGTGAGTTTGTACAGGCAACAAGTGTAATATGGGCATCAAATCATTGGGGAAGCTATGTAGATTTTAAAATTAAACAGTGGTATCTTTGACAGTTTGTGCAGATGAAACACTTGCAATAGTGTATATTGAATACTTGTTAAAATTGTCTCTTTTTTCATTAAATATTGGGTAGGCCTCAAATGCATACCGTAACCAGCCTGTGCCAAGACACTTACGTTTTTTTGTACAAACTGTTGTTTTGGGAAAAATTGGATATTCCAGTCCAATTCGTTATCCTGTCAGTTGTGGAAGATCAAACCTAACCAAAACAGTATGTGCAAAAGATTATGCTCATGAGCCAAAACATTGTGCAAGCATATTGGCACAACCAAGTTGAAATCCTTTGGCAGACTAGTACTGCAATGACAAGACGGTCAGGAGATATTTTTAAACCGGACACCTGTGATGGTATGGTGATGCTATCAGATAATTACATTTTTAAGACGAGCACTGCGTATACTGAAGATGCCTGAGCCAGGACACATGTTGTCTTTAAAACTGTCTCAGCCAATCAACTCTTGTCAGTCCACATCCATGGGAAAAGGTTTTGGTTTTTGGCACAATGGTGGAACAAGTGATTTTAATCAGTTTCTTTGGATTTGAATTGGGTGATGTACTTTTCACCCACCTGAACTGAACTTTGCAATCAACCAAAGGGTGTTTGCACATGTAGCATTAAACTATGCATCATGCATCACGATTATGGGGGCATCCCTAAATGACTATTGAAACGATGCAGGATAAAGTGGCAGCACATGAGATTCTGCTAAATGACTGTTTTGACACCCTGCAGGTGAGGTGCCCATCTTGCGATGTTCATGGTGGACAGTGGAGTCCACATATGTTCAATGTTTACTTCCTGAACCTGCCGTATCTCCCCAGACATTACCTCAATGCTCAAGCCCTTGCCTTACATTCACTTTTAAAGAGATAGAATACCTGAAGATTTCGATTCAAAGGTGAGTACTACATTTGGTCCGCTCTTTACATAAGATATGATTTGTCGTGACATATGGATTTTCATTTTAATGCTGAAAGCCTAAAGGTTCTGTGTGTGTTTCCTAGTGCACTAATGTCACTTCAAGGACAACATACCATGAGGATACAAACTTGTTGTGGGTAAGGCAATAATCTGAGTACAGATCAATTTAATTTAGAATAACCTGTGAAGACAGATAGAAATATACAGCAATAGTAATATACAATCCATGCATTTCCAACAGTGTTTAATAGCCTTTTTTGCTTTCAAATGATTTGTCGCTACAGTTTTAGATGTGTAAATATGTTAACCTTGAATGACAAAAGCTTACAAAATGCACAGTACACAAGCTAAAGGTTAACCACCTTCTCAAAGACATGCTTTTTTTAAATTCAAATTGTTGGGGCTGGATGAGTTAATGAACTTTAGATGAAAAAAAGGTCTCTTCCTTGCAGTAGCAAATAGCCAAGGGCAATAGCCGATAACTAATGTGCGGAATATTGCAATTAGCATAGCAAAGTACTTACAGGGATCAAATTAAAAAATTCATTAACGCACGCACTTAATTAAGAAACACTTTTCGGTTTACATGATAAATTATGACACCTATTAAATCTTCTAGTACAAGCTATAATGGCTTCTTTGCTCCTGGGCACAGGAAGAGTTTCCTTTCAGGTTCAAGGAATCCTCCAAGGACCCTCAGTGTTTGTTACACTTTTATTAGAAATAATGTCTCCTGTTAGAGATTTAGGTACATGGAAAGTAATCCAGGTTAGAAAACTTTAGGGGGTTCATTATTCGTCTGTGTCTCACTCAACATGTTTTCATTAACTGATACATGAACTGTACAGGAAAAAATCTACTGCATTTAAGGTTTCAGGGAAATGAATACCATCGCAACTGATCTGATTTCTCCAGGCAATGAAAAAAAAAACTGACATCAAAAACCTCAAGACAACACAGCTGAAGAAAACTCATTTCATGATATGGAACGTGTTGCTTGGCATATTTAACTAACATGCATACAGATAGTAGGAATCATGTACTGGTTTCATAACAAAAAATGTAGTATGTGTTGTAGGCATTCCCCTATATTGTACAGTTAAACATTGTACACATCCTAAAAATCTATAGAGATACCTTAAAGGAATGGCCATGAACATGTTGACTGATATACCTTATTTAAAGTTTACATCCTCAATGTAATATGTTGTTAAAACTGCATGCAGAAACAAAACAGAAAACCCTTGGATCATCTGAGACTGCCTTCACCACAGATGGTAAAAGAGAATGATCAAATGATCAAAGCCCATTGAACTTCCCTGAACCACTCAGATTGGATGATTTGAGCTTTTTGGAAAACAATGCCGCTGTGCAGCCACAGAGAGCGGTTTGTAAACGGCCGGATGTTCATTAGGAGTTAATGTGCTTCGAAGTTTGTCTCCACAGCAGGGTTGTTATGCTTGTAGGTGGTAATCAGTGCTAGTGTGGGAAACGCTAAGGGCTAATCACTTCATTAATATACCAGGGGTGTTTACAAGCATCACAGGAAAAAAAAAAAAAACAAAAACAACCATCTCCTTGTTAGAATTTTTTATAATTAAATTGATAAACATAATACAAGCAGCAGAAATGAGATCAATAAAGCCATGCTCCTGGAGCAAATCTTTTTATTCATGAATGACATTGGTAGAGCGCATTAACTTTGACCCCTATTGTGTCTAAAACTGCCCATGAGGTTCTGCGGTTGTCCTCTGATAATGGCTATGTCCTCTGATACATTTCTAAGGGAAGGATTCAAACATAGCTTTTGAACAGGAGTCTAATAAGGCCATTTACTTTCTCCTGAAGATGAATTAGGTCCCCCCTATTGATAATTTCACTTCCTGTAACATTAATTCCACCTGGGTAATGTTATTACCACAGCGATTGAGAATACATTAGCTAACCATTTCAGATCTTCACTGACAAACTACTGCCAATGGGCAACTTGTATAATATAAAGATTCCCATAATTCCCTGCTCACAGTGTAATAAATGCTACAGAATAATACATAATACATCATTTGGAAGGTTGTTCAACTCTCAGGAAAAATGGAAATTCACATTTTTTTATGTAAAATGATTATTTTGCCAGAAATGTAGCAATTGTATGCTTTATGTCTAAATATCCAAACAATAAGTATTCAATACAATTTGGGTGTTCATTTCCCGTTATGAATTGTGTTTCTGAGTTGAATTCAAAATATCTCCGAATCATCGCCATGCTTAGTGCCCTAGCCTACACAAGCTTAGTCATCCAATAGTTCAGTGTCTTGTATGTATTCAAGTTTTTGTTATCCTGGACAGCAGGGGAGCTGTGCATCTGTGTTCTAAATCATTGGTGGTTTTGGTTGTCTTTTAAATACTTTTTATATAGAACATACAGGTACAATAGTCACTCATGAAAATACGAACACAGGTACTCATTGTCATGCACATATTACAGGCAACAACCTTTGTTGCATGTTTGCATTTTTAATTCTAAAATATGTATTATTTGTTCTTTTGTGCTTTCTGTGTGTACACAACCAGGAGAAAATAGAATTATCTGGAGAGCGACAGCAGTGTGGAAATCAGTTCAGCTTCCTTCTGGTGGTGCCACTTGGGTAATCTCATATCTGAGACAATATCTGCCATTAACTGTGCCTTGCCACAGCCCTTTCTACCAATCTTTTAAGCAAATATTGGCAGAGCGTGCAGCAAAACGCTTGGCGGATCCGCCGTGAGCAGTTAAAGCGAGGGTTAATTTAAGCCAGAGTGAAGGCCCTGCTCCCCACTTATATTGCTTAAACAAGTGTCCAGAGTCGGGTGCCATGACTAAATTATTAACTGTGTATTTCATAATGTTAGTGACAATATGTTAACGTGTTTTTTTTCCTACCCCTGCCGAGAACAGATGGCTGCTTTTACTTTATTTTCCACATCAAGTATGATTATTTCTTTGTGCCAAAAGCCACCTACCGTTCCTTGGTCTCCGTTCTAATTATTTATGTTGGTAACACACAGCAGGACTTGTTATCAGTTGGATGGTATCTTAATAAAGGAAGGCACATCAACATATTGACATCGTGTTCAAGGGGAAAATTTATCTTCGCGAAAGTGGCGAAGGATGCACCGACGCAGAGCAGGCCGCTTGCCAACACCTCCGAATTTGACCTCCTTTTGTTCCCCCCTCCCGCCACACCAACCACCAGCCGCCCTCCCCCACCAGCCAAACCCCCCCCCCATCACCCCCCCCCCCAAGTCCCGTCTCCTGCTCTGATCTTGGGGAACATGTGATGATAATTAGGTAAAAGCCCATTAAAAAGTCAAATAAGAGGGAATACATTAACATTGAGACCAGAACCTGATGATTTCCAGTTGAATGTGACAGAGAAGGACAAAGAGTCCAACTGTTCCACTCCGTGTAAATCTGCCCGTGCGAAAGTCCCCCTCCGGCCGCCAGGCGTGTTTTGAGTCGGACATGTGATTCTTCACAAGTGGGATTCAGACTCACGCCAATGCATGTGACCAATTAACTCCAGCATTCTCAAATAAATGAAGTTCAAAGCGGCACGCTCGTGCATAGGCGGCCATTAATCTGATGCAGCATTCAAAAAATGTAGAATGTCACAATTAAATGGGCCCTGCACATTAATCCCTCTCTGAATGCTGGTAGGCTGAAAAGAGAATATGCTGTAATTGCAGATCCACATACATGGCCCCTTCTCTTTTGTCATCCGCCTGAAACGGGTTCAAAAATATGTCAGTTACAATGGGAGAAACACAATAATTACATTCCTCAGTGTTAAGAGATAAGCTTTTTCCATCCATGCCAGGCCCAATACAATACAAAAAACCCAGGATTACCAGGGAAGTGCAGTGAGACTACCTCCCACTCCCATTACATGCCAGAATTAAGAACCTTTATCTACCCATTTAAGAACATATATGGGCTGGGGCAGGGGGCCACTGGAGTAGAGTGAGAAATGCCACTGTATGTCCAGACGATGCCCTGGCTGTAAATCCATAATAGCTTTAGGATTAAAAATATGCTCCCTACATTTAATTACATATTGCTTCAGAGAGGTTAACCTTCCTACTGTTGACTGTGTTCACGCCAGCCTGCATAAAGGCCAGGAACATTGAATGATGGTACTACCACAATAATAATTAAAAAAAATAAATAAAATAATAATAATAGTTTTGATCAGTGAGTGACGCACCTATCCTTGGATTAGCATCAGCCTTCTTGTAGTACATCTAAATTTGTAAAATATTGTGCTATGAACGAAGGCCACAGAACAGTTACTTTGAATGCCCTCCATTGTATCAATTCTACAAATGACAGATGCAGCCTGTAAAATGTTGTGTTGTGAGGTTTGTCTTAGTAAGCAACAGTGCTATGGAAATCCTGATTGTGAATATCTGTTGTGATAGACTTATATTTTTAATAAAGAACATACCATATAGGGTAGGATTTACCATTGAATTAAAGAAGTTAAAGAAGAGCTCAACATATACACATAGTGATACACTGAACTGTGTCAATCAGCTATGGAATCTTACTTTATGGGGTACTGCAAAATTTAGATGAATCATACTGGTCATTACAACGCATAGATCTCAAACACACTTTCAATGTTCTGCTTTTTAATCTCATCTTGGCACAAGAAGCAATTTCTTAGCCAAATGTTCGATGAAGAATACTTTCTTCATTTACATTCTTTCATTAAAACTAACTAAGAGTTCAAGGGATTTATAGCAGATAGGATATAACGGCCATAAATTAAAGGTGCAAATAAATAATGGCTTTAATAGCTGATAAAAGATCATGCACTGTGACTTCCAATTAAAACCTCTGAACTCAGAAATAAACCGTGTATTCCACAACCAGCTGTTTTCCAACATGTTTACTGATTTTAAACCAAAGTATCTTTTTCATAAAGTAGTAAACAGGGTAATAAATTTAATAAATTATTACAGTGCAGGTCTATCGCACAGGTTTTGAAAATATCAGTGAGAAATTACGTTGTGTTAATTAGTATGCAAATTTGTCCTTTATGATCACTTTTTTTCACTTTCTTCATCTCATCCAACCAGCAGTATTTATCCTTCACGTAACAGCTTGATTGAATTCTGATCTGCAGTGTAAAAGTGAGCCAAGATTTACTGCTTTGTTAATTAATTTCAAAAGTATTACTCATAAGTCAGATTTTTTTTCACTCACCGTACTATTCAGCTGCATGCATAGGAGAAAGACTCAGTCAGCGGAAAATACAGTATGCATTTCTGAACCGTATGTAAAGAATTTGAAAAATAAGAACATGTATATTGAAAACACATCTTGCATTTCTTGACTGACATTTCTTCAATAGCTTCAGTACTGTGTCCATATTTAATCCGCATAATGAATGTTTATCCTGTCTAAGTACATAACATAATTTACCCTGTCCATGTTCATGGACATATATTGTGCTTGTCTATGATTTGAAAGAGGAAGCTGAATGTTAAACTACTATCACACAATTATTTTTTGGTTTCCATCGACAGATAAACGATGCACTCCACAGGCCCCAAGTCTCTCATTCCCCAGTCCCACTATGAGAGAAGCGCTGCATCACATGGGTTGCTAAGCACCTCAGTGGGATAGCTGCTTTTGAGATGTCTCCATATTTTAACATCATTTCACAGCCATTAATTTAGTGAAAGCTAGGATTAGTACCAGAGCTCTGAAAAGTTTTAATTAAGGTCAATAGCTGGGATTAAAACCATGAATATATTTCAAAGATAAAGCATAACATTGACGTATTGTTCATTGTCCCGCGGTGTGCTATAGGGTGGTGTGGGAGGCTGGGGTTGGATGTTTCTGGGGAGGGGGGTTGGTGAAAGCTAAGAGGGGTGTAATGGTAAAAGGTAGTACATGTTTTAATCGTAGGATTATGTTTAAAGTCTGCACAGATGTACATATATTGAGACATACACACAATTTGTCTAAATGTGTGTCTGGAGGAAAGACGTGATCACGTTTACGGAGCATTTGCATGATATTTTGCAATCAGCATCTGCATGCGCTTTCATTGTGGTGAATGCAATGGCCACAGAAAGTAGCTAAACACAAAATCACACCAGCTAACTAATATCAATACAAGTACACCCTTACATATTTTTTGCAGACTTGTTTGGGACTTAATTTATAAATCAACAAAAGGGGGTATTTATTTGCAATTTTCCCAACTGGTACTTAAAAGATATAATTCTCCACATGCATATCCTATATATTTTTTAATTTTTATCATTTTTAATGCCTAATTTTAAATGCTTCTCATATTCTTGTCATACTCTCAATTTTCACTTCTGAATGAAATCTTACCATGTAAGCAAGGTCCAAGATGGTTGTGACCCTCGGTCTTGTCTCATTTGAGAGGGTTTGCATCCTGCTTAACGTTATACTTGGTGACTGTCACAGTCCAGTGAAAGTAGGGCACTCCCACTTACTCCCCCCCTTCCTCCCCCCTATTGTGACACCTGGAGAAGACAGGCCAGAAAGCTGTTCAACAGAGGGTCTTCCACTCGTCGTAAGAATAAGCATTTAGAGGGATCAGTGGGCTCTTAATCCTAGTCTATCTGTCTGTGCATGATTTCTGCTGCTTCTATTATCATTTTGATACTGTTTAATACCCATAATCCTGGGGGAAGCTATGGTTTGAATTAATGTAAGCCCCTTGCACTGACAGTGTGTGGCTAAACGTCAAATGAAACAGGCCCCTGTAAAAAAACAAGACCCTATATGTATTACAATAAAAATAATAATAATAATTCCATCCCCCTGTTCCCAGGTTGGATATCAAAGCTTTGTTTTTAATCATGCGGACTAATAAGACCCAGGAGAATAATCTTGCGGCAATTTCCTCCCATAAACAAGATCATATCTTGGTGGGTCACCTGCTATAACCTTCTGTCGAATTACAGCTCCATGATCCACTCTGATTGTTTCAATCAAAGCAGCAGATTTGAATATCCACAAGACTTTCCAGTAAAACCCTCGCAATGTGATTTATTCCCACATTGAGGAAATTACATTCACTCCCTGTCCTCACTGTTTGGCATCTATTATAGTTCATTATTATCTGCTCGGGCCATACCGCTCAATGATAAAAAAGAAAAGCAGAAGTTTGCGCCTAGATTGAGGCATAAATTGTCCCTTCCCTGCTGTTGCAAAACACTGGGCCGTATCTGATTATTCTCTCTCCCTCTCCCTCTCTCTCTCTCTTGCTCCCTCCCTCCTTCTTTTGCAGTTGTTCCTGTGCTCATGACAAGATAGCCTTGCAAAATTCATCATCCTTCATGGGCCATGTTTTTAGGGTAAAACAATGACAATGCAACATCCACAGGGAAAGGAAAGACAGCAAAAAAAGATTTTAATTCTTGCTTTCCTTTTTTCACAACTTCTAGTAGGTAATTGTACCTTGTCCCATCGCTGAAAAACTATCCTATCAGTTTTAGGGCTGCAGACTTGAATGTTCATCCACAGAAATGTGTGCAGCTAGCTACTGCTTTTTTCCTTGTCACGATATACCAGTTGAGCTGTAACAGTTCCTGTGTTGGAGGACTACACACCTGCTGTGTCTGGTCCACACTGCAGGTGCATGATTAAACCAGAGGTGGCGCTACTGAGCAGTACTCCTGTTTGGGACTGCCATCCACAGATGGTTCTGGCACTGTTCCTTTTCATTCATGACTGTAGGGCATGGCACTGCACTCCTGTAATATGAAATATTAAAAACTATGTTCATAAAAAGATTAGACAACCTCAGCTGAACCTTGAATGGCTATACAAGCAATAATATCTAGTTCATAACTAAAAACAGCACCAAAAAACACCACTTCATGACAATAAATGTTCTAGCTAATTCTAAAAGAATGTTTTCCAAGGTGTGTATTGCGTAGACACCAGCCACATTCTTTACATTCAAAGTTAGTTTCAATTAACTGACACGTCTATCTCAACTGTTAGCTATCTATGGTGGCTAAATATACAGATTTAATTTTCTGAAGTAAAACAAAAATAAATATATATTTCCCTAAATGTTCAGAACCATACATCATCACTTTAACTCCAAGAAGTGCACTGCTTTTATGCTGTCCATAAAGCTTGGTTCTGCACTTAATGTCAGTTGTGCCTGGCTAGTTTTTCCTCTCATACACCAGTAATAATATTTTATTATTAAACATGCTTAACATCAATGATATTAATATTTAATGCCTTTGTCATGGAAAAGAGATCTCAACTCCCAACCCTTAGTGCTTGACGTCTCTTGTGAGCTTAGGTTTCTGAAATGTTCTTGCCCTTAATATCCTGGCTCTATAATGGTGGAAAGTGAATGTTGCTTATTTGCTGGGAGACACCTGAGAATGTCCTTAACCCGCACGCCCTTGTCATATTGACATATCAATACTCAGGCTTTATTAAAAACTGTTCAAGTTGTGCAATAATCCTGCTGGGCTTTGTGCGAGGTGACAATGAAGATGTTATAGAACTAGGCCATTCGACAGAGCACAGCGGCCTCGGGGAGCCCCGCTCAATGGTTGATGGAGGGATTGGGGGGTGGTGGGGGGAGTGGGGGTTGGGGGTAGCAAAATGAGCAGATGGACAGAGTCACTCCACCTCTAAGGGCCACTACTCACGGTTCGAGTCAGGGGGACCGGGGCTCTAAGATTGTCCCCCCCAGGCCCTTAGCACAAAAGAGTGGAGGCCCCGCCGCACCACCTCACCTTATATCCAAACAAGGTTGAGTAAGCCTGTGGCCAGCAGCTGCCAGGGCATTTCTCAGAATTGCTGCACTACTTTTTTCCTAGGTAAGCAGGTGTTCCAGCTTACGTTGTAGAACAAACAAAAGAGGGGATGAGGTGGATGGTAAGCTGGATGTTGTGTTCTAGGTGGGGAAGACGCACAAACTGGCAAAGCGGCCCTGGAGGTCAGCCCCTCGAGTAAAGGACGCTTAACAAACGTTTGAAGTCGGTGGAGGAAGGCAAACAGCTGCCGTGAAGGAAGCAGGTGATGACTCTGTGGCGAAGGAGAGCTGACATTCCCCTGATATCAGCATCGAGGAGGAGAGGGAGTCTCCATAAATAATCTTTAAACAATCTGCCTCCTTCCACTATGTTATTAATTACTTTTATGGCCAAAATCAAACATCTGTCACGTTGGAATATACAAATTAATTATGCAGCTTCTTCCCATCAAGAACGATATAACATGGATCCCAGCTTCTGTCTTGTGGTGGGAGAAAGAGACAAAGATCTAAGAGGATTTTATTTTAGAATGTATTTCTTAATTAAACATTGCTGTACCCAAAGCATAAAAGGACGGATTTGATCACCTTTGTAATTAATATCTTTATGCCATATCTTTTGCCAGTCTGGTCTCGTGCAGAATATAGTTATTTTTGATTACTTTTCTAGAGCAGTTGATGAACAGATCATTAACCAAACATGTTAATGTATGAAACCAAAGGCAATACTGAAAAGACTCAAGCATCTTTATTGTATCACATATTTTATATTGTGTAAAATATAATAAACTCAGTAACGTATGTCAATTTTTTTTCTTTTTTATCAAGACTACTCCTTTGGCTCTCGACTCATTTCACGGACCTGGTTTGGGTGTGGAGTCTTCCAGTCTGAGGTGTTTCGTGGTCTTCAGTGCATGCAGTGACAGAAGACAGCTGTCTCCACATCCTCCAGACCCACAATGCACTGCCCTGGGACGCAGACTGTTCATGGGTCAGCACCTCAGAGGGAGGCAACATTTGGTACCAGTTACCGAGCCATGGGGGGCCCACACCGCACCCCTCCCCTCCGCTCAAGGTAGAGCAATACACCCGGTCTCCATGAACTCTATCTAGCTGGCAAGCACCATGCATACCCATCATCCTTCAGTACTGAAGGGCCGGGTGACCTTGAAACCGTGTCGACTTTTTCATCCGCGCCACCCCGCGGACGGGCCTCTCCCGGGCAGATAGCGTACAGACGGATCTAAAGAGGGAGGGGAAACTCAACAGTTGGGGCAGGTTAGCGGGGATTTATCTATCCGTTCATCAGGAACAATCGCTCACCGAGGTTGCAACACCTGTCCATTCATTCTGCCGGTTCCTTTTATTTCCTGTTGTTTTAAACTCTTTGTTCTGTTTGTTTGATCTTAAACACAGAGATAAAACGATGTTGCAATTCATACAGACATTCCCTAAACAACCCAAAGTAAGATTCATATTTACATTAATTTTACAAACCCTGTCCTTTTATTCACTGTCCAAGGTTTCCCATAAAAGAAAATCATAATGTGGTCTAATTATTTTCATATGCATTACATTTTTTACCACTGTATCCAAAGCACTTCTGAATGAAGGGGTGGTATGCATCCCAGTCACAAGCAGATTTGTAAGATGTGCAGTGTATCATGCACTCTGAAAAAAGTTCGAAATAGCAAAACAAATTGGTCTTTCACTTTCAATCATTGGAAAGCCAGTTTTGGAACTACAGAATCATCAACGAACCATTAACCAGTAGTATAGAACGATTCTACTGTCTCAAATGGTTTGTCAATGGTGCCATAGAGAAGATTACAAGGAAAGAACCAGTTGAAGTCAATTGATTTTCTTTGGTTCAACAGTCAAACTAAGAAACTTCCAACCAAGTTTAAGATGGATCTAAAAATAAATGTTAATATTACCTGAGAAGATCTTTCTTAAAAGGCACTGCTAGTGTAAACAATTAATGACTGGGAGGCATGGCTGCATATATTATGACAAACAACACATGCTCCATTATGCCAGCTGGTGTAATGGTGTGATAATGTCGGACTCATTAACTTCAGCACACAGATTACTGTGGCCTTTTATGACAGAATTAATTGATTCACACATACATTAAAACAAAAATAACTAGAATGAAATTCATTTGGAAGCCAGCATCTAATCTGTAATAAACACTTCTGCTATAACTGAGACAGCGTTACTCATGCAAATGGCTGGTGAATACACGATAAACAACTTGAAAAGCGAACCATTTTAGCATTAGCCCGGATCGCTCCCATTTGTTTATCATATAGGGGTGCAATTCTGTTTGCTTTTGCTGCTGGTTTATTAGCAGCTCAATATCCCTGCTTGTAAAATAATTAAAAAGTTATATTCATAAATGTTGCATAACACCTGTCAATAATTTTCTTGGACACTAATTCATCATTTGCAGTATGGGTGAGGGATTGTCTTCTTGCCAACTAGATCTACTTTTGTTTTATCTATAAGCTGTAATTCAGAAAAAAAAGTTCCCCTGTTGCATAAAGCATATTAATGTTTTATTTAAATTTAAATTTATGTTCAGCATTAAATCCATGTACTCTGTCAGAGTACTTTACTCTTTTAGTGTACATTTGTGTATGTTGGACTTGCATAAATATGAGTGTTGAATTAATACTGGACATTTTATTGCACTGTAAAGGGTTTTGTTGACCCTGGTGCTGTAAGAGTTGTTGTTCATCTGTAAGAGTTGTCACGACCACAGCCAATTGCATGTTAACTTTTGGCATTAAATTGCAAATGCTAAAGGACACATTTCCACCCTGGTGGACAATAAATATATATTCTATTCTGTTCTGTTCTGGCCTGAATGAGGTGGTTAGCAAGGACTGTACCCTTTGTGAGTGAATGTTTTGTTACCCATGTTGTTATATATTGTTCTGTGCACATGCACAAAGATATACCCTGATGTCTACCTTCAATTCAACTGACTGAGACATTGCACCAGAGGCAGAGCAAGAGAGACCACACTATTAGAATGGCTTTTCTTTTAGAATTAAAACATCTTGAAAACAAATACAGCATGCAAGTAATCGTCTCATTCTGTGAAGGCAAATCACCCAAGACTTCCTGTTGTGGTTTTGTTGAATCTGCTGTACCAATGAGCCTTTTCTATTTACTTCTAAAAATGAAAGCATCTTTCATCCTATATGTTGAACATGGACAGATCTTTAATTATGTTTTTTTTCCTTTTCTTAGAACCTCATTATAAGAAATCTTTGAGGGGGAAGGGATTTTCTTTCAACATATGAGGTAGTGAAAGTCTGACATTTAATCATAGATCTACAGAATGAAAAAGATGTAAGCTGGTATATTGCCCTGAATGACTTATGCTACTGGGTCATTACCAGCAATTTAACGCCATATGTTTAAGAATTTCCCCTGAACCTCTGAGATAAAATGAAGAAAGGATTTGGCTTACTAATATTTTCTGAGCTTTAAAAATGGAGGTCAAATCAAAGCATCCCTGAGTTCCATATTGAGGAAACGATTCTACCTCTTAGCTGGTCTTAGGGTGATTGTATACAAGCTGTGCTGTGCAGTAGGCTGTAATGAGTTCCTTAATCCTGGTCTGCCTGTTATGAACTACGCAATTACATCCAGGAATAAATAATCCATCTTATGAAGATTGAACAGTATTGGTTTTAGTAAAGGACACTCCAATCACAGGATTACTTGTACATTATTTTCGCCTTGACTTATCACTTTAACTCATCTCTTCAACTCCACTTTAAGAACTATCATGTCTGCGGGACATGATATTCAATAAAAAAAAGAAAATCCAATTTAGTGAAGTATTTTCATCCTTCGGTTATTATTTTTTGAGTACATCTGATTTAAGAACTGTTTTGACCTTGTAACCTTGTGATTTCAGCGTTTTTTTCTGACATGGCTGCAGGTTTGATCCTGCAAAACCAAAACGCTTACTGATAAGGTCCTGGTCATCAATTGGCCCTGCACTGCCAATAGCTCTATATGAATTTTTTGCAACACAAAATTTGGACAGAGTAAGCCTGTGAGCCCACGCAGGCCCATGCAGAATTTACAAATATCCAGAAATTCCCCTTAAACTATGATCAGTTCAAAATACATTTGCCATGAACACAGCCGGACTATATTCCTTGTAGCATTCCAAACAAAAAAAGGGAACTCATTCATTTATTTATTAATTTTTTTGTATGTCAGCTATTGGGTATTCTGTAACTGCGGACACTAACAGCCTCTCTGTTCTTATCTGTGATACACTGTGGGTTGCTTTGGCATGGCATGGTGTTATATAAGATGGTGTTGTTTTTTCCACTGTTGGTGTTCTGTTCTTTTGTGCTGTACAGCACATACCAGATTGTTGCTATTAGCTCACAGCCCATTGCCAGAATTGAGGGAATTGATCTGTGTCTGTGGGAACGAGGTTTTCATTTTACAGCCCAACTTGATCTGCACCTTTACGAAACACAACAAAGACTTCATCCTTATGCTGTCTGTTGGAGACTTGGTTCCTGCTGAAGTACAGTAAGCTACTGTCTGTTCTACTTTTCTGAAAGTGTGACTGAGTGGTTCTGTGAGCAGATGGCTTGGACCTTTAACCCCTCATAGGTAAATAAAACATTGGGGGGAGGGTGTGTGGCAGTGAGGGGTGGGGGGCGGGTGGGGTGGGGGGTTTAGATTGCCGTAGTGGTTGAAAATCTGTGAGTCTGTAAGTCTTCGGTAATTCATGTTCCAGCTTGTCTCACCTCATGGACAGATGTCAGCAGAATCAGCGACAGCCGATGGCGCTGATCCCAGCGTAATCATGTGCGATGATCCCACGGTAGCTTGGAGCTGTGGGAAATACTTCCGTCAATACTTCAACCGCCAGCAGATGCACTAGCAGGCCCCACCTGCCCCTCTTTCAAAACACCACGCCCCACCCCTTCTAAAACCCCTCCTCATCCGCCAAGCTCCTCCTCAACCCTCCTTAAGCTCCTCCGTCCACCAGTCCAGCATACCTTGACTACAACTGAATTTTCGTGACCCCATTTTGCAACAGACATGCCGTCTTAGAGGCTGAAGCCATGAGTGCAAATAATATTTTTTGAACCAGCATTCACAAAACAGTGTTACAGCCTCACCTCTTTTTCCAGTAAGACTGCAAATTCGTATTTTTAAAATGTCGGCATGTCTGTTGGTCTGCACTGCAGGGGAGGTGGGAGAGACACGGCCGTCCGTGACAGACCGTTCATCTCCCATCCCCGTTTGAGGCTTTGTGAAAAGGCCACCCCTACAAATGTAACCCTCGCCGAAAAAATGTTTCTGGCATATGCTAAACTAAGATAGCGCCATCAAACATTCTTGCAGACCTTAGCTTTATGCAGCTGCATGCTGAGAAGGCCCTGTAAGGCAGGAGATTTCGAAACAATTTAATTTTCTCTGTGTAACGCTGAAAGAGGAGGGGAAAAAATGAGAGCTTTGCATATTCTCACCCGCTGCAGGCTAGAGTAGCCACTGCTGGGGTTCCTGTCTCCTGTAAGCCCTTGACAAAGGTCACAAACAATTTGCCCATTCTTGTTATTAAAATAAAGATGGAAAGGAATGATGATCACTGTGCCCAGAAGCTAACTTCATCATTTGTAGCAGTTCCAACATATGCTTGCGAGATAATAAAAAATGTAGCATTAAATATGGTGGTAGATTGAATTTTGTTCCAGGGTAAATATAGCAAGTTAATTTTTCCCTCTGTTCCGTGGACCAGTTTAACACTGGTGGCTGTTAATGCCACCACTGATGGGGATGTTTTTTGCATAATGTAATTTATTGTGGATCGAGGTCCATAAATGGGTGGCATTGTAAAATATTTCCATTATGCACGGAATGTCATTTGGTAATAAAGGCTTTATACCACTTTTTATGGTTCTCAATCTGTTGTTGTTCCCGGCGATTTTTTATTTTTTTTTTAATCCGTTAAAATTCACAGAATATTTTAACGGCTTTCCTTCATCACAGAAAATATCAGCAGGTCCTTTAACAGTCTCTTCTCACCAAGCACCTTTTCGGGCTGGATCTAAATGAGGCCATGGATCCAGTAAAGTGACTGAGCATCAGCTGGGCTTTTTTATTATGTATATCTTTTATAGAAATTATATATCTTTGGTTAACGGGGCTGTAAAGGTTACACAGTCGTTTAAACAGCAGTTCAGACAGATTGATGTTTATGTCATTATGGTTACAAATGAAATGTGCCTTTCTTTCTTGGCCTACATAAAGCAGAAACGGGCTTCATTCTTCGTTGACATTGGAGATAAAGTCAAAGTTAGCCTTTCTAATGGAAGAGAGAGTAACAGAGGTTTGGATTCGTTGTTTGGCTTGATGGTGCTGCCAAACAACATTGGTATAAGAAATGTGACCAGTGATATTGATAACATTGATCAACAGCAAAGCATAATGCCAATATACTGATTGTGGGTCTGTGTTGCTGTCACTGTGGTTTCTCATTGGGTTATTATCATTGGGTTTCAATCAACCATTCGGTCAATCACTCTTTATTTTGGAATCAATTTTACCATTTTTGGTTGCTAGAGCTTTACAGAAAATGTTCTAAGGCTGTGAATGTTGTCCCGTTGTCTTCTAGAATGTTGTTTACCTGGAGTGGTTTTCTTGTGGCTTCTTTGGAACAATGAAACATTCTTAGACTGTTTAAGGAATGTTCACACGATAAAGTTATATTAAACCTGTGAAAATGTGACAAATTTTTCCCAATGTTCAGGGAATGTTCTGTGTCAGCTGGGATATTAGTGCTACTTTTCAGACAGGGCATCAGACAGTGTGTCACAATGAAAATTTCAATAGAGAATTTAAAAAACCAGCTGATTGTAAACAAGTCGTTTCCCTAGCAGAATGTATTATCTAATGGAAATTTTGATTTTCACTTCACTAACGGCCCTACAGCAGTAAACATTCGTTGCATTTGTTTACTGTCCTGTACGATACAATCACTTATCAGCTAGGCATCTGTAAAACGGATTTAATATGTTTCTGTGCAAGACTATTAAAATCCAACATGACTGGATTGCTGTAAGGAGCTGCTTCTCATCAGCGGAGCATGTCATATGAGTTTGCATTGTTTTCGGCCAAAAGCTGCACCAGGGATTACCGAGGGGGTTGTATTTTCTCACTTATTGTTTATTTAGCAAATAATATAAACATAAGAGTGCACAGCCAAATATGTTTAGCTGTATATTATGTGATTTCTCCCACCTGTCACTGCTATCACTGTAAATATGACCTGAATATGTATTAATGCTGATTTCCTTTGTTTACATTCATTTTATTTCCATGTTGGCTTCTTTTCTTGCAATGTTCCCCATAAGTTCAGAAGACCTTTGAGGTCCATGTAGCCTGCAGCCACTGTTCTTCGCTCTTCCCTCCTTTAGTTTAGCTGCACACTCATTGTGTTCTTCGCTCTTCCCTCCTTTAGTTTAGCTGCACATTCATTGTGTTCTTCACTCTTCCCTCCATTAGTTTAACTGCACATTCATTGTGTTCTTCACTCTTCCCTCCTTTAGTT
Source organism: Albula goreensis (assembly GCA_022829145.1). NCBI lineage: Eukaryota > Metazoa > Chordata > Actinopteri > Albuliformes > Albulidae > Albula > Albula goreensis. The sequence continues at coordinate 13,943,227 of CM040744.1, forward strand.
TAGCTGCACACTCATTGTGTTCTTCGCTCTTCCCTCCTTTAGTTTAGCTGCACATTCATTGTGTTCTTCACTCTTCCCTCCATTAGTTTAGCTGCACATTCATTGTGTTCTTCACTCTTCCCTCCATTAGTTTAGCTGCACACTCATTGTGTTCTTCGCTCTTCCCTCCTTTAGTTTAGCTGCACATTCATTGTGTTATTCACTCTTCCCTCCATTAGTTTAGCTGCACATTCATTGTGTTCTTCACTCTTCCCTCCTTTAGTTTAGCTGCACATTCATTGTGTTCTTCACTCTTCCCTCCATTAGTTTAGCTGCACATTCATTGTGTTCTTCACTCTTCCCTCCATTAGTTTAGCTGCACATTCATTGTGTTCTTCACTCTTCCCTCCATTAGTTTAGCTGCACATTCATTGTGTTCTTCACTCTTCCCTCCTTTAGTTTAGCTGTACATTCATTGTCTTCTTCACTCTTCCCTCCTTTAGTTTAGCTGTACATTCATTGTGTTCTTCACTCTTCCCTCCATTAGTTTAGCTGCACATTCATTGTGTTCTTCACTCTTCCCTCCATTAGTTTAGCTGCACATTCATTGTGTTCTTCACTCTTCCCTCCATTAGTTTAGCTGCACATTCATTGTGTTCTTTGCTCTTCCCTCCATTAGTTTAGCTGCACACTCATTGTGTTCTTCACTCTTCCCTCCATTAGTTTAGCTGCACATTCATTGTGTTCTTCACTCTTCCCTCCATTAGTTTAGCTGCACATTCATTGTGTTCTTTGCTCTTCCCTCCATTAGTTTAGCTGCACATTCATTGTGTTCTTCACTCTTCCCTCCTTTAGTTTAGCTGCACATTCATTGTGTTCTTCACTCTTCCCTCCATTAGTTTAGCTGTACATTCATTGTGTTCTTCACTCTTCCCTCCATTAGTTTAGCTGCACATTCATTGTGTTCTTCACTCTTCCCTCCATTAGTTTAGCTGTACATTCATTGTGTTCTTCGCTCTTCCCTCCATTAGTTTAGCTGCACATTCATTGTGTTCTTCGCTCTTCCCTCCATTAGTTTAGCTGCACATTCATTGTGTTCTTCGCTCTTCCCTCCATTAGTTTAGCTGCACATTCATTGTGTTCTTCACTCTTCCCTCCATTAGTTTAGCTGCACATTCATTGTGTACCTCATGAGTTGGTGCAGGAGCTCCACTGACCAAACCAGCTGAGTAACTCTTTTGAGAGTAATATACCTTGTGAAATGGGTAACTCTTGTGAAATGACTGACTTGTGTACAATGAATAAGGCTTATGTAGTGAGTACTCACCAGCACTGGCATAGTTGGGACTTGATACTATGTGCAATCCTTCAATTCTTCACTGTGTTTTGTTTTAACAGGACAAGCCACTCCATGCCTCTAGGTTTATATTTGTATAAAGTATAAAGATTTTTTTCAGGTTGTTGTGCTTTGCATTTGTCAAAGATTTCTATTCCCACCTGAGGTAAAACATTTTTGTGAGCTACAGCACAACAGTGCAATTGAGAAGGGAAAAAAATATTTTTTCACCCTACACTAATCCAGAAGAAATAAATGAACTTTTAGGTCTGTACAGAATTTTATTTATGTGTAACTGCACCTGTAAGTGTACCTTTTTTTGTAATCACTTACAACAAAGTCATGATCATAGAGCACAGATATTGTAATGGCTTTCCATACATTAGGCTTATACATATTGATGTAGAAATGGGATTAGCATCGTGAGATCAAGCACAATGTCAACGCTGTGTATTTACAGTAAAGATAAAAATCATTATCTGTGGGTGGTAATCCATGCATCTTAATGAGATGCAATACAAACAGATATGTAAACAACAAAAAAACATTAAGTCCAAAGCTTGAAATCTCCATCGATGAATTGTTAGTTTATTTAGCCTGAATATCATCTGGCCTGCTAAATACAACAGAGTATCCATCTGTATTTTTAAAACCCATCCAGGAAATGACAAGCAATGCCTTTCACAGGAAGGCGATGTAGCTAAGCTGTCTGTAATGGGGAGGGGCTGGTTGTGGGAAGGACAATGCCCTGCTGTCAGGTTTAGCTGCATAATTTTGAATGAACTAATGCACACAGTGAATTTTAATACCGAGTACCCAGTGAAATATCAGATAGCTCACATCACCATATGCTGTGAAGATAATGCCGCCTCAAGATACACCCCATCTGATCACTTGCGTAGGTTATCTTATGGGCAGGATGTGCATCAGAGAGGTGCATGTTATTCCACTTGATTAATACAGACATAAACTTGTCTAATAGACCGCCCCATTCCTCCCTGGTCTAATCTGCTTTTCAGTGATAGCTGGGGGCCCTTCAGGAAAATCCCTCCATTACCAGTAGCCATGTGTTTCTCTGTTTATTTATATTTTAAAATATTATGGGCCCCCGAACATCTGTCTACCCAAAGTATAATCTGACAGATGAAAATTTTCATGTTTCTTGAGCTCTTTTTCAATATGTCTCGCTGTTATCAGCTTAGCCGATAAGACGGGAAGACTTGACACAGGAGGGCCCCGCGACTCATGGTGCACACAGCCGTTTTGGCACATGGGGGACATCCTCCAGGGTCTCGTCCCATATTGCATGGTTCATAACTTGGGGGATGGGGGTCAGATATCAGAATGTTAAGGCACCTCGTTTAAAGTGCATTAATATGTTCTGTTTTGGCTGCAGCATTCTGTAAGTGAGTGCAGATTAGTCTGATCCGGGCTTTAGGAACGATGCAAGTGGAGTGCTTGTGTTCCTGGTACCTCTCTGGATGGAGAGCATGCACATTTCCTCAGTGTATTCAGGTGTAATTCTGCAGAACAGATTACAATGCACTGGCTGAAAATAGATGAAATCCACTATCTGGAACAAATATGACATATGAGCAATACAGTGCAAAATAAATCTGTGCATATGCACCTGTGAAATTTATTTTAAAATGACTATTGTTAATGGTGTTTTGCACATTGACTATCCTTATTCTGAACACTGGTTCAGTAAATCATGTAATAAACTGACAATAATTATGGTATATTATAACACAAAAGCAGAAGAATATTGGAAATACTTCACCAGTTGAAGATTAGAAATTCAGAAGGCCACTCTACCCATGCAGAAAGATAAATAGAATGAAGAGAAGGATGGTCAAAGAGCCAGGCTGGGCAAAGTGGCAGCGTGTGCCAGATCTTGGAAGAGAGGGACATTATCTTTTACAAGAGTGGTCAGAACAGATGGATGTGGCTGTTTGAGGCCCCGCAAGAACCCACTTTAACACATACTGTTATTTTTGTGCATATAGAGCATGGCATGCTCTAATATGAACACCCAGGCTCAGGACACAGACAGACCAGATTGATGTTTGGTAACAAAATTATGCGGACACCGTGCTGTTTCTGACTGCCTCTGAGCTCTCTGGCCAGAGCTGGCTTTCACAGCGTTTGTTCATGCACTATTTTTTTCAGTGACATTTTAAGAATGCAGAAATAAAGCTGGGTTTCTTTTAATTCTCTTGAACTTTGGGGTTTCTTCTGTGCTGCCATCTGACTCAAGTCCTTAGTGGTCAAACCAAATAGACAGATTTGTACCATGGTATGGATGTTAATACTAGGTTCTACAACATACATTTTGCCTTCGGTCATTTCTGACCTGTGATGAAATGTAACCAGATTTTAAGACCAGTATCCAAGCTTCTGTTCACCCATTTTCCTTTATAGTTTTGTACAACTAGAATAGGCTTTGGAGTTCTATGTTGAACATGTAGGCATGATTTTCAGTGCTATATTAAGAATTCTGCCACTTTGCTTACTCAGACTACATTTGGGGTAACTGACACATACATGCAAACACACACACACACACACACACACACACACACACACACACACACACACACACACACACACACACACACACACATATGCATTGTGTGTGACATAATGCATTGTGATTAGACCAAACAGAGGCCGCAGCTAAGGGGCAGGCAGATGATATTTCCCTGTCCACCTTGTCCAAAAACCTGCCCTGGTTCTCATTATCCACCTGCTCAGTATGTGGTCCTGGTGGTCTGATCCGACCCCTTTGTATGCTCATGGATAAAATCTGGTAAACCCAGTTTCAGTTACCACTAGATGAAGAGATTATGCCTGTCATCATCCCATTAGTTATGGGTCAACTGGTTTGGATTTAATCCTAGAATGACCAAATAATGTACTCCAGAGACAATAGACATTGACACAGAGTTTGGAGGGTTAATCTTTTTTTTTAGGAGAGGGAAAATATATTAAAATAACAAAAAAAACCTGTATGACCCTACTGGCCCTGAGAATCAACCAAGGATCAGCACAGTATTTGTACTGTACATCCCACATATGTCATTGTTTGCTTAGAGACCATGGCGTCTTAAATGTGAATGCAGTGGTACCCCCAATGGTGCCGTCCTTATGAGATACTGAGATGATTCGTTATGGGTTTTTCATCAGAAATCCTGCTTAAATATTATTCTAATATTGAATCGTATTCTATGCTTCAACAATATTTGAACCGTATTCTGGAATTAGTCTAAGCCGTTTGAATTGGTACTGACAGGTTTTATGTATTTTTGGGAGTATATGCTTTGTATATATGAATAACTCTGCTTTTTAGAGGACCATAGCAAAGTGACACTTGCCATTGTTTTGCTGTGAAATTACACACTTTACTAGACTTGTTTCCTTTTGGAAGGTAGGTGGAACCATTAGATTGTATGAAGCTCCAAATAGAAATTCACCCTTGAACTATTGTATTGTACTCGTAGTTTTTATTCTGAGCCTTGGTGTACTCCACCAGTCTGAAATATGTTCCTTTGGCTGTGGAGAGATGTACATTTTCATGATTTGACACATGCTGCATTTTATAGTCTAATCAACTATGAACAGCAGTTTGCATGAGGATTACAGATTAAATGAATTTGAGACAGCATAGATTGAATGCATAAAGATGACCAAAGGACAGTGAAGAGTTCAGCAAAAATTGAGATAAAAGAGGGATTTTCTGTCACGCAATGGATGATATGGACATTTGCAAAACTTTAGGTGAGGAATGTAGAAGGGGTAAGGGTTTCAATGCAGCAATGTCAGCTTTGGTAACAGACATGTGTTCTCCTCTGAGGCTAATCATAAGATGGAGACCTTCTACATGGGGCATACCTTGTTCACAGTAAGTGTACCTTGAGACAAGGACAATCCCCCTGACAGATATCCACCCTCTCTGGGAAATAATCTGCCATGATGCAGGACTGTCAGCCGCAGAGGGCTGGCACTTGGAGTTGATCATCACAATACTTTAGCAGGATGATCCAGCCATGTTTGTTTAAGATCCATAGCCTAAACCTGACTCTTCATGTCTTCCATGATTCATTCAGCTCATTTCCATGATTCATTTTACGTACACTGCGTATCACTATGCAAAAGAAAGGACAAGCCACATTGACTTACAGTTATTTTTCAGTTACAGGTGTGGATAATCACATACATCACTTTGAGATGGACATGGTAAATACATGAAAATGAGGAGGCCAGTACATAGATTGTTCACTGACTCAATATTAAATATGTCTGCCAAGCCCATATTCTACAATACTTCCACTTTTGAAGGTCTTAGCCCTGGCCTGTCCTTTTCACATTGCTAATAGCAATGAAGTACCCAGCTTCCACCGGCTGGGAGCTCTGTCCCTGCCAAGCTAGTTCCTAACTATTTTCAGACCTGGTCCATTGCCTCTGGTAGTCTGATCAGCGTGAGATGAGGCAGGAGCATCTTGGACACAGTTGCTAAGGTCTCTACAGAAATTCTGAGGCCAGTATGGCAGCGTTTACAAGTCAACTGATGACATCTATACATCATTTAAAACATACACAGTTTACAAAACATTCTTATTTTTTTTCTTTCTGGCTTCAGCTTTAACACAAATGTATACCTTGCATGAGATCACATCTATATTTGTATTTCTTTGCTCCTCTGATTTCTTGAGTCGAATCTTTTTGGATCTTGGCTTAACCTCATTAACTTTAACTGAGCTATCTCGACTTTTGGTTTGACACTAAACTGTGAATTAAAGCAAGTGCTGTTTTGAATTAGCTTTGTTCATTTGGACTGACTTGAAATCAACGACACATCATAACACAATTGATTAAGCTATTTTTTAAATCTAATTCAGGTGGTGATGCTTGCAAATAAATATGAGCTCTCAGTCAGAACAGAGGCCTACATCAAATGTTATAATGTCACAAAACGTATCATTTGTCTTTCAAATCGCGCCTCCGAATGTGATGACTTACTCATTTAATGCATGGTGGTTCTTGATGAATTCAGTGTCTTGATAGAAGGACTCTGATGGTATTATCTTGAGCAGCGGAAAGGGGGGTATTAAACGCTCTGAACAGGGACACAGTTCAAAGGTGAACTAACACAGCAGAGGAGATTCACCCTGTGATGACATTTACGTGCGACGGCTGGGGCAGCAGACGAATAAGAGTGTCCTCCGTGTGTCAAGTAAATCACATGGGTGAAACAACTTAATATCGCCGCCTCTCCAGCAATGTTCCAAAGTAAGCCATGTGCATGAAACAGCTGCTTCCATAAGTACAGCAGTTATGAAAAAAACATAATCCTTAATACTTCAGCATCAAAAAGAATTCCAGTGAGAAAATTAAAATGCCAACAAGATTTATATTTAATGACGGTGAAGGTCTAAGCCCTAAAGTGCCTTGGAACCTGGCGCCAGGGCAGAAAGAGTGATTCTATGCGCAGCAATAAACGTGAGGGGTAAGGGCACATTATCTTTTCTTTGAATGATTTAGGATGCAGTTTCCTTGACTGTGGCCCGCTGTGTAGAAGTGATGTAGGCAATTTATTATTTGCATTTTTTGTTATCTCTGAAGTAATACAACTTCCATTGGTTTCCCACATTTTAAATTGTCAATGCAGAAGAGAAAATGGAAGAACAGATTGTGTTAAAAGTGAAGGCATGCAGTAGCATGTGCCGTTTAAGAAAATACATGTTGGGTAATGTCGCACACATTTATTGTCAGGCCACATTAAGTGGCTTGTAGTTGTGTTCTTTTAATGCAATATCCCATCATTTACAAGGTCACAGCCCAAATCACTGAAGATGCTGTAATACTATGGAGTGTATGAGGCACAAAAAATTGGTAAGAAATAAGGAACCACAGTCCCTTCAAAAGACAGGATAATATCCTAATACTTAAATGGTACACTTTAATCTAACCGCTATGCTAAATTTTCTCCCTTGCATAATGTATTACATATTTAATATACAACATCTAATATGTGTATGTATTTTTGTAAGAACAAAAAAAGGTGTATTTGTTGTAAAGAATTAAGAGCACTTTGTGAATCAGGGCCAGTGTCTGGTTTATTTTTTGTCACACTGTGAAGCGTACCATTTTCTACATTTTGGCATTTAATTATGACAAAAAGGGTAGGACTCCAGCTGTTTTAAATATTGAACAGCATTTACTTACGGACACAGATTTATATGTGTACTTTAAAGAGGATCACAAAATGTATGCAAAAAGCAGAATAGCGAATGAGTCTGCAAGGTCTAAAACCATTAGCTGAGCCTGGCCTTGGTTCACCCCATGCATAATAAATATGACTCTTTAGTACATCAGCGGTCTAGTCTAATGGAGGAAGTACCATGTCACAGTATGTTACAGCAAATCATCGTTTTTACTCACAAACCTGAAAATGGCAGGAATTCCACCTCGAGTGAAATGCTGGATGTGGAACATGGCAAGTTGTAGTAGTGGTGTTCATTTATTTGTCTTAATTATTCTGCGAGCATGCTTGGCAGCCAAAACTGTAAGGCAGGCCCATACCCTGAAGAGATATCTTTCCAGGGCCTTGTTTTGTCATGCTCTTGGCAATAGCTATTTTTTGCTGCTCAGACAGAATGCACTCGAGCACTGTGATCTTTAGTTTGTCGAAAGCGGTTGGCGTCACGCTAACATAGCTTAGGACCATGCTTAGATGCTAATTAATGGTAAAAACAGAAGACATATGAGCTACTCAGTGTGACACAGTAGATATGAACAGTGAAGTGTGTGTCTACATAAACTACTTCATCTCAGACTCTAATTCAGCTCTAGGTCACTTGTCAGAAACGTCACTGATATACAGTGCATAGCAAGCAGGGGCCATTAATTCCTCTTTAAACATCCCTCATAGTGCACTCGGACAGAAGGTTCTGTAATCCAATCAGAGACAAATGGAGCTAAAATACCCACAAGGACCATGTTGTGTCTATACATTCTGCTCATGGGAAACCTCTTAGGCGTACATAGACATCAGGTTGTTTGCGGGCATTTCTCAAAATGAAGCTGGAGGGAAGAGCGGCATCTCCTCGTAGTCAGAACGAATTTAGGCAGCGCTTTTTGTGTATTTGTTATATTTATTGCAGGAAGCCGGGTGTGTAGTTTGTTTTTTTTTTTTTTTGCAGTAGCAGTGTGTGGCGGAATTCCCTAAAGGCCTAGGTGCCAGAGACTGCACTTCGGGGGCCGTGAGAGGACCATCTGCTAGGCTGCACATTAGGGAGGGTAAATCAGTACAACATGCAGGTGCGGAGGTATTTACCACAGCATGCTACGCACAGGGACTGAGGGGCGTGGGGAGGGGAGGGGGGGGGTGGGTACTGTGAGTGCCTTGGGAGCAATCTTTGCATCATGGTATGGAAGGAGGCATATGGATTGACGATTACTTCACTTGTGACTTAGAATCAGAAATATGTCATTTATAAGAAGAAAAAAGGAAAAAGACAAATCTCTAAAAAAATCCAGAAATGCATAATGTTTGAAGCTTACAAGAAACACACTATTGAAAATGTTAATAATTCCTATTTTTGGCACTGTACTTGCTTTATTACACTCAAAGTTAATTAAATTACAAATATGTTGTTATTTTATGTTATGATTCATGTTTTCATTTGTAGATAAATTAAAATATGATGGCAATCACACTGATATCTGATGAATAGTAAATTACTCATACCCAGTCTTAATGTAATTTTGCTCTCTGCGAGTGATTTCAATGTATACTCAGATGACAAGGGGCAGTATACTGTTCATATTATGGCAAAGAGAGAGTGTGCCATTTAAAAGCAATGGCCTGAATTCAGTCCTCATTGGTTCTCAGTATTCATTGTTTTATTCACATCCCACAGTTTGAGTTTGTGATTTTTTATGAATGCTAAACTAAACATTTCAGACTGCTGCCTTGGCTCAATCAACAATTGTTCATTTTTAGCCACAGCCTAAATAAAGGATCTAAATAGCACTAAAAGAACGTACTGCTTATAATCTGTAATAAAAGAACAAATGATTCAGTACACTATACTACCAAATAATTAGATAAGGGTCCATTAATGGTTCTAGGTAGTACATAAACAGACTGACTTCTCCTGAGGTACCCTTTTCTACAGTGTACAACTGAATGATTATTTGGTTATGGCTGAAATCACAAACTGTATTTGTATAGAAACAGGTGGGCAGTACTTGGAATTGTGGGTTTAAGGACAATGTTGGCTGAATCCAGGCCTAAGGTTTTAAACAACAGACTGCTGAACATAGTTTGGAGAAAATGGTAGTACAGATGTTTGCATGTGTTCTATCTGGCTCTGCAGCACAACTGCTTAACAATCAACCTTTACCATGTAATCCGAGGTTCGGTGGTGGGGGAATCAAACAGATATACTTATCTAACCTATTTATTGGAGAACCGTATCTGAGAAATAATCCTAATATGTTATCAGCAGGGATTTTCAATCTTTGTATTTCAGGTGCATTCAACCTGAAGTCAAGGGATTAGAGAAAAGGTTACTGTAATTTTTTTGAATAACACAAAAGCAGATTTCAATATTAAAAGGCCACACAGACCATCTGTGATACTGTATGTGTGTATGTGTGTTTATATATACATATATACATACACCCCCACATATATGTGTGTATTTGTGTGTGTTATCCTGCATACAGTAGAAGCCTTAGGTGACCTCTCAAGAATTGCCTTGGGTTTTTTTTTGTTTTTAGTAAATTTGCATCAAACCATATTAAAAAAAAGTAAATGTGTTTTCATTAGTAATTTTTTCATTTATATGAATTTTATTGTCTACACTAATGGGACACTGCAAATGTAGCTTTTTAACTCAGTTTAACTCAGCCATACACACTGCTTTAATTTTGTATGGCACTTTCAATAACTATATTATACAGTATATACATGCACTATATTATCAGCACTGAATGCTTAAAATGAGCGAGGATTTTTAAGGCAGAATATTTAAATATCACTCACTGAATGGGCACCACAGACGCCTTATCATACATAATTCTACTCAAAATGTATCATTTGAGAAATTCATTTAAGCCATGCTAGCCAGACAGCTGCAAAAACACTGCCTCTGCACACCAGCTTGGGTTTTGCTGCTTGAGAACCAAAAAAGCCCTTTTTGAGCAGAGGATAAAACTGCTGACAGAGAGCCGGACAGCACTCAGACCCATCACCGCATCCCTCAGCAGACCTTTGTGGCACCAGCCACCTCGCTTCTGAGGAGCGCTTGCAGCTTCCGGTGACAGGTGTGCCAGCCGGCATCAACATATCCGACCAAAACATTCCCGTCAGAGAGCCTCCAGGTTCATCCGTCCTGACGCACATTTTCTGTTCGTTGCCTGAGGGATTACAAAATGGATGAAACAAAGGCACAAACATAATGGTTTGTGTTACAGCTGCTTGTATCCCCTGTCTGAATGAAAGCAGCTCTGCATAAAGGAAATAATCTGCTTTAATCTATACACATATACATTTACCCATAACATACATGAGTGCATACGTGCTTGTGTGTGTTTGAGTGAAAACAGAGACAATTGAATTTGCCAGGTCTGTGTGCTTTCTGTTCTCCATTTTCACTGCCTGTTTTGGCTGTTGAGTTCATTCTCTTGTAAATACTGTACACACCCTTAGCCCTTATACATTTCCTTTACTGTTGACGGATGTCCGCTCAGCAGTGGCTGGTAAATGCAAAACAAAAGAGATGGTGATTGCTTACCATTCAGTATGTGTATGTCCTGTGCCTGCAATGTCCAGAAGATCAACTTTTCCCGTGTTTGCAAATTTCATAACTCATGAGTTGATGCCTGTTTATTCAACTGCATCATGTACTCATTATTTAGATTATTATAATCTTTAGAGTAAGACTGTATACTCCATGTATGAGTTAAATGTTTTTGTCAAATGACATTTGTACACATTGTACACTGTTCAATTCAACAACATAAAAATCTTAGATTTTTTTCATTACAGGGAAAATAAGTTAACCCCATCCTGGAATTATTGGAGTTCATAAATGTAATCCTATCCTATTTAGTATAATACAAAAAGATGGAATGAACTGCAAGATTGTTAGTCATGAACAACAATTACAGTCATGATCACCAGACTTACAAATTTAAAACAGTGTTCTCATCCTCATTACACTTATTTTTATCATCAGTCACTGATCACCCATTGGGCATGTTCAGTAATGGACTTACACTCTGTCTCACCTCTTCTTTTTATTTGTTCTTTTATTAACCTTTGAGATTAAAAGGAAACTACATTTTGGAAAATGTTAACTTTATGAGGACAATTTTGGGGAAATCTGTTTTGTAAAACTATAATTATTTTTTTGGGATTTACTAGTGAAGCGCTGGAATACGTGGATCTGCATTATTTCTTTATGTTGTGTTTATTTGGAACAAATCTTAAGTTATGCCACCATGCCCCTAGGCCTGTACCTTTAGCTCTTTGCACATTTGCGGTACATCAAGATGTTTGTTTATGCACTTTTTCAGCCTCAGTAGTGTGAAGAAATTCAATCAGTTTTAAACTCAGATAAATGTTCAGATGCATTTGATGCATCTTTTCCTGTCCATAAAACTGCCCCTTTAGGATTTTTCACTGTCCTTCCTCAGTGTGTCAGAAAATGTGTTGTTGATGTTCTGATGTATTAGAGATAAGTTTATTATATCAAACCATCCTGGAAAGTCTTGTTGTGTGACAATATGCTACAGGTAAATTAAATCTACATATGCAATTAAACAAACATAGCATAACCTTTGACCTTTAGAAATACCCTATTATTGGATTTTTGTAGTGAAATTATGTACACAGATGATAATCCACAAACTCAATTTTGGGGAGCACATAACAGATCACAAAGCTAACCCTGAGCATTCTATAGTTTATTTTTTCAATAGTTTTATTAGGAATTTTGATGAAGTCGGAATGAAGCTGGTCATGCATGGCACTTCTGATCAAACGGTAGTTTTTCAGCTCCCACATGTTAATCGCATTTTTATTTTGTTTTTGTCCTGTCTGATGAAGAAGCAGTGCTACAGTTCTCAATGATGTACGATCCACACAGTAAGGCCAGTGAAATGCGGATCTTTCTGTCGCTCTCTCACGGAAATAATACACTTGTCTCTGGAAAACCGGCTTGCTTTATGTGCTTGAAAAGCCATTACCACCCAAGTGGAGATGAGATGTTCTTGATTTACACATACTCGAGCTGAGGAAACTAATTGAAGCTCCAGAGATGCAAAGAAATTATAGATTTAACCCAGATAATCCTTTGCGAGAGTGCTAAAAATCCTCGCTAATGCACTCCATAAGAAGATATGGATTTTGAGCGCGGCATGAATTTACTACGCTTTGAGTACGCTCTCTCATTCCACCACCGTTACTTTATTTCAACTACATATGGCAGTGCTGACTGTGTGTAGGAGTTCTTCCTCACGACAGAATTTTGACAGTACATTCCGGGTGCCATTTTCCCACACTCTGTCCCTCTGTTCCAACAAAGTAAACACAGGCATTAAAAAACATGGCCACATGCTTTTATCAGCCAAATATCTAATTTTCAAGTGACATTCAGGCTGCTTGAAAATATATACTGTATATGGATACACACTTTTGCAAATAAGAGGAGGAGAATGCAAATGAAATACGATTAAATCTGTTCAGCTTTGTAGTTTTCTCTAACCCTTTATTGCGTGGTTTGTTCCACAAAATCATGATTTTTGATGGGTAGCAAATGCTAGCACTCTATGAAACTCTGAAACTTTGATTTGTTCAATCAAGTGGTTTAAAATTCCATACAGCAACTTTTGCACATGGTAATACAGAAAGACTGCCTCGGCAAACTTCACATCCAGGCTGATCCCTCCTCTCTTGTCCAGAGAGGGAAACAGACACTCATTGCGCTCCGATTGTAACGGGGTGTGTGTTAGCGTGCGCTGAGCCGGAGCGTGCTGAGCCGGAGCGCGACTCACCGTGGCCCCACACCGCTGTCTAGCGGCTCCTTCCGCGGCTGTGGAGATTGTTGATATTTACAGCCTGACTGAGGCTCCCACTGGGGGACGTGATATATGGCAGAAGTCACAGTCACGCTTTAGCATGAGTAAATTCCTCGTCTTGGCGCAGTGGGATCCGTAATGTCGCAGCGCTGTCTGGACTGGGGTGGGGGGCAGCGAGGGGCAGAAGGTCAGCAGTACCGTACACGACATAATTAGGAAAGCACACACTGTGTACTGACTGACAGCATATCAAATGGCAAAAGGACATTTCAGGAGTGTTCACGAGACTGTGGGGGTTTGGGGGGGGGCGTTTTGGGACTTGAATAAAGGTTAGTTTGTCCTGCAATTTACTATGATGCTTAATTTTTTCTGCATTGCACATAACTTTTGCAGTGTTTCTGAATTACCTAAGACATGTTTCTTTAATGGGATTGAAGCAACCTGGGATTTCAGGCTACTTACTACATGCCAATAGTACTTTTGATACAAACTATATCTTAGAAGTAGATATATACTTCTGTCATATATGATGGTTCTCTTTCATGTTTTACAAAATCTGCAATACCTGTAACAAATGTAAAATCATAATTATCTTTGTATCTATAAATAGATCTATTGGCTACAATGGTTAACCGTTAATAGCAAATAGAATCTAACATTCAGTCTTCTAAACTCGAGTCCACAGCAAGGGAAAAAATAATCTTTGCGAAGGGGTCAAATGTGAGAGAAGAAAATGGCTGACAAGTGGCCAACCAAACGCAGGCAAAAACTATTCTGTTGGCCATTGCTACTACATTTATGATACACTTATTTTTTGCACCACCTCCACAATGGCATTATCGGCCTTAGAGATATGGAAAATCTGCATTACTTGGCAACAGCTGCAAAAAAAGCAAGGTAAAGTGAATCAAAGAAAACGGACAGCAAGCTTAGCTTCCTGTGTTGTGTAGTCATGGCTGCAAACTCAGTCACATCTATTTAGAATTAAATGATTCAAGATAGAAAAATTAGGATTATCTCGATACAATGAGAGATCAAATGTAAATTAGAAAGTTACTGCTACAGAAGGTCTCAAGATGACCTTTTTGGGTATACTGACACAGCTGTATTCTGTCTTTCACAAAAACATTTAGTATCTTGCACTAAAAAAAAATTGTGATTCAGAAGTCAATACAATACATCATTTACATTGGGGGTTGTGCATATTACTGTATTAACATGTTAGGCCAACTGCAGAGACCTTTCCCACTGGTTTACACCTTTGAGTTTCTGCCTCTAGACCACTGAACTCCATTACACCATTAACAGCTGTTTCTAATCGGCAGGACTAGTGACAGCCGCTTTAGTTCTCACTGAGTTCAGTGATCTGGTGGTCTCAATCTCAAGGTTTAAACCTTTCGCTAATGTCTTTGCAGTTGGCCCGTGTTGTCACTTCCTGTTCAGAGAGGGGTGGGGGGGCATTGCCATTGAGGCGGGCTGAATTCCTGTCTGCTCGACTCGTCGCTCTTCACAGATCAGTACCAGTCCTAGAGCCCCAGCGCTGTCCCAGTGATGTAATTATTTCCCAATGGCACCTGGGAGTGGGGCAATTTGAAGGCATCGCTCACAGCCAAGTGTACAGATGTTTCTAATTGCTTTCCATTACCAAGAATAACAGCTGTTTATATCTATCAGCAAATAATTCACAAGAGTTCCAGACTGTTAGGATAGCATATCCCACCTGGTCATCATCACCGGTTGTCAGACGCTGAGCACCGTGGTTGCCAGGTCTCTTGTTTATAAAACCCCAGGATAAGCTATTGCCGGTGTCACCTTCAGCCGCCTTTTGTGAGCTTTTTTCAGCTGGTTCCACACATTGAGGCCTGCCTCAGCACCTGAGTCAGAACAATGGATCAGTAGTCATTATCTTGGAGGAGAGAGAAGAATCGTATTGTGTTGTTAAAAAAATCTGATTGGTTTCTTTGTTTCTTTTTTTTGCTTGTGTTTTGTGGATGGTATGCTTCCACCCCAGTTTAGAGAAACAAGGTATGACGTGTGGCTGGGCAGTGACTCAAACTCTGGAGGCTGTAGGAGCCAGTGAATTTCCATGGCATCGCTGTAAGCCTGGCAACAGAAGTGGCCATCCGTGCCACGTACTGATTGATGCTCTGGTTCAAGGCTAAAACACCTGTCTGGGTATGCTCAGCTAAGTACCCCAGGCTTACTGCATATTTTTCTCCAGAAGAACCCCCTTAAGCTTGCTACTTCTCACTACGTAGCTTAAGTGTTGAAATTGGTTGAGGTGTGACGCAGCATGTTAGACCACGGTTGCTTCGGTTAATGGAAATTACACCCTTGGTGTAAGAATGCCTCGGCTGTAATGGGGAACTGCGGGAGGGTGGCATGAAAAGGTGATGACAATGGAAGACCGTGTGCCAGCTTGCTATTATTGGCGTAAACTGCCATCTTCATGGCCTTGCCCTTCTTGTCAAATCATTCGCACCAGGCGAGATGCGTGCTGTGGAAAGCAGTCCCTGCTGAACGAGGTGTTTAGCCTCTCACAGCTGTTTTGAGATGGAGAGACGGATGCTTCTGGAAAATGAGAGGTTTTCTCAGCTTCAAACTGTCATCACTACTGCTGCCAGTCTAAAAGGAAGTAACACTTCAAAGCACCAACACTTTATTAGTTCTTTTACAGATTAACATAACTCAGAATTCAAAGTACAGAATTCATACAAATTAATGTCATTAACCTAGAAGAAGATCTGGAGATGATTTGGTGGCCTCGTACATAGGAAAGCAAGCGATTAGTATTGTTATAGCTGAACAATTAAATTCTTCTTTAAAATCTGATCTGAGACTATGCAGGAAGATAATACGTGGATTGAGGGTATAATGTCCCTTGACAAAAGTCATGTGCGCCATGCTTCACTGCTTAGGAAAGAGAGGGGACAGTTTGAAAAATATAAATAATAATAATATCAATGAGCTATAAGTAATATGAGAGGATTAAATGATGAAAGAGGTGGATGGGGGTTGGGGGCGGGGAAGAGGTGGAATGGATTCAAAACAGAAAAACATGCCAGAAATAAGGGGTTTGAGGATAGGCAGCTGGTGCTAATTCATCGCCTTTCAGATGGAGATGACCATACCCCACTGAGCGCTACAAGAGTCGACAAGACAGACTTACTGCGTCCACGGACTGTTTTATTTCATGGAAAATGACCGGCACGGGGTGTTTTAAACATTATTAGCCTTGGTCTTCCTCATACATTTCTTTTCATGGGGCATCAACCTTAATTTCCTCTGCTGATGACAGCCTGATGCTTATAAAGCTGTTTTTTTCTCTCCGTGAGGAACTCTGTCCTTTTCATTTCATATTTTCCATACTCAGAGGGGATGTCTTCTTTCATTACGGGCCTTGCGGTTAAATTTACAAAAAAAAAAAAAACCCACTCACATACACACAACACCAAAACAACATCTATATACAGTAGGGAAGATGGGGGGAAGGGGGGCATCGTGCATTTTTTTACACCTCTTCTTTATTTTTTGTGTCTTTTTTTTTGCTTAAGAAGCAGAGCAGAGCACTGTGTGCCGCCTTTCGTCTGGCACCCTTGACTGCTGTGGATGAGCTCTCTGACAGGGAGAGCTGCCAACAGGACCAGAATGTCATTAGAGCAGGGCTGCTGCGGGGCTGCCACCATCACGGGGAATTCATCACCAGAAGTGATGATGATAATGGACTCTGCCGCAAATGACTTTGGATGAGCAGCGTTTTGGCAAGCACTGCAAATTCGACGGGAATATAAAAAAACGAAAGAAGAAAGGGGGGGAAAAGGAGGGATGTCTCTCTCTATGCCCAAGCCCAGTTTGTTGGAGTTGGTTCAGTCCAGTTTGTGGTGAGAGAGGAGGTGGGCGGGGCTTGTTTGGGTGTGGCCGCATTCCATTCACTGGCTCATCAGGGGCAGTGAGCACATTGTGGCACCATGGCGTACCCAGAATGCTTATTTGTCTCTTTTTTACTCATGTACTGCATGATTTAGCAAATAATTTATTTTAGCTGTTGAGATTACCTCTGCCCATAATTAATCAGGATCCATAATTCATCGGGATTTTTGTGAATGATTGATAATTTGACTGTCCAATAAACAGTCGAAGATATTATCATTTTTATATGTTATTTCACTCTGTTAACATTTCAGGGCTTGCTCACACATTTTCAAAGCTGTGTCTCGGAACTTTACAATCAAATTACTGCTCAATAAATCCATCCAATAGCAGTTATAACCTCTACTTTTAGTTTTTGAAATGTGAAATTGCTTTGAAATATTAAAGTATTCTCTATTTTTTGTGGTGCATCATCAAAAATATATCTGTTTTTAAATAGAAATGATGTGTGTAATAAGCTGTCCTTTTGGCCATATCTCACATGTGAAAGAGATTCTGTATTTCAGTGGGACGAACAACCTAAATAAAGGTTAAATGAAAACAATGAAAACTGGTATATTCAGATATAACAATGCATTCATCATAAAGTCTTTTATATGGCTTAGATGGAATTTTATAGTATTCCGCAAATAATTAGACATGTATATAATTAGTACAAATGTAGTAAGACCCTGGAAGCACTAAGTCAATGTGTGAAATTTGGTTCATTGGGGCTTTGTGCGGTGTGGTCAATGGCACCCATGAGAAAAGTGAAAGAATTGTTTGAGAGTGCCCTTGTGCATTCATTGAGGTACATTAATGTCTACATGCCTCTGTAGCATTTGGGCATTACTAATTTGGCTGCCAGTTGGAGGTCTTACCTGCAGATACTGTCATTCTGTTCTGAAAAACATTGTCCTCTGAAGTTTTAAAACCTCATTACTTATCTCATGTTCTGTCATGCTTTGCCTGAAGGGAACCATGGTAAATTTCACTCTGTGAACCCTGGATGGTATAAACATATATGTTCTCTTTAAAAAAAACATTAGGGTTTGACAATCATTAAATGCTACTCAAACAGTGGCATTCATTAACATCCCAGTTCTGTTTGTTTTTGTGGATGGGGTCTAAAATTGTTTTATCTGTTATCCTGATAAAGAACCTGCATTAGTTGGAATTACATTTTTTTTTATGTTGCCATTTGTGCATCAAATCGGTCTTCCCTTGTTTGTACTCTTCTGACATTTCACACTCAAGATCTACAGTATATTTTTAAGTTGTAATTGCAATTATTATGAGTTTTCACATTTTAATGAGTAATATCCTAAAATTAGCAGATATTTGGGTTGTTTGAGCTCTGAGGTCTACAAATAATTGGCAAACTTTGGAGGCATGCTGGAAGCAAAATCACCATGTAATAAAATTAACTGCTTGACGTTCCGTAGAACCAAACATAGCTAAGGGGAAGTAAATAACAGCGACTACTAAATAATGACCCATGGTGAAAGCACATAATATGCATTTCACTCATTATAAAATACTGCCAAATAACACTGAAAGTAACAGAATGAGAAGTTGCACTGTGATTTTCAAATGTTCTGTGGCCAAACAAATTACTCCAAATGTGCAATGGCTTCATTAAAACAATGCACTTGAAAGCCTTAGGTATTGACTGCAAGATCAAAAGGCATGTTGCCCTCATGAAAGCTCAGCTTTATGTGCAAATGACATCGAAGGTACAACAGCATAATGGCAAGATGTTGACCACATAATTAGCTGTTTTTCCTCCACATCTCATGGTATTCCACCCATGTCCAAATATGCACTCTGCTTTGCCATTTTAATTGGTTAAAGACTTCAAATGGCTAACAGAATGTGCATCTTTTGGCCTTTCTTCCTCTCAGACTCTGTCTGAAAAAGCTCATGCTATTTGTCATGCAAAGCATCCTTCGGCCCTGTTTACCGAGCAAGCGCTGTGAAAATATACTTTGGGTCGTAATGTGACAGTTGCGCTCTGCCTTTCAGTTCAGTGGCGATGTTGTTTTTTTAAGATGGCAGGAGGGTGGTAACCAACTTATCTGATTACCAGTGGTGTACATCACACATCCCCGAAGAGACAGTTATGGCGCTGCAGAACTGTGGGAGGAAGGGGGCGGGATCGACTGGGGGTGCAGTAAACAAGGCTCTGAGTGACAGAGGGCCACATGACTTGTGAGACCTAGCTGAAGACACATGCCATGCACATGCCACTGGCCTGAAGGCGATCGCATGAAATAAGAACATCACGAAAAACAAACCAACTTGGATAATGTGCTTCCAGGAGGCCACCGTAATACTGCACTCTCCTTCTAACAAATGTCATGTGCTACTGTGAAGTATACATACTGCAATTATCAAGCATAGCAAATTAATAGTTGTTCAAAAAGAAGGGTGGAAATAACTTGTGCCACCCAGCCAAGTGGCCATCAATGGTCCAGTTGCCTCTGTTCCTAAGTACCCCAGAGGTACGTAGTTCTCATAGAAGTTATTTTTCTTTTAAATCTTTTAAAAGATTTTATCAGCTCATGTGGTCCCCCTGTTCCACTAGTATTGACCCCGCTACCCCCCGCTCCACCAAAATATTAAACCTCTGAAATGCACGCTTCCCAGAAATCAAGTTTATCAAGTTCTGCCTGTATTCAGCTTGCATTGTACACAAGAAGGGATTACAAACCATATGCTTGCTTCAAATAGTCTTTTTTAATTAATTCCTCCTCCTGTACCTCAGAGTTCTTTCGACATCGTGTACCCTTAATTTTATTGTGGCAAAATAGCGCCGTGGGGATGCATTTTTGCCGAAACCACCCGTAATCTCAATTTGCAATGCATATGTTTCTGCAAAAGGCCCCACAGTTAATTCGCTAAAGTCTCCAGAGCTCCAAGGCAGCTACTCCTGCACAAAAACGCATTAATATGCATGGCTTTGCTAAAAGCTGAAAACTGACCTACATGACAAGGTTCAGTATACACTCCAACTGTGTTGTACACTTGTGGGACTTCGGTGTCTGTGTTACCTTAATTAAAGCCCTGCTTTGCGTGGCAGGGTTTTTTGGAGAGGCTATTGAACTTGCATACAGACCCGTGCAGGGTATCCGTAGGTCGCCCTGGTCACTCCCGAGGCCTGCTTCTCAACAGCTTGCGCTCCTCTCCAGTGCATTCAAATGGCCACATTAGGAGGCTGAAGAAGACACTTCTTGCCCATTAAAAGCACTTTAAACACACTAGTTGTATCCTGACCACCGTTGATGACACTTAACCCCCACCGAATAATCCTCAAAACCCTTTTCACACAGGATGTATTAATCAACAGATTTGTTTTCTTTTCTCTTTTCTCTGCAAATTTGCATCAGCGTGGATCTTACAAAGCACAAGGTCAAGAGGAGCTGTTGACATGCAGGTTATGGCTCTGAAATATAATTAACATACATATTATCACTGTGGATCTGTTGATCAAAAGTGTCTGCTCAAAGTACAACAGCTGGAGATCAGAAAGTTACAAGATGTCACCATACTTGCTGAACTATGTGGAACTGGAGCTGCAATGTTGTTTTACTGTGCCAGACGATTTTAAGGACGCTCAATATTTCCATTGTCTGATGGATGTTCTGTGGATTGCAAACCTGCAGTGCATGTCCATAAATAAAGGACAGCTACCGCCAGCAGGTGCATGGGTTACAGACTCCTCCCTGCAATATTCTGGTGTCTGGGGTAGCGAGTGGACAAGGCTGCGTTTCGGGCAGTTTTCTTTAACCCAGAGCAGCCAGGGAATCACGGCGCTTTGGGCACTTTGCATAGCAATCAGCCTAAACAGATGCAGAAATGCTCTGAGTGCTCACGGTATTGTTTGAGAGCTCATTGTTTATCCCCATTTCCATCTACTGTCTTTACTGTTCATAAATGTGGTACACCAACTGTGAATTTATTCTAAAGGAATGTATCCATATCTCAAAGTATACAGTAGTGGTTGGAATAAATTACTTACATCCTTACTGTATATTTTGATATATGGATATTAGAGTTTTTTGCATGCACAGATAAAATATTTAACAGTTTTGTGTTCAGAATTAGCCCGTTTCTTCTATCAGTTTGTTTTATTTGATGTTTAGCTGAAGCAGAGTTTGAACCTATCCCTTACAAAATGTATCTTCCTGGCTAAAGTCTCTGATTAACTGATATGTGGATAAAGTCTTTACACTGTGGACCCAGAGATCATTGTAGCTGTAAGAAACCCTTTATAAGACTGCAAGAAGTGCCACCCTATTTTTCACAGTGAAATTCTCAGTTTTTGTGATTTCTCAACTCAAAATACTCAGTGCTGAAATTCATATAGTTACAGTCACTTTGAGATCTGTGGCCAAGCTGAGGTCTGACTGAAGGCAAAGTAAAGAAAAAAAATAGTCTGCTGCCTACATGAAAATAGCAAATATTTTCCCTCTGAAAATAAACAGAGTGCGAGAACCTGTCTGGCAGTTTATCTGTCATATTACACTTTTACGTGCCATACATTTACACCAAATAACAGAGGAATAGAAGATAAAACAATGTGGATTGGAAAATAACTTCACTGACAGGTGAGTGACCTTATGCTTTTTTAATAATGCGTTTCTTCAGTGATAAGTTCTTTGTTTATGGCTCTCACTCATCACATTTTATACAATGGCTGGTAAAACAGTTTTGTTTTCGTCTACCTCTACATCCTACCTCCATCACACATATCTGTTATTATTCCTAACTACTATTCTACATTAAGTACTGTATCACTCAGCAAGCAAAACAAAGCAATTTAAATGCATATTATACATGTGATTTATGTATGTATTATATTCCAATCAACAGCATTCAGCTGAAATTACTCAATGGCAGGACAGTTTAATGAAAACAAGAGCTTAAATAATCTTGTTTTGTTCATAACAGTGTTACATTTTAATTTTTGCCAAACAGGCTTAACATCAAAGCTTAAATGTAATTCTTGACAGTTCTGTAAAAATATGTGGTATTATATTGTTTTGCATTTAAATTTTAGAAATTTTGATGATCCAGTTGAATTCAGGAAAAGGATGTTCGATGAGCTCGGGGAGGGGGAGGGGGTGGGGGTGGGAGAATTCTGGGTATAGAAGATGGCAGTGTTTGCCACCTCTGTGTTGACAACATTAATCATGGTTTGGAAGATCCATCACGAGTCTCCAGACAATGCTCTTCAGTGTGACAGACTGTGAGCACTGCATAAGGTTGCCATCCAGGTGATTATTTATGCTTGTCCTTTCAAAGAGGGGGCAGTGGTGATTGGACGTCACCAGTGCCAAGGAAACAAAAGAAGTCAAATCGCTGAAAAATGATAATGGCTCCATCATAATGTGTCATTTTTCACCCCCTTGTGTATCAAGCTGTTTTGATTAATAGAAAGAAATCATGTTAATGTCCTCTGAAGCTCTCTTTGCATGGGAATTGTGTAGAAGATCCACTCTCCTGTCTAAGGGACGAAAAGACTCTAAACATTAACATGGCAGTGACTTGTGAGGTTTACATTCACCAGTCTGCATTCATTGAACGTGACCTCGTCCTTGCTGAAGAGACCTCAGAAACTATTTTATCACCTCCATCATCTCTAAATAATGACCATAATGCCCAATATTCACATATATAAACATTATCACAAGATGAATTATCACTAGAACAACTGACATATAGTTACAAAGTATGGTGTCATAAAGGTGTCATAATCACCTGCAAAAACCAATCAATATAAGACCTAATATCTACTGTGAATCCATGGTTATGAAAGCAGTTAATGCATTATGTCATCACATTAGGCTGCTATGAATACCACATACAACCCACTTCACGTTACCCCTTTACCAAACACATTGGATTAAAGGCATGTAGCAAGTAACTTCACATTCTTGCATACTATCCACTTTATACTGCTTGATATTTTATGAGGGTAATTCAGGTGAAGTACCTTGCTCAAGGATACAACATCAGCAGCCTGCCCAGGAATTAAGCCTGCAACCTTGGGCTTACAAGCCCAGCTCTATAACCCTTACACCTCACTTTAAACTGATAATAACACGCAGCCACAGCATAGCCAATCATTTCTACCTTACTATATACTGTGTGTTGTGTAGTAATTATACAGTTAAGGAAAAACCTAGCTTGTTCAACCCTTACCTAAGTGAGTAATGAGAAGATTGATAACTAGGGTTAACTTGAAGGTGATGAAGAAGTGCTAAAAAGGAGCCAGACGTAAAGGATAGGTAGTGCGGAGAATTAGCAAAAATGTGACCTTACCTATTAACACTTAGGAGGCTGAACTACCTAACTAAGCCAGGTCTCTGTAAATAACTTGTCTGGTTGGGAAGCCTAATTAAGTTGATGTATGCTATGGTCTCCATAATTATGGTTGCAGCAATTTGCTTTGCTGGTGTTTTGTTTTCTTTTGTTTTGTGTGACAAGACCATAACAAAACACATTAGGATGTTTTTTTTGTTTGCCTGCAACTATACTGATTTCTATAATTAACATGTATGTTTCTCTAATCTGGCAGAATTTCCTCCCAAATAGACAGCTTTAATGCCTTGAAGCTACAGTGATGGAAATATGCAAGGACGAGACTTTTTCTTGACATGAGGGGGTTGAGAAGAAAGATGGCTGCTTACATCAAAAAACAAAAAAAACCCGCCTGCCTTTTACAAAACAGCTCAATCAACATGAGCACAAAAATAAAAAAAACATGAAAAAAATTCATGAAGATGGACTACTGGTGACTGATTAGGAACATTTAATGGGCTCTAAAAAAGGTTGTGTAGTTTTTATTTAAAAGTTAATTTTGGACACTGCTCTAAAAAGGAACCTTATTTTTGCAGATTGGTTAAGTATCAGCCAATACAATTCTCCAAGTGTAAGGACAGGCATGGTTTTTCATTTTCTGAGTATTGGGAAAGTTGTGTAACTGTCTGGTTGGGCATACACACTACGTGGTCCATCCAACAGGAATTGTATGCACTGGCTAAGCTGTGTCAAGATGTTGCCAGACCACAGACCACAATCATGTCATGAAACATTTTATATATTTTTTGAAGGAATTATGTTCAAGCTATGTCACACAGATATTCTGTCTAGGTCCAAAAACAAAATCAAGATACTGAAAATCGCCATAGGTTTCTGTCACTGACGAGTTGTCGGCTGTATTTCTCTGAACGATCCAGGTCTATGAAATCTAATAAGCCTTCCCGACCGAAGTGTTTTTTTTTGTCTGAACAGAATTAATGAACACATTCGGGAAGTGGAGCAATCAGCCATTCACAGCCCACGCACGATCCGCTGAACTTAAACACAGTTTATCCATCTGCTGAAGTGTGACCGTGTCCAAAGAACCATGTTGCAGAGTGTCCTAACAAGGCGAGAGCCGAAAGGTGTGAACCGAAAACCTGTTTATGGGTAGTGTTGATGGAGGCTTGGAAACATACCACATGTGTCACTTGGAGATTGAACTAGAACCACTCAGACAACTCAGGCACAAAGTTAGAAGGCAGACCCTCGATCACGGTAAACTCCTTCTTCTGTTCTGCAAAAAGTTAATACAAGATGACAAGCACAGACAAGTAATAAGAAGAAGTCATACCATTCGAGACGTTTACCCTGTGCATAATCTATCATTTGCATTAGCCTAAAAGGCTATTTCATGCCCATGTGAACTAGGATTGTCACTTAAAATGGTTATCTTCCGCACTGTGGCTTCATCTCAGATGGTTAGCATTTTGATTCCGTCAGTCAGCACTTGTTGTGTGAGCTTAGTCGAGGCTGAAAATGAAGGGCAGCGTGTTGTGAAGTTGTGCTCGTTGAGCTGCTGTTATTAAATGAAGGCTACAGTACACGCATTGTTTAAATCTTGTATACTCAATCAGTTGAATCATTTATAAAGCCCCCGTTCGCTCATGCGATGGGTGCTTTCATCCGGTTTCCTTTCAACAAGCTGCACAGGTCTCTAAAGGTACAAAGCTTTGGCAGTCTGGGAATTAATGTCAAACATAAGAGAAATTCACTCTGTATTCTAAACCTGTGAGTGAGGATATTCCAGGCACATACTGCTGTATTATCAAATCTGACCGGGTTTATTCACATACCTTCAAAAGATATTTCACCAGATACTACTGAAGGTATCTTTTTTCAGTGCATCCAATATATATTGTTTTTCATATGCATCCAAAGATGATTGTCTAGCAAATCTGCTATGTACATGAACAGCAAATAAAAAAAGGCTAGTGTTGTTGGCAGCAAAGTCTAACTTCAGTGTATGTCTGTGTACCCTCAAGCAGCATGCTCAGAACTGGAGCTGCTCATTTCCACAGGAATCAGAACTCTGCAGAAAGCTCTTTGCCTCTTTTTTATGTAGTGTATGGCATTGACATGGGGGGAAAAATACACTGGCTTTGGTTTTGGTGAATTATCATTTTGACTTCCTTCCTGTGTTCTCAGCTGCCACCTGCACCTCTCTTCCTGTCCCCTCTTCAGCTGGCTCCACTGACTGGTGTTTTTATGTCTGGACATCTTTGGATGTCCACAGATCTTGATCACCCAATGGCCCAGACCCCATCAGTTGTTATCCACAGGGGGTCCTGCTCTAAGCCCAACCACACTTGGGGCCTGATCCCACCCCCACCTGGTGCACCCCCACAGATTATCTCCTAGCCAAAGAGGACTTCATTGTCTCACAGTTCCCTATTACTTACATGTTGGGATTTCATGTTCATTCATGTTGTACAGAAATCTACAGAAAAAATGTAATCCTTGTAAGAGTTTGGTTTAATGGTACATGAAATTACTGGTGATTTACCTCATTTGCAATGTAAATCTTGTAATAAGTGCACATATTGTTTACCAAATGGCCGTGTTTACTTCAATAGACAAAAACTAACTTGACCATGTCCCTGGAAAAAAAAAGTATAGTGACCACGACTTCTGTCCGTATCCCTGTAATCGTCTCCCATTCTCTACGCTGAATGAAACAATGCAGTTTAACTAATGCAAGTGCAATATGTGAAATGCCTCTGTTTGTCACAGTGATTTACAATATGTCTAATGAGCTTGCAGGATGAAGAGGTTTGTTGTCTACCATAACCAGATGGATGTAGGCAATGATTAGGAGCAATTAACTCTCCCCCAGAACTAAATAACTTTCTGTCATTAATGTACATATTTTACACCTCATTAGAGGCATGGTGATTGAAGGTAAAAAAAGTAAGCCATTTGCATTTCAGATGCACAATATGTTTTGGAAGAGAAAAAAAAACAGGAGAGAACCAGAAATGAAGTGAGAAGGGGGAAAAAATCTAGCACGTGGGTTAAATAATTTTAGGCCACATCTGTGTGTGTTGAATTAGCTTCAGGATGGGACACATGATTTCTTCTAATTAACTGTAAGGTTTTTTTTCTTTTTTTTTTGTAATGTAAATGGCTCCCGCAATCAGGTCCCTGCACCGAAATGTGCATCATGGGGTGAAATGGGCAAGATGTTAACTAATTTTATTTTTAATCTTCTCTTTGCCGCCGAGCGTGTCATTCAGGCATCGCGTCTTCTGAAATTTCCTCGCCTCTTTCATGGAAACATATTGGGGCAGCATTTGCCAGCTGTCGGTTTCCTCTGCCTTCTGCTGCCATTATCCAAAGCCACCTCCCCACCTTATGGCTGACCAGCCTGTGAGGAGGCCCAATCCAAAATCAAAGGTGTCTTTTCTGTTCGGGGGGCTGTCTTCATGGAACACACACCCCCACCCCTACCCCCCACACCCCCACCCACCCCCACCCCCAAATGGAGTGGGGAGCAGAGCTTTCATACTTCAATGCCAAGCCCTTACCCCCCTAACGGGTGGGTAAACACAAACTCCTCTTCCTAACCCTTCATGTTACTGTATTCTGCTATCATGGCCTCTTCCTGCCGTCTTGGAGCAGGCTGGCTGCCTGGCACTTACCAGCCTCTAGCTTACAAACAAATAAAAGGATATAAAATTATCAGAAATGTTTTGTCAAAAATGACAAAGATGAGAGGATCCATTATATTTGTTTAATAACATTTTTTTGTGCAGAAGCTCTTGTATTCAGTAGTGACATTCATCTCACTGGATTCTTTACAGACTCTGGAGGAGGTGGGAGAAGGTGTAAAGCTCTCTGCGGCCCGGCTCGCTCTAATACTGAATTATTCAATGCTCAACCACAGCCTTTAGTTGGAATGGGGAGCCATCGTACATATGGACGTCATATGGCACTTCAGGACCAAAGGGAGGCAGAGGAGTGTCCCTTCCTTTTTACAGACTTTCCAAAGATGCGGGTAAAAATGGAGCCACACTTCCTACAGAGGCTCATTCTGTGTGCACTACTGGCGCTGAAGGACCATGAATATCTTTTCTAAACATTGCTGCTGGAACAGGAGAAGAGGAACATCACTTGCATGTCAAATTAAACTGCACTATGTATACTAGTAGGCCACATTTTATGTGTTTATTCATCTTATTTATTTTTATAACATGTACACACATTAATACATATATGGTCATGCCTGCAGAAGTATAGGTATATTTTATGTGAAACTGAGTTATCCCTAATAAAACTATTTATATAAGGAGTTATGGCTTATAAGGATAAGTTATAGCATATATTTATTTTGTATAAAATGGAGATACATTACATAAGGAGTCCATATAATAAACCCTACATAACCCTGTCATAAGCATAGCTTAGCCTGTCTTAACCAATTATAGCACAACTAATTACAGTAATAATTTTATAAATTTAAATTTTTATACATATACATTGTAAGACACCTGCATGGTGATGTTGAAACCCACGTTTGTTTTCAGGATATCGAAGTTTATGTGGGAACTGGCCATTTACAGCTCTGTCTATCAAAGTAAAGAGCTCCACACCAGAGGCCAGAGGTGGCAGAAATTAGGGTACAGCACATCAAGGGATCTGACAAGCCCCCAGACACCTGGCTAATGTGTTTAGGCGTGGGAGCTATTAAACGGATTACCACATCTCTGGCGCTCAGCTTCAACGGACTACAATGCATGGCCTTGCTCTCTCAATGCAAATCCAGCAGGATGTATGGAGCGCGCCCGCCACATCCTCATTACAGTATTCGTTAGCCCCATTTTGCCGCTGTCACAGGCAATATCTGTTATTTGGCTGCAGAGGGACCCACACAAAGGCACCGGGAGAGAGCAGTCATCACTCTGTTATCTTCTAAATGCCCTCTGCCAAACCTGGGGGGGCATACTCACCAGAGAATTGTGGGTTGAAAAACAACATGAGGCCATGAGTTTGGTGACACATTTTATAGGCCATTTCATAAAATGCTTCCTGTTTAATGTCAAGTGCTTTTTTTGTTGCGGTTGTTGTTTGTTTGTATTTTTGGGGAGCTGGGAATGCTTCCAAATACTGTATCTCTAACATCTGGCCTGGAATATACAATGATAGAACTTACGAGGTGCTCCCACTCTTCTCCATTTGGAAATTCACAGGAGGTCAGTTCTCAAAGTCAGTATCTTTGTTATGTTGATCTTTATTTTTGATCCTTTTATGTATTTAAAAACATTAAGTATACATATCTACCTATATTCATATACATATACATGTGTGTGTGTGTGTATGTGTGTGTGTGTGTGCAATTTAACGTAGACTCCTTTTGAAGGACTTAAAGGACGTAAAGAAATTAAATGTGTGATTAAAGCCAGTTTTTTTGAAGGTGTGGGCAGCAATTGGCTGTTGGAGAGTCAGTTTTGAACCTCATCTTTTGCCACCATTTTGTGAAAATACATTGGGTAAACATGTCATTTTTTGTACAGTATTGTGAGCGTGTTTGTGTTGTTTTTTGTGTGTGTGTGGGGGGGCAGTAGGGGTAGCTGATGTGGGGTGGAATCCTCTGTAATGCAACTAATTCAGTCTAAGACATAGTGCTCATTAGTTGTAATAAATCCTGTGACTGGGTATTGTTCCACTGGAGCCTGACCTTTCCCCGTGCACTGCCCGTAAAGTCTCCTGCTAGGATTTTCACCGTTTGATGCCTCGTTTAATTGGGAATTATTTTCGTTTTTTTTTTCTTTTGTCTTCTGTCATTTGTTGAATTCAGCATGGAGCTAATGGCAAATGTCACTGTGAATTGCAAGCTACGTTAGCCCGAAGAGTGCTTAATTTTTATGACGACGTATAACTAACTAGAGCAGCGCTGGCATTTCCTCATTAATGGCTTTGTTTGAAAGTGAGCAACAGTTGTGGGCATAATGTGAAAAATAGTATTATTCAGACCTCAGTGGCCTCTATCATTAGCCTGTGGCCTGAACATCTTAAATACAGCTAATGAATGACGGCGAATCAGAGTGAAATTAGCCTGGAAAGATTAGACGGCAGCATGTCTATCGTATCTAATTACACTTGTACACCTCAAACAGCATGGCATTCGACTGAAAGGTCAAGAGAAATCCCTGGACCTAATCTGTGGAACCTATGCCTCTGTACTTTCTGCTGGGCAATCACTGAATGACAGCCACCTT
This sequence comes from Albula goreensis, assembly GCA_022829145.1. NCBI lineage: Eukaryota > Metazoa > Chordata > Actinopteri > Albuliformes > Albulidae > Albula > Albula goreensis. The sequence continues at coordinate 13,973,128 of CM040744.1, forward strand.
CTCAGAGAGGAAGCTGGAAGCAGAAAATAAGTTAAGAGCTATTTTATGGACAACAATCAGTAATCTTTGATAGCCAGTTGTGCTAGCAGTATGTCTTGCTATTACCATTCAGCAATAATAATAACAATAATAACAATAATGATTATTATTATTATTATTATTATTATTATTATTATTATTATTATTATTATTATTATTATTATTATTATTATTATTATTATTATTATTATTATTATTATTATGTGTTAAATGTACATAACTCATTTTGAGATATAAAAAGTACATAATAGTGAAGGGGGGATTAAAACACATCCGTTCATATGTTGCGCTTACCAGGATCATTTCCTGCAGCCATTTTGCAACAGCGCACCGGCCATAAATATAATTAGGATCTGAAGTTATTCTTGAACCTGCATTGATTGCCCATTTATTTTTAAGCACACCAAAGGAAAGTGTTGAGTAGCATAGGCCGAGCACATAGAAAATCGATGACCAATGCAAGCCTGATGATCAGCTGATCTATGGGAGAAAAACCACCCAACAGAGGAATGATCTCCATGACTGACTATATCACTTATTTTGATATCAGCCATCAATAATTTGTGCCATTTCCATTTCTAATACTCCTTTAAGAATATAAAAATTGTCCAAACAATTATACACTGCACTGCATTTGAGAATACAGTACTGAACCATTCCTCTCAGGTTTAACATTGGCATTTGCTTTTCCATCTTGAAAAGAGAATAAGCCAATTAAAACACAAATATCTGTGATATGTGTTTCTGGATTGAACTGGATTTGGTTGTAATCTGGCTGACAAACACCAGATACGTTAAATCAAAGAAGGTATAGGTTTTTTTGTTTTACAAAACTATTACATAATTCTAATTGGTGACAGAACACAAGACTGTAAAAATCCAGTTATCTTACCTGGTTTTAGTTTTATTGATTTATTATTATTTTTATTTGTTGCATTTTTATTTTGTTGTGCTTTAACATGACACATTTTAAGTTTTTGGTTTCTTTTCTTTCTAGGTATGAAAATTGAAAACATCATGATCATTGTTGCAAAATGCTTTGGTTTATCTGCCCTTAGTGCAGATTCTCCGATCGTTGCACAATGGAGCCCTTTTGTAGGAGATCTGGACTGAGCGTCTGGCTTTGAGGGCAATGCAGTTTTTTCACAGGTGCGCTGACCGCCACAGGGGCGGCAAGTGAACAGGGTGCGTGATGACCCTGCCAAGTCCATCCCACCAAACCTCGATGGAACTCAACCAATCGAGTCCACCCCCTGGCAGCCACCAACCTCCGCCCCTCCCACATGCCCCCACCCCCTCCCCCTAAAAACATTTCATGGCATGACCTGGATTTGAATCTCCTGGTTCTGAGCACACGACTTCCCATTTGCTGAACCATGTGCATTTTAAAGAGCAAAACGAGTCCCCTTATCGGCCCACGAAACAGAATAATCAATAGCAATTCTCGTCACAATGTTAAATTGCCATATAAGCCTGCTTTGATGTAGCCCGATTTGCAGGCTGTGTGGGTCTTCCTTGTAAACACATGTGAGAAGCATAGCATGCAGGCATCCATAAGTGCGGCCTTGTGATGCGTTCTGTCTGACTTCACATGGCATTACTTTGTCATCTACTTAATCTTCCCCAAACCATGCCGTGCAGTTCTCTGAGATGGGTTTCCAGTTTGTCATTGTGAGCTGTGTTTTCCAAGTGTCACTGATGTGGGCTTTAGTGAGTGTGTGTGTGTGTGTGTGTGTGTGTGTGTGTGTGTGTGTGTGTGTGTGTGTGTGTGTGTGTGTGTGTGTGTGTGTGTGTGTGTGTGTGTGTGTGTGTGTCTTTGAGGCAGTTAAGGCTTTTACACAGTCTATTGAACCCCATGGAAAGTGCTTCATTTTCAAAATTGTTATATCCACCCATCATCCGATAAAAAACATAGTCTGTCAGAAAACTGATTATATTTTTGTTGTTAATGTGCATTGTGGGAAAAAATAAAATGGCAGCCAGTGAGATTGAGGGGATAAGGGAGAAATAATATGTGGAGCTTTGATTAAAGTGAGATGTATGTGCCATTAAGAATCGGAAAATATAAATCAGGAGTCAATATAGCAGGGTGAATCTCCAAGAAGCAAAAATAAACTTCCCATTAAATTTTACTGAGATTCATTCGTTATATTACTCAAGTTAAAATTTGTTCCAGACATTTTTTTTTTACTTTTGATGTGCGTATGTGTCTTTTTAGTTCATCCAAGTGACTTTCTGCTACTTGACTTCACTAAATGTGTTGTGTTTCATTCTTGACTTCATCAGAAAATGTTGCAGTCTACTGTAAATAACTGGAATCAGGCCAGGCTGTCCAAGTTTTCTGTCTTTTCAATGTTTTTACATGGTTTATGAAAGCAAATATAAGAAGACCAAACAATTATGACTCCTGTCATTATCAATCATAGCTCCTGAGGTGGTCTGTTGATCACAGAGCAAAAGATGAATCAAGCTGATAAGCCTGTTTAACTAAAAACAGCCAACCAGTACTGGGTAAAGAGTAATAGTATTCAAGGTCTTTTTCCCGGATTATGTGGGTTCAATCCAGGGCAGAAACCAGTTGCTGTAGGTAAGAGGTACGAGTGCAGTAACTAAATTGCTGCAGTAAAATGAAAATGCTCAGACTGGTTAAACAGTGTAGAACACACCGCAGAAGGCTGCAGAACTGTTAGTATTGTGAGTCACCCCGGATACGAGCATCTGCTAAGTGAAACGATAATGTGGCGTATCTCGACAAGAACTGTGGAGACAGAGCGGACTGAACTCAGGTGGGGGGAAGGGGTTGCATCAACCCTGCACCGCTCTGCTGCTTGTCGTCTCCAGCTTGTATTTCTCTCTCCCTCACTGGGAGCAGCTGCGGCGGCTGCGGTGGCCGAGGAGGCGGGCCGCACGTCTCCAGCTCGGGGGCTGACATCTCCAGAGGTGCTAAGTCACTTGAGATCTCGTAACCCCTCTGACAAGCCGAGGCCGCCACGGCCACCACGAAGGGCTGCCATGGATGAACTCCCCATGATGGGGAAGGGGTGGGGGGGGTGCAGCGATCCTCACTGCTGCAGGTGCTGAAATTGCCTAGGTGTTTACCGAGTATCCATCTGGGTGTCAATCACCGATATGCCCGTGTGGCATGCCGACGTCACTCAGGTGCAAGAGTGGGAGACGGACACTGACCTGCTGATGGGTGAGAAGGCCATCGTTGTGACAGCGTCACGGTGTCATCGGTCGTATTGCCCAAAACCAAACTTCATGGCTGGTTTTCTTGCTGTTGTGGCGAAGAGTGACACGACTTCTTAACTGCCATGAAAATAGAGGCTTCGTCTCTACCGCTCACTGTTCACGCATAGTGATGGGTAGTGATGGGATTTTCGCTCGTCGGTAATGTACAGAATCCCAATCTGTCCCAGTCTTTCACAAAGGATTATACAATTAATGTGCAAAACATTGAATATCATCACTTACATCAACAGAACAATCACATCTAGGATGCTGTCCAATTAAATCCAGGCCCTCTGTAGAGCTGCAGCATGCTTATTTTTCAAATTTACATTTTTTACAAATATGCAGTGAATGTCTGGCATTCTGGTGCTAAAAGTCTTGTAGTAGGAGTAAAGGAATACGATTTTAAAGACCCCTTGCTTGCAGATACAAGATGAGTAATTTGTGATATAAAGGGTTAGTGTAATTTTAAGTGTGATTTTGGCACTTTAACACATCTGATGGAAAATGTACAAAAATGAACTGATAAAATCTGTCGTTTATAATAGAAAAATCTAATTTCTCAGTGTTTTTTATTATTTTTATTTTTTTCACATCACAACTGATGCTAATAGCTCTTTATCTTAGCCACTATAAGTGAGAACTGAATAATTTAAAACCTTCATCTGCCTGTATAAAAAGAAAAGGACAAACATGTTTAGCCTTGTGATGGAGGAGAAATTATTTATCTCAAATATGGGAGAAATGTCATGCAAAAATATTTTATGTTCCATTTGTCACTCTAAGAAAACACAATTTATGTTCTGCATGAAAACCTGTTAAATACTCAATGGAATTTTAATTACTACACACAAAAAACACCTCACAGTATATTATCCACAGTACTTTCCAGATCATTTGCTTAGCCTCAAGATATCATCTGTTAAGATGTAATGATTTTATGCAAATTAATTCATACGTTAGCCAGTCTATTTCTCCATATATAATTAGACAGATGTATCTTATCTGACTATGTTTACCACAGGTTAAACCCTTTTCTCTGGGCAGGAGACAAAGGCAAACTTCCCAACCAATTTCATTCAAAGACACTCGCTGTAATAACCTATTTACAGATAATTAACGGTCAATGTCATGGCTGTTCAATCTCATCCACTGAACCAGTGCTACGGTCAACAGCGATTAGCCAGACCACCCATTGCAGGGCCTCTTCCAAGTGCAGTATCATATTACCTATGGAGATGAGGTAAGTGTGCAGCTTACTTTGGAGCGAACCAATCACTCATGACAAAAAAGAAGGCACAGAGTGAAATAATGAACAGATGGAGTTTTATTGGGTCATTTTTAATGACAGTAGAAGTTCCACCAATGATGGAGGAGGGTGTAGAGGTGTATTTCTGTTAGCTGAGTGTTTAGGTTATACTGTGTGGGGCCAATTGCGATGTAGCAATCATCCAAAATTGTTTATCAAATCAGAGGAGACATTGAAATTTTGAACAAGGGGATAGATTAAAGGCAATTTCATGGTGTAATGTGCTGAACAGATGGTATAATAAATGCTTCCATACAACATAGTTCTCTTTTTGCAGTTGTTCCTTATTCAGGGGGCAGGTCTACTGGAGTTTCAGACAAAGGTACAGAGGTATGGTGTTTTTTTTCAGGATCCTTATGATCTTCTACTATAATTCAGTCTCATCCCTTTCCTGTGTAAAGTTCCTGCCTGGTTTTAGGGCGGCTTTGCATTAAGGCTTATCGCTGCACCCGCCAGGAGAGCTATCATGGCACAAGACATGGGAACCCACTCATTAACACACTATCTTAAATGAACCTGCTAGAAAAGTGGGATATTTCACTGTTGGCTCTAATTATAACATGTTCTGCAAGACTGATAACAGCACAAAAGGTATTGCCTGCTAATTTAAGCAGTAATCTGGCAGACGAAACATGGAAACGAAAGAAGGGAAAAAAAGGAACTGTGTTTTGTGGGAGGCATTAGGCTGTAAACTGCAGTGAACTGTTTTGTTCCCAAAAAGCATCCCCCACCCCAGCTCTCTCTCTCCCTCTTTTAAAGAGAGGGTGCATTTTGGAGGTGCATTGTGGGGAACAGCTGGGCTCCATCACTTCTCATTGAAGGCCTGGGAGAGACATCGCTGACAGAGTGATGCACAGAGCCTGTCCTTGCTAATGACTGCACCATTCTCCATCATTATCCCCATCATTAGGAAATTAGGGGGACAGAAGGTATTTACTGTAAACCTGCCACCACCCAAGGAGAGATAAATAGAAGCTGATGGATGTGATCGCTCGACGTTGCCTGTCTGTTAACCTACTGATTCCCAGCTCCAGCATATGCAAGCTTAACAATCATTAATATTCTGTAATTGGTCCGGATTTCAACAGTAAATACACCTGAGGCCGACCCATGGAGAATGACAAACACAGACTCCGGGTGCGGAACAGAGGGATTTTAGGTTGACACTTGTAAGGTTATTGCAAGGGTTATTATTGCTTGTGTGTTTGTTTTTTCCTGTCTGGTTTTGTTTGTCAGACAAAAACAGGCTGTTTTTTGTTGTTTGTTTGTTTTGTGGGTGGATATCAGTCCTTGCGAGGGTGAAGTTCATCCAAGGACAAAGACAGCCCCAGAAAAATGAAGCCTTGTCAATCTATGTTGGTGTTCTCGTATCACTGCGTTCCCACTGCCTGGTCAGCATCCTCTTCACCTACATGTGTGGCTTCCTCTGACCTCACAAAGAGAGAGACCGCTGGGGGCAAGGAGATCCACTCCTCTGTGGAAGGCTATCACCAATGGTTATGGACAATCAAACCCAACTGTGAATGACAAGTGACCTTGCAATCAGATGCCAGAAGCGTGGAGATTCTGACCCTACATAACACTGTGTCACAGGAGGAAATGAGGGACAGTGGGCTTGAGCATCAAGACCTCAGTGAGGAATTAGTTGTCTTTTTGCCAAATGTAGGGATGTGTGAACAGCTATAGCTTAAATACAGACATACTGAGCATACAGGCCTGGATTCATTCTATCTGCAGTACAGTTCGAGAAAAAAATAATAAGCTTGTTGTTTTGTGCACAACAAACATGGTAATTTCAGTACCAGATGCAATCATTTTCTTAAGATTTTAGTTTGAGTAGGAGCTGCATTGAAAGCCATTGCATGTGGCATTAAAGCTGTGGTTTTAAAATTGCAACTTTCATTGATTACTTATTTTTGGAGAATCAGTTAAAACATATTTAACTGTAACCAATTAAATATCACAATTGTTTGATGTTTAATGAACAAAAATTTGAGGAATCATCTCAACTGTGATTTGAGGCCCCAGCTGCATTAAGGCAGATGGAGATTGAGTGATATCCTTCACTCCACTCACATTCTGGCCACAAAGCCTAAACACATACATGACAAAAAACCATCTCTCTCTCTCGCTCTCTCTCTCTCTCTCTCTCTCTCTCTCTCTCTCTCTCTCTCCCTGACAGAAACACATTGGGTTCTGCAGTGAGATGGTGGGGAGAAGGGGGGGAAGGATTTCTTAGACACAGCTGATCAAATTAGATAACAGAAGTATAATTTTATAATGATAAACAAAAACACTGATGTGCATTTGATGCAGCAATTACAGGCCTAATGATGATAATCTAAGTTTTAATTCTGATCCCACTAGTGACTGGCAGAGTCTATCAATTACTGCATTAAAACAGGCACCAGCTGCAGCCACGGCCGCCCAAATTGCTGTCTAAACTGCTGTCGTCTCCCTCCCTTTCGTGCTGGCGTAATTGCAGTTTGAGCGGTTCATCATAATCACTCTGTTCCTCCCAAAACAAGAATTATTTCCTTTCGAAGGAAGAATGTGTGCTTGTGTGTCCTACGCGTCAAAGTGAGACAACATTAGGGGTCACACAGAGGCCTAACAAAGGGGAACAGTTTTTCAATCACATTAAGGTCTTAGTGTTACATTAAAAGTCTTTATAAGGCCTTCATAGAACATGCATAAAACATCCATGAACAGACCTGAAGATCAGGACATGACAAAATAACATCATAGCAGCTAATATATTAAATAAATGCATAGCAGGAGATGGGCTGTATACTCTATAAGCAATGGAAAGCCCTGCAGTTTCTTGTGAATCCTTTATAAAGTGTTAATGTCATGTTCATAAAGTTGATATATGGTTCATAAAAGCCTTATAAATGTGCTATACATGTAAAGCTTGGCCTCTTTTTATGTGCTGACCTTGCACTTGCTATCCTTTATTTTTGGCATGATTGCCTTCTTCACCGCGCGGTGAAGATGAAGTCATCCAGTCAGAGAGCGCTGGCATCATGTGGAAAATAAGCAGCCACCCTTATGTTTTACTTTTCCAGTCTCGTGATTAGCTTCAGCACAGCCTGCTGCAGATGCAAACACAGATAAACACCAGACCAGTGTATAGGTACGAACTCTGACATTGCTCCCATTGGAACGCGGCATCCTAACCCCAACCTCCGGTTCAGCGGAACTGAACGTTATGAGATCTGTTTTCACAATGCGAGCAAGCCGTGCCAAAGCACTAAGGGGCGCGGACTGCCAAGCTCCATTCAGCCGTATTACCACCCGAGTGTAAAGCCTCAGCTTCTGGTTCGTATGCTGAGCCACTGATCTGGTGTAGCAGGGTTATCAAGTAACAGATTTCTCCGGCCCCGGATGACTACGGGGCATTTTTTTTTTCTTTTTTTTCAACCGCTCGAGTGTGGTGGACCGGAAACCTCAGAGAAATTCACGTGCATCCAAAAGTTTCCAGAAGAGCAGATGAAGGAAGTCAGAGACTGGATCAGCTGGCCTGCAATCTCTGGTGCGTGCCAAGCTGTCTGATTGGCTGCAGGGCTGGAGAGCCATCTTGCCTCCCTGGCAGGCAAGAGGCTCGAACAGTTTGGCTAGAAAATATATAAATAAATAAATAAAATAAAAAGGGAAAAAAATGTGTGGGTGAGTGGGTGTGTATGTTGGGGGTAGGGGGAGTATGTATGGTCTTGTAAGCTACAGAGAAGAAAGGAGGGAGAGAGAGAGAGTACGTATGTGTTTGTGTGTTTGTGTGTTTATGAGCGTGTGTGTGTGTGTGTGTGTGTGTGCATCACAGTGAGGAAAATTCACCCTGGCCTCGCGAGCTGCCACCGAGCTTGATGATGATCCATGTTGCTCTCCAGGGTCTGTTCTCAGGCCTGAGTGCACAGGGTCTTTGTCCTGAAAAACCAGAGAGAGTCCTCCTCAGCACCACCACACTTTCAGTCATGTGGCAGGGCATCTGAGAGGTAAAAAATGAAACATCCTACTTTTATACTACACTTATTTTCCCCCAATAATTTTGCCTCAGTCATTGAATATTCTCAACTACACCCCTATGAAACAACATGTTGAAATACATATATTTAAAAAAAACACATGCTGGAAATAAACATTGAAACAAACTTAAATTTTTTTGCAATTTTTTTATAATTGAACCCCATTACACAATTACATACTGAATATGAACAAATATACAAAACAGTCTTTTCAGATATATTTAAAACAATTACTTTGAAAAATGATTATCATTCTGTTTTCCAGTATTTCCATAAGGGTAGGGCCACAAGTATGAAATATGTTCATATAGCGAATATTCTATCTGTTGTTGTAGATGAGCTGAAAGCAGCATGTTCAGGTCGGAGATTCAGATGGTCAAATGTTGCCCGAGGAGGAGACCGCCACTCTGTACAACATAGCAGCGTGCCAGGAAGAGCTGGCTGCGGGCAGGAAGAGGTGACATGGTTTGGATGAAATGTTGTATCAAGGTCTTTTCTGTTACTTGCTGACATTGTGTTTTTTATGCTTCCCTCCCCCTGGGATTTGTTCATCTGAATATCTTTTTTTTTCGCATATAATGTCTTGGCCCCTGTTTCGTAATTATATGTTTGTGTTCAGTCAGAGATTTGTTTGTTGGTGGAAGTGTATATGAATATGTGCTATGTTCAGAGCACACATATACACAGTCTAACTTTCCCATTCTTAGGGGTCCTGCTGGAAAATGGAAGCGTATGCTGCACTCATTTGGCTATGTGACAGAGTCCCACCCTCTACTTTTGACAAGGACACATTTCACTCAGCGGCAAAGATGACTCACTCTTCCTCATACACACATTAAATAATGATGCTTTTTGAAAGAGACGGGAAGCAACGAAAATGTATTTCACACTTCTGCAATCAGGAGACCTGGCAGCTCCGTTGGTGAGTCATATTGGAGAGAACCTTCAGAGACCTCCACTGTATTTTCCTAGTCTCGTCTTCCCTATGTCACGAGACCCCATCTCCCAGATACATGCTGCTTCCTTCGGTAGAAACCCCACCCCCCCGCTCCCACCCCCACCATCACCACATGATTTTGCCTCCACCGTTCTCTCAAGCAGCACACTGCAATGAGATGATGTCATCTCACAGCAGGGGGGCACTGAAGTGACTCTCCTGGCCTTCTTGTGACATCTTCTGGAGTGGGGTTCACCTCCAGCAGCGACAGGTCCTTCTCACATCTGCTGAGCCCTCCTGGCAGTTCAGAGTGTCCGACTCTACCCCCAGGGAGCCTGTCTTTGTCACCCTCTCTCCTCTTCTCCTCAGCTCTGTCTCTGTCTGCACGCACCTTGTTTACAGCCACCAACCAATGTCGCTTATCTTGGGTGTTCTCAGCATGTATGGTCACACAAATGGGTAGCACTGAATTAACTCTTCTTAACAGGATACCAATTGTCAATTTCAAACACCAAAGTTTGTGTCACATACACAAGCTAACATGACTCTGAGATGATGTACAATTTCAAATCTAAAGAGTAATACCACATTGTCAACCAAAGACAAAAATACTGAGATAAAAAGCATGTTCTTTCATCACAAATACTTTGTTCTCATTGGTCTGAACCATGATATTTTTCGAAAGAGAAAAAGAACAAACCACTTCAACAAAGTAGCCATAAAAAGATGGTCCATAAACAGAAGACATTGTAAATATTTTTAAAATAATATCAACTGAAACAACACTGGGCCAGAATAGTTCCCCTCTGACTATCAACACTGATTATGTGCACAGATGTCACTTTACGTTTTTGTGAGGGGCTCCCATCTAGTCTGTGATATCTTGCATCCCATGCAACCTGTCATGTGTGTGCTCCTCTGGACGAGATCATTTCAGACCCTTGTAAAGTTTAGACCACCCCTGAAACACACACACGTGGGGAAACACGCCCCCCGGGGTGAGAATGCCACGCTTCACTGTCATGATCCGCTGCTCGGCATGACATTGGACAACCTTGCCATGGTGACTTCCAGGTCTCCTGGGAACTCTAAAAGCCAGGGACTCTGGGCCATGCTCCATGCGATGCCGCGTAGACATGCCTTTGAATTTTAAAAGAACGCTATCAGAAAGATGTCCACACAACGAGTGAGCTGATTTCAACTTTGGATAGTCACAATATAACCACAACACCTTATTTCCAAGAGGCAATAAAAATAATAAAATTGGACTTACAGATGTGAAATAAAGTTGTATTACATCTAATAATCATTATTGTCATGATCATTCTTATCATTAGTGGTAGATAAAACACAATACTCACATTTTTTACACATTTAATGTTTAGAGTAGATGGCTGGATTAAGGGTAAACTGCAAATAAATTGCAATGTTAAAAACTGAATACAACACCTGCAAGCTTATTTCCCATGAAAAGCTGAAAATGTGCTACAGTGTACAGTTGTAAACCTATGCTGTCAATTAACTAACTGAAGATGTTTCACGCAAAGACTAGAGACAAAAACTAGCACATAAACAACACCCCAATAATTAAGCTTGACCCCCAATTCCCTGACTGACTCACCAAAAGCGAGGAAACCCAGACAGTCCTCCTCCCCAACCATGCGTGACAGAGGGTAGGGGTTCACACAGGAAAGTCCAGTTATGATGGGACTGGGTTACCAGGTTTGACCTCTGATTTCTTTGTCGTGTCCAAACCCTGCATACTGATTTGGAGCAATCGCCAAATAACCCCAACTCCACCTCTTTGCTCTGCACCCCACAGCGCACAGTGACTCATGTTCAACACCCAGGGAAGTCTAGACCCATCATTTTGATGATGTAAACTAGGGTATTAAGCTGAATTAATCTATTAGTGTTTCATTCCTCTGGCAAATCGAGACACCTCAAGTAGCTGCTGTAGTCTCAAATGTGAAACACTCCCTTGGGTGCAAGAAGGGGTTGGGAGAAAAAAGAAAACAATTTGGTCTGAGTGCGCTTTATCATGTGTACTTGTTACAAAAACACACTAAGACATTCGTGTTGCAAAAAAATTATTGCACATGATTTTTTTTTATCTTTCTGCGGTTTAAATTGAAGTCCTGTGTATTTTATTATTCCTCATTTTTTAATGTAATGGGAACATTCTAAAATCTTAACGTGAAGAGTCATTTCATCCTGGCACAGATAGACCTGCCAGTGATCCCTTTCCACTTCCTGGCCAACACGCTGGTGGAATTGTTTTAAAAATTAATCAAGACATTAAAAAGCAAAGCCCGGGTCTCAGTCAGGTGCTTCTTTCTGTGAATGTGCTGATTCCGACAGTAATACGTGAAGAAGGGTGACTTGAGCCATATATCAAGGTAATTGCTATATTAGGCTGCAAATTGGAGCTAAAATAACCAGATGCAAAAGAGATAGCCCTATCCCACTTGTGAGATGGTTATTTCGAGTTCAAGGAGAGTTCAAGCATAGACGAGGTAATCGCACCGGGTCAAGTGTACGGAGACTGCTCGTGTTCTGGAGAAATTATCTCCACAAATATATGATTTCCAAGGGGGGTAATTGTCTCCGCGCTTATGGCTATTCATACCTCATTTCATTTTCCATAAGTCTTTATTTTCCTTCCCCTATTACTAGGGTATTTCCATACCTAAGGCACAATCATAATATAGTTTCCTTTTTCTCTCCATTTAGACCTCTTTCTTTTGCAAAAGCTGTTATCAGTACAATTTTCTAAGAGACAAGGAAGAGCTTAACACCTTGATGATCCCTGCAAAGATGTCCACCCCAGCACCTTCTCGACCTTGAAAAGTATAATATGACACTGACCACCAGGGGATCAAACTCAAGGGTTTCATCATTTCATCTCAAATAGCTACTTCTGGAAATCATTTGTGCCCCAGTTCTACAGTATGTGCTGTTTCATTACTGTAGCGCATGACAAGTTTATTCACACATAAAGATAAAGCTGGGCCAAAGGATTGTTTCAATAAGCCGGCCGACTCCTCCTTTTTATGCCTTTACCATTTTCCTCTCATTTTAGGATGACCAATCATATTCACAAACCATGCATATTGCTGCACATGGTGTCAATTCAGAAGAAGAGCTCAGACAAGAAGATATTCTACACCAAAACATATAATGTCACACACAGTCTGTCCATTGGGTTTGTATGCGGGTCATGACACAGAGGAAGACATTTCCTGTGCAGCTTTGTGCAGGCAGACTTTGGGCACCTGATTGACTAATGGGATTCACCGCTGAGCAATGAAACACAGACATCACTGTCAATAAAATCCTTGTTCTCTCTCAGAAGGGCAGCTGGCCCCAGTCAGCATTGGCCGAGTATGGAATTGATAGCAGACAATGGGACCCATCTACACATTGGCAGAGTATGCTGACAGGATAAGCCACCCAGCAACAATCGTCATTATACTGACATGGATTCAGTTACCATATGTCCTTAACTTTGACTCTAGCGTAATGTTTTTCCCTCATACAGTTTAGTAGACTTAGCAATTGCCCAAATAATTGTGGTAAAAGTTTAATGAATCCTGGCTATTGTGACCAAAAGTAACTGAAAGCGTAACAGCAGTGCTTGCTGTATACCCTGGCTTCTGTGATTTTGCCTGTTTCAAACTGCCCCAGAAAGCTTGAGAAATGCCATGTCTGGCTAGGTGGAATGACTGGCATTTTCTGGTTGACCACTGACAATGGTGGAGAGCTTGTTTGATATAAAGGGGAGCTTTGGTGGATTTACCAAACCGAGGCCCCTAAGATTGTGGTCTTCCACTGATTGGTACTTTCAGGGAGATTTTTTCCCCCCAGCATTCTGTGTGGTCTGCATTCTTGTTTGTTTTTGAGGTGTTTTCTTGAGAGACAGTGGGCTGCTGCGGGGGTTTTTGGTGAGGGAAGAATGTTGTTTGAGTCGGCAGTGTCTTACTGTGGCGTCTCATAACTTATGTGAGCTTGCATAACATCCCATGTCCACATGCCATGGCTCTGTAAAACGGACCCTGTAATTACCCCACTGAACGCTTTTAAAATCCATAAAATAGGACTCTATGATACAAATTCTTTAACACATTAAAAATAACTTTATCTAATTGTTAGTACACTATAAGTGTTGGGGACAGCTGCAGCTGAGACCTCGTAAATTCCTGAAATGATAACTCACTGTTTGCTTACTCATGAATAGAAGCTCTGTATGGATCATGAATCTAAACTTGTTTAGGATGGATGGTACTTTGACCACCCATTTTGGATAACTGAGAAACAGAACATGGGCTTTATTTGACCATTTTATGTACGAAATAATTGACAACCTATTTATAAATACAAATCATTATTTCAAAATCAGATCAAAATAAAAATGAATTGTCATACTTGCAAAATATCAAAGACTAATACACATATTTAATTAAAACAATGATTGGACGGTGTCTTTTCTTGCCCAGTGTGATTGAACTATGCTATCAATCACCTTTAAATGAACAGGCTTTATTGCGGAATGCTAATTTAGACAGGATGAGGGCCTGCAGAGCACAGTGTTGACTCAATTATTTTGTCTTTACATTCTCCCTCTCTCTCTAACCCCCACCCCCATCTAAAAAAGCTTGGCATTGTGCCAGTGTGCATTCATTGTGCTATGATTTGGCATAATTGTCTAAAATGTTCATTATTCTGCAATTTATTCAGACATCACATGAATATTTCGGGAGTGGCGTCGTTCTCACTTTCTGAAGAACACATCAGTTTCTGCTGGTGTTGTCATGGACAAATGAATGCCCTTTATGCAGGCTACTGCAGAGAAACAAATATCATGAAGCCCAATGCCATACAAGAAGGACTTACAATTTTGCTGTGCCTGAAAGATATGACTGGAAACAACACAAATATCAGTGAGAGCCTAGGATATCACACAAACCTAGCTTTTAAAGACATACATGTAAACGGGGAGACCTTTGAAGGGGGGTCTGCGTGCTTGTTGGTGGCCTTGGAAAGACAAACACCAACGTGATAGGCCACCTTTTAGAGGATAAGACCAAAAAACCGGGGCTTAACAAAGACCCCTTTGTGAGAAGCGTGGCTTTGAGCAACGGCTAAAAACATGATCAACCCTCTCCCACTCTCGTCACATCAGCATGCCCTTCAGCACCGCGCTAATTAAAGCGATACAACATCTCACGGGCCGCTGCACACATCTAATGGGCACCCCCACGCTCCCCCTCTCTCTCTCTCCCTCACTCTCTCCCTCTCTCTTTCTCTCCCTCACCCTCTCCCTTTCTGTCTTTCTCCCCCTTTCAATTCAATGCAATCCAATTCAATTGTGCTTCATTGGCACGACATCCACACCAGCACTGTCTCAGCAAAATGTACACAAAACATGCAATGTATTACATTGCACAAAATAAATAACTTCAATCACATCCACATACAAAAAGGTGTGGTAACGTAACACTCATTTTCAAGTGTATATAAGTAGATTATTTAACAAATTGTACACAAGAAGTAAACATCTGTAATGCTTCAGAGATTGGTATCATGCTGTTTAAATGTGTGGTGCCTCTCATCCCTCTCGCTCACACACGTGTGTGCGCTAGAGCCCAGGAGAGCCTCGGTTGAGGTTCTGCTCCTGTGCGGGGCCCCAGCAGGGTCCATCTCGGGCCCCCGCTGCACTGTCCGTGTCGAGTGAGGGCATGACAGAGCGAGTCGTCAGGCAGACAGCCCGCCACTGAGTCTCCTCAGGAGCCACTGATCGTCAGTGCTTTTCACGAGCTCACTTCCCCTTCCGTCAGAGAGGGAAGAGACAGAGACAATGATACAGGGAGGGAGAGAGAGAGAGAGACAGACAGAGAAGGGAAGCGCAAGGTAGCTGAGGCTGCAGAATTGCTTGGTATTTACAGCCATGGTAAAGGGGATCAGCCTGCTACCTTCCCCAGATTCACCAAACAAAGCTAGCCATACACATTGGAGGTTTCCTGTGAAAGCTTTCACAAGAGGGATGCGTTTTCACACTTCTCATGCTCAAGTCATGAAAAAAGAAATAACAGTGTATTTTTTTTTAAAACGACCAACAAGGCTTTTAGAACCATTTTTGTTAGAATTAAAACAATATTATGTTACACAGAAATAAAAATGAAATTCTGAGAGGCAGTTAAAATGTTATACCCAGCATTGGCAGGTAATTGGTGGGCTGAAATCTGTGTTTGGGCTGACATATTCCCTCTGCAAGCCCCTCGATGGTGGGGGGCAGGCCCACAGATGTAAAGAGTAAGGACGTCGGGCCGAGGCGCCCCGGTGCCAAATCGGGATGAAGTGGTCATGGGAGAGACAGGGGAGGGAGGCACAGTGTTGGGGGAAGGGGGTTGGGGGTGACTGTCAGGGGGAACAGGATGTGCCAGAGCCACAGGCCGGCCACATGGTGGAGGCCAGACCGAAAAGAGGGAGGGGGTGAGGGGGGTTTGGTGTCTGTGTTTCAAAGAGAATGGATATCCCGGCCACCTCGTCTCACAGTTCGTCTGTTTGTGCTGAACCATCAGCCATTGGAGAGCTGTGTCTGTCCGACATTACGCCTCAGCGCTGTGAGACTCTGTGTGCTTTAATTCCTGTAAACATGTGAATGTATGAGCATTCTGTTTGAAGTGTGATAGGTAGACATGTGATTCATGATAAACACACTCATTGGCTATGTGCCCTTGAATGCATGATTTATGAAAACCTTTAAAACCTTTTATTATAATCTTTAGTTACAATTGGGTAAGTATGGTATTTTTCTCTGTTGATGACAAGGTAATTGTTATTTACTGCCAATGCTCCAATTATACCATAGAAAAAAATCTAAAAAAAACATCTTTGCATCTGACTTGGTTCTTAACAGAGGCAAAAGTAAGGAATTGTAATTTATTCTCATTTAAAAAAGACTTGCTACTGTTACAATCAATACACCAACCAACACGATGCTCACACAGCACTACTCCCCATTTTAAGAAATCATCTTGAATAATTTATAACTTTAATATAACCTCAAATCGGTCTTTGCATTCAAATCTTATCACAATAAATATACTTAAACAGTATGATTAATCTTAAAATTAATGCTTTTGGGGCTGCTGGGAGGTTCATCCCGTTATGTCACTGTTCTGGTGTGTGGATTGGCCCCTGGTGCTGAATCCATATTCTGCCAGTGCTGAGTGTGGTCTGCAGTATTGAGAGATGATGGGTAATTACCCTTAGCACAGCCCAGGGAGGGAGGGATGTAGTCAGGGGGGAAGACAATGTCTCATTGCTCACCACTACCCCCTGCCGATCAGTCAAACACTCACAGCCTGTACAAAGCCAAACCAGAACTCATGCCTCAAGCTCAACCTTCAGAGGGTGGTGTGAAGACAGGCAGATTCTGATATCATATATTTAATAGGACAGCGCATTTCTTTTTTATCTCCCCTGCACTGGCACAAGAGGTTTTCACAACAAGCAAGACTGGTAAATACAATTAGGCACTCCAAAGTGGAATAAATCTGAAAAAAAAACAAAGCCTTTCATTTAAGTCTTTTACATATTTGTGATATATGTAAGCTAATTTAACCTATGTACTGTTTGAAGCGTACTGTTTTTTCTTTGTCATAAAAAATGTACATGTTCCTGTACAATTTAAACACTCTATAATAACTACCTGAAGTTGATTCTCATTTGCTACAGAAAGTCCCTCTTTAAATAGGCCGGTGCTAACGTGCGATTCAGCCAGGGCAAAAGCCCTGATTGGGGCACAAAGAGGGGCGCGGGTGTTTTACGTCCCACGTCAGCCAGGTTCCACCACATCAGCCAGGAACAAAAGGGGCCCCTGATTTATCCCATGTAAAAAAAATCCAGCAAGGAATTATCTGCAAAGGTCATCCTCAATTTCTGTATAGAAATGATCTTTTCCCGCAATGTAATAAACATTTATCCCAGGCCTTTATTGGTTTTATTGGATCTGACAGTTTAGTTAAGCCATTTCCTTCTGCTGAGCGGGGTCATGACAGTTAACGTTGCGAAAAGTTCCATCCCTGAGGTTTGTATTTATTGGGAATGGAGAGGCAAGGACAGCAGGTTCGGTGCGGACGTTGTTACTATGGCGAGCTTCAGGTTCCCACTGACCTGCTCGCAGACATTTACAGTGGGTAGACGTAAAGATCCTGACACAGGGAAACCGAACATTCACATATTCACACACAGTCTGCATTGGTGCAAAATTACATTATATGAATTATAACTCCTCAGTACATTCAATTTTATGTTACAAGAATTTCTAATTTCTGAAGTTGAAATAATTTCTCATTTGGGATTGAAATGGTTTCCAGGGAAAAAAACTGTTTCTATTTTAAAGGGAAAACAATCACTTGAATGTACCAACCACACACCAAGCTAATGGCTTCAGTAATTTTGATTTATTGAAGCTTGGTTTGCATGGTTTTGTTTCCTTGCTGAAGAACCCTGGGGGGTAATTTTGTGCTAGATGAATCTCAAAACATATCAATTAATTATCCTCTCAAAATGTTTTAAGGAGCAACAGTACGTTAGGAATTTGATCAATATTCACTTCAGAAAATAAATCTGATTTTACTTGACTTTCACTACATCAGCTATATTTCACAATAAAAGAAAAATAACTGTCATTCGGGTGACTTAAAACTTTTAGACTTTGAATCCACTGTCAATGATTATCAGGGATATGAGATTAATGTGTGGCAGTAATTTGTACTGAGGATGAACGCTGGGCCAACAGAAATTCACACCGCCTTTAGAAAAGACTGGACTAAATCATGAATCATTTCTACACAGGACATGCTTGCTATTCCAATTTTATCTCATTTTCCCTTTAATTCAAATTTTACACTTGCTCTTTGGGGATCAGATGTGCAAGGTTAAAAGTGAGCTGATTTTTCATGTTTATAATTAATACATATGCATCCTAATTAATTTATCTTAAACAGTGCATTTCTGTCACAGCAGCACCTTAGCCCTTTATTGTATTGTATCATATTTGAATTGATTCCAAATACACAGAAAATTATTTGTGCTGAAATTCAGTATGTCACAACACAAAATCCACCCAAAATATTTTTTCTATCTCAGTGTAAAGCAGCTGCATTTAGAAACTCCATAAATATAATAATCGACTGTGTCATTTGCTATTTGCTAGTCATGTCATGCAAACAGATGATGAATTATTATTAAGTGTAAGCAAAATGTTTAGGTCCTTGAAATAATGGAGATCAAAAAACAAGCTCGATTTTGCATACAGTTGCTCTCAATTTCAGCATCTCAAACTTGAAAGGTAGGGTTTGCCACGAGATCGTTTACCTTGAAAATAGATTAAATAAACCTTTCATCTCTTTCATGACTCTATCTTCAAGGACGTCTCGCCATTTGCTTTTTGAATTTATTCCATCTCCCCCCTCAATCTTTGGCTCCAGCAAATGACAAAAGCGTTTAAAATTGAATTCTTATTTGTCTATTTGAATGTACCAGTATTTACTCAGCTGTCGGGCGTGAAAGATATCTCGTCTGTGTTATGAGCCAGTTTCCCCAGCTGTACTGATAAGCAGTGTACATATTTTCAATTCTTTTTCAAATAACGAAGTGCATCAGTGTCCGGCGTTGTGATTCTTATTTGAGACAGAAAAGCGCTTAATGAGATTCAATGCACTCTTCTCCACTGTATCAGTGGGCTAACATGTTAGAATTAGTCATTGCCTC
Organism: Albula goreensis; assembly: GCA_022829145.1. Lineage (NCBI taxonomy): Eukaryota > Metazoa > Chordata > Actinopteri > Albuliformes > Albulidae > Albula > Albula goreensis. The sequence continues at coordinate 13,992,446 of CM040744.1, forward strand.
CCAAGGTTAATTAAGTGATCATGTCTTTAAATAGCAAGATCACATTGCTCTCCTCTTTTTTTTCTTCTCCAGCGTCTTCTTTTTTTAAACTTGCTAACCTATACGCGAGAGCTCCTGGAACCACGCCGGGGACCTGTCAGCTTTTTAAAGGTGCTGGGTGCCGCGACGTGGGGCAAGTGGATAACTTAGTGCGAAAGTGAAGTTGTCAGTCAGCGACTGCAGAGGTGCAGCGTGGGACTGAGGAGATAACGGTTCCTGCGCTGCTTTGAATCCAGACCATCTGTGGCCCCAGCTGGAGCTCCAGCGATGGTCTGGCACTTGTACCGCGCCATATTTACAGATCTAAACACAAATGGCTACTGCCTGATTGTTTCACGATTCATTAGTCAGACAAGCTCCACTCTCCCGCCAGCCCAGCTGTTACCGAGTAAACCTTTGTCACTTAATAGGGCTGATTATTGCTTTCCATCAAATGTATTGATCTGTGGCAGGCTTCTTTAAGGTGAGGCGACAGTCAGACTTCCAGCCAAAACAAAACGGTGATATATTGGTTCTGGAATGAGGAAACGTGCCACAGAGAAAAAAAAAAGCAGCAAGGAATTGGAAAGTGGAGAAGGTGGTGCCTGCATACCCTTGTTTTTTTTTAATTTATTTATGTATTTATATTTTTGTCTTTGCCTGAAACCCAGTGCGCGAGAAAATTCAAATACTGCACAATACATTTTTTACAGAAAATATGGACAATTACGAGCATTATTCCTCGACAGTAGTTCCGTTTTTGAAGAAACCCTTAGATAAGTGGAATTGACTCAGACTCACATATATTTATATATTTCAAAAGCTAGCTTGGCTAATCCTTTAAACAAATTACACCTGGGGACATGTTTGGAACTGTGTTGAGTTTGGAATACAATGCTGTTCGGAGTAAACAGTATATTGTTGGAGTTTACAGCCAAACAATATTGGAGTACATCCCCAGTTTAGATTTCAAATGTTCATTGGCTTTTTAAAAGTAACAATCATTTTTCAAAAGTAATAACAATTTTAGATTTACTAAAATCTGTAAATGTGTGAACTGTACGGTAAACCACGGACCTGATATTTTTCATTTTCAAGCCAAATATTTTAAATGATATCAACTCAACAATATTTTGTGAAAATATTTTTTTAAAAATACTAGAACGTCAGCATTCATATTCTGCAAAACAGGGTATCATGATTGTTCACAATTTGAATCAGCAAACTTTTTTAAACAAAATTAATTAGAAAAGAATAATGGTGTGTGCAAAATGTTCTTCCCCTCATGTTTTATATTAGTAATGCATACATTGCTGCATTTCTATAGACTATGAATACAAAGAAAGAAAACATTCTCCCCAAAAAGACACAGTTGTGGTCTTCAGAGCGATGTAAGATCGAACGGTTATTAACTCTGGCAACTCGTTCCGCCCATTCGTCCGCAACGTTTGTAATTCTTTGAAAATAAAAGATGTCCTCGAGCTTATGGAACCATAACTACGAGCGGAGGCTAGGGGGGATGAAAAAAGTGAAAACTCAGGTCAACCGTTTTATACCACCAGGGCCTATTGATTTCACATTAAGGTACAACGATGGCTACACACTATCACAATAATTCATTGATCTGGGGCCCAAGACATGCTATTGTATTGGCTTTCTGCCATTCTCCATCCTCCTCAATGGTATGTATTTACATCCCAGAGTCAAAATGAGCGGTTACCATATGGTGGTGCAAATGCACATCTGTAGCTCCGGTCAAATCATCATTTGTTAAAGCCTGGCATTTCCTTCGTTAATTTACCCCGATCGATCATTTAAGGTGAAATTGGGCTTTTTGCGCTTCGGGAGGGAGGATCATCGCAAGACACACAAAGTAACGTAGGATCTCGGAGGAGCCGTCGAGTTCAGGGCTCAATTAATTATGTTTTGCGCATATGTAGGTTTGCACAGCTGGTCTGGGCTGTGCCGGCTCTCAGAGCTGCCGCATTTCTCACACACTTACCAGCAGGGCCGCCTTTCCTCCTCTTCCTTGCAGAGGGGCTAAATGAAAACTGTATGGTAGAATAAGCATTACATGTCTCAGAACTTTAAATGCATGATTTAATTAACACGTTATTAGCAAATTAGCGCATGTTGATTAATGCTCTATTAATTTCCTCCAAACCCAATTGAATCTTTAATGACTATTGGACATCAAAGTGGCAATTGTATAATTAGTGACATGGGTACTGTCGTTTTATTTGCAGCTGTGCTACAGGGCTGATCGTTTTAAATTAATTTGACACGCAGAATTTCTTCCTTTGTATCTTTGTTGAGATGTAAACATGGCAAATGTTGGTGTCAAAGTGTTATGCTAAGCCAGAACATGACAATATATATTTATTAATCATTTTATTGCATTCAATCATGATTTTCCTCCCAAAATTATTAACTCAAATTTCATTTAAGAACAGCCTAGATTTTTATTATTGTAAGAATTTCTGGTAAGGTTACGATCAAAAATTATTTTTGCTATGTAAATCCCCTTTTTTCACCCTATAGTTACAGTTAGGTGTCACAAGGTGGCAGAATGTATCTGAACTACTGTAAAAAATGAAGTTATCTCCAACTAAAATCAAAGATATAGTAAATGCAGATCCATCAGTATTAGTTTAGCAGATTTTGCCCTGACTGGCAGGCCCGGTTGGGGGGAAAGGGATTATGTACATTTTATGGAAACCCCTGTTTATTTCTTTCTTCACAGAGGCATGCAAGCACTGTGGGGATGTGTTTGTCTGGGCGGTACTCAACCAGCACATCCTCCCCCTGTGCTGTGTCCCCATTACATCACTTCACTGTGGCAAATTCCCACTTCCTCTTAGATGTATTTGTGTGTGTATGTGTGCATGCCTATACATGAGAATGCAGGCATATGCACGTTTGTATGTGTATTTGTTCACATATACATGTATCTTTGTGTGTTCAGGTGTCATATCTGTGTGTTCATCTGCATTTAGGTATGTGTGTGTTTTTTGTGTATATATGTGATGCACACTGCACACACATTGTGTGTGTGTGTGTGTGTGTGTGTGTGTGTGTGTGTGTGTGTGTGTGTGTGTGTGTGTGTGTGTGTGTGTGTGTGTGTGTGTGAGACTGAGTGTGCGTGCATGCGTGCATGTGTATGGCACTTAAGCACTCTGCAGCTGCCTGCCCAAGAGAGCCCGCTGTGGCAGGCCACTGCTTCCCAGTACATCTATCATTGCTCTGACAGCCCCGTCCCCCTCATACTGTTCCAAGTGATATCTTCAGTATGGCTGCTTAGGAAATAATTGATGGGGTGCTTCTGAGTTTTAAGGAGAAGAGCAGTTAGACGTCCGGCGAGGAGCACTTTAATGTGATGTGTGATTCACTCCTTCATGACTCATAAAATAAGTAACAAAGCCCCTTGGCCTATTTGCATTTTTTTCTTCAGTTAAAGAGATTCACAATCTCAAAATGACTCTGTTATGTTTTTTTAAAGCATTATATACATCCTTTGCTATTGTTTCTGAAAAACAAAATAATTTTAATATTAAAGATAAAATTAATATTAAAAATTTGATACATAACTTACTGGGTTGATCGTTATAAAGTTATGAGAAATAAATACACAAATAGAGGTGGAAACAGAAACCCAGAAGAAGAACGAAAGAAAGCTTTCAGGGAAGAAAAATAAGGCAGCATGAATTGCTTGATTATAGTTATTATTTTTTGTGTGATTTTTCCAAAGTTATGGACACGGGTAAGAATGTTCCCACGCAGAGGTACACTGCCAAGGGCCTGCATTCCTCCCTCTCTCTCTGTCCACCTGCTTGAGTGAGAGGATACCAGCACTTCATAGCACCTTCTCGGCAGATGGACAGCAAATATGTACACGCTTTATCTGGCCAATGATTAACTGTGAGAAACAACACTGTAGCAAATGGGAAAGGCACGGGATGTTAATGTATTCATGAGAATGTATTCATAAAATGGTATTCGCGATCAAAGCCTTACTTAACAGATGAGTCAATAAAAAAGGCGAAAGGCACAATGCAGACTCTGTGAGCCGGGGTGGGACACAGCAGATGGACCCACTCTGAAAATACATCATATCGATCGACCTGCTGTTTTGGTATTTTGTCAGAGGCAATGTTATCTAACGCATTTGTAAAATAATTATTAATTTGCTCTGAGATAAGTGTTAGCTTATACAGTCATGGCAGAGGATGTGGTCTCTCTCCCCTCCACAGAAAGTGCTGTCCACTCTGAATCCTCCCAGCCTGAAAGGAACATATCTTGTTTGTGATTTCCCCACAGGTGCTATACAGGAAAATGTTGTGTTTCATCTGTACCAGGTTCTATTAATCGTGTCTTCAAAGCAAAGTCGCTATGCTCATGTTAAACGGGTGGGTAGGGATGGGGTGTTGTGTACAATGTTTTTCTTGGAAAGATTGATGCTTGCATGCACTTTTCAACATCCAGTAGAATATTGTCCTCTATAGAAGCACAGATGCAGACAAGTTTGCTTTCCCTGAGTCCACTTTTTTGTTATGCATAAAATTCCTAATCAAAAAATAATCTGAGCAGAAAAATAGCTTGATTCCTGATGAGGAAAAAATAGGAAACAGGGTGGGTTGTGTTTGCTTGAGTGTGTGTGTGTGTGTGTGTGTGTGTGTGTGTGTGTGTGTGTGTGTGTGTGTGTGTGTGTGTGTGTGTGTGTGTGTGTGTGTGTGTGTGTGTGTGTGTGTGTGTGTGAATAGGGGGTATATGCCAGAAAAATCAACTAATTGCACATTAATTGCATCAATCATATCTGTATAATTTATCTCTATTCATTCAAAGTAGCATCTTGTACTTTTGAATATTTGTGTGTGCGTGTGTTTTCAATACTTCTCAATGGCTGATTTTATGGCCAGGCAACAAGTCCACGATGTCTGTCATATAAAATAACGGAGACCCCGCATGTGGATTACTAGCCCATTCCTGGACCTCCCTGCCAACCTTCCCCCCCTCCACTGCCAGCTACACCTGGGCATTGCACCTGTTAGTGCTAGTGACAAGCGTGGTGTGGGGGTTTTGTGTGTTTTTTTTGTGCTTCTGCCCAGTGATGGCCACATTATGTGCAAGCTTTGGCACTGCAGGCCTGGCAGTGTCCGGGGGGCATGGAGGACAGCTTTTCCTCATGGGGGGGTGCCATTGGTGTGGTTGGGAGGGGGGCCTTATAGGGGGTCTGGTGGGAGCGGCACCTCTACAGAAAGCTTTGGAGGAACAGAGCTGCAGGAGCCTGGAGTTGGACGTGCCGGAGCCCTTCACTAAGGTCAGCGCATTCTCCGCACTCCGGAATATCTCTGGGAGAAGGCTGCCAAAAAGGAGAGAGGAAGTACATTATACCTAATGAAGCCTCGCCAAAGACCTGCTGAGCACAGGAGCGCGGCACGGAAGCTGGGAGATATATGGCCGTGGCTCCGCCGGCAGGGCCGAGGAAGACCGCTCGTGTAATCAGCTGTGAAGGCGGTCCACCGCATGAAGGTCAGCCCCACCACCTCCCCCTGGTCCTGCACCACTGTGGCTGTCCAGAAGCATTCAGCTTTAAAAAAAACACCTCTACATTTTAAAAACTCATGTGAGTGTCACGCGCTGTCTTACCATTTTGCAAGATATGTGGATCAATATGAATAATTAATATTAAAGTGCTGATATCAATAATTAAAATACCCATCACTTTCAAATTAATTTCATTAATTATGTTTGAAACGGTAAGAATAGTGCTGATGTTAACATTAATAAAAATATTTGTAATACAGTCACCATAATGCATTATGGTCCATTAAATTTTTCACATTGCACATATTGACTGGAGTAATGTTAGATCAAGGACTTGAAGGTGATTTATATATAATATACAATGCCTGTGTGTGTTGGGGTGAATGGGTATGTGTATGTGTGTGTCAGTATAACTTTTTGTGTGCATCTCTGCCCACAGCTAAAATCTAAAAGCAGAAAAATTTACTCATGAAAAAAACGAAACATACTGGATGAAACTATTTAGTGCTAAAGTTAAGCTCAGAATAAAAGTTGTCACCTCTGACCAGTGCTGCCAAAGGGAATTCCTGAGCAGGCCGAGTCTCCAGTGCATCCCCTCCAGAGGGGCCTGATGCAGTCAAGGCTTCCTAACATCCTGGGCGGGGCTCCCAAGCCCCACAAAATCATTTGATTATCCAATTACATCCCTTCCCCATTTAGCTAAAACAAAATGCAGCGGGTACTTCACAGATGATCTCCGACCTTGTCAGATGTGCTATCTTCCATCCGCACCAAACAGAATATCAGTCAGAATATTCAAGAGGTTACGGCAAGACAAACTCATGTAATGTTACATCCTCCAGAAAAGTGCACACCTTTTGGACGTGGGGGGTGGGTGGAGGAGGGAATCTTATAGTGGACTCCTATGCCAACACATCAGCTCTTTAAAATCATATTACATTTGCTAAGCTGAATATAAATTTTCCGGAGTCTCATCAAGCCCTCGCAGTACAGCCTCCTCTGACTGATATTGGCTCATCATACTTAATCTAGGGTGAAATTTCCTAGTCTGTGCTAAATGACTTGCAGCCTTCATGAGAGAAGAGATATTTATTTTTCTCAGGGCTAATGACCTGTCCCCCGGACCCACCCACTGATGGTTATTTACTAGGGCCCAGATGCTCTGGCTCAAAATGAGTGGTAATGTCAGCAGGGCCCATCCGTCACCGGGCTCCCCTGATTGAATCCAAGCGATCCCATTGACATTGACTCTGTGACTTTTAAGGCCATTACCTTTTCCTTGCAAGAGATGATCACCTCATCATCGCTCCGAGCTGACAGCTGATTAGCAACAAATTACTGACAGGACCAGGGGCTCTGACATCATGAGGATATGTGCTGGGGGGGATGGGGGGGGAGGCAAGGAGGCTGTTGAGGAGGCGAGGAGGCGCGGTGTGTTCGGATGCTGTAATAACCTGTGGGGGTCTTGCCGGCGTCTTGGCAGTAATGTAATAAAGACCATTACTAGGTGTGTTGGAGTTTGCTTGTTTGTTACATTTAAGGCTGGGATGGTCTTTACTCCCCCCAGATGGTGAGATAGTTGGTTTTTCAATGTCACTATCATAGGAATCAATTTGGGGTGGCTTGCTGTGACTGTGAATGCTCCAGGAGAGGCAGGCTGCACAGTCAGGCATAACATTGGTTTTGAATCAACTTGCATGTCAATAAATGGGTACGAGCACAGATTTGAGAGAAGAAGACAGTGAGGAGATAAACTGGACACAGGCAGCCCTTTACAGTCATCTGTCAGCAATGCAGCAAGTAATCTTTAACAGTGTCCCATTAGAACAGTACCATGTATCCAGGATGCAAGAGCGCTGTATGACACTTGCCAATGACAGTGATTGAGCGACAGGCCTGAAGACAACTTTTATGCCTGCTTGACATTGTAAGGTCTCATTGTAAGTGAAGTTATACCAGGAACTGTGCATTGATGTGGCTATTTCTATGTTGACACCTTCCCCCACCCCTTTCTCTACTATGTTCCGAATATGGATAAGAAAACATGCAGGCAACTCCTGTTCGTGTTTCTGATGTGTCTTAGCCAGGCCCAGCCCTTGATGGGAACTGGGACATCCTGTCTGGCCGTACTATCTCTTCCAGTTTCTTGGGGGGACATGAAGCCTGCCCTACCAGCTGTGTGCAGCCTTCCTCCAGGGCCAGCACAATCTCTGATGAGCAGACGAAATGCTTCATTTGCTGTGCGGGATTCATTTTTAATGCTTTCAGGCGATCTGAAACCCTTTTAATTACACCAAAGTCCCTCTACAGCGGCCGCTTGCAGAGGGGTTTTTTTTCGTCGTGATTTCCCCCCTCTCAAGGTGCATTTGTTGGCTGGCAGGGCAGTGTTGAAGGGTGCAGATGACGGGTGGTGTCTCTCAGAATCTACCGGGGATGCCGCGTGAGAGATGGGCGGGAAGGATGTGGGGAGGGGCGAGCTCATGGAGTGTCCAGGGAGAGAGACAGGCCTGGCTGAATGCACTCTGCCATTAACCCAAGTGTAATGGAGGCCTCATTTTCACTCTGAAACTTAGCCACTAAAAACAAACTGCTCACCAATCACTCTACATATACTTAGCATTTTGAACACATAGGCTGGGATTCAATCAACATTTGTCCTCAACTTGGCTCACAATCAAATGCAAATGTTCATTTCTGTCTTTGCTGAAGACAGAAATTGTTAATTTGAAAAAAATGTATAACATTCTTTTTCAATTGTATGACAGGACAAATGTTAACTGAATCCCGGCCATAACTTTTTAGGAAATGAGAGAAGCTGTTTTATTATGATGTTATATTATGCTAACAAGTTTGAATCCTATGGTGTTTGGAACACAATTTATCTTTCATAAAGCCATTGAACACTGATAGTTCCTTCTCAAACTGATAGTTTGATAGTTTCACATATCAAACTCAAAAATTGAGAGTTTGAGAGGTTTTTTGTGACACCAACAATGACTGGTGCACGAAAATTATTTCTGTGAGAGAAAAGAATCCCAAACCTGTGAAATGTTGAGCAAAGTCATAACTGACATGGGATCTCCAAGGTACACTCAATACCAGACAGTGGGGAGTTTCACTGCACAGAGGACTAGAAACTAAGATTAAAAAATAGAAGCAGAGAGTAGTGACATAGGAGCTGGAAAAGTAAAGCCACCTTCATTTGTTAAGTTACACCTATGATATATGCAAGAAGAACAAGTCTTAATTAGGGGGATCTCCAGGCACTGTTTAGTGGGCCATGTGCCCCAATAAACAATCATGAAAAAGAATGAATTTTGCAAGTTATCATGAATTGTAAGTGTGGGGATGTAAATGCTGGAGTCCTGTGCCCCAGGAGAGTTTCAAGTCTACCAACATCCCTGTAAACCTTCTACAGGAAGTCAGAAAACTTACTTTTATGGCAAAAATACGAATAATGTCACTAATGTGTCAGTTTTCACACTTGGATTGTGTAACAATTGTAGCACTATGTGTTAACTACATCAACTAGGTGATGTAGGCTAGAGCTTAGAAAACACCAGGATGAGTCAAGCAGACCTATAAGAGGGAGAGAAATAAGAAATCAAGAAGACAAAGATGAGCTGTTTCCAAATATGCCTGAATGAGTGATGATTGTTTTTTTTTTAATTTATGAAAAATTTTTTGCAGAGTATTTGCATTTGCAGAGTGTGAACGCTGTTGCAAGGAACAGGAAGCATCTCGGATCGCTTGTAGCCCTCCCGAAGCATGCCAGCCACGGGAAACCCCCACAGTTGTTACGATGAATCGGGAGCGCGTTTGATCACAACAGGCCCTGGGTGGGCGGTGGCAAAAGGCTAAGGCCCAAGGTCTCTGTGGCAGCCCTCTGAGATTGGTGGTGTTTAGGACCGCGGCGAACTGCCCCTTGGTTGAGTCGCGCAATGGCACGTCTGTCACTTGGCTGGTTTGAGTCTTGTCTCTTTTAGTCGGGATGACAGCATGGCTGCCTTGGGACCAGATCCACATGGTGGAGCTCCATTTTGTGCTTTCCATTCTGATCCCAGGCTGTTTTTTTGGGCAACGTAACGCTATCATCGTTGTAGAGTGCCAGAACCCCTCATCAATGAATTAAAGTAGTCATAAAACCTGATGGGTTTGTCGGTCTCTATTTTTGTTTTCTTTTTGACTATGGCTATTTTAATATCCATATTTCCTTATTAAATTAAAGTTTTCAAAATAAAGTATAATATGTCACATAAGTGAATATAGTATTAAACTATATAATTTCCTACTTTAAAATAACATTTTAGTGATTGTACCCAATACAGAAAGTGCCTGTTTTATAACATTTTTATTGTCACTGCTGTCCAGCTTTGAGTCTATCATGTCAAAATAACAGCATTTCTGTCTTGGATATTATTACCCCAGTCTTAACTGTGACAGTACCATTTTAACCTTTTTTGGCGTGGTGGATATCTGTTAATCTTTGCTTTTTACCAATTGTTTTAGTGACTCGATTTACCCTCATACAACCCACCAGTAGTTCGCAGTACTTTTCCACTATAGTATCTACCTGTACACCCCTGCTCTTGCACTCTATCTAACCCCCCTTCCCCCCATCCTCTTGTCTCTCCTGCCCCCCACCAGAGATGAATCCTGTGTGTGTTACGTCCAGACTGATGTGTCAAGTGCTAGATTAACTGCACCCTCTACTTCCTTTTATTTCCCTTTCCAGGGCAACGCTCATTTACATAAACAGATAATCCCAGATAAAAATTTCCATTAGACAAAGGTGAAATGGATCAATTTTCTCTGCCAAGATAAATCTTACATTTTACACCGACAGGGTCATTACACAAGCCACATTTCTGAAATAATGTATTTAAAAATCAGCCGATAGCAGCCATTTCCAGCTTTCCAATTACCTTTAAGAAAAGCTTATTCTGTGGACAATAAAGCACATTACCGCACAATATGATACAGTCCATAAAGATCACGGTGTTTGATGAGAGGTTAGAGAAAGCTCAGCATATTTAGGCGAATGTCACAACCCCGTGGTTATCGCTGACGCGTCGCTCTGCCCGCCATGCAAATGTCCTATTACGCCCAGTCCAAATAGATTAACACTCCTGTTAAAAAATAAACAGGTTTTTTCCTTTTTTCTCTCACAAAGAGAGAGAGGATGAAAGGTAGTAGATTGACAGTGCTGTAAGGTGATGCCACTGGTGCGGGGCAAAGAGAATGAAAATCTCATTAGTTCCCTTCCACCCCAATTCACGGAGCCGACTCTGACCTTGAGACACACCCCCACTCTTTTAGGTGAATCAAAACTGGAGCCCTCGCGGTGCCCCCTGGTCCTTCATGAGCGGCAGACGCCGATTCTGCTGCATTAGCGCCAGCCCTGCAGACAGCCCCGCGCGGGGCATTCCCGAGGCGAGGGTTCAGGGCCAGCTCGCGTTCCGTGAGACGCACTGCCCTCCCCAGCTAGGCTGACGGGTTGGAGTGGCTCTTTTTCGTTTCAGGGTGCGAGACCGGCGGCTTCCAAGCAATCTTTTTCAATCACCGTGGTCTGGAGAAGCATCAAAACTTCAGAGATGTTAATTTTCTAGCAACTAAACTATAATTATATATGGCATGTGCACTGTGGTCGACTTGGTAGAAGGGCTGAGGAAACAAAGAGATGCACAGTGCTTTTACAATTGAATTTACAGTGCCATTACAATATAAACCATTATGGAACTTAACAAAGGTCAAATTTTATTCTATATTTACAAGTACTGGCTACAGCATGTTTGGTTCCAACAGCTCAAAAACATTGAATTATCTCATCATAATTTTTGTTTTGAAATAAATCACACTAATTTTATAGGCCATTTGTAGTGCAGTACTGGAATGCAAAAAAAAAAAAAAAAAAGAGGTGTGATGCATAAACTGCGTTATTGCACACCTTGTTCCTTCAAATAGTGGTTATTCCACCGACCGAATACCATCCATTTTCCGTAAGTACTTGGTACTCATTTTGTAATATTAATCTAATCTCAGTTCTTTTACCTTTAAACTCGTAATAATGAACTCAGTTACATTACTGATAGCCCCACCCAAGTGAGTGTGACACGGCTCAAGTAATTTCAAATCGAAAACACACGAGAAATAACTTGGCTGTGTAAAATGAGATATCATGAACGTTTTATAACCCTGAAATTGACAGAATGACCGTCGTTGACTTCCGACGCAGCTTTACTTTAAAGAGTTGCAACAGCACCATCTAATGGACAGCCATAAATGTCCCCTCGCTGAAAAAGCGTGTATCTGTTAAATATTAACGAAAACCAATGTTTAAACTCTTTTCAGCTATTGTCGTTTATTGATATACATTGCTACAGAATCAGTTTATTTTATTATTTAATTAAAAAAAACGACGTTGTTACCATGCTGTTATTATACTAAAATGTATAATATATAGCCTATGGTGCAAAAATATTTGAAAAAAATGATAGTCTGCGACCGTTCTTAACAGAGGACTGTGTGCTGTCATTGCCATCGCAGAATGTTTCAGCAATTCATATGAACATACAAAAATACATATTTTCTGACTAAAGGGAATGTATTTTGGTATGGCATAAATCTGAATTAAAGCTAAATGAATTTAACTTAAATAGTAAGCAAGTACATACTAAAACATACCAATTCATATTCTACACACTTTACACATGGGTGGGGAGAAAATAAAACTTCAACTGATGTTATTGAGTTTGCTAAACTGGGTGTAAATTAGTACCTCAGATTACCATTGGTGATTCGGCACTTGAGTAAATAGATGTACAGCGACATCTGCAGGATCCATTTACGGCAACATATAATCACTTCATTTAACACAAGTCGTCTCCCGCGTGGCGCACAACAGTTGATGTTCCACTGTGAGATACAGGTGAACTCTGGGAAGTGTCATTTAATATTACACTCTATTCTAGTGGTTGTAAATCAGAACCAGAATCATGTGCGGCTTCACTCTAGCATACGCTGTCCTTGCTAGCTTAGTTATTGCATTCACGTGCGTAATTAGCTGTAGTTACTTCGATTTTGGTAACGGTAGCCATTTATGCGATGCACTGTAAGCACAATTCAAGTGATGGTTCAGTGACGAAGAATTTTATCGAAGAGAAATTTGTGTATGCCTGTCTCGATTATCGAAAAAAATACAATTGGTCTGCTTTTTATGCACACTCAAATATGCAGTGTGAAAAAATTGTCATGAAATATGTATAAACACGCGTGAAAAGCAAATTACATGAATAAGTAGTCATAACATTACAGGAATAAACAGTACAGAGTCATATACCATAAGATTAACAAAGAGAGCAGAGTCATCAACTTATGGGTCGAACTATGTACATTAATATGTTATGTTTGGCAAAAGGTCTTACGTGCGTTCTGGCTACACTGGGAAACTGAGGAATCTTTTCTTTTTCTTTTTTTTTTTTCCTGGAATAAAAATGCATCGCGATGACACCAAAGTGGAAAAAAAAACGTTAATATGTTAATATATTGAATATTGCAAAAATATTTTTGTGAGACTTGCATGTTTTGTATTACCTCATTAATACTTATATTTCATAGACTCAATATATTCATAATGCCTGCTTTTCAGAGAATGAATTCCACTTTCTCCTACAGTCTTATACTTAAACCATAAGTCCATAAATGGAACAATCAGAAACAGTACATTTCACTAAAACTACATGGTAACTTTATCTTTTTTGTAAAGCTTCTTAAGAGAACTAACAAAACAAAACAATTTAATTTACATGCAATAAGGAACAAAAGAGGATAACTGGAAAAAGTGCAATATGTAAATACATCTTCAATCAGTTTATGATAAAGTGATTAGTTCAGTATTGTTGAACAATAAATGTGTGGCTCCTCTGCTATACTCTAGCACTACAGAAGCTTAACATGTCTGGCAGGGCTTGCTGGACAGGCTTACGACTCAACATATTATCCTTAAATGAGGATTTACTGAACTTCAGTCGAGCAGCAAAAGTGACACACTGCAAACAAATGTTAATATTGAAATGCATTAATCTTGTTCCTGTAGATACGAAATATCATAAAACAATTGCACTGTCTTCTTAATCTCTTGCTTATTGTGGAAATTGCTTTCCCTTTCCTTTTTCCAACCTCAGGGGAATTGTAAGACTTGAAAGCCAGATTTACTTCTTATTGAGTACATCATTTCAAGTGGAAAAAGTAAAAGGAAGACATAGGATTAATATGCAATTCCATTCAATATGCAGTCGCCTGCAATATTTTTTTTGAAGATGAAACTTCAGAAAGTGCAAAACCAAAATAAATAAAAAAGAGATATTTTTCTTAGAAGTGATCTTGTTCCATATTAAACCAAATATAAAAAGCAGAGAATGTGCACCCTATCACACAGAAGTACAAGAAAGGCTGGGAAATAACAAAGCAAAATCTCCTTTGGCATATCACTTGATTTTTTTTAACTCCGGATTACAATATTCACATGTAAGTTATTTAGGTTAAAATATATCATATGCATGTACAGTTATTATGTATGTAGAGTTAGAATTTGCACATATGAATATAGAATCCAGGGCAACCAACTATGCAGTGTATTGAACTTGTTATGAACTGCGAGTCTACAGGCAAGCAAAATAACAATATGCTTACCGCAAGGATTTGTGTTGAAAGTCTATTATGAATCAGACTTTCTTGACAGCTAGTTGTTATTCTTACAAATGTTTTTTTTGGTAGTCAAACGCAGAAAATAAATCATGACTGTATACAACAAAATCTCAATCCAGGTCCAAAAAGAACATGGTACAACCATTTACATCTGTTACTCAACAGGTTTTCCCAGAGATGAAAAAGGATTTAAGAAAAAAGCAAATAAATATATCACCCAATTAGTGTAACCCATTAACAATTCATTCTGTTGTAGGCTACAATTAGAAATATTTCTTAATATTCAGCTAGCTATGCTCAAAGAGTATATATCTTGCGTTGAGTTTTTTCAGTTATAGTTTTTGTTGGTAGCAGAGGCAAAGGCTTTTTATTTCAGGAGATTTTAGCATGGTTTTCTTTCTTCAACCATCTCTCTTATTAGAGTGCAACATAACTGACCCTGACATTTAGTGTCGTCGGCTTTGTGCGCAAGTGAGAGACCTCCCGAAGTGTGTTACTGCCGAAAGGAGACAGAACACGAAAGGACGAGGCCTTGTCATGCAGTTGCAGCGCTCACCCAACTGTCAGCCCTGAAAATAGAACCGTGGCAGGCCGCAGACACAATCCAAATAACATTGTGTTCAGATCGAGTAAACATCGGCCTGCACGGACTAACTGTGAAGTCTCCCTCTGTCTTCCTATCTCATTAATCAGGCCCAGGGAACGGAATTAAAGAGGACACCCATCCTATTGGAACAAACAGCGGTGCCTTCTTGCCGGCGACCAGGCCTCGGAATGCATTCTCTCTCGAAAAGTTGACACGCTCCCTCTGCGTGGACACCAGGGACAGAGTCACAGCTGCAGCAGATGTCTTGTGGCGGAGACTATAAATAAAGCCAATGAGACCAGGGGACCACTGATGGGCCACGGCAAGGTCGGTGACAGGCCTGCCGCGTCTTTGCTCGCTATCGTTTCGCGGGACGACACCGGCCTTGTCACTTCCGTATTGGACGTATCCTCATGGCTGGACTTCTGTCTTTGCAGGGAAGCAGACTGTGGAGGCGCCAGGCTGAGCGGGAGGCTCTTGGAAACATGCGGCCCTGACAGTCAGATAAAGAGGCCGGGAGGAGAGGGGAGCTGCTGTCAACAACACACAAGCGGAAAGACAGAAAGTGCAAGAAAAGCAGCCTTTCTGCATATGGGGCTCCTCTCCCCAAGAAACATAGCAAAGTGCACAATATAGAAACCCTAGACTTATTAGAGCTGCCCAGTTAGACTGAGAAGCTGATCTTGTTGAAGACCAGTAGGTAGGCCTAACCATCGTTTTGTATAATTATGAGGGCCTATTGATAAGGCAATGATTTTAGCCTCATGTTTTGCCATAAATTGAGTTTAAAATATAAACATGATAATTCACTTCAGTGGAGATTACTTTAGTGGTATGCTTCCATAATGTGTCAGATTAGCAAAACTTTCCTGTATTGTATATATAAAATTTAACTTACGGTAAGATAGCTGTTAATTCACTCACTCTTACAAACACAATATCTCATTTGCAAATAAGACCAGTCCCAATTTAATTATGAAAATGATGAGAGACTGGTTATGTATATAAATATATATATATATATATTTGCTATTGTTATTTTTCCTTCTGAACAATGTTGTGTGTGATTACCATGAATTACATTTACTCAATATTAATCCTGACAGAAAAATAGGGGACAAAAAACAAAGACAGGTTAAAAATAGAAGCACGTCATAGACTGTCACAGTGAATCTTTTCAACATCTGTAGAAGTGGTTAAGCAAAGCATAGCTGACCTGTCCATATGAAAAAGACCATCAGAGTCACAATTTTCAGTGCTTCTGATAGCTGTGTCTCACTCATGAAAACTCTGGGCCTGATGTTCAGTCCCTTTCAGTTGGGTCCTCAGGCCAAACGAAAGGATGGCTGGAGTCTACACAGCTGAGTCCTCTTCAGTTCATGGAGATACACCTTTATTTCTTTCAGTTCACTGTCTTCACACACATTTTTAGGCCTGATAATCAGTCTGATTTCCTGGAATATGGACCCACGTTAATATAATGGACATTTTGTCATGTCATTTTGGGGGATGTATCTATAAACCCTTTCACAGATCATTCTACTAGTATTTTGTTTTGAAATTCATGGACTACTTGGCAGGTTGGAGGTAATGCCTGAAACTGTAGAAACACTACACAAATGACATTTCAGTTTTATTGTGAATTGAAACATTGTTTTGACAGTGAATGCAGCAGTTCATTGACATGAGATGTGCTGAGGGGTTGAAATAAGGGTGCTAATCAAGTGCACTCTTTCCCCACTTGAAAATGAAACAATTAACTTTGGTGTTAAGACTTAGGGAAGGCAAATTGTGACAACAGTATGGCAGTCCTGGAGGATATGAGAAGTCACACCTGAAATAGCTGTGAAATGGGTGGCTTAATTAAAATATGTGTTGACAGCACTAAGCCATTCAATATCCTACAGTATTGTACACAAACCCCAACCCATTTACATTTGGCATTCTGAAGGTCATTTAAACCCACACATCAACGTGTACATCACAACAGGCTAAAATGTAAATATCAAAAAAAAATTATTATTATTATTATTATTATTATTGCAAAAAAATCCTATACGCAATTGGAAAAGTTACACTGTACCACTAAAACCTTTCTCAGACTTGAAACATGCCCCAGCTGTCACTGACGTGCGGGCTTAATATCGATCGTTCACATCACGTTCGCTCATAAAAAAAAAAAAAAAAACACGTTTGTTAATTATATATTCTGAGAGAGTGTACACGTTCGGCCAACAGTTATATTATACGTAGTAATGTACGTTGAAGAACACAGTCTCAACAAATAAAACACGTCACATTTCTTTGTTCAGCATAAGTATGCCAGTGTATAATTTGCACACTTTGTCTCTACATTATAATCAAGTAATCTTTCCAGGCAATTCAGCGAACACACTCAGGGAGAGGGCCTATCGTCCTGCGCGTCGCAGAAAAGCATTGGCCACGGCAACTCAGGGAAGGGAAGCTGTGTTGATTGCGCTAGATTAGAATTATCTAGACTGTATAGTTACTGATAGCTAATGAACTTTAGGGTATTTTGAAAAATTCATGACACACAGCCATTCAAATGGCTATGCCGGCACACACAACTTATGTACTATAACAGGAAGGGTAAGTTTCTGTTGTTAGCTATCTATGGAATGTTAGGTCAGCCGCTCACTTGCCATATTATACTTAAAACAGCTACTATGCAGCTAATAAACTACCGTATTAACCAGTGTTATTTATTAAAGCAAGCGACAACTATTAAGAGGTAATGATTGCTAACCATGTCTTTAACTATCGTGGTACTGTACAAGCTAACTGACAAGCTGTAGTGCACAATGGGCTTGTCTGTGTAAACAAATCAAATCTTGTGAAGAGTTTCGGCTGTGAACAAGTACAGTCGCGAAATAATAAGAGATATATGTCTCTGATTAATGATTAGCTGGCTATACATGAAGCTGTGAAAACGGCAATTCAGGCAGCCAACCAGACATGTCTGTTTAGCGTTTTTTATCTTATTTGGAGATCCTTTAAGGACAAATACAGGCATTTATGCGCCGACTGTGACCACACTCGTCCCAAAACGCTAATATTAGTTTTCTAATGTTTTTTTTTTTTTTTTTTTTTACTTCGTATAGATTCGATTGTTGTGAGGTCCAGATTTCAGCATGCCCCAGAAGATTTTGAAGAGTGCTCACTACATCGAGCTGGGAAGTTACCAGTATTGGCCTGTACTTGTTCCAAGAGGGATACGGTTGTACACGTACGAACAGATTCCCCTGTTCCTAAGAGAAAACCCATATATAACAGATGGGTACAGGGCCTACTTACCAGCAAGACTGTGTATAAAAAGGTGAGTGAAGCTATATATATATATATATATATATATATATATATATATATATATATATATGTGTGTGTGTGTGTGTGTGTGTATAAACTATAAGTAAAGTATGGATGTAATAAATTAGCAATTAAGTTTTCTTCAGAACTTGGTTTGAGTGCTTTCTCATTTGTACATTACAGGTTTTTCATCACAGTTCAGTGAGGTTCATTGGCTAGGTTAATTAGCCATAAACAAAGATAGATAGACAGACATGATACAAGTTTTTCTCATTCGCTTTGCAAACTGGGTAAGTTGTAGGGATGTTTTCAAATATGAATATTGTACTTCCAAATGTTGTCCCCCTCATTCTAGAGAATATTTATGTTTCGTGTGGAAGAGTGGGGGACATAAGAGTGTATTTTTAGGTAGTGTTATGAAGTAGTGACAACATTAAAGAGTGATTTATAACACTGTTTCACTATGTGTGTGTTCAAAATTCCATCTAAGCTGCTCTCATGATGTATAATTTAGCCCTTATGGCTGGATTGATTGTCATTTGTTTGTCAGCACCATGTACACTGTCATTGTTTTCAAAGAATAGAAACTACTTCTTGTTTTCAGTACCCATTTACCTTTTTATGACCAAATATATACTATGTGATCCCTGTTATTGTCTTGTATTACATCCAGATAGGTGAATCTGCAAAAAAGAATTAAGCATAAAAAACAGTAGTTTTTCCTCCTTTCAGCCTGTTCATCCTGTCCAATGAGACTGTGAATATCTGGAGTCACTTGGTAGGGTTTTTCCTGTTCTTCACGCTGGGCGTGTATGACATGACCACAGTGCTGCCAGCCACGGGTGCATCCAGAGAGGACTACGTCATCTACTCCATTGGCCTCTTCTGCTTTCAGGTGCGCTTTGAGTATTTGCCTATCAAATTGGCATGTGGTTTAAAAAGATTTGTGAGGATTTACATTACTGTGATAAGAAAGTGCTTTTCTCTCTGGACTGTGTGTAATCAGGCCTTGCACAGTATTATGGTAGAACTTTTCTGAGTAGTTTCTGGTAGAACTGAATGGGACTGTGTTGCCTTTTCAGGAACATCTCTTGCATTGTTGAAGGGTCTGTCCAGGTGAATTCTACAAACACTAAGCAAAGTCTTTTATTTTACAGGATGTAAAATTTATCAGTGTTGTGGTATATATTTAATGAGTGTTGTCACTTATCTGAACCCAATATTATATTCTGGAGGAAAACTATTCTGATCTTTTCAAGTAAGTCAGTGATTGACAGATAGTTGTCAGTCATTGTTGTTTCTCCACCCATTTATGAATCCTCAGTCTCCCATCTCTCCTCTCATGTAGTTTAGGTTTTGTAACAGAAGCAATGAATTGTTCACAGTATGCTGATTTTATGCCTCCCTTATGGGCACATCAGTGCTGGACCAATTTAACCTGCATTGCAATAGTAAATGGATGCATTGGGTTTTATGTTAAAAACATGTCACTCTGGATGAGTGTGACTGCTGAGCGCCCCCTTTATTCCACATCAGGTATACTGCTGAGCGTCCCTTTTAATCCACATCAGGTATACTGCTGAGCGTCCCTTTATTCCACATCAGGTATACTGCTGAGCGCCCCTTTTATTCCACATCAGGTATACTGCTGAGCGTCCCTTTTATTCCACATCAGGTATACTGCTGAGCGCCCCCTTTATTCCACATCAGGTATACTGCTGAGCGTCCCTTTATTCCACATCAGGTATACTGCTGAGCGCCCCCTTTATTCCACATCAGGTATACTGCTGAGCGTCCCTTTTATTCCACATCAGGTATACTGCTGAGCGCCCCCTTTATTCCACATCAGGTATACTGCTGAGCGCGCCCCCTTTATTCCACATCAGGTATACTGCTGAGCGTCCTTTTATTCCACATCAGGTATACTGCTGAGCGCCCCCTTTATTCCACATCAGGTATACTGCTGAGCGCCCCCTTTATTCCACATCAGGTATACTGCTGAGCGTCCCTTTATTCCACATCAGGTATACTGCTGAGCGCCCCCTTTATTCCACATCAGGTATACTGCTGAGCGCCCCCTTTATTCCACATCAGGTATACTGCTGAGCGTCCCTTTTAATCCACATCAGGTATACTGCTGAGCGCCCCCTTTATTCCACATCAGGTATACTGCTGAGCGCCCCCTTTATTCCACATCAGGTATACTGCTGAGCGCCCCCTTTATTCCACATCAGGTGGATAAGGGAGCCAATTACAGGGGTTCATGAAGGTTCATGTAACAAGTAGTTCTTGTGGTTGTACTCAGGTGTGCATGCTGTGTTCAGTCGGCTATCACCTGTTTTGCTGCCATCGCTCGGAGAAAACCAGCCGTCGCTGGATGGCTCTCGACTACACGGGAATCTCCATCGGGATCCTTGGCTGCTACGTCCCAGGGGTCTTCTATGCCTTCTACTGCAACAACGTATGTTTGGCACCTTTTTAAACGATGACGTGCAGTACCAGTAAATGGTTTGGACACATTTTCTCATTCAAGTAAATGGGAAAGTGTGTCCAAGCTTTTGACTGGTACTGTATGTAATAAACTGATTTCATCAACACTTTACTGTCAATGATCATGGAGGATGTTGAGAACTGGGAAATTTCTGCCAAGTCGCAACTAATGCATGCTATTTTTCTGACAAAAAAAATGCAGTGTATTTGAAAATTAGTATTTAGTGCATAATTTATTAAAATCTCACATTTGCCAGATATCCTGTGTCAGGGAAGAGACAATTTTGTAGCAGTTTGGAATGTAACTGTTGCAGCCATACAACTGTCACATCCAGCTTGTGTGAACGTGTGTTACCGGGTAGTTATAAAATACTCATGGCAGCAGGCACCTCATCACTAATATACACCCTGTTTCGAAGACTGTTCATTTAGTATGGGCCATCAACATAGTCCTGTATGCAGTTTTATGAAATTGAGCTTTTATGGAAAAATGAATTGTGTGAGCCTCAGTCAAAGAGCCTGCGTTTTACCCAGCTGGCCTTAAAGATTTCATCTCTGAACGGCATGTAGTCTGCACGGCGTGGGCATTGGCATGGCCGCGGTGTGTGTATCGTGTGCAGGGAGCCGCAGGCAGGACGGAGGTTTGCTGGGCAGCCCATGGAGCAGCCTCCCAAAGTGGCCCGCTCAACAGATGGTGTGCCTGCTTTTGTTTTGGGCATATGCTACCTGTGAGGCAGGAGCAGAGCCAGCGACCGTTTCTCCAAACAAAACAATTTTGTGTGTTTGTGTATGATTTTTCAGTTTCCTGTAAATACTTAAGCTCTGAGCTCTTTCAGGATTGCAAAAGTCTATATATATATATGATAATACTATTTCAGAAATCAATATATGCATTGCATTATATTCATCATACTGTAACCCTAGTATGCGCAACCTAACCTCTGCCTGTAAACCCAGGAATAAATTAAGAAATAAATATACAACAATAAAGCTTCTTTTGTTGCGCAATTACTAATAGCAGCCCATGAATAAATTTGTGGAGAAAGGAGTTGGTTTGAGGTTGGTAGGAACATCTTTTTTAACAGTAGAGGAAAAATTGTAGATCACAGCCAGAGAATAACTTTGGAAAATGAAGGTGGTGCAAGATTGATAAGAACGTCTTTATTTCTAGTATACAGAAAATATTGAGCACAGCGGAATATGTAATGACTTGGATCTTGGAGGACACAAGCAAGTTGCAAGCTCTTTTTGCTTTCCGACCGTTTCGGTGCAGCTCTCGAGTTTGGCTGGGCTCTTTCCCGCAGTCCCCCGCATATTGGAAACGCTCCGTTATCGTGCCCCAGAATCTGCTGAAATCTGCTCCAGCTAAAACCAGATGGCCGTGTTCATAGACCATTCCGTCACTCCTGTCCCCCACCATATGACATTCACACGTGGGTGAGCTATCTCCACTCCCCCTGCCAAGCATTTAGCATTGCATTTAGGTGACTACTTAATCAGCCAAATCCCTCAAGAGATTGTTTTGTCTGTTTTCGTGAGATCCACAGTGGAAGAGTGGTTTCTTTCAGTGTTTTGCTGTATGAAAAAATTTGCTGTACTCCTTTGTTTTTGTAATTTTGGCAAGGGAACATTAAAACAATTTGGCTCCTAAGGAGCAGAAATATTTTTCCCCCTATTCTGCAAATTAATAATGAAACGCTGCAATGAATAAGTTGTGGGGAGTGGGGGGTTAAAATAAATAAAAAAGCAACCAGCTTGCTAACTCGTAATGTTGTGCAAGAAGTGAAAACAACAAAGCTTGTTTAGATTTTGTCAGGAAACGTTACAGACTAATGCACAGTGGCTAGACTGAATCGGTCTCTTGGTCTAATGGGTTGGCCCAGTGAAGTGTGTTGTAAAGGAAGGGAACTAAAGAGAAAAGGAGCCAGCTTGCCTTGCATTGGCCTCTTGTCCCTTGTTTCCCCTCAGTACTGGCGGCAGGTGTACCTGATCACTGTGCTGGCCATGATCCTGGCAGTCTTCTTCGCTCAGATCCACCCCCATTACCTCACCCAGCAGTGGCACCGCCTGCGTGCCCTCATTTTCTGCTCCGTGGCGGGCTACGGGGTCATTCCCACAATCCATTGGGTCTGGCTCAGCGGTGGCTTTGGCGCCGACATCATCCAGGTGAGAGATCCCATGGCTGCCACCAGTGAGTCATACTATGGCTCCCTTCATTAACAGTCTGGCCAACACAGACTATGTCATGTGTTTACCAAACAGCGTGCATAAAAGACACATACTGACAATATTGTGCTTATGCTTCTGTTCCATTGTATCCATTGAATTTTTTAGGTGAGTTTATTTTGATTATGCCAGACCCATTATTTGATAATCTGTGCATTTGCTCCAGCCATGAGTCAGTCTTTTCTTTGTTCCTGCTGACAGGCTTTTGTCCCTCGGGTTTTGGTGATGTACTTGATAGCAGCTGTAGCTTTCCTTTTCTACGTCTCCAAAGTTCCTGAGCGATATTTTCCAGGTATGTTGTCATTTTCACAATAATGTTCAGAAAGTACTGTAGCATGCAAACTAAATATCTTTGCTTTGAGTCTACAATTTGAAATACAGTACACCATTCTGCTGTTGTAAATATTGGATGTATGTTAACACATTTAATTTTACTTGGAAATGCTCATTTCAAGGTGACCAGTGCCATCAGTTCAAAATTTCAAACTGAATGAAATAGTTCACAGCTGTTTCTAGGTGAGATGGAGGATATGATTGAAGTTGCGTAAAATGAAATTTTTGAAATTCACAGGCCAGTTGAATTACCTGGGCTCCAGTCACCAGCTCTGGCACATACTGGTAGTGCTTATGTTCTACTGGTGGCATCAATCTGCCGTGTACATCACACATTACAGACACAGCCAGCCCTGCCCGGACTACTCACTTCATGCCTAGTGCCCTTCACTCTGCCCAGCCTGGACTAGTCACCCCAACCTCAAGGGTCCAACAGCCAGCACTACTTGGACTACTCACTCTATGCCTAGAGCTCTTCATAAAACCCTGTGTGGACACCTTGCTCTACAGTTAGCCTCCTTGGATTAAACCCTCTTCCTTAGGGCCCTAGAGCCAGAACTTGAATGGAATCCTTATCTTGGACCCTACAATCAGTACTCCATTGACTACACCTTACTTGGATACCCTATGTTGTAACATCACTCCACACTTTTTACAGGGCCCTAGACCCTTGTTTTCTCACTTTCTCTATGGGTAGGAAGGATTTCTTTGTTCTCATTTGAAGCATTGTTCCTTCTAGGGTCTAAAGATAATCATTTAGTCGATGTAAATGTAATGTTGTGACCCGGCAATCTATTTCTGAATGGCACCAAATGTTAGTGTGCAGATTAATGCTATTGTCTTGGCTTTCAGAGATCTAAAGAAGTACAACATAATTTCACTATAAAATAGAAGTGAAATTGAAACTGCTCCATACTCATTAATTCAGTACATGGCATTAATCAGTATGTTATATAAAGGGTCACAACTAGTGCAATGATGCTCTTGAAGTGCCTGCCTAGTGAGAACAGATACATGCAGGATACCTGTGAATTGCATGTCTGTTGGCATTCAGCATTTACATGTTCCTCCCCTCTCAAATTTGATGTGAACTTTGTTACAAGGCATGAAACGGTTTTCATTCAAATCGCATGAATATTCATCAAAATAGAACTAATGGCAATTTTTTGTTGTTGTTTTGAAGATTCATTTGACAGGCAGTCCTTATTAGTTAGGAGAATTGCTCTTATTGTAGAAAGCACATCCGTAATGTGCTCGTTGTCAGTGTTCTCGAGGAAGTGTTTCGCATCACAGCCAGTACAGCTTGGTGCAGAATGGCTCGAACAGGCATCGCGCGTATCGTGTGACATTCGGATATCGTACAACGGGCGATCCGGCCCGGCCAACAGTATGAAGCCTCAAATGCTGGCACGTTGCCTTTGGATTGCATGTGCTCTAACTTTGGTACCAAGACCGTTCCAAGATTATTAATCACCCTTCACACGTACTCACAAGCACGTGCTTATGCTGCCAGTGAATACATTTACTTGTAACTTGTATTCCAAGGCAAGGCATTTCATTCTGGATAAAGTAACCAAATTCAGAGAAGCACTTATCTGTTGTTGGGATTTTTTTGTAGTACTTGAGCACATATAAGTTAAATGTAAACCAAAGATGTAGTTTGAAGTTGAATATGTGAGAGCGGGAGTAAATCTATGGAAGTCATAGCTAAGAGAAGCTGACACGTTTATGGTACATTTACTCCTGTAAAATTGGTTTGTTTCATTATATTTAATGTATGTTGCCTTACATAGCACTGCAGTGTAACAGTAGTGTTATATAATGTTATGTAATGTAGTGAAATGCACAACATGTTAAACATGGTTTGATCTTGTTTTGTTTAGCATACCTTTTTAAGCATGTATTTTTCCTTTCCCCCCCCCCATTTGATCCTTTAATGGTAATTATTTTAAGTGTGCACATTTTGCGCACAATATAGCCTGGCTAATTCAGTAGACTATTGCTTGTACAATTGATTAGAAATTGTCCACAAGGCATATCTTCTAATGAGTGTTAATTTATTTCAAGGAAAACGTATTGTTTTTTTTCATTCACACTAAATATAGAAAAGTGTTCCGCAACCAAGGCTATTTTATGCTTTTGCTGTACAAAGCTGTCTTTCATACTTCATACATACCTCATGGGTTTCTCAATCAGTATATCGTTGTCATGTTCATTGGTCACTGTCTGTTGTTGAAGTGGACCAGGCATTTTTTTTTTTTTTAACTCATTTTCCAGGAAAACAAGTCCAAACACTGTTACACACACTGGAGACAAAGCTACAAGCTGGGCACTCACCATGCATTAACCATTTTAACCCAAAATGGGTGGACAAGACATACCTCTTATGGATATGTGTCATTTTCAGCAGTTGGGAGGGAGTAAGTGCTGTGAGGCTGGAACTCAGTGTGTCGCTGCTGTTTTATTTTTTGTTAAAATGAATGCGGCTCTTGCCTTTGTCAGATGGGCATGGACTGATTCCTGTTTACATCAATGTTTACATTTCTCCCATTGTTCTTTGTGCAAGTGCATAACAACAAGCTAAATACTGTTAACTATTGCAAATCTTTTTTTTAATGCTTATGTGTAATGTATGAATAAAACCATGAAAGATCACCTAATTTTTTTGTAGTATTTAATCTTGATGTGGCACACAAAAGTGTATTTAAATGGGCTGTGTTATGTTCTGCCTTTGTAAACGTATTTCTGGTGATAGGTCACTTGGTTCAACGCTTAAGGTAAGTTTTTAACAAAAAAGCATTTTACAACTGCTGTCCATTTTTATTAACTGATTAAGTATATTTACCTTGAATACACTGGACAGCCATAGAAGAATAAAGCAATATAAACCATCTGATTTCAATGTGGAAAGTGTTAAACTGTTAAACCACTGCTTGATTTTTTTTTGTTCAAAATCATTGGCCTAATTGCACAATTTGTATGTCTTTAATTCTTTAATTTCAGTCCATTGTGCAGGAACCCATTTTGTTTCATACAGAATGTACAGGTAGATGTGCTGCAGTGAAGTACTCAGCATTATAAGCTTGGTTATAAAAGTTGGATCATGCATCTGAATATCCTTTGTGACTGTATTAGGATTTGGAAACCATTTCTGATTTGTTTGCTTCTGAAGTCCTCTGTCCACACATGGCTATGAAAAGTGATGTAGAATGCATTGTCAATTGACCATGAGATGACTGTTAAGACACTAAAATCCCATGCTAATGACTATATTGAACTTATAGCTATGAATGTTTGTATTGCCTGAAGCAATATGTTTAAGCATTATTTGTGCAAGTATGTTCATTGCATGTACAGGAGTTTTACATTTTTAAAAAACATTTTTTTGCTGTAAATTAAACACAGGTCTAAAACTGTCTGTACTGGAATAGTAATTTGTGGCTGATTTTGGTTGCTGTGAGCATGTGTTCAAGTAGAAATGTACTTATTTTGAAAACTGCCAAAATTTTATGGCAGTATTTTTGCATGATTAAGAAATTACCACTGAAATTCTAGTCTACGGTAGTCCTCAAGAAACAAACTGTACTAACAACTGCAGTTCACCCAAAACCCATAATACCAAGAAGTGGTGAAGCCCACCATATTCTCCCAGTACCTGACGGAGTTAAACCAATCATTGTAGTTTACTGTAGTATTTTCAGCTCATGATTGTCAGCTATTCTATCTGTAGCAATTACGGGGTTCATGAAAAGACAGTTTATCTTAATTACTTATTACAGACACTGAATGCACTTTCACTGAGTAACACATCAATAAGCCTATATTCTGTTCCTTGCTGACAATTGATCATCAGACACCCACTAAGCTGCTGGTGCCCGTTGAGTACTGATAAGAAGCAGTACTTATTGCTGAATACAAGACGCCAATGACCATTTAAGACAATACAAGACAGGCTACGATTACAGCTACATGACTCCAAAAGTCCCACTTTTTTTAATGGATCCAACCTCTTTATTGCATTATTAGACAGCAGTACAACATAAATATAACATAAAATTTAGATTAGATGTTAAAATTGTAAAATAAAGATGTAAAGTTTACCCACTTAAAAAAAAAAAGTATGGTTTTGCTGGGGAAAAAAAAGATAAGATTGCTATTTTTGCATTAATGTGCTAAAGGCAAGGAAATACTTTCTCAGACGGTTGATGCTGAAAGTCCAGTTACACTGCCAAACCTGAAAATCCTGACAACTGTTAACCGTTTTTTTTTTTTTCTTTCAAGTATAAAAAACCACACAGAAGTGTAAAATGTGGAAAGTGCACTTAATTGGTATAATTTTGATACAAAAACTTTTGTCAGCCTTTCGTACTGTATCCATCCGAACTAGGAGAGCATGATTTCGTTTTTTTTTTTTTCCTTTTTGAAATACATGGCTGTTGTCAAGTCACATTAACAATGGTACTCTTGTTAATCAGCATGAGCATGTGAGATTGGCAGTATTCATAGTCCCCGTGAACTATGGGGAAAACCTTTCATTTGATATTGCTACATCATAAAACTTTGTCACATTTAAACCTATTTTTGTAATACTGTGATTTTATTTGGTAAAAAAAAATATCACAGTAAAATTAAAACTGTGCAGTATTTGTTACACATTTTAAACTATAACAGTGGAATCCTATTAGTATTACAGTTTGTAAAGATTCCTTATTAGGATATCACTGGTGACAGCTCTAAAATGTATAAAGGAATAAAACAGAAAAAAATCCCTTTTATTCTATTATTCAAGAAAAAAGCAAGATGAAATACAAATTTTCACCACAGCTATATGCTTCTATGTATTGAAATACAAGAGAGTATCTGGCTTTCTAAATGTAAAAATATACATAGAAAATGTTAGGTCTAAATAGGTGAAATAAAACTTTAAAGGCCTAAGCTGAAGCATAATTCAGCTGAGATACATGAGCAATGTCAGCAAAATGGTTCAGAGGTACTGTACTGTGCAGCTGGGTGGGGCTGTACCCATAAGGCTTTGCGGTGTGAACTTTTTCTTATTGGTAGATCACGTAGGAAGCCACAATCTACACATAGAGCTGTGCAGCCACTCAAGCAGGTGATGATGGAGCAAGCTCGTTGTCACAGTACAATTTGAAGAGGATTCATACATTTCGTTTAGAGTTAAGGATGCTGTCACTGTAATCTCAATGTCTTGAGCAAATTCCTTTGAACAAAATGAATAAATGCAGCATAACAGGCTCTTCAGCAAACAGGTACAGGCTAAAGATAATGCATATCAAATCTAGAAGAGATCATCTAAACTCCACAGGAATCTTCCTTATTTCCAGGTCTGTTATGTATTAAAATATAAAAAATGCTTTGTTAAGTCCTCTTTTGCTAGTGCGTATCCCCAGTTAATTTTGCTGCAGGCAACCAGCGAATGGGAAAGCTGCTGGCGTTGAGGATTCTGTCATGGGATTGTGTAGGCTTTGCATAACACCATGGTGTGCATGCGCGCGCATGTGTGTCTTGTGTTTGCGTGCGTGTGTGCATGTCTGTGTGTATGCTGGAAGACGAGACATTCACTGTTTGGAGGGGAAGGGTGCAGCTCCAAAAGGGTCCAGCTCGACTTGCGAAGGCTGCTGTTGCGTCCCGCTGCGGACCACCAGTTCTGTGAAGGGCACGGCGCCAAAATCGTCCATTTTGTTCCCATCACCAAAGGTGTTGTGCAGGGAGCTGGTCCGGGGCCTGCCATTGGCAGGGTTGAGTTCACCTTTACCATCACCCAGGCCCTGGTGCTGGGGGTGGCGGCCACCGTCTTGCGGG
Source organism: Albula goreensis (assembly GCA_022829145.1). Lineage (NCBI taxonomy): Eukaryota > Metazoa > Chordata > Actinopteri > Albuliformes > Albulidae > Albula > Albula goreensis. The sequence continues at coordinate 14,021,499 of CM040744.1, forward strand.
TGGAAGGGCTTGGCGCCAAATGGGTCCAGCATGGCCTCCTCAGACGGCAGGGATGCCCCCTTGTCCTTCACGTCCCCCCTGGTCACGCTGATGTTCTCTTTGGAGTCAGAGGGGTTGAGGAACTCGTTGCTGCTCTGTGAGTCCCGTCTGCCCACCTTCTTGTGGCGGCGCGCTCGCTCGGGTGTGCGGAAGCTGGGCTTGTTGGTCTTCCGGCCACCAGTGGGGGTCCCATGGTGGCGCTTGCCATTGCCGCTGGCGGTTTCCTGCTTGGTACGCCTCTGTCTGGAAGAAAGCTTCTGGAGACTGCGCTGCTTGTTTTTCTGCTGCTGGGGGCTGGAGGCCTCATCGAAAGGCACCTGGCCGAAGATGTCCTCCCTGCTCTTTGAGAGCGGCACTGGGTAGCTGGGCTGGAAAGGGGAACAGCCGAAAATGTCTACACTGTCAGGGGAGACCGGGGGCGTCTGGCCCATGGGGGTGTCGCTGCTCTTGCTTGTTTTGGACAGGTTCCTGTTGAACGGGGCTTTGGTGAAGACATCAAACTCATCCATGGTCTGCTCCTGGCTGGCTTGCCGGAAGGGCGCCTTGGTGAAAACGTCGGCACCCTCAGTGACCGTCTTTGCAGGCTGCCCTCCGCCAAGGAAGGGCACGGCACCGAACACATCCACTTCCCTACTGGGGGGCTCTCTGGCTGCAGCACCAGGTGAGGCTGGGGGTGTAATCAGGGTCGGATCCGGCTCGGGCCTAGTGGCTCCTGTCACAGCAGTCGTGGGTTTGCTTCCCGTCGGCCTGCTTGTCCTTGTCTTCGCCTTCTTCTGGTCATTGTCAGAGTCTGAGCTGTGCTTGTCCTCCTCCTCCTCAGCCTCCTCTTCAGAGTCCATGAGCAGTGGCCGCTGCCCGAGGTTCTCGGGCTCCGTGTCGTCATTGAACTCCCCATGCTCGCTGTTCAGGCCCTCGTCCTCTTCCGGCTCATCCTCTTCACTGCTTTTGGGTGACGGCGGGTCTGACTCGAAGTCACTGTCAGACTCTTCCCCTGCCTTGCGGGTTGGAGGGCCCGCTGAGCCGCTCCTCTTGCAGGGTTTGTGCTCCTTGGCCGTCTGTGGGAGGGCCTCCTGGATGGGGTTGACCGGGGTGGTAGGGGGCTCCTCACTTAGCTGATCTGGACTGGTTACACTGCCACCTGTTGGATCAAATCAGAATCATTTTATGTTAATGTGGATATACCTCAGGATATACATCAGGATAACACATGAAATTAACATAAGCATCAGTTTATTCAGAATCATATACAGCAATAAAAAAAAAAGCAAAAAAACTTTTTTCCCCTCAAAAAATAGAGGTGATGCGGTCCTCTATATGTCTGTCAGTGCATATACATGACATAAAGCATGATCTCACAACGTTAGCACAGCATTGGGATCAGACGTTATCAGAACTGAGGAGAGATGCATGTTAATCACATCATCCTCAATGTAGTTCTTTTTCTCAATGTAGTTGCCCTTTCACCTCCTGTGGACCTTTTGTCAGTGGTCAACAAAATCTCTTTCTATCTTATCCATGTTTATTATGGGATGCATGGAGACATGACCCCTCAGCTGCAACCCAAACCCCCCTATAGCATTAATTTGAACCACACACAATCTGCTGCGGACTCCCCCTTAAACTAAAGAGATCAAAATATTGACATATCCGCAACATGGTAAATGCGCAAATGCTACGTACTAAGGGTCAAACAGACTAAAGGTCAGGTTAGGGTCAAGATACTCAGTAGTGGTGATGCCATACATATTTATAACCATGTAATATGAAGCATTTCTACAGAATAACTAAAAAACTGATGATTACATTCTGCTAACTTTCTCAAAGTGTACTGTTTGGGGGATAAAAACATAAATCTTAGCATGTATTAAATATAGGCTGTTGTGATTAATTCTGAGGTTAATTCTTGAACAACTGAATGATCCAGACTCCGACTAGAGCTATACAGATGGACTCTGCTAATACAGATAGAGGTTTATAGATAACAAAAACTAAAGGGAGGGGGCACACTCTTAAGACTGGAAACATGATTAATGCTTTGCTGTGAATTGTGTAATGACACTTCTTAGCTCTTGTAAGTTCAGTAATGTAACAATGATTTAGTATTAGTCAAATCTGGATTATTTTGACTGCTCGATTTGTATCTGCCAAGGTATAACCCTGATGACATGTATGTCAGGAATTTTTCAACCGCACAAATCCCAACAGTTTGTGCAGTATTAAAACAGAAGGCCCAAAGAAAAGAATTACAGAACTCATATGGTCCAAAAGCTGCTCTTTCCCTGCCTCCTCTTGGCCTGAGAGGACTTAGAAGCATCAGACGCAAGATGACCCAGTATTAAAAGAAAGGATAAAAAAAGTCTTTTTATGGCAATACACTTCTTAGTAGGCCACAAAGCTCAATGCCACAAGCAAGCACATTTCCCCTCCTCTGACTGAACATGGGGGCGGTTGAGCTGGACGATAAATTTCACGGAATTTTCCAGTACACTCTTGGTGATCACAGAAGCTTCTGGACCCTTGTGCTGGATACCTACTGTTATATTGCAGCTTTTATTTTCTAAATGAAGCATGGAGCCATTTATTTTATGACTCTGAATTACATTTTAGATAGGACGTCAGTAACTCATTAGGTGTTTAAGCTTAATGTTAGGAATGTTTATTGCATGGAGTGGTTCACAAAATACATGGGGATTTTGCTCAGATAATTACAAGGCAGCTGCTTTGTGTTTGCGAAACAAATTCTGATGTTTAAATTAATGTTAGAAAGACAACAGCAACCAAAGCAATTCTGTATCTTAATATAGGTGAATGAAGTTACCTAACTACTGTTTGAATGCTTTTTCTAGACCTCTTCTGAGAACCACACACTGTCTATTGACAAAGACATGTCTGCAGTATCCATTTTAGAAAAAGGAATATTCATAATGATAAGAATGATCAAATGTGGAGGCTACAGGCTACAGTAACAATGTCTGTCCTCAGTTGCCTTCTCAAGTGTGTCACTGAGCAAGGGCTTCCACCTCTGCCATGAATGAACAGAACCAAGTCAACAGCCAGAATTACAGGAACCATACGAGGGTAAAGTAAGTGCCATATGAGGGTACACTGTCTTTTTTGCCCTCCTTTAAAATCCTATCTTAAAATCTGTTAAAATCTGAAATCTCCAACCTGCCAGACTATGACAAGGGATTACTCAAACACAAATACAATGTTGGTTAAATAAATAAATAAAACGGTTGCAGGGGTTGGAGAGGGGGGGAAAAAGCTTGGGCGAAGAAAGTGCTCCTCAGCATCTGCTTGGGTCGCCCTGCCTAGATTACGGCAGGGATAATCACCACCACCCCTTTGCATGAAACAATCTCAACTGCTACACAATAGAACATCTATAATCATATAAGAAGATCCCAACCTGGAGATAGAAAAATGTATTCTCCCCCACCCTCCCCCATCCCTTCGATGTTCTTTTGTAGGACATCAGATTAAAAGGCTGATGATGGGCTCTTGTAAAGTGGCAATAACACCCCTTTTCCCCCAGCTTTGCCGCACACCACCATGTGGGCGCTTGGCCTCGTTCGGCTTGCTTTGAATAAGGAACATACTGGCCGCATCCGGGGGTGGCGCCCGCCTTGTGCCCGGCTCCAGATTAGCGAGTCTGTGCCCGCTCTCTCCAGCAGCTGCTGCGCATTGCAAGTGGGATTTGCACTCACATGACAATGAGAGGAAATTAAAGATTTAGTCTGACTCATACCTTCCTGGCCTGATATATATGTGCAAAAAAAAAAACTAATAATAAATCATATCTAAGGAATTAGGTTAAGCACCTTCCGTTAGTTAATCAACTAAGGCATTGCTCTTCTAGCTCATCCTTTTAAACAGTCACAGGAACCAGGGTTTGTATTCATTATGCCTTTTCCTGTCGACACACAAACGGGCAGCAATTCAAAGCTCGATCTTTATGGCAGGTGCTCTCTCATTTAGTTAGAGCCCATTCAGTCACGATGCAGCCATTAATCTCTACAAAAATCAAATAACCACCTAATAAAATCCTGCAGTCTGGATTGTTTTTATCCCATTGTAAGGGAAAATCTTGCACGCAGAGAATTGTGATTTTTTTTTTTTAATGAGGCGATAGATTGCATGCTTCAAAGAAATCATGCCATTGCTTGGTCAACCTTTAATAATAGGATTAAGCAAATAAACTGCTGAAAACCTTACAGAGCAATAACAGGAATACATTAATATTCATCCTTGGTGCCACTCCATATGTGTGCTCTAGGTTTTCGTGTCATCCAACAACAAAGCAGAGACTGTCAATCTCTATTTTCATGAAGCATCTTGTAGTATCTCTGTTATACAGATTCCCTTTGTTAATGCTCTTTATATGCGTGTTCAATTTACCAAATCCTACATGTCTGTGTGTGTGTGCCAACACCCCCTACATCCCCATGTAAATGTAGAAATTATTACAATTTGGATATATCTGGGAAAAATCATGTAAGAATACCAAAGTAAATGTAACCATCAGTAAATGCTTTAATATTGCAGTTATTGGAAGAGACAAATGCCTCAGAATGTACATGAACATACCAAGTGAATGATGTGACTCAAAACCCAACTCCTTACTTAACCTTGCAATTACCAAATCATAGCCTAAAAAGGGACATGTGACCAAATACTACAGTCTTTGGAGGTTTATATGGAAATATCACAATGTTGGAGGAATTAAAACACTAAGTTTTTACTACAGTACTGGAACTGATTTAACTCAAAATGTTTTACACATAGAAAACATGAAAAACACAATGTAGCAGTTTCCATGGAGAGGTCATTGCCCAAGTTGCATTTCCCTTAACCACTTCCAGCAGCAAGAGAGAGGAACAGCAGTTTAAGCTCACTGACAGGGATCGAGACAGACACTTAGGATAGGGGATGAAAACCACAAAACAAAGGCCTCAAAAATTACCACAGAAATTCATTTTCACCAACCAATAGTGTCAATACAAAATTGTAGGTATTGAGCTTCACAGATCAGATATTTATAGCAGAAACGTCATTTAGAAATATCTTATAACCAAGGCCAATGTGCAACTATAAACCTGATGTAATAGGCACAAAACTGGACTTCTGCACAGTAAAAGATGAAGTAATATGAGCGTGTCTTTCACTCCTTTTGCTACCTCTGGACAATTTTCCATTTGGAGAAAGCAGAAGAAATTTGGCTTTTGACCAAATGTTAAATATGGTGGCTGTTTGGTTATGATCTGGGTAGCCATCTACCTCACAGAAGTCACCAGGTCCAATTATTTCTTTGCATGGTAGAATTATAACTGAGAAAAAGTCATTTTAGGCAACCAAGTGCATCCCATGAGGATATTGTTTTCTCATGGGTTTCCCATACACAGATAATAATGCCCATGCATACTGCATAAAGGGATACAAGAGTGGTTTCATGAACACTGAGGAAAAGACTTAAAACTTCCATGGCCTCCCCAATTACCAGATCTGAACAACACACAACCTCTATGGAAAGTTCTGGAACGCAGAAGGCAGGGTATATTTCCAGCACCTTTATCTCTAAAAGGATTGGAGACTGTTCTTCTGAAGGTGGTGCCATGTTACAAGAAGGATCAAAGTTGTTCATAAGGCAAAGGGTGGCTCACATGCTTATTGGTTAATATACATGCATACTAATTTTTACATTATTTTGTCTACTCTCCCGAAGTATGAGCTTTAAACATATTTAGGAACCAAAAGAATCAGTGGCATTCACACAATTTCCACATGCAAGCTAGGCCAACCTAAGTCTTTCTTAAATTTACATAGCATATAAAGAACAAATCTAAATTCCATTTACTATAATTCATTTTTTCACTCAAGGTCTAAATCTCAAAATTAAAAAATATATTCCGATCTATTCCTGTATATGCCATCTACCTTTACACAAGTTATTTAGGAGATGAACAAGGACAGCCATGTTCACGAAACCATCTTGTAATTGTGATATAGTGGTGGGCAGATTGTAGTTAATTGTCTCAATAAAACACCATGTTTTACCCCTAAATCCAGAGCAGGGCTTTAGCAATGAAATGAACCAAAATGTCTTTGCTTTTGAATATGTTTATTAATATCAGTTTTTAAAGAAACACATTCAAGATGTACATTATAATACAAGTTTATTTACATTGTGTATGTCTGTTCAAAACAGAACATCTTATACAACTTATCAGCATCTATTGTATATGTTTATATATACGAATGGTCACAGTTGGAAGGCAGAACAGCTAAGAGCTCTTATGCAGTTATGACATTCTTATAATTGAATCATTGTTTACAGAAGCACACATCTGCAACATTGTTTCAGGTACAAATAGTTGACAATCATCAACAGTATCTTCTGGAGCTGGCACTAATACGTTTTGGGGGAAAAAAATAACAAAATAAGTTGTCCAGATCTGCACATGACTGTGCCAGCGGGGTAATGCACAGCATCCCTGGATAGAGTAGTGAAGTGGAACAGCATGATAGCTTAGCCCCACACCCATGAATGAAAAGCTGAACAAAAATGAGGAGAATGCAAACAAAAACAAAATCGATAATTGTTTGAAAGTATCGTGTGTGGGGTTTAACCAGTCACACAAATCTTTCTACTATGAGCATGAATACACTTTTAATAAGTGGATTCAGTGCATTTCCATTTGTCATAAATATTTTATTATTGTTTAAAAAAACCTGGAATGTTGGTAGTTATTTAACAGCACAAATCTGCCCACCAGTACATCATTTAACAAGATGTTTCTCAATATGGCTGTTTAATTTCAATAGAAGGAATGAAAAAATAAATAGAATTCACTGGGCCTGTTCTGAGATGCCTAAAAAGTCAGAACTCAATTGGCCAATGAGATGAAATTAAATGGTAGAACGCTAGAATACCAGTGCTGGAATTCTCCCTATTTCACTGTCAACTTACCTTTGGCAAAATAAAATACAGTAACTGTAATATCACCTTACATAATTGAAGCTGAGCTTCTTTTTAAAACATCAATCAAGCAAACACACGCACTGAGTTATGCTCCTAAATGAACTGGGAGTGGATGGAGGAGACAGGGTTAATGCAACCATGAGTGATGAGCAAGTTTCACCTTTGCGAATCGCCAGTCTCTATGCTTGTCATTTCAAGAGGTGGCACAAACAAGAGCACAAGAACCCACAGCCTTTTGCAGATGAGTGTGAATGTGCATGCATGCCATGGAGCAGAAAGCCAAAGAGCAGACTATTCAAAGAGAAGTAAGAGGTTAGATCTTCCTTTTCTACAGTTTCTGTAACACTACAGAACCAGCTGGTCCTCAGCTTATCTCAGTAACCTCCCACAAACATTTTGAGTTAGGTAAGATTCTTTACCAAAGATTTCGCTCATCTTCGCAATACAAAAAACTACCCTCCAGAGAGGAACTGACAGACAATTAAGACAGAAATATCTTCATATATTTCTGGAAAAAAAAAAAAAAAAAAAAAAAAAAAAAAAAACATATTTGCGAAATTGGGCACCAGTTTGATCGCTACGGATATCACTGATAAACTTAAATACCAACCACAACTCAATAAATCACTTATTCCATCAGCCCCATATTTCATTTGGCTTTCATGCTAGCCTTGGGTACTACACAGCAGTCTGGGTGAGGTCCAGTAAACCTGTGACTGACATTAAGAGGCCCTGTATTGGGTCAATTAAGCAAAGAGAGACAGGTGGGGTACTAACATGGACTAAATGATTAGCCCCTGGCTCTAGGTCCTAACTGAAGAGTTCCCCTGACTGAGTAGTCTGCATATGAATTATTACTGATATTTCCTGCTATTTACTGTTACAAGCACATCTGTTCAAGCACATCACTATTCATGACTGCTAGGTAACAAACAATTATATGGGATACATACTGTAGCTTAATGTGATCATTAGTCTCTGCTGCATTTTCTGATTATGCAGTAAACATGAGATTGAATCACAGGGGCAGTAGGTAGACTGGAAATGATGAATGAACTTGGAAGTATTTGTCTTTTATAAAGCACTGGTAAATAATGGTCATCTGCTTATAATAGAGTGTGTCACAAAACTGTATTTCTTTCTAAGTACCCCTTTGAGTGTTTCCTGTTTATATACCTGACAGTCAGTTAATGGAAACTAACTGTGTGTAAATTTAATTTACCACTCAAACAAATGAAGTAAATTCTTCATTCACATGGATTACAATCCATTCATGGTGAGAAAAAGCACAAACAAAAAGTGTTATCATATATTTTAGCAAACATGCAATTCTCTTACTTCAAAAATGGGATATAAAGAAGAGCCAAGCAAGCGAAAAAGCGATTTTCGGCCTAAAGGTGAGCACCAACAGTGAAAAGCAGAAATGAGTGATCTGAGAACAAGGCAAAGCCCAAGAGATAGGCCAAAGCTGTGACATTCATGAGCAAGTTCCCAGTGCGTATGGTCAGTACGGTCACATAAAACAACACTGCTGCACAATGACCCTTTTAAAGATTCCAAGCTTCTTTACCGGTAAACTTTAGACACAAATGCTACACATGTAACAACAAAATAAAAAAAGAGAGTTGCCTGAGACTCAAGTAGTTCCAAATAATATGCAAATAATAAAATATATAATCGAAGCAAACATATACTTTTTATACTCTGAAGCGTGTATTTCTTGTCCTAAGACCTATCTCATTTACTTCCTACTGTCTGTTGAAGAAACAATCATTTTGTCTGAAGCCCATGACCTGAGAGTGAGGCTCTGAAGCTGTGCTTACTGTATGTAGTAACTTTAACAATGCTAAACACTTGATAAAGGATATTGTTTTCATTGTACCATATTGAGGCAGAGAAGCATTATGTCAACTAAATCTGAGACAGCTTCTTATTTAGTTGCAGGCTCAGTCCAGCTATAGTGGGGAAAGCCCTAATAATGACATTTATGACAGGTCCACTACTGCCTGTGCTAGTCTTGGCTGTGGTTTCACATTCAGCATGAAGTTGATTTATTTTTGATTTTTTTGCTCCAGGGAGGTTATTGTGGTGGTATCTTGGTTGCGGTCTGCGTTCCCGTGGCGACGGGAAGCTAGGTGCAGAGGGCGACAGACATGGGACGGAGGGGTAGGGGAAAGGAGGGGGGGAGTCCGTGGGTAGGGCCGTTCTTCACGAAGGGGGGAGGGCTCTTTAAAACTTGCCTGGGTTGGACAGGAACGGGACGGAGCCGAAGAGGTCCTCATGGAGAGGCTTGAGGGAGAGCTGCTGCCTCTCCACGCTGGCGTCAGCGCTCACTGCTCTTTCCACTGGCTTCTCTGCAGGGGGGCGACAGGGACAGGCAGAGAGGGCAGAGTCATTAATACCTCATCCTTACACAAGCCTCTTATACCTGCTCTCCATGTCTCAATTCCAGACACTCAACCTCCCATAGAGCATTTAGGACAGCCAGATACGCAAACCTTAAAGCCATTGGTTCATTTGCAAATCACATACACGGAAGATGGATAAACTTATACCACGTCAGAGCATAAGTTAGTAACCCTCATGGTTATGAATACGTCAAGTAGGATTCATATTCATCACCAAACTACAATGTACCGGACTTCTTTTTGATTTAATGATAAAGATTAAAAAGTACCCAAATCCCCTCCTCACTATGCACCCACCCTCTATGCAGAACAAATCATCTTGCTCAACGCTATGTATTCCATTAACAAAAAAAATCAGGTTTGTTATAGTTTCTTGAGGCATTCCTTTCCTACATGAAATAAAAATGTATAAACAATGGCAATTGTGTGAGGAATCACTGTGGTAACCAATTACTCCAGAGTGAACGGGGCCTCAGCAGTTACATGTATGTACACTTTGGCCGTGTTGTTACAGAGAGCTGACAGACCTGCAGGGGTCAGAGGCTAAGTGCATGTCAGCACAGTTACTGACTGAAGGCTTGTGCTTAAATATATATTTTACTCCGCTGTGTGTGCTTGGATCTAAACATCTTACACTGCTTATTAAAAGGAGATGCATGCTAGTTGCAGGTGCCTTTATTCATTGTGATTGTTATTCCTGTTGAATAACTGTATTCATTTACAAACTCAAAGGCATTCATGAATTGAATTTTCAATTTTCTGTCAAGTAGCTGCAGGGTCAAGGGGAGACAGGGCTGAGCAGAGACAGAGCATGTGTTTGGACAGCCGTCCAAAAACAGTGGTACGCAATTCTAGGCTTGGAGGGCTGAAGGGTGAGCTGGTTTTTTTGTTTGCCAGTCCAATGCTGTGAAACCACAAATATATTCTGAAGACAGGTAAATGACAGGCATCCCATGTCCATTGCAAAAGTGATTCTGCAATCACCTAAGGTTGCACTGTGTGATTAGAGACTCAAAGTGCTGTATGATAAGAAAAACCAGCAGGCCCTGAAGCACCCAGCACCCCAGGACCAGGAATGAGAAGCGATGCTGTAAAAGAAGCTGGACACTTGCTTGCTCTGAGGAGGTCAAACTCGCGGTCCAGCAGTTCCTCCTCGGTCAGCTTGGAGAAGTTGTCCTCTCCGAACGGGTTCCAGCCAGACATGTCTGGGGGGTTGCTGACGGCCGGCGGGGGAGGGGTGATCACCTCCATATTCAAAAGCGGGTTTCTACTGGAAGAGGGCAAGCACAATACACATACAGATACAGACACACACACACACACACACACACGCATAAACACACAAACGGTCACACCGGAATCCATGACTCGTCTCAGTCTTGTTCCTTAATGTCGCTTAGTGAAAAGCTGAGCCCATGGTAGAGAACTCGAATGCTGAGACACTTGGACACTCGATGGCAGCGTATGAACAGAAAACATTTAGATGGATTTTTGTTTTGCGTGTGTGCATGGAATCTGGTCTGCATGAATTGTGCACTGGGATAAGTTAAAGAGCACCTGGGGCTGAAACTAGACAACTGTTGTTGTCAAGTTAAAATGCCCCAGAGGGAACCAACCAAGTTTGAACTGAGATGAATTGTAACGTTCCACAGTTTACTGTACAGCTAACCATTCATCTTAGTAAGACTGATACTGATTTCAGAACTTCAGCAGAGGCACAGAAATCATCCATGTCTACTATATAGAGAAAACCTTCGGATGAGATTTTGGCTGGATGTACAATACCAGTTTGAAAGAATTACCAACTACCAAATAATTTCCATAAGTTTTTGTTCAATAAAATGCAATTACAAATGCTCACAGTAAGCTATTGGCTATAGTACGGACATACAGAACACATTTTCAGAAGAGGTCATTAATTAAAATCTTGGTAAATGGCTTCTTGATACATCCAAACAGAATCTTCCCCTGGGTCGCACGTCCTAACTGGACCTCCCCAGGTGCCTTTTAAAAGCGTGCACACCCTGTTGTCTTGGTTATGGCAGGAATGGAAAAGGGGGTGGGATGGGGGCGGGGTTACCTGGTGTTAGTGAATGGAGGCTCCACAGAGGCGGGCCCCACATGAGCGGTCCCTGCTGGGGCGAAGGTCCCCAGGGGAGGCTGGAACTCCAGTGGGGAGGTGAGATAAGGGACCTGCTGATGATTGAGATGCTGCTGCTGCTGTGGTGGTTGTTGTTGCTGTTGTTGATGTGCAAAGGCTTGTTGGTACTGGTGCATCTGTTAAGGGAGGTCACAGTGATTCAACAATGCGGAAAGACAAAGGCGAAGCCAGACCCTCGCGAACCTGTGACACGGACAAACCACGAAGGGGGAGGGGGGTATGTATGTAGGGGAGGGAGGCAGTTTATAGGAGGTTGCCACGTGACCTCGGATGCCATGATAATGACCACTGGGATAGCTGTTGGGTTAGTACACAACACAGCTGCTGCCTGCACAGCCTTCATCTGTCCTGCATACAGGAGGGAGGGCAACCCGAACCTGAGGACAAAACACATTTTCTGCTATGGTCAAGATGCAAGCAAATGTGGCTATGTTTGCATTTTTTGGCTCAAGTAAAGTGGTCCTTTACTGTCCCATTAAGGGAAGTTCCTTTGGGCACAGTTCCATTTTCCAGTCATAACTATAACCGTCTGTAACTCCAAACAAATAAAAACAAAACAGACTACAAAAATACTTTACCAAAGCATCAAAGTGATCATGGTGTTACATTATATTCAGTTAGACTAAACACCAACTAGTTTTTTTACAGGTAAACAACATGATTGGAACTTGCACATTTTAAACAGGATATTGAACCCCTAATTACCACTGTTATCTTTCTGCCCAAAACACACTTTCTGTATACAGCATATTCCAACCATAAAGGAGAAATTAGATTAAATCAATAACAACAATTGTATTACACCTTTTTGTAAACCTCCCTCAATCTGAATACACTTTATGAGTTTGTGAGAAAAATAGACTCATATTTCCCCACAGAGTAATTGCTTCATATGCTAAGATTTAACACAGAGAATTGGTCAATTTCACCCCCGTTCAAACCCCCCAAGGGCCTGGAAAGGAGCAGATTGCATCTGAAATTAAACAGATGGTAACAGTTAGGTGGAAAATCAGCTAAAAACTGCTCCGCCTTAACAGTATGCATCTAGAGTAGATTGATTCACATTGGTCTTCTATATGCAGTAAATATCTCCGTATGGAGCTATCGGCAGAACCAAGGAGACAGCGCTGCCTTGACCTTTGGAACAGAACTCTATCGGTGCCCAAGGCCCGTCTCCTGCTGGGCTCTAAGTATGCACCTCAGAGGCATATTCTGGGACATTTCTGGCTCTTTCTGAAGCATGGCAAGCTGTGCGTGCATACGAATGATAAAGGCACACAGCTCTACCGCATGTAACTAACAGGCAGCTATAGGCTAATCGCTAAATTTGGAAAGAATGGGAAGGGAGGGGTGTGGGGGTGGGGTTTTATTATTTTGTCAAAATGTTTCATAAACAAGTTTAGGGAAGAAAAGTAAAACAGAATATGCACCAAGTTTAATTGCTCATTTTCCCTGCATCAAATTTCTGATTCAGTAAACTGGTGTGTATTATGCATTTTGTGCATATGAGTGAGAGAGCGAGCGTGTGTGTGAGAGAGAGAAAAGACAGGGGGAAGACTATGTACCCCCAATCTGTACCCAGGAAAAAAAAAAATAAATAAAAAATAATTTCCCTGGTGCAGGCAAGTCTCCCAGTCTTTACCCATACCACATGGTAAATGGCACATAGCACGTAGCATACAGGACGTTGCACATACCATGGCAGCGTACTGGGCCTGCTGCTGATACATAGGCTGCATCATCATCTGTTGCTGGAGCATGTGCTGCTGCTGCTGCTGCATCTGAAGGGCCTGGTGATACTGCAGGGAGATAACAAAGACACAGTGAGCACGCGCTGGGCCAGCAGTGGGGACCACACAGGAGTGCATGTCCAGATAGCATTCCTGACAGTCAAAGCTGGTGCCACGGAGGCCTGCATGTATTCTGCCTTAATTAGATCAATTACACAGTCATCCATATACATGGAACTCTGTGATAAACCATAGTGGTTATTCAAATAGCTCATTTCATTTTACACGCATTGTGTTCAAACAAACAGGACTAATTTAGCAAATAACGGAACTAATTATCTAATCAAGAGCGGAGGCTGGAGTAAAAAGCAGCACACACATGGCCCTCCATGGCAATGAGTTAGACAGTGTGCTGAAGGAACACCCCCAACCCACCCCCCACCGCAAAGAAACTCATCTCCTCTGAGGAAATTTTATCTCTATATATAGCTGCCTGTGTATTACAGCTCTATACTGTGACCCAGATGTGCCCAGGATGCCAGAAGCTGTATGTGGGTCACAAACGACTGCATGATTAGACTCGGGGTGCCACTGTGCCAATTTCAAAAATGTTTTTGGCTGTGCATCAATTTATATTTTTATGCAGAAATTAAAATATGTGGTGTATGAACAGCAATTTGCAGTTTCAGATAATATGATCACTGGTGAACCAATAATCAGTTATATCTTTGTGTATTCAATCTATTAACAGTGAGGCTATTATAGACTGTCTGATAGACTAAGAGACGCTGAATCAAAACTGTGACATATAGCCCCATCTGTTGGACTAAACAGTATTTGCCCAGTTTTACATCCTATGGAGATTCACATAGGCATGACCTTATTAAAACAAACACACAGAAAATGAACCATTTGGTCATAAAGGTGAGGGGAACTAGGCTGTATTAAGGATGGACTTTTGACAGGCAACAAGACCTTCCAGTTTGTAAGGCTCTGACACACTGAAATGTACACTAAACAAGCACTCTCTGCCTTGTGAAAATAGGCCTGATTTAAAATGGAGAGGAATGCGTGCAAGTGACTGGGTGTGTGTGTGTGTGTCAGTATAATTCTCACCTGCTGAAGGTATTTGGAGGGTTAGTGTAACTCCTACCTGGTGTAGGTATTTAGTGCATCAGTGCATCTCTCACCTGCTGCAGGTACTGGAGGTGCTGCAGGTTAGGCTGCTGTTGTTGATGCAGGTGAGGATGCGTTTGTTGAGAGTGCTGCGGATGTTGTGCATGTTGTTGTGGATGCTGTTGGTGCTGCTGCTGCTGCTGCAGCTGTTGCAGTCGTAGGTCTCCCGGCTGCAGCTGCTGCAGGACGCGGTGCTGCTGGCTCTGGCTGCCCCCCTGTGGCTGCACAGCAGGCTGTCCATTCCCAGGGGCAGGACCTAGTGCAGCACATACACACAAGCACAGATTAACGCCTGTGCACACACAGGCACATAGACACACTGGCACTGACAGGCCCACACAGACACTCCTTGCACGGTCACCGTGACGTTTGACATGAGCTCCATTCCAATCTTCAATCACCTCTGAAGTTCATCATTGGCTAAATGCCAAAAAATGACATCACCCTCTCATACCTCATTGTCACCACAGAGGGCTCGGACAAGAAGCACAGCTTGGTTTATCACTTACCAATGATATAGCC
The DNA here is from genome assembly GCA_022829145.1 of Albula goreensis. NCBI lineage: Eukaryota > Metazoa > Chordata > Actinopteri > Albuliformes > Albulidae > Albula > Albula goreensis. The sequence goes on from CM040744.1 coordinate 14,036,514, forward strand.
ATGTCATGTGGTGAGATAGGGCCTAATGTATCGGCAGGACATTTTTGGGTAAATGTACTTTTGGTCAGCTAGCAAAAATAGCTGGTTGATAGCACAGAGTGCAATCAACATTTTAGAACTTGTAGTGGAGATTCAAAACCATTAGTCATCTCTACATTCCTTCAGTGTCTTGACTGTCTTATGCCAATTTCGGTAAAGCAGATCTCTTTACCAATAATTTCTGAAGAATGCAAAGCCTCTCTGGCCTTGACCGCAGCAGAAGTTAAGAAGTGCTTCTGTGAAAAAGCCTTTTTCCCCCCCTCTTCACAGCTGGCCAATTAGATTCCCTGTGAAAGCCTGTCTTTTTGGGAGTTAAAAGCCTGCAGTGTCACAACATCAAACAACCAGACTGCCTTCACTGTAACATCTTTGTCTTCTTTTTACTGGGGAAATGCACATTGCACATAACCTAGAAATGCTTCCTCAAGAAAGGCATTCTTGACTCCTGCTTCCACGTTGCAGCTACATACAGTATATGCATTCATATATTTAACAAATTATCTGAATAATTGAACAATAGTTACATTTTAAGCAGTACTGTGAAATGGACTTCAAGAAGAGACATACAGGGCATGAACCAAGTCAATGGTATATCCAAGACTTAAAAGATCTCAGAAAACACATGCAAAGTTTAACAAAATACTTTCCCAGAGTTGAACTTTTTTAACGAAGGAACTGTCCTCAAGGAGGACACCTTCTGCACAGTGTAATCCTGCCAGTTAAACAGACAAATACAATGCCTCTCTTAACTTGCTGTATTTAAAATGAAACTGAGGATGAAGTGGTATAAAAAGGCCAACCCATACTGCACTGCACAACTTTATAAAAAAAAAAATAAATAAAAAAAAAAAAAAAAAAAAAAAAGGGGATACATTTTTGTAGGTGGAGTTTAACTGTAACCTTTTTGTCCATTGCTCACTGCTCCAGAGGAAACGGTCATCTTCACTGGGGTCACAGAGTTGTGGATGGGCAGAACGTTGGTGCTCGCAGCCTTGGGCCTCTGTCGTGGAGCGATTGACGTCTCCGTTGGTCCGACAGAGTCCGTTATTCTGCGGAGTCAATCACACAATGAACATCTTTCAAAATGAGTGTGCTGCATATTCCAGACTAAAATGAGATTACAAAATTGATGAGAACATCCTGAAGCTATAATAACATGGAACAATGAAATTAGCAAAACTAATAAAACATCACTGTGGTGAAATTTATTCCTGAGTTCAATAAAAAGCACTGAAGGAAATGTCTGTTGTTGTTTTTGTCTTACTCAATCTTTCTAAAAATTTCAGGAACTGCTGAGCTAATAACATGCTGTAAGAGTAAATGGGCCAAACCATGGTTTTCAACTGCTGTTCCACATGGACCTTAAATCATTTCCTATGCAACAATCTATTATCAACAGTGTCTTTTATACAATACAAGTTTCATAAAAGGTAATTGAACACACAGTTATGGCTAATTATTTAAAATTCGATAAAATACAATAAAGGCTGTGAAAGCCATAATGAATCTAAAAACTGGCAATAAAGAGCTACCTGGCTTTTGTCATGTTCTTCTTAGCAGCGACCTCACTGGCAGTCAGAGGCTCAGGAAGGGATGTGGGAAGAGGGGAGTTCTACAGAGGAAAGACAGGCCAGAGAAAAATGAACAAAGACAACAGATTGGTATTTCACACAAACTTTATTTGCAAAGTGTGTGATTGACTAAAAGCATTTGATTTTACATTTGCGATTGGTAAAGGTTTATGTTTCCTGGCTGCAAAATCTGCAAAATAAGGTAAATGGGGCTTGAGCTTACAAAGAGGTTTGGCACTGGGCATTCTTTTCCAGCCAACCTGAAGGCAAAGTAAGAAACTTGATAGATGTCAGGTCTCTTCTCTAAATCCGGCTCAAGCATGTATCCTTTAAAGCAAATCAAACCAGACAGAAAGCAGGGTCAAACATATGAAACATCCAAGGATAAGTCAAAACAGTTTAACAAAGAAAAATGGCCAATGAATATTTTGACATATAGGAGCGCACAAATAATTTATTAAATCACTACAAGAATTAACTTATTTTTCACTTGCATAACAGCTGCAGTTTCATACAACTGACAATACATCTTTTTTACATGCACTATACATATGTAACCCTCATGATTTACCACAAGGTGGTGATATTGTTTAACTTTTGACATCATCTTACTGAGAAAAGGATCACAAAACTAAGCAGAACCTGCCAAAATGAACAACTACAATTTGACCTCTGAGCCTAAATGTGTGTTTAAGGGGTCTTTTTCAAAATGATTTGAATAATTTCCATTTGTCTGGGGTGAAGGCCGGCTGATTTGCTTCAGAAATGCAAGTGACAACTTACTGATTAAGCAGTGCAACTTAAAGGTGAATTTAGAATTATCTGGAATGATGAAAGTTCCATCACATATGGCAACTTGACTCTCCCCAAACGGAAGGGAGAAGAAGCACAGCTTGTACAACAAGCATCCGAGAGCCTTAAGAAAAAACACAAGAATAAAAAGCAAATCAGAGAATGTAAGTAGGCAGCAGGTCACATCCTGCTCACAAAATTGACAGAGAATTGTATCTAACTAAGAAGCCAATGTTCTTCAAAAATGTTCCATTTAATTTACATGATAAATGAAACACAATCATCTATGAATAAACTGTATTCCATCCTGGGACACTATACAGATATCCATAGAATGTCATCTTACATTTCATTACACTCACAAATAACATACACATCATACATATCCAACATAACAATGGGAAGTAAAAGTACTGTCTTTATTAGAATGAAATCCAAAGTGTCTGCTTTGAGGGATTTACAATTAAAAGCAGTAAAAAAAAAAAATGTTGATATTAACCATGTGCAGTCAGTGTGTGTGGGGGGGTCTATCCCACTGCACTCATGGAGGACAGTGGAGTGTGTAGAGTGCATGCACGAGAGTCTCCTAGGCCACCCCCCCCAACACCCCTTTCACACTAGCTGTATGTGGCGTGGCAATGCGCTTGGCCGAGTGAAAACGGCAGGGCTGTGGAAGTTCTCTTCCTCTCTTCACGGCCAAGTGAAGCAGGAAATCTTCCTCCGCCCACTCCCATTTCCAGAGCGCGGACTGCTGGTCCTGACCACACCACAGGCATTCCGCCGGCAATCTCACAATAAATATGCTACTCTCATTAACCCTGCATGGATTGCATTGTATACTGTACAGCCTGAAAAATGTTGTTTTTAGTGTGAAGTCCCAGAGACAGTAGCGGTCAATAGGTTGACAGCTAACTGGCTATATAAAAAAATAAATAAATAAACAAACATACATTTACTTCTCTGTTAAAACCAATGTTATTTGCATTGATTTTTTATGACACAAATTTATTTTGTATTGGTGCGTTTTCCTGTTTGAAGATAAATGATTAGCCTAGTTTGGCTGAAAGGCCTGTTCTCATCATTATATATTCTTACATCGGGAGGCCCTGTTGCTGGCTGCTCTGGTTGGAAGGGGACCATGTGGTTTACAACAGTGACAAAAGACACCCTCCACCAGTTCCTCAGTGTTTTAATAGAAAAGGGCCCACAGGCTAGGGGCAACGGATGACAGCCCACTCCATTCATAAGCTGCCAACCGTTATTTTGGGAGTTCTTCTTTTGCATGATAACTGATAAATATGACAAAAGGGATGGCTTACAAATGGTGAAACAGCAACAGCTTTTGAAAAAACACCCATGCAGCCATCAGCTGCAAAGGGAACCGGTTCGGCAGGTGTTCATGTGACACTGAGGCCTGAAAGAGGCTAAACCGGCCATTCTGGCTCTGGCCAGGGGAGGCAATGCCACCCATCAGTCATGGAGTGGAGGGGTGCAGCTGATCTTACCCATATATCAGCCTTAGTGGTGATGGCTTTCCCTCCATACAGGTTAATCATTTCTGGAGCACGGTAGGAGAGGGTTGTGTACCTGCCGGGAAACAGGAAGTGGTCAAGGTTAAAGGTCACTCTTCAAACATTACTCCATTCAGAATAGAAGTGGAGCTCTCAGTGTGAGGTATTACGTAACCCACTTGTGCAACCAAAACAAGCCTTTTCTCCATTGGGGAGAGCTTTAATATGCATTCTTTACTGGCATCTGCTCTCAGAGGCACTAATGGATTCCTTGCAGACTTGCACAGATACAGAGGAAGGCTGCACAAGGGATGGCTACTGCTATGCTGGACACTGACAGGATTTGTTGGAACCTTATTGACTGGGGGTAAAATACAAGCAACAAATGTCTTATAAGTTAATTCTACTGGAAAGCTTTGCCTGAGTAGTGACATACCAGTGAGAATGCGGGCGTACTCACACAGACAAAGCCACACACACAGACACACATCTAGAGACACAACAGGAAAAAAAAAACTAATTTATCACTCTTTTATCACTCATAACCTAATCTTAAGCACCAACAATCACACTGCACAAACAAGCATACACAAGCACATATCCACTCATGCCCCCATGCACATATACAAACGCATGCCCATACACTCGCGCACATGTACCACTTCAGAGTAAAATGAGGAGAGACAGAGAGACTTATGCACAGCATACTAACCAAAGCCAACCTTTCATGCAATCAAGTTTGAAATGTACCCAGCTGCAGCTGATATAAATGTCTTGAGCTAATGATCAAAGGGATGACAAGATGAAACGTCCTTTTATTGGTCAGAACACAAGTTTCAGCTCCCACCCAGAGTTAGACAGTGACCTGGACAGGCCTGAACCTGACAAACTGGAAAAGCTTACTTTTTGATTTCGTCTTCCACTGCAGTCACCCCATCCTTATGTGGGAGTAGAATTTTGTGTGTAGAACTTCCAAAATCACACAGGACATAGTTTCCCTTGTCATTTAGCAGGATATTCTCCACCTGGTATGTAGAAACAAGCCCCATTACACAATATTTACAGGAAACAGCTCATGAGTTTCTCACATTTAAAAGAACTACCAAATTAATTACAAAGGGCTAATTTCCTGTAAAAGATGCACAGCTTCTGAATTCTATGGAAAAGGCAGAAATATCAAATGTCCCCACTCATTGGTGATAAACGCTATATGAAAAATAATCTAACATGACTCCTTACCTTTTTTTAAACATCACAGATCACTTTCTAAGGGCAATACCTATGCATCCTCTCGGGGGTCATTTGACAGTTCAAGTTTTATGGGATAGATGTCTCACAATTTTTACCAGTGTACTTCTGTATTTCCATGTCTCATTGAATAGCTCAAAAGGAGACAGACAAGTGTGCCAAAAGCTTGAGTTTTTATTACACTGGTTATGACTTGCTCAATAACTCAAAGAAAAGAGTGCGATTAAAACATCCAACAGCATCCAGACAGACAAAACTCTGCGGTCTTTGTAACTTTGTTTACATATTATTTTAACCAAATGCACAATGGGAGATCTTCTTTGAAAGACGATCACATAAAAGGCTCTGCCTGAAAAGAGACAGCACATTCAAAAAATCTTGCTCGGTTCACTTCAGAGGTCTCATGTTACAGCGTATAGCATCAGTAAGTATGTATCATTTTCAGATCACTACTGTCTTAACACCACAGCCTTCACTGTGCAAGAAAGAAAGCAAAATAAAACAAAGCGTGCCGTGACTACAGCTCAAGATCTATTCCTGTCCAACCTTGAAAGAAGCTAAACACAATATCTGACTTTGCTTGACACTCCCTACTTCCACACGAAGGAAATGGTAGAGCAATTTATTGCCATGGAAACAGTGGAAAAGAGGGTGGAAAAAAATGTGTTTAACTTTACAATCCTTATCATTGGTAAATGTTGACTATAAGATCATTGTTTAAACTAATTTTTTGAAATAGCAATTCAAAGACTGATTCGCGCCAGGTGAGATTACAATTTGCTTAAAGTTGATCATCCTCAGATTATCTCTCTGGATCGATCTCTCATAACATGAAGATATACCACACATTGAAAGTGGTGGAAAGCCTTTAAAATTAGATTTTGGTTCTTCAATCAATATCGTAATGCGTACTTCATAGTTTCTACTTCACACGGCATTTCAATGAACAGCAGTGAGAACATTGCCTAAATCTAATAGTCAGAAGTAAAACTGGGGCAAATCTACAGTCCATTCAACTGGAACAAGATAGGGGAAACCTCTGCTCCCATTTCCTTTTAGCCAAGCAATCAAACTACTAGCTTCAACTATTAGATAACATGCAGCCATTACTGAAACGAGCAGGTACCTATTTTGCTTTAAATCTCCAATACATACCACCAAAAACTGTGCTTGTGAACTTACACAGCTAAGGACAATTGCCTGACCCAAAATGCATCAAGATAATATTTTTATGAAAAAAGCATGCTTGCACACAGTGTGGCTCTTAACCTTTCTAGCTTTCTCTCTGATTGTGTATTATTTTTGGATAATTCATCATCTGTGGAGAACAGTGATTTGTGCAACAAAAAGTGTTTTCTGAGAGAGGAAGGTCAAAGGGCTGAGCAACAAGGAATTTACTGCAGGAAGGGGAATCTCCAGGGCCATGATTTCATTTCAACCATCCTACCACTCAAAAATCAAACACCATTTCCCCAGAACACACATTTATTCTCCTTGTATTTAACAGGCAACCAGAAGATGGGCTGTGACAGTGCTGGGGTTTGTGATGGGGGTTACAGAGGTGCTCCTAAACAACCACAACTACCCATCCCCACCCCATTCATCTCTTCCATGTAATACTGGGTAGTGGTGCATACCTTCAAATCCCGGTGAATGACTGGGGTTTTACACTGGTGTAACCTGGCAACCGCCTCGCAGGTGTCACAGAATATGGTGAGTACTTCAGCTTCACTGAACCCAGTGTGAAGACGTTGGTTCATCTGCTTTACCACCTGGCCAGCTGCCAAAACAGAGACAAGGTAATGACTACACACAATCATACACAACCACACTCACCTATAAACAAGAACCACCTAATAAAGTCAATGAGACAGCATAATCCCTAATCTGGAAAAATAATGACCTGTTTTATATTATCTCCCATGTGACCAACAGAAATCTGACCAACTACCATCTCCTTGAAGGAGAAAAAGCTTGCAGCAATGCAGTAGTGCTGGTGGAGGATAGCAATACCTTCAGCTATGCAAACTTTAGATCAATTTTAGCACTCTTAAGTGGCTGCACACTTATAATCTCCACAAATATGCAAAGGTATAACAAAGACGGCACGGAAATTATGATTTTCATGTTTCCCTGCCAGCTGTATTAATGTACTTTGTGAAACCAAAACATGAGAGCTATTTAAGGTTTCCAGATTCCTCCTGGCTTATTGTCTATGACGGCTTCAATCTTTCCCTTTCCCAAATTTGCATTTGACGTCCTGTTATGCTCCTGGGTAACACAATGAAAAACCAAAGCACAGTTTATCCTACAATCCCAGCTAAACTCCATGAGGGTTCTGCTTGGCACAGTTCCATCAGTGAAGCGGGGTACAGGGGTGCCTCACAAACTCTTCAGCCTGGGCCCCTATACAACTCAACCAGGAGTTTTTTTCCCCCCTTTTTCTTTTTCAGAGGCATAAATTATACATGCTTGCATCTCCAGCTATTCCAGCGAAGTTAAGCCTGTGCGTAGTGGATTTAACTGGTTCATGTCCCCCCTGAGATTCAGTTCATGCAGGAAATTCCCCTCCAGCTGGAGAAGTAAAACTAAAAGCCGTGTCTGCGCGCTCTCCTCTCTCTTCCACTGAGAACAGATGGAGGAGGCCAAGCAGGGCCTGGTGGTGAGGAGACAGCAGCAGGGTCATTGGGTTTAGGGCTGCTTACCTTTGCAGTACTCCATGAGAATAAGGACCTCCCAGACACTGTCTCCCACTGTGTTGATGGTAGAGTCCAAGTAGCTCACTATATTCTTGTGGCCAGACAGCTCTTTCTGCAGGGGAACACAGAGTTAGATCTTAAAACAGGTTGGGTTAGAGTGGGGAGAAGGTAAGCAGGTTAGAAACTATTTACTACCAAATAGGTTAGACACTACATACAATCGCATGGGTTAGACACTACATACTACCTGAATGGGTTAGACACTAGAGAGCTGCGTGACAATGGAGGCCTTGCGGGCAAAAAATTCTACCATGTCTCCAATGGCTTCCTCCACCGACCAAAAAGAGTGGGCCTTGAACAGAGTTCAATTAATCATTTAAAAGTATGAGGCCAGAGCAGTACTGGAAGAGCCGAGGTTCAACAACACAGGGGACAGTGTTCCATTCAGAATCCAATAAATACAACAAAGGAATAATGCAGAGCCTGGCATTTATGATGCATGGGTGGTAAACACCCAAGATCAAGCATCAGATTATTGATCAATCATGATGAAAACCACCCTGCGCTTCTTGAGTTTAGCACAGTGCTCAGAATAAGCAATCGATCTGTGTTATTGACTACATCTCCCTGTTATAAATCACTCTGGTTCAACAGGGGTTATGGGTTTGTGCGGAGGATGTATGAACTAGAAGGAAATAAGGACCCATTTGTTCCAGAGGGAATTAGATAATATGGAGTGACTCCATCGTGAAGCTAAGTGGTTGATGCCCGGGCACACTGATGTGTGATGAAATGCAATGCCCAAAGGCATACTTACATAAACCAGTCCCAACCACAGTGAACACTGAGTAGAGTGGTCAGACATTAGCATTAGAGGGACACGCTTTGCAGTAGCAGGGAGCTCATGGTGTGGACTTTCAGAGAACAGAGGTTTACATGAGATCTCAAATCCTGTACTTACTGGCTAAAAAGTAACTTTTTAGCTTTTTTGCCAGCATCTTATTTACTGTACTTCTGTTCCAGAAACTGAGCATTTCCAGTTCTCTTTTTCGCTAAACATTCATTTCACAATCAACTGACCCTGTGTCTCATGCAAAAAAACAAAAACAAAACCAAATCAAATGAGGTATTCCCCTATTATCACCTAGCAACAAATGCAAACATACAGTAGCTGAATGCACAGTTGTTTTCCTCTGAATTTTATTTGTGTATGAAAAAACCACACAAGTAAAATCTTAATCATCTAACATCCTGAGTAGAGGTTAACAAAATTAATGCGGACATGCCATCATGCCCTGTTGGCTGCCTGAGCAAATCAGAACCAGACTTTTATGCAGGCCTCATGCTGATTTGAGGCTTATTCTGATTCAGCATTTATGCTGACTTGAGGTTCCTGGTGATTCAGGGATTACTCTGTTTCAGGGTTTATGCTGTTACACAGTTTGTGGTGATTCAGGGTTTATGCTAATTTGAGATTTATGTAGATTTTGGTTTTCTGCTGGCTCAGGTTATAGCATGAAAGGGCTCAAACAGCATTCAGATCTATTATGAGCCACTCACCATGATTGTAATCTCCCTTTTGTAGATGTTAAGGTCTGGGATATTGTTCACGTACATCCTCTTCAGGGCACATCGGACTCCACTGTGAGTACGGGCCAGGAAGACCACGGAAAACCCCCCTGGAAAACACACAGGAAATAACACTGTTTAACACACTCTGTGCTCACCACCAGTCTGTGTCTAACTATGTAGAGGTGATTTTGGGGCAGGGGTGATTCAAAAACCATGCTGTATTAAGTAGCGCCACCTTAATACAGTTAGACATGACTTCTATTACTTGTGCTACAGCAACATGTATTGGAGACACAGCTATGCAGGAATTAGATTTTTTTTCAAACAACAAACATCTATTCTTTTAAATGTGTTTTTTTTTTTTTTAATCTCGGCTGTCCCACCAGGAAATAGGGCCTTTCAGGTCTTTTTTACATTTTTCAGGAGAAAAAGGCCATAATATCATGCAGGCTACTTGATAAACCATTCATTGATAACAACTGTACAGTCAGTAAAAGTGAGGTAAGTGTTTTGGAACCTAAAATGACCTATTTCTCCAGTTACATAATCCTGACATGCATCTGTAAACGGCTAAGTAGTAACAGTAAGGTCCATAAATTAACTGAAAATGCTGAGACTTGTAACACACTGGTTTAAATGACCAAACAGGATGTGGCAATCAGGGTGAAAAACAACATACATGTCCCAAATTCCACTCTACTCTGAAGTGTGGGACTTCCAATTCTCTATTCATAATTAATTGAGGATAGCTGGTCTAGGATCAGCAGTGTCTTTCAGTTAATAATGGAGGTTAGAACAGGAAAAACCTGATGCTACATCAGCTCTCTTTTCTGTGAGAAACTCCATAACTACAGGCCGAGAAGTAGGCCTTTAACCAAAATCCATGTATATAGCGGTTGTCCTTTTTCTGAAATGCTGGCTTTAGCACTGATCCCGAAAACTGATAACTGGAAAAAGGAGGAAACAAGAAGGGGAGATAGCTGCAAAAGAGATAGTGCAGCATGTCTGCTTATGGTTGAGTGCAATGCCTTCTGAACCCATCTTAAAGCCATGTGAAATGTGCACCCCCCCTTCCATTCTGCCGCCTGCTCCGTCCACTCAAAACTCAAGAAATCTGCTTCCCCTTTCTGATCCTCTGGCCTCTCATCTTCCCGGGAGAGATGGAGGAGAGGAAAGCTAGGGCTTCTGAGCTTTGTTTTCTTAGACTTTTCCTTGTGTACTTGCTGATTTATCGTGAACGAGTGTGGCCATTTGCATGAACCGGTTGTGTATGTTGCTTGGCAATTCAGCAGGCTCAAAGCTTGCCTCTCTGAGACACCAACTTCAATAATTCCCAAGTTCATTTTAGGACATGGAGAAGCTCATAGGACAGACAAGGGAGAATGAACTGTTTTTCCTTAGCCAGGAGAAAAATTCTGATTGATCTGCAACACATTTTTAGGTTTCAATAAGAACTCTCGATGATCAAATTAAACAGGCCATAATAAACTCTAAACCTCTGAGGAGTTTATTATGAAACTGATCCCTCTGAAAAAGAGAATTGGAACCTGAAACAGCAAAGGTTCATTTCACATAACAGAAAACTTCCAAACACAATCTCTCTGGTGAAGCGCTCAACAGCAAAAAGTCCAATGCAAGCATGTGACAGGACGGAGGGTAGATTCTTCTGGAAGCATGACTGGAAGGGAAGGCTAGGGCTGCTATGACACCACATTTTTTGCTCCCACTCTGTGAATGAATACAGCGACGAAGCAGCCATTTCTCATTAACGAGGAGCTGAGTCACGAAATGACCCACAAAGGCCGAGTGTACACAAAAGGACAACTATGGCACAATGCTGCGCTTGTTTCCCCCCAACAAACATACACTTGCTAGTGCAGCCTGAATACAAAAGTGTATTTAGGCTGAAAAGCAGTAGGGAAGACCTTGAGGAGAAGGACAATGCAATTCTATCACAATAAAAATGTGGCCAGTCAATGCAGGGGCCAAACACGAACCACTTCATATACCGTGTATGTAATTTTTTTGGAGTGGATAGAGACAGTGTGGCCTTCAGTGCACATAATGACCCATTCTAGCCTCATGATTCTTAGCAAGTTGCTAAAGGTAGGCCTACAGTGAGATGACAGATGCCATTTTATTTACTGCAAGCAACTTCCATGTTCATTGTTAAGCTGGGATATTCCATTGGAAATTAACTTGCAATACTAACTCATCACAAGTCCCAATGGCAGAACAATAAAAAAAGAAGTAAATAAGTAAATAAATAAATACCAAACAAAAAAACTGATCTGTATCCCTGAGTAGCAGATTTCAGTGATGCAAGTTAAAGGGTGAATGTCCATAATCGAATTTGTCATCACCCACAAAGGAAGCAATAAGAGTATGGTTAGCTCTCCTAGTTGGGGTTTCCTTCTGTTGAGTGCGCTAATCAATGAGGTCTGCAGAGTTTGAGATGCACAGCAGATCTACCCTGCTCCAAAAACAGCCGAAAACATCATGTGAGAAAATATTTAAATATTGTTTACGGTGCACTGAAATACATGATGTGACTTCTTAAACTTAAATAAACCACTTGAGAGTATGACACCAATGTACTGATATTCATTTCACATTTTGGATGTCGTCTTTTGCAGAGAATCAAAGAAACATGTAGCTCTCTATAAAATTTTGGCTCTTTTTGTAGACAGGGACAAATATATGCTATTCAACAAACAAAAGGAGTTTGTGCTTCAAACAGCCTTATTGTCTATACAGAGCAATGTGTGGCTACCTATCAAGTAAACCTACAGCGTGAGGCACTCAAACACTTAAAGTCGTTATCTTGTGAGTGCAGATATTACCCTGAACAGAGGAGGTTTGCCCTGGTTCTTGAGGGTAGCAGTTGTGTGTATTGGCTTGGATACTACCATCATTCGAAGGGAGTTGATTAAGCAGAATCCTGTTCTGGATTTGACATCTATTTGTAGCCGTTTCCCCCAAAGGTATTGAAAAAGTTAGTTGTGCACAAATGTATAAAGAGGAAAAAAAAGGGGAATTTTTAACTCATTATTGCTTCTTAGATAAGCAATACACTGCATTCTAGGGGAATTTCCATGATCAATAAGCTGCTCTAGTATACTTGATCCTTGAACAACTAGACTAAAACTGTGACAGTTATTTTTGCATGTTGAATTTGTAAAATACTTTGAAATACTTCCAAAATACGTAATTATAAAAGTAATGTAAATACAGCTCCTGCGTTTTTTACAATAAATTCACAACTACAGAGTGACTGTCAACTGTCTAATCCAGATCAATATTCAATTACAATGAGAATTTATGCTCATTAACTGCATCCAGTTGGAGCCCAACCAGTGCACAGTGGTTTAGCAAGATAAAAAAGCACTGCCATGAAGTAGTAAATGGCTTCACAGTACATCAGTTTACAGGCCTCAATATGATACATAGCATATCATTAAATGTCATTCAATAATGTCCAATCACGAGAGGTCAGGCAACAGTGCTGATACCCATGGCATCTATGGTAAGTGAAACTGGACAAGCTTTGTAAGGAATAATCATGCCGTTCAATATAAACAATGTCACAGTGTAACCGGAGGGGGTATGAGGGAAATGGTGTGTGTCTATGCGTGTATCCTGCCAGGCTAAGTTTCAAGTACCAAAACCCTCACTGACACACTGACACATAAAATGTTTTGAAGGCAATCACAATATCCAGGGGCTAAAGGGTCGCCTTCAGGGCTGCGAACAGGCTAATCCCGCCTCCCTTCTGTGCTCCTAACAGTCCAATCAAATTAGCGTCAGCTCCTAAGACACAGGATCCGGCCTGCGAAACATCAGTCGCCCACTATCCACAGGAAAGATTGTGTTTTCTTCCCCCACACAGACGCATCTTATCGGAACAAACATTGAGGCTAATCGGGTAAATCAGCTCTGTGCTAACTGTGCTGGCACTGATAATGAGCGGCTAAACCAGATGCACCATTTTACTGAGCCCAGAGAGCACACTGGATTAAAAACAAGAATTACTCACAATATGTCGCAAGCTTAAGTACAGGTCTGGTTAGTCAGACGAGCCCTGAACTGAAGCTGGGACAAAACGTGTTTCCGCGTAACTCACTATTTTTCAGAAGTCTACCTTGATCTCCTTTCATGGGTCAGGTATTATTTTCCAGTCTTTCACTACATTGGTTCAAAATTTAAGTGAATAATAATCAGTTTGATGATCAATTTTATACATCAATATTCAAGACAAAATACTGATGGCTACTAGATTGATGATCAAACTAAAAATACCTGTTTTTGCACAGAGAGGCTTTGTTTTACTCTCATGTCAAAACAACCATGCCAGCGATATAGCCTACAAATTGTAAACATAATTTCTGCAAAGACCTGTTCAGTTTCATACAACTATAACCCTAATAATAACCCATACTGACCACCCAGAGCTCAGAGCAAACAGATCACACGTCTCATTAGTAAAATCAATGAAAATAAGGTTCCATGTACCGTAATTCACATAATGCATCCTCTGCCCAAATCATATCCACTCTGTTCTACAATTTCTGGATGAACGGGATAGGGTTAATAATAATATATTTTAGGACTACTTAAAAGGTTTTGCCAGTCTCTAGACAAAACAGCTTCACTGTCACTATGAATCTGCAGCAAACACAAAGTGTGAGATATAAGCTGAGCTATCACCAGTGGTGATAAAATGGTGCTTCCCTGAAAGACCTGCTATGAGGAAAGTGTGTCACTTGTTTAAGTAGCCTGGTGTCTGAAACTCATTTCACATGACTGACTGTCTTGTGACAGCCTTGAAGAAAATGTAAACTGAAATGGAGGAAAGCAGGGTGAGGGAGGGTGTCAATTGAATAGAAATGGAAAACTGTTCATAAACATCTCATCACCAAAAATCTATACTCGTCCGATCTATGGATCAGATCCAAAAATTACACAAGTGAGTGAGGCACAGCAGGAAGGAGTTAAGGTCATTATAGTACAGTAGTTACTGTTGGGGGACTTCAGTGTCGTCACTGAACACTGTGCTCTATATTAGCGGAATTAGCTCTGTGACAGGCTGTATGTTACATAGTCTCACCTGCCCCTCTTCCAGCATCTTCCAGCAGAAATGTTTGTGATCAAAATTACCACTGTTGGCCTCCAAGCACGTGTTCTTAACTCTGATGTGCCAAACTCCATAACTTGCGGAGAACATCAAAAGCTAACACAATAATGACTCATGCATCGAATAGGTTTTATTTTAGTTAACTTGATCAACAGGCTCAAAAACATTAACACAACTTTAATGGTTTGTTCTCTTTGTTCTGGGTTTCTTTTGTACTTACTTTGAAGATGTAGATTGAATAAAACTTGAAAAGAAAGGGACAACAGTACTCGCTCTCCTAAATCTGTTGCAAACTTCACTTTGAATGTAGAAGTGTAAAATTGTCCCAACACGAAAAGGTACTGTCAACCAAATCAACAACAGTAAACAGCCCCCCCTTTTGCATGAGTTGATGCATTTTTACATCAACTCATGACAAGAGGTACGGTTCACACTGTACATGAAGGATTTCACAATCTGCAGAGCAGAGGCGTGAGAAGATGGGCGCCGGGAGATCACCCTCTTTGTGTGAGTGGATGAGCTCAAGCACTTAAGCAGGCAAGTTATTTGCGCGGGTGGAGAAGAGAGAGAGAGAGAGAGCGAATGGCTCTTGGAGGGACCAGAGAAAAAAAGATTTACCCCAGCACCAGCTGTTACCTGTCTATCTGTGGGAAACATCTGAAACTCACAGACAGGGAATCATAGGAGACAGGTGGTAGTTTCAGAAACCAAGGGCAGCGAGTCATAACTGCGCTAACTGGCTACCCATTGGGGCCATATGCTCAAGGATTGGATTCCTACTAAATCATACAGATGTTTTTATTCTCGAATATGAACAGGAAGACGCCTGGAGGAGGTGGGCAGGAAAGCAGGTCATTATCCTCTTAAGGCTAGTGGTTGGACGATTTCTGTGGGAGGGGGGAAAAAAATATATATATATATACAGTTTATATAAATATATTTTTTGGGCCGAGATATATATATATATATATATATATATATATATATATATATATATATATATATATATATAAACACACACACACACACACACATACATACACACATACATATATATGTGTGTGTGTGCGTCCACTTCCTTGATGAATACTACCATGGAGGAAAACAAAAGGGAAGTTGTTGCTCAGACACTCGCACCCCTGGTGACGCCCCATGACCAAGCGGTGCGGGGGGCGGGGATGTGGGGTGGTCACTGGTGTTTATTGGTCTAATAGGGGACGGCTGGTCTCTCCATGCGTGACAAGGACTTTCACATGACAGGAGTAGCCATTACAAAATAGAGGGTGTCATTATGAAACTGGAATCCCTGTCTCCTCAGTTCAAATTAACAGAGATCCAGCCTAATCATTTTATATGCTTTATTTAATCAGTGTAATAACGCTGATAAGTCATTCATTTCTTTGATGCAGGGTTTTAAAGTTACTATCCACACAGACATCATTGAGACATTTCAGCATGAGGGCAAATTCCAAAAACTGGCTTAACATTCTTCTCCAGCCTCAGGAGAATTCGGTTACCTAGCTTGTGTAAAGAGAGGGCCACCGTGTAGGCTGTGCATTTTCTTTATTGCTCCACAATGACCTTACTTTTACTCTGTATTTAATGTGTGAAATGAGATTTTTAAAAATCCCCACCTGTCTAGTAAGATGTAATGGGCACTTGTTAAAAACAAACAGGAAAGAGTTTAATGCTTCAGTTTAATGCAGTTTAATGCTAAACTCCAGCCATTTACATAGTGGACGGTAAACTCGAATGACACTTGTTACCACACAACATTTCATCATTAATGGGGACGCGACACAGAGGGAGACCTATGATGCTTCAGGGTATTTTCCGATTTAATCTGGCAAGACATGCAAGGATGCATTTTTTTTTTGCAAAAACCATGTTCTAAAAACCATCCAACAGGAAACAAAAATCACCAGCAGTACAGAGAGAATTAGATGCATCTTCTCCTCAGGAACAGGGCCTGACGCTCCTTCTGCTTCAGCTGAAGAAAAGCTGTCATTACTTTGGAATTTTCCCGTCTGGGCTCCACCGCCAAGGCCCATTACATCACCTCGCCAAACAAACTGCACTCATGACCGGGGCTTCACTGAGCGTATTGCATTCTCCAACTGCGCTCATGACCGGGGCTTCACTGAGCGTACAGCATTCTCCAACTGCACTCATGACCGGGGCTTCACTGAGCGTACAGCATTCTCCAACTGCACTCACAACCGGGGCTTCACTGAGCGTACAGCGTTCTCCAACTGCACTCATGACCGGGGCTTCACTGAGCGTACAGCATTCTCCAACTGCGCTCATGACCGGGGCTTCACTGAGCGTATTGCATTCTCCAACTGCGCTCATGACCGGGGCTTCACTGAGCGTACAGCATTCTCCAACTGCACTCATGACCGGGGCTTCACTGAGCGTACAGCATTCTCCAACTGCACTCATGACCGGGGCTTCACTGAGCGTACAGTATTCTCCAACTGCGCTAGGGACTGCTGCAGAGGCAAAACCGCCACAGACCGAACATCAACGAGTGGAACCAGATATACCGGAGGAGAGTTAATACAAAGAGGCAAGGAAAGGGCCAGCATTGGCCTTTTGTTGCAGTTTGCAAAGCCACCCCGACCCATCTAAAGCAATAGCTTTGAGCATTTGAACCGATTCTAATCAGTCATCCCTGCAGATGTTTTGTGTCTGCACAGTGATGTCATCACTGACATTGGTTGTGTTATTGCGCTCCCCCCCGGGTTCTCTCCTGCGGGCTCAGATAGTACTCCCACATGCTTGCAATCCCCAGTCTCAGGACTGAAAATAAAAATCTCTTCACTTCATACTGCATGGACAGAGCATGCCTTTTGTTATTAAATTCAAATACATCTGGAACCCAGTTTCAAAATATGTCTGCCCAAAGGCAATCCACAAATCCATATCTTGAGTAACAGTCACATAATGTGTCTAATAAATCAATTTATCCACCCTACAGAAAAGCCTGGCAGGTAAGATTTAGATTGACTATTGGCCTACACTTATTTTGGCTGTTCAGATAGCATACACACCCATCTAGGGCTGGGGCCTCTGACTAAATGAAAGTCGGCAATCAATGAGGTTCCAGCTGAAAGAGGACCAAGGGGTTATGACTCCTGTGGTCCACTACAGACACTTCTCTGATCCTGTCAACTCACAATGACAATGCCACCACTTGATATTCGGTCATCTTTGTTTAATCTGAGGAAACAATTTACCCTCTTAAGTGCTCTTCTGACACCTCCTTCAAAGTATTCACAAACCGGAATTAAGGGAGTTATTTATTTGGTTTTATTGCTTTATAACCTTTTTTTTGACCTTTGGCACAGATGAGCTCCAGTCAATGCATTTCAATTTTTTCCGTTTTCTTCCAGATAGTGTCTGTATTTATCTTATAAACAAAAGGCTTGGAAAGAGGACATGGCCTCTTGAAGAACCAAAAAATCATTCACAAACAGCCAAAAGGTCCTTCCCTCCCCCTCCCAAGACCCCTGCATTCCCAGCAAGAGCCTCCCTCCTAATTGAAAACTCCATGTACTTTCCATAACTTTCTCATGGGAATGCAGACTCAAACAGCTGAGGTTTAGACTATGTTCCTATAGACTACACATTCCTCTATGAGTCTGATGACATGACAACGGCTGTACAGTATATTAGGTCATTCTGGAGGAAAAAAAAAATAACGAACCTGTCCCGTGCTTTTCCACCCCTGCTTACAGTATAAACTATCACCTTCTTTTGTGGTTGCTCCACCTCAGCGGGGACAGATGAAAATGCAACAGTTGTCCATTTCCTTTCTCTAGCATGTAGGGTCCACTGCTCTTACATACCATGTGAGTATAGAGAAGGAAAAAAAAAAAAAACATTTTCCCACTGGGATCATCCTGTGAGCACTCATTCGTTCTTTCCTAAGGCCTGCAATTCCACTCAAGGCATTCATTCTTTCATTCTTAAGACACAGGAAGTGGTATTCCTTATGGAGGAGCCAGGCAGCGATAGATTTTCATTGCCATTAAGGTGCAGACCAAAACTCAGACAAAGTTAATTCACTTACATGTTATAGATAAAAGTAATGCATGATGTTCAATTCAGGGTCACAATAGTATTACTGTAGGGACTCATCACAATAACATTTATTCCATAATTCTGATTCAAAAGTCCACAACTGACTGGAAAACTCTGCCTCTGGCAGTGGAAACAGAGTGTGGCACAATATTTCCACAGTAAAACCTCTCCTTGGCACCAAAAGATGATTGTGAGAGCAAATTTTCTGATCTCACAGCTCAGTTTCACACTGGAGTGGATTGTTAAGTGCTTGCACACATGTCAACTTATAATACATCAATTCATAACAGTAATTCAGCACTAAGAATGAATTTCAACATCGTTTTCATTTCAACAATGAACACGCAACTTCTGTTGCATATGACACTCGATCTGGATACTATTCATGTCACTATCTGCGGGAAACAGCTGAGAAATCGAGAAATGTTTAAAGACAAGAGGAGTGAGCACCATAACATGCACAGACACACATGGAGAGTCACTGAGTTCAACAGTCCAAAGGGAAACCTTTTCAAAGACTCATGCCTCCCTGAAAAACATTCAGATTTAAACAGTACATCCCTTTCTGAGAGCAATGATGGCCTATTCCAGATGAGGGAAGAATTTGATCTCTGAAGAGAGACACCTGAGGGTGCATGTAAAGACAATTTGGTCTACCAATAAAAACAATATCTAACTGTCATAGGGGAACTTAGAGACAAAGTATACACAATTTCTGGCCTGATTTAGCTCTTGAAAGATGCACATAGGAGGAAGTGGGGGATTGAGAGGGGGAGTAAATGTTGCTATTCAGGACTCGGCATGCACCCCAAGCCTCACCCCTCCCAGGACACAACATAGTAGGGTACATTTGAAAACAAGAAAGATAACAGTATACGGACAAACGGGGGAGGGCTGATTTGGATGGGATCGTTTCACTCTGATCCAATTCAAAAGGATCCCAAACTGTGACATTAGCAGTTAACTTTAACTAAAATTGAACTGTTGATGAGCATAAATCATCTCCAAAAAATTACTTTTTAGGGATGTGGCCACTTTTTACACAATGTATTTCATTGTGTCAACACTGTACTAAACAAATTCACCCTATTTCCTTACACTGTAATTCTATGACCTCTGGCATGGCTGGTTTGACATTTCTTAGGTACTAAGACTGTGATCTTTTCCACATGTTTCCCCCATAAACACGAAAACAATATTCCACAGCCCAAAACAGGAGGGCAAATATCTGTAAAGAACACTTCTTAATTTTCCCCAGAGTGTTCCAAAGTTACACTATAATGATGCTCATAAATTTATCTCTTGAGTAGGCTGACAGCCTAAGAAAAGAGGCGGGCCTGCTTTTGGTGCGCAGTTGAGAGATTCTGCACTTGCCTATATCTTCCCTGATGGAGCACTAAGCTGACTTGTCATTCTTCTGTAATGTTTTAGGCCATAATTCCACCAGCACTCTTCCTTGATGTGTGTCCATCTTCACAGCTATTGGTGAATGGAAAATTAACTAAAGTACATAAAGCCTTTTTTATGTACTTTTGTTTATCTCAGTTCATTGTGTTCTCATGGGTGGTAGTATTTGTAGACCTCTGATAGGGAAATTAGATTCCATCATCACACACATACCGTAACAACAACAAATAATACACAAGGGACACTATTTTCCACTTTTCTATTTATTAGTAAAATCAGCTTTTCTACAGTTTAAATCCCCTAACTTTGAGCAAAGTTAATTTCCTCTAACTCTAAAATAGTATAACCCCCCACACAGTGGAAACACTACAAAGTGCACAAACTGGAAACAGCAACATAGAGCTGTAGAGGAAATCTATTCAATGCACCATAACACATTTGGCTGCTAAACCATAACTGTAAAAAGTCTGGCAAAATGTACACAGGTATGGAATTCAGTACACATGAAAGCAATAACTTAGTCTACATTTATAGTTGGGCTGAGCAATACAAACAATTATTTATTAAGAATTTTGATTATATGATGACAGCATTTTTACACAGTAATATTCATTATGCTAAGATTTAAGTGCAAATCTTCCTCTTAAAAGGAGTTCTGTAACACTTGGGAAAACTTCAGATGCATTAACTCTTGTTATGACTATGTTATATGATAAACATTTGTAGTTATGTACCATTCATTTTTGCATATTGATACAAATATTGTGATATTTATTTATGTCAGGGGTAGGCCCAGGTACCCCTGTGCCCAGGCCTAATTTATTGGTATCCATTTCTAAATCAATGGCTTGGTAAATTAGCATTGCAGCAAACTGCAGAAGAGCCAAAACACAACACATCCATTCTAGCGCAGCTTCACTGGCTGCCTGTAAAACACAGGACTGATTTAAAAATCAGCCACTACCCTTCGCCTAATTCTTAACAGTTACCCTTCCTGTAACCCTGCGTGACTCCTTAAGAAGTTGCTGGTCTTGCATTTTCAAAAATTGCAGAAAAAAACAGGACAGCGGAGCAGTAAATGTGTCACATCCTTTAAACTGAGAAATTGGACAAAAAAGTACAGAAGCCAGGCCATTCACAGCACTGTAACCCAACCTTAGAAACATGCCAATACATACACGGAATCAAATAAATCATAGTAAATGCATGAATTGAAGAAAATATTTAAGCAAATAAATCTCTGTACAAATTTTTGTAAAATAATGTTCAACAAAACATGTTAAGTATAAATTAAGTCGATCCACCACATGTTCATAGTTTTGCACATAACCAAACCAAATGGATAAACAAAGTCTGAATGAGCCTGCCAGTCATTATTTCAAACAGCTGCTCCTGGCAATCAAATGTACTTCTGGAAAAGTTTGCATAAAACAACTGGCAGAGGTTTAACGGCTGTGTAGCTTTATTTTTATATATATACACAGTATAACATGGCCTAGAATACAATAAAAAGCGACTCAATAACCAATTAGTTTATGCTGTTTTTTCCACCTAACAGAGACGATGTGACCCTCCATGTTAGCATCAAGCTTTCCGCACATCTGTTTATGTGGCCCTGGAGACAGCGTTGTGTGAAAGCCCGGCGCAGCCCCATTCTATCAAACCCTCCATGACGCTTCCAGCCCACAAGATAAGGTGGTCCGAGTCACTCCGTCCACACTTTGTGGAAAACCCGCCAGAGCAAACAGTGGGACGAGATAAAATAGGCTAAAATGCATAGGCTAAAACGAAAGCACATGAGCGATGTTCCCTCAGACCAACAAAACACATTTATGATAAAGAGAGACAACGCTTACTTGGCCCCACTCGTGGGATCCAGTTACTTATTTGGGTAAAATACCAATATGATTATTCCTTGGCACTGAGCCAAAAGGCAGACACCAGAGGCCGGCGAACGGCACTGCTCTAGTTGAGCCAAATGGGTCAGCGTTAACAGGCCTATTAGAAAAGATGAGATAGGAATAACAACATTGATCCACTCTGAACTTTGAGATTGGCTATCGTACAGGGATGGGGAAGGGTGTGGGGAGTCAACAAGGGCACACTGGAATGGGGAACAAGGGCACACTGAAATGGGGTCACAATGATGATGTGGCCTCCTGGTCGTCTTCTGCTCTTCTAATCTCTGGAATCTCTAATCTACCTTTCTCTGTTTTCCCCCAAACTACACTGTTTCACTGAATGGGATTCACCTTGTTCGGTCAGGCAGAAATAAGACCAAATAAAGGAGACTACTATGCATGCATATTAATTATACAATGGAGAAATCAATGTCAGAAATCACGTATGCAACTGAAGGTGGTTCAAAAACAGCACCATGTTTCGGGGGGGGGGGGTGTACAAAGATTCAACTTACAGTGGCCAATGCTGTACGAAAAGAATTAGTGTTTTGACAGTCGAATGTTGAAGAGATTGTTTTGAGTCGACATGCAGCAAAAAAGCTGCCAGTACCACTTGAACTAGTAGAGACTTGAATGACCTATTTTTCTCTAGCTCCTCTTGGTGTGTTACTCATGCCTGGCAAGCGTGAACAATGAGCAGCACCTGTGTATGTGTGCTGCACAATCCCACTAAAGGAGCTGAAGGAGCAGGTGATTCTCTCTCTGCCACTCCCTCTTCCTTTATCTCTCCTGTCTCGCTGCCACCACATGCTCCGTTTGTTTTATTTACTACTGGCTTCCCCTCATTCTTAAGTGGCGTGACTCAAAACGTTGCTAATCAAGGGCTGCGGTGAACAATGCAAAAAAACTAATATTCAGGGAGTGCTGACCCCAAAATGGAAGTTTTCTGGGGTTGCGTGAAGCTGGAGAGATCTGGCATGGTACGTTTTCGAGCCTTGGGAAGCAAAGGCCGCAGTCTCAGCATCCTAATGATGCTGGAGTGGGTGGGGGTACCAGAGCACAGATCATCACATCACAGGATCAGCAATGCGCAGTGGAACTGAGGCTCCCCAACATTGTTCCAGCACAAAGGCGGAGGGGATTAACACGGCTGGGAACCCCAGCCGCCTGGAGTGGAGGGCTAGAAGGCCGCTTTTGTTTGTTTGCTTCATCGCAGGTTTTTTTAAATGTTGACTCGTATGAAAACTAAGTGGGTCATCTTCACGGGAGAAAACGATCAAAAAAAAGGGGGGGGGGGGGTAACAGGCAAGAGAAGCTTTACACA
This sequence comes from Albula goreensis, assembly GCA_022829145.1. NCBI lineage: Eukaryota > Metazoa > Chordata > Actinopteri > Albuliformes > Albulidae > Albula > Albula goreensis. The sequence continues at coordinate 14,059,798 of CM040744.1, forward strand.
CCCACTCACCACTTGGAAGCGTTTGACATGTGAAGGGATTTCTGTTGGTTTTGGGGTCAGGTTTTTTTTTTCTGGCTGGTCTCCATGGTTTATACAGTCATTCTACAGTGACACAGCCAAGCTGCTGAAGTTCAAAGCGTGAAGCATGTCAGCATGAGAAGAACTTCTCTGTCTCCAGAGGGGTTTCCACAGTCACAAGGCTGGGCGTGTCTGATTGCAATGAGGGCCATTAACAGCAGTTGCCACTCTGTACTCCTAAGGTTAAAAAAAAAAGTTTCTCTACCAGGTTGAATTACATTTGTGTAACCTTAAAAAGCTAGGAATAATGGAAGATGGATATCATTCTAATGTTACTCAAAACTCCTCAGTTTTGTCTGAATAAGTATAGCCACTCAAATTCCTTTCAAGACTCATGTTCACATGATTTATGAAAATACGCTGTCATATTCAAACCCCTCCTGTAACAGAACTCCAATTGCAAAAGCAAAGATCACACCGAAAGTATTGCCATTTGTTTGATAAGATCTAAAATTAACGGATCATAAAATATTAACCAAATTATGTCTATTGCTGGCGGCTTATAACTAATTACAAAATGCTGTAAGCATTTCGAAACAAAGCAAGACGATGCTGAATACTTTATTTATAGTAACTATAGACAATTTCAAGCTAGTTGGCCTAATACAGAAAGAAAACTTTCATATGCATTTTTTTTTTTTTTTTTTTTTACAGCAAAGCAAAGCTGAGGTAGGTTTAGATTAGCCTATGTTTCAGGTGAAGTCTTGTAAACAGCAGTGTGCCTCAGGCTACCTACATGAAGCAACCTTGACTCAGACAGCCCAGTCCTCCATAATTAACACTTCAGCATATAGCTGACCTCTGGCCTACATGTGAGCTACCAATCAGCAGTAAAGTGTCTTGTGATAACAATCCAACAAAGAGGGATTCACCTCTTTAAGTTTAAAACCAACAATGTATTACCTATCCCAGTGGAAAGCAGCTTTAAACTGGAATGCACTGTACCATAGCCCTATCTGTCTGGCTTATTCTTGCAGTCTGTACAAGATGGAGGAACAGCGGACGTGAGGTCAGAGCAGATAGCGTAGTGAAGTGACTGTGAATCAGAGCTGTGTGACAGTCCCCACTGCAAACATCAGACTGTATTTTTCCCCCTTCTCCCCCTCAGCACCCTCAAACTCTCACACAACTGAAATGATGAGATAAGGCAATCTAAAGACTGAACTCCTCAGTGTTTGTACGCTTACAGAATGTACCTACAGTGCAGTTTTGCGATTAAACATGCTGTGGGTGTCATGCAAAAACTTACTATGTGCTTTTCTTTTTACTTTCTCATCCATCTCTAAGACTATGAATGTGACACCACTCGGCAGCAATAAATACTTCAAACACCAGTTTCCTGAGAGTTCAATTTTTTTGGTGACACAAGGGCATAACAGTACATAAACATAAACTCACAAACTCCATTAAAGCCCATGCAAGTGTAAGCATCTTGCAAGTCATTGTGAACATTTTCAGACAAAACAGTAAGCCTTCAACACATGCAAGTAGAGTGCCAATAACTGCCTTATTTCTCTCATTGCCCACTATAAAAAATTTGTACTGTAGCTCATTTTACGACCAGTATGACAGAAGACCGTGTGCTTATTTTTGTACTAAAGTAGCATACTCAGGACAACTGGCTGAGGCTTTTCCCAAATAAATTAAGTCAAGTTTTTTTAAATAAATTAAAAAAAAAAAACTTGACATAAATAACTAAAATAAATAAATACATAGGATAGGGTTTTTGTCCAAATGGCTGTGGCTGCAACATTTTTGTGTTAAGGTAAAGCCAGACAGATAAGGGGAAACACACTCATAACTGCCAAACTGGCTGGACTGAGTCAGGGTGCAATCACCATCTGAACACGAGCACCCCTGGTGATACATACCACTTCCTGTCAGCATTCTGCAAGGGGGTGAGGGGTAAACTATGGGCAGCCAATCACCACAAAGCGTTTCTGCCAACGGCCTATCAACAACTAGAAAAGCACCTGGCCTTCACATGCTTAGGCCTACTTCTTATCAAACTAAGTCTGTTATATATGACAGCTAAGTCTTTCCACAGCTCAGAAACCTAAAAAATAAAAAGAAATGGATACATCCACTCCGCGAATGAACACCTTTTCCTCTCAAGAGCTTAGCACGACACCATAAGCAAAAGCTTGCCTGGATTGTTTAAACGTCTGTAAGACAAGTCCTACCGGATTTGGGGAAATAGATGCATTGAAAGTCAAATATATTCAAAACCCTGAACTGGAGTACCCTAGCTGAGTTAGATACAGCAACACCCATTTCCTATGGGTATTTCAGCTTGTTTGATTGATTTAAAACATTCCTGAAATCCTTTAGCACATTCACAATCAGTACTCTGTGTTTTGTTGCATTCTCACTGTAATATCCCGTCCCGGTCTTACCCGAGCAGCCCCTGTGAAAAGAAGATAGCGAGACGGTTCAAATATTTATTAGCAATAGCACAAAAGAGAGCATGTTCATATGGGAAGGCAAAACAGTAAGCCTCAATAAGCAAACACAAAGCAAGTGACCTCCACTATGGGACCAAGTGCAGAGCCGTACCATCATTCTTTATAGAATGCGAGGACAAGACAACAAAAGGGCACAATCCACCCATTCATCACTGATACAGTATGCAAATAATGTGGATGCAACTTATTTTTCCTCTGGTTTCCACAAAAAAACCCCACACCAGTCAGGGCCTGTTCAGTGCAGCCCCGGGTTGACAATCAAACAAGCAAATGCTTGTAAAATGCTTTTTAAAGTGTAGTAACAGCGCTGGGGAAAAGAAAATCTGTTTTGTGGGTGAGTATATGTCAAATTAAGCATGCCTGTTTTTGAAGACCTGTGTATGTTTAGCTCATTTTCCTTAAAAGGTACAAGTTGCAAAAGTTTCTCTGACACAGTGCATCACTGAATAAAGCATGATCTTGTGTCCCTGTCTCGATGGCTGACATAAATCAACAGATTAGCTGTAGATATTTTTTTTTGCTTTCGCAGAATATGTTAATGGAGTCCAGGAGAATACATCATCATTGACTTTAGGCCAAAATGAAGCTAAAAATAAGCCTATTTTAATAAATCTCAAACCCTTTAAAGTCCTTCTCCAATCTTTGAGTGTAATCTGTACATGCATACACCGTACTCACTTAAATCGTTTCAATCTTGCCCCATTTATACTGCTATGTGTAACAATGAAAACAAGACTCCCAAAAGGCCAGCACTAAAATGGAGTAGGCTAATCAAAATAGGGCAGCATCAGCAAGTCTTTCGCAATGTTCTTAAAAACTCAACAGCTATTAGTCGACAGCTTTTGTCATCTAAAGCTAATGAGCCACAGCCAGTGTAATCTGTGCCTTTGTCCAGTTTAAGCTTATCATAAGTATTAACTTAATTTAAGTTTGCTGCCACAACTGACAGCACGCTAGAGGAAGGCAGAGTGTGTTCATTCCTGAGCCAATTCAATTTACCATGACACATTCACACCATGACGTCCTCACTAGCAAAAGTCTAATCGAAAGTCTGAAACTGTATGAATACTACAGAAGCTTTATTTAACCCCCCACTCTAATTTCAGTGTTTACATTATCTCTTTTGTGGCTAGATGCAATCCAGGATCCATCAACAGCAGGGCTGCACAATCTCTCAACGGTCGCTGTTATTTTTCTTACCCTGCAGTTTAAGTTACACGACTGATTAGACACACACACACACTTCATAATCAAATGCAAGATGGCTAGTTCAAAAGTCCTGTCAGCCTTCCTTTCCCATGTTTTCTGGAAGGCTTAAACAAGTACTAGCAAAACATTAGCAATAACAGTAATGCCTTTCCACAAAAACATAGCTATGTGGCTGCGTGTTCTGTACCCTGTCTGCCAACTGTGATACAGGTGAGATGGGGAAGCTCCAGACTGGTTTGTGTAGTAATGTGCACACTGGGGTGGAAAGTGCATTGCTGAAGATTATAATTATCAACCTCAGTTTGCTGTCAGCACTCTTGCATGAATGTTAAGTATTGACTTCTTAAAACTCCACCTATATTTAGACCATTTCTGAGCCAGTACATTTAAACTTATTGAAATGAGGTATGGCAGTAAAGAAAATAAATTAGCAAGTCAGAACGCAGGGCCTAAGAAAAACTGTCCCTCAGTCAGGAATTTTCATCCTATCAGCAACCCAGAGCTGAATACATCCTGAAATCAAGCTAACAGGAGAGCTATTATGAGTGAGATTATATACTGCACCCCATGTGCCACTGGCCTATATGCCAAATGTTTTCCTGCAAACATTTTTGAAATTATTGGCATACAGTGGTTTCCACATTTAGAACACAGAGCAGTGAATCAGAATGCTTCCAGTATCACCAAGAAGCACTGATGACTATGACAATATTTCCAAAAATGTTCATGACAAAACCCGAGTGGTGACCAAGCAGTTTGACCAGTGGTGATATGGTTGAGCAGCCTGTTGACTGAGACATCTATAATGCATGCTCCATTTACTTGGAATATGACAGTGAGTATCAACAGCAACTGTCTGCCCTGTACACACACATACTTACACAGGCACACGCATGCCTGCTTAGTTTCCTAGGTTCTTACCCTCAAGATTTCGAGGCTAATACAGATTAGTCAGCATCATTCAATGCAGCAAGGAGAAGAAGCGGCTTTTGGTAGAAGGTCATGCCTATCCTCATGTCAGCCGGTGGAAAGTGCTAACCTGACAAGCAGGTTTTACCATGCTTGCTGGCACACAAGTCTAACAAGCCTGAAGGGTATAACTAAGTGCACCCATCTTTTTAAACTTCCCTCTACTGTTAAATACTCGTCTGATCTATACCTACAAACCACCCCCAAAACAACCCCGGGGGAATCGTAAAAAGTCTATCCATGCACTGTTATTGTCATTCAGAAACCGTTTTTAGCTGGGGGAAATTCCAACTACAAAAGCACTGGCTCTTCCACACAATTAACTGAAGGACCACTACTGTACTGCATTTTTCCCCCTCAAGCAAAAGTTTGGGGTTTATGGATCATGCTTTAGCATGGGCTACAAAAATTCCCAACGAGGACTAGAAAACCAAGGAAGGACACAGAGTCAGGGCCATACACTATTACATGGCTGATGCTTGGAGACAAAAAAACGGCCTTCAGAACAGATGTATCCTGTGATGTGGGGCTATCGGTTCATTTCTACATCCTCCTCAAAGAGGGTGTCAGACTTCATTATATGGCGTGAAGGGAAATGACTGAGTTCCTGCACAAGGTACCATCAGAAAACTGCAGCTGGGACCTCAGATGAACAATGAACAAAACAAAAAACTTCAAAGCTAAAAGGTCTATGCTCCTTAAGGCAAATCTTCAACACTGCCTCTACCAAAAGAAGTCCCCCCCATCTCTTAGGGTTCAAGCATACTTATGACATCGCACATGCTTAAAAAGCCCTTGAGGCTTGATGTCGCTCTTGGGATCTCCTCTGTGACTGACCCTTGAAGGACTGCACTATCTCAATGAAACAAGATCCACTGGTGCATAACTCCTCAAAGACGAAATGCCCCATAATTCATGAAGTAGGTAGTGCAAAGTCATGCGACAACAGATCGCGCCAGGATGCGCAACCTCTGCTATGCCGACGCATACCAATGAACTTCCCTGTCCTTGCTACTAATGTAATGGCTCAGAGATGCTGAGAAGCCCCTGCATATTGTTGCTGCAACACAGCAAGGTGCACACAAGAATTCAGTTTTCAACCTAATGCAAACAATCAGACTCTGCACAACTGCAGGGAGGGTCCAGAGTCACTGTCAGTCTCATCTTGCTGGAACTTGCAGGTCTGGTCTTACGTAGACTTTATTTAAGGAGGAACACCACATGAACAGTTTACTTACTTACAGCCTGAGTAATAAATGGTAGTAAATGGGGCATATCACACTTTTTTACCACTAAGCAAGGTAAACTTTTGTATCTTTCCAGAGGGTTCCTTTATTCTTGAAACCATGTTATGCCAGTCTACTTAAGTACATAATAGAAATGCCAGATACTTTTAAAATGTATTTTCACCAAACAGCTTTATTCAGGGTCAAAGTGCATTTGTGGAACTGAAAGCAGAACAAAAAGCAAAGTGTTGTTTACAAAGTGAAACTTTACAAAGTGAAATCAACTTTGCAAAACGAACAAAAGCATTTCACTGATACCAGGCCAACTAAATACAAACTGCTGCTTTTGATGGCTTGGTTGCAGAAATATGCTGATAAAGTGATGGATGACTCATTATTGCTGTCCATTTCATTCATTGAGAATAAACCAGGGTTTAGGAAACCCAGGTTCAGTCTGGTGGCATGGCCCTTTGGAACGCCAGGGAATAGGGAGAGCAACTGCTTTTCATAAGGTAGTGGAGGATGAGCTCATGTCTGGTACTGGACAGCCACACAGATGAAAATGAGCCAGCTTTAGCCATGGGATGGAGACGGGGTGAACAAAGCAGATGAGGGAAATGTATGAACAGAGCGAACAGAAGCAAGTAGGAGATGGAGTTATCGAAAGAATGCCTCACTTTTCAGGAGCATAACTATGACCAACTTGTGTCACTGTTAGGCACTATAAACCTGCCCAACTTCAGGGATGTATTTTGCAAACAAACAAATGGTCGGTTAGTTGTTAGAACATTTTCATGTAGGTGGGACTAATTCAAGGAGGCGATACAGAGCCACAATGTCTATGGTGGCTCTGGCATAATGGAGCTTGCTAAATACATCCTCAGAATTCTGAGAGTACCAATAAGCCTATGCAAAAAAAAAAAAAAAAAAATCAATGCATGCTCCATCAGAGATTGAGTGGCTGGAACTGAGACTATAGAGGGAATAGTCATGCAACAGTCACAAATTAAACTGGCCCGAAGAGGTGACCAGTGGGCAAAGACAAGGGGAGCGGAGAGAGGAGGAGGGAAAGGAACTGAAGGAGGGCCACACAGCCTTATCAGGGAGACCAGCCAGGAAAGAGCTGCAGTAGTCCAAACAAGAAAGTGCAAGTGTCTCAAACGGCAGTTGAGAGGAACAGCAGAAGGTGGCGAGGAACTGAAAGATTCCTCAGATGTTAGACACCAGTCCTCGATTGCACATAACAATTATCGTGGCTAATGGAATTAAACCAGCAGTAATTCAAGCCCAAGAAATATGACATACTTTCAGTTCCTCTTTACAGGAAAGAAAGCAATATTCATTAGAATTGCTCATGAAGGGCGATAAAATGTGAGCAAAAGTGTGTTAAGGGGACATATGAAGTAGTAACTTGTTACTATGTTGGGCATCTCACCCCAGTTGCCCCGCATACATCCAGTGGCACCCTCTGGGCTAAGAATTAACTATCACCACTGTGTTTTGGTGTCTTGTCTTTTACCTTTATTTTGAGATTCACTTCCCCTTCCTGACACCAACATTACAAAGCATGTGATTGACAAGCTCATCAGATATTGGTTCAGATTGACTCGAGGGATATGTACTTTGATATACAAACAACTTTGCCTGCACATAACAAATCAAATGAATCATTTCATAGTGAAAATGTCAGACCCGTTTGCTAACTTTTTCTCTTTTTTTGGAGAACTTACGAATTATGAAGTAATGAGAAGAGACATGATATGTGAAGGGTACATACCTTCTGCGATTAATTCTTCCACAGTGACCTGGTACCGGCCGACACTGAACACTTTCCCAATGTAGTTGCCGACTCCAGAACCAGATCCTCCGGAACCTCCACCGAGCCCACCACTCTCAGACTTTGGCATGCGAGAAAACTTCTTCATTTTTCTTTATTTCAAATCTCAGCCTTCCCAGGCAAGTCCTTTAGACAACCACAGAAAATCCCGACAGGAATTCTAAATGCAACTTTCCCTATCTATTCATCCCGATCCTATGCCTCACACGCATAGCTATTCTGTAGCAAGCTAACTAGCTAGCTAGTTAACAGTCAGATAAGAATGCTAGCTAGGAAACGAAGGTTAGCCAGCGATCGTTTGAATGACATATAGTGCACAGAACAGGGTGTAATGCAATGGCAATATACGTTCACATGCAAGGCATTACAGCAGCGCTCTGGGTTTGGCTATTTCGTGCCTTATTTAAACAGTTGGAAGAGATTACCACTGATGCTTGCCTTGATTTAGATGAGCAAGAGAGGTATATGGCTGGACAGCTAACTAGTGACTAAAAACGGCAGCACTCGCATCAAAACGCGTTAACAATACGCGCTAGTTCGCGGAAACATAGCAAACAAACGATGCTATTCCCACAAAATAGCTTGCCAGCAGGCTAACAGCGTGGGTTCTGCTATACAATACAACTGTACCAGATAGCTAACGTTTCACAGATAACGCTAGATAGATAGCTGGCTGGCTGACTAGCTAGCTACCTCTCAAACGCCAACCGAGGAAACACCTCCTTCCCCTCTGCTCCACACGCCACTACTTCCCCACTTCCCTTTTGTAGCTAGCTAGGTAGCTAGTGAACTACACTGCCTGTGTATCACAGCACAAATGCAGACGAACTGCAGCTACTCTGAATGTCATAAACATAACATAACCAGTTCTGCAGACGAATAATCCGCGCGTAAAATCTCGAAGAATTAGTGCATATCATACAGCCTCATGTCTTCTTCCATTCCGTTAAACTTCGAACTCTCGTGACTCTCGGCACAAATAAGTGGGTGGTTTGTTATTACCCAATCTGTCTGACTGACAACCTAACTTGGCTTTGTCCGACCCTTCCTATTGTAGCCAGCTAATGATTGGTGTGACAAACCTACGCTCATACAGTTGCTCCACTGTGATGGGGCAGAACAAATGACAGTCCGCGCGTCTCTTCACCTTCCTGTTTGGTTGAGAGAAAGAGAGCATGAAGAAGAGGCGGTGACAGCTATGAAAGCGCTGAACTAGTGGGAGTAGGGATGTTCGGTAATTTCCTCCTTTTAATTTATGATAAACGGCATTCATTGAAAAAAAATGGCTGGAGAACAACTGTTACATATTTTCATCGCACCATTGATTCGATCGTGGTGTTTAAGTTTGTTGTTACTAGAAGTGGAACAACACAGTTTAACTTAATTGAAAAAGATTTCTCGTATATGTAGTGGTGACGACACGCCTCACGCTTTAATTAAAACCAGATTAATAATAACAGATGCTAATGCTGTCTACGTTACACGCATGCCAAAAGATTAATTGGGGTACAGGTCATATTGATGTCGTCCTGCTTGGCGCAGCCAGATGTGCATTATGTGGAAAGTTGTTGCTCAGTCTTGCTTAGACTGGTTGTGTTGAAAAGAGGAAGGACATGAGGAACAATTTGGCAGTCACTTAAACTTCCCCTTGCAGGCAAATGAGTTTGACTATGCCAAAGCCTGGCATTTGAAATATCATTGAATATTTCATATATTCAAATATCTGAATAACCAACCACTCCATAGTCCAGAAGGAGAAGTGGCTAAAATCCTATTTCACAACTTTCTACCAGTTCCAGCAAGAACACAGAAGATTCTAGTCTAGTCATTCAGTTCTAGAAGAGTCAACATTATCTGTTGTTCTAGGTGTGACATTTTGTGTAAAACACCTCTACAGTAAACAGCAAGCATCATTTGTTCCACACTATCGACAATCATGTCTCAAAAATACACTGCAACAGGAAAGGTGAGGCAAGCGGTTATGTATTTTTTAATTAATGTGTGGTAAAGTTGGTAGTTATTGTTATTAGCTTAGGCTGCCAACAAATTAGGGTCATGGCAGTGACAGACCTTACATAAGAGATTGTGGAGTCACATGACCAAATGCTGTGACTGAATAGATCTCCACTTCTGCTCCTCTGCAGACACACCATTGTTGGCTTGGATTTGTTTTTTTGTTTTTTTTTTTTTTTTTTTTGTTGGAGGACATGCTGCCACCTGTTGGTGGGTCATTGTCTTAATTTGCATAGTACGTTAAATAAGTATCCACACTATTGGCATTTCAGGGAAACACTTTTGCGTAGGTGCAACCATTTTTGTATGCTGCATTATGTTTCAAAAGTATACTCTCTCATGAAATCATTGAAAGAAACTGTGTAACTGTATGTCTCAAATTTCTTTTGAAATTTGGGTGGTAGATTTGTTCATATTAATCTGCTAATTCTAAGGTCAAAATTTGCTCATGATAGTTTAAGAGCTATGTCATTTTGAATGCAAATACTTACTTTTTACTATATTAGTTTTCCATAAAGGAACAGGTAAACACCCACAGTACAAGCCAAGTTTGTCATATTACAACTGTGTTTGAAGTTTGAAATGAGTCTACTCTATCAAAGGTAATACATTATCCTTTTTATGCAAACAAATGCATTTCCTTTCTTTCTGTCAGTTTCTGAAACTTTTTGTAAATTGATAAAATATCAGAAAAATAATTCTAATGCTCTAGTAATACAGCAAATGAAGCTATGTGTCGCAGTATATATTTCCATTCAATGCCATTGACTGATAAATCAGCATCGATGAAAGCCTGGATAACTTCCACATATAATTTTCCTTGATGGTAGTGAGTGTCAGTATTTTAAAAAGATCAATAAGTGTGAGAATAGTTGAATTAATTCCACAATTAGTAATAAAACGTTGCAAGTTCAAAAGGGTCCATCATCTACACCTTCGTGCTTTGCCAGGACTCACTGTCTTTATCTTGTATCCTGGTTTTTTTGCTTCATGTACAGCTCCATTTTATTTGGAGAGAGAGGAAGAACTGAAACATTAGCCCTAAGTCGTTACTCTAAACTAAATATTGGCTAATGCTAATTTGTAATTGAGACTGTCTGGAGTGAGTGAATATTAGATGTCCTCTAGTGATCCAGAGTTTGAGAAGTGCAGTATCTCAATTACATCAGATTTGTAAGCAAACACAATGATAATGATGGGGCACGTTATTCTTGCTTGAGAGCTTACATGAATGTGACATCTTTCTGTGAGGAAAACTACTTGAGTTGGCAGATATGATTCTTTCTCTTCTTTCCAGCAGGAGTGAAAGGAACTGTGGTGAGTACATTTTTATAATGAATATCTGCTATTGCCTGCGGGCAATTCCTTGCCTCAATAAGCAGTGTGTGTGTCTTATCAATAAGAGCTAGGCACTACCCTTTACGTTTTGTCTTCTGTGGACTTTATAAGAGAGAGTCTGGTTACTTGAAAACAGTCCTCTAAAAGGTTTGTGAATTAATACAGCAGTAAAATGCTGTAATTGCATTTGCTTGCAATCACTTATCTTGTGTGACATATCAAATACGGTTATGTCTCTAGCACCTCTGATTGTATGAAAGATATTAGATCTGGAGTCTGGCTCATCTGTAACTTTCCAAACAGAATTCACTCCACATGTTTTAAATGATGTCATTTCATCTGTGATTTTACAAAAAATAATATGGAGTCAATGAGGTTTCCTGAACCCAGCTAAGGTGGCAATTAGCTGCCAATCATTTACATATTTGAACCAATTAAAAATGTTTTTCACTCCACAGCCGATGCAGCCATTGGTCCAAATCACTGAGTTCCTAATGGCAGCTCCTTCCAGGAATATTATAATATATATATTATATTATGCAATAGTTGTATTTGTTACTGAAAAACAATCTTCTCACATATATATTTTTGAAATAAGTAGCAATAATTCAATACAGTAATTATAGGCAATTAAAAGATCCAGAAAAAAGATTTTACAAAAGATATTTTAGCTGTGATCATTTGACATGCAAAATAATTATGAGATTACAATGTGGAGTTTTATGAGACATGATAACTTCATCAGTCTGTCCATTTTCAATGCATTTTAGTAGGACCCCAAAAGACCTCCCAAAGAGTGTGTGAACATGTAAACTCTGACAGTACAACCCTGGTACTTCCTGTCTGTGTTGTGCAATACTATCTCTTGGAGGCCAGTTGTGAGGATGTGAAACACAATGAAGTGGAAAACAGCTGTCTGAAGTGAATGGCATATGTTTTGTACTTTGCAGATCTGTTGGAAAAATGGGGCTTTTAAACTCCAAACCTTTGCATGAGACTGCCATCTGCCTTTCCTGACCACGTGTTGCCAGCAGCCACTTAGGGACTTCCTGTTGTGGGTTGTTGCTATTTTGCCTGGTTTTAAGCAATTGAGAGAATAATGATCGTGATAATAAATGCCCATTATGGATAAACAAAAAGTCCATTATCTGTTCTCTCACAGATGTGATACTCTTGTCTGCAGATGGTTAATCTCTGATAGACAGTTATAATCAAACAAGAGGATATTCAAAAAGGTAACACATATGTGCACAGAAATTCCTACAACACAGAACACAGAAATTGGCAAGAGAAGGTTCCCCCTCTTGTCAGTCATCCTCCAATCAATACAAGATATTCCTTAAGCCTTTGGTTGAAATCCTCTGTTGTCAAACGCTTTATTTACTTGATAATACATTAAACAGAAGGACACGCAAATTTGTTTTATGTTATTGCACACAAGGCCAATGTTTAATGGTCTGTATTGATCTTGGTGCTCCATTACAGTTTCCTAATTGTAGCACTGGAATAATCAAAGCCTTTGTGTCAGTCATGCTTCAACAAAGAACCAAAAATAACCAAAGTTCACTGTGTTCTGGTGCTACCCCAGTAGCCTCTGGTAGGCAGGACTCAGTGCTGTGACTGTTGTCTTTGCACAGTCCAGCTGGAATCCAGCCTGTCTTTGGTTTTTTACAGAGATTTTGCAGCTCAGAACCGACTCATAAAAATTAGGTTAGAATATAAGAATACCCATATATATTTCTGTCAAACATTGTCTATAAGACAATATTTGAAAGCTAAATTTACCTAAAAATGATTATACATTCACATCAAATGCAAAACTTTACTAAGGGTTTACATGACAGATGTTTCAAAAGGACTTCTGTGATGTTTGTGGTACTTATGACACCTCTGAAAAACTGTTAAATTTGCTGAAATATATACTCACAGTATCCTACAGCATTAGTTCACCTTTGAAAAGTCTGTGCACAGAAAAATGTTCTGGGCTTTTTGTCAGGAGTTCCTCTAAATTCAGTTCAAAGCATGCTTTATTGCCATCTACTGGCCATTATCATTCACAATCAATTTCATTCATTTCTAAAATCACATGAATCATGGGAACAATTTTGTATCAATGCAGCGGCAGTATAAATAATGCAGAGCATACAAGACCCAGATTCCAATTCATTTGACAAGATCCAGGGCATTTAATTTCCACAGGTAAACAACAGAATCCCACAGAATGTGGTGACAGCAACAAAGTAAAATGGCAGTTTACAACAAGAAATGGCAGTCATCAGATTTGGGTTAATGTCTATGCAATATCACATCTTTGATAAAATATTAAAGGCTGCTAGATCATTGAAAGCTTAGGAACTGGTAAGACAATTTGCAGTCAAGTGTGGCTGGCTGTAAATGGCAAACTGCATCTCAACAAATAATACATGTATCTGAAGAAAAAAGGAAAGGACACATTATACCAAACTGCTTAACTTTGGGTACCTTTATGAATGCACATTGTCCATATAAAATTGAATGTATGCTCAATTCCATGATAGACAAATTCAGCATATCAGAATGCAGTTTGCAGCATGGTCTTTAGTTAAATAGTCCAGTTTTAATGTCTAATATGCCACAAACTTGGCCTGATAATTACCATTACATATTTCACTTATGTATTTTCAGGTGATCCTAAATGTATATAACATTCCCTTGTGGTGTTGAAATAATAACATTTAAATTACAATTACATATGGAATTACCAAAATGTTGTAGTGTATTGGCGCAGACAGGGCATGTTTGCTGTTAATATTCATCCTCTCCACAGATCTTCAGCAGTGTTTTTTGATAATTCCCATGGGTATCAGACTGCAAACAAAGCAGAGCCTTTTTGACATGTTTTTATGTTTTTCACAAATTTCAGCTCCCTTGGAGAAAACACTAACAGCAGAGAATGCACATTCTCACTAGAGATTACAGTGTAGGTGTCAATATCAGTCATGTTTTTATATAGTTTGCATCATCTCTGTGCCATTGAAATGCAGTCATTGTTTTAGTTTATGAATGTTGTTTAGTCCAATGGAAAATGTTATTGAACAGCTGATTTTAAGTTGAAATCAATAAGACAGATAGAAATAAAGACAGAGAAAAAAGTAGAAAATAGAGCATATTATCTGAGCTTTGGCATCTTGGTTTTATGTTTCACTTCGAAATGTCAAAGGAGTTACGTTTAAAGCAGCAAAGGAAGCACACTGCTTCATTGGTCACACTAAAGCAGTGGCACTTGGAACCACAGTAGTCATGCAAGTCATAAAAGTTTCCATGAGGAAAGCAAGCTTACTGGTTAAGTTGATTTTAAGTGGAAGAAGTTATGACTGTTCCAAGTCAGAAATGAGACTAAATGTTCAAAGCCTGTGGTATTGGTTTCGTCATTACACAAGGCCATTGTTAAAAAGTGTGACCAATGAGACTATTTTTGAAATAAGGACAAGTGATGGGAGAATAAGTTTTCATGAAATGCCCTGACATAAATGATAGCTCACTGTAGCTCCACCTATTATGGGGTTTATGAAACCTAAATCTCCCATTACTAACGAAGAGACAGAATGTGAAATATTAGCAAGGAGCCCTGGGTATTGCCGAGGCTGTCCAGGACTGCTCTTGGTAGAGTCTAGGTTAGTCATCTCCGCCACAAATCATCTTCAGACAGTCCCCATGGCTGCCTCCCACATCAGACTAGAAGCAAGCATAACATCACCCATCAATACAGACCTCCATAGTTACACATGTCCAAACACCTGCTTAGTTTTCAAATATTTTAACATTCAACTTTGGCTTATCATCACCACGAAAAAAACTTCTCCTTAAGAAACCTTTTCAGGGAATAAAAACTGAAAAACCTTCTTCTTGCATTACATTAGACAAGATTTAGTCACTTGCCAATTCTATTTTGTTTCCCATTTCCCAAGTGTTTCTATTTACCTACAAACTATATATTGAAGTATTTTAACACCTCAATGTCAAAGTTACAAATTCCACAAATTCCCAGTTCAAAGCAGTACTGACAAATAAAAGGTCAGCCAGGTCAGTAAGCACTGAGGCATGAACTAACAGATGACTCTCAGTATGCAGAGACTGGTATGTGGATGGAGCTCGATGACCGTTTAAGCAGTTCATCAAAATATACTCGGTAAACATGGTATTGTCAACAGATCTTAATCTGGAATTTTCAAATGTATGGACCATGGAAAATAGATTATGTAGTAAGGACTGAAGGATTGATTATTACAGCAGAATAAAGTGTTTAGTTGACTAGTTCCCACAGAACACAGGGAAAACTTAAATGTTTGTGAAATACACTTGTATATAGTATATGTACATATATTACACATTCCATGCAATTTTCTTGTTTATTCATAGATACACATGCTATTGTAAAAATATGTAACCAAAGAGGCAGTGGTTGTGCATCTGCTTTTTGGACTGTGAGGCGAACCTGAATGAGACACAAGGCCTAATGCTGGTGATACTCACCTCAATAGCAGACTGCAGCGAATAGCCAAACAGCTTTTTGAATTCAGCCCTGATGTCTAGCAGGTCGATCTCTGACCGGCTGACCATGATCCTGTTGAGAGTATTCTCATCCGTTCCCACGCCCTGAATAAAGACCAGAGAATGCACCAGTGAATCAGCAATCATGTCCCATTACTGCACATAACTTCACCACCCCTCAGTAGCACAACTCATACTCAATTTATTCAGCATCACCACTCCCATTTAATAGAGCCTGTAAGAACCATAATGGCCTCCTGAAAAGGGAAGTACATACCTTCATACTCTTAAAGAGTCTTTCGGCCAGGTAGGCTGGGATATTCTTAACACATTTCACTGAAAAGAGGTTAGAAATTAAATAAAATCTCAGAGACTGCAGTCACAGATGGCAGACAACCCAGCTGGAACCAGGTTAGCAAAAGACTATTCATTCAACCAACACTCTCTAACCTCTACCAGCAAGAATGACAAGCTAATAAATCCCTTTAAACTCAAATAACAGTACCTTGGTCATAGGTAATTGTGTAATATTTGAATGTACCCATTAATGGATCACTACTAGTGAAAAAAAACTCAAAAGGGCAGGTCCATAATACCTATGGCCACCAAAAGCTCCTCAAGCAGGCCGGACATCTCCCCCTCGATGCTTTCCTGAAGGGTCTTTCCACTTATGTTCTTGTATTCCACCAATGCTACAATAAGAGAGGCAGTCAGTGATTCTGTTTTTTTCTTTTAACCACAGTTAATTCAGTACACTTACACTGCCCTATTACACTATTGTACGACTTCTGTAAAATGTTGTTATTCTGTCTAATTTCTGTCTGTTGTGGAAGGCATTTCTATTCCCATTAATACAGTACAATGTAGGGACACAGAGGATGGATTTATACTTTACTTTGTCTCAGCTGTGGTATGCTTCTGTTGCACAGAATGTCGATGAACTTGCTTTCGTCTGTTCCCCACTTCTTCTCACCGGCATCATATAAGGTCTGCGTCAGGGTGTAAAACAACAGTCCTTTAACAAAACATGTGGACAATAATGACAACAAGGGCAAGGAAACTCTCTCAAAATGCACAATGCTCAAACCAATAGGGCAGAAATCCCAGAAAAAGGATATTTCTGTGCTATTGAGATTCCTGATAACTTCTCAGTTTGAAGCAATCTATTCAACAATTGCTTCCTCATGGTAAAAATGCACAACAGATGTCCCTTTGCTAGGATGAAAATGTGACAGTGACAAAGTTTCACATCTGTTACCATGTAATAGCCATTGCGTTCATGTTAGGTTGAAGGCCAACGCGACACATAAAGACATGTACCTTAGCATCCTCTTTGGCCTTTTCCGTGTCCACAGTGGTGGTCTCATCCCTGTTTCCCTTTCATTAAGAAAACAAATCCACTCTGCAGTCAGACACCACCAATCACATATCTATCACAGATAAAGAGTTAACAGTATGCCAGTCTTCAACAAACAAAATAATATCTCAAGGACTGACCTCAGCCAAAGCAAGCAGGGCAGTTGCATATTGCCCTGATATTTCTGACTTGAGGTCATGTGTCACTTTCCTCTCAGTTTCTACAGGGAGAAAAAAAATCCAATTACCCTTGAAAATATTTGTGTCCCTGTAATTGATTCATTATAGCGTTATGAGTTGCACTCATGCAAAGATTCAAATGATTACCTGCCAAATAGGCTTCTGAAAGGGCTTTTATTTGTTTGTTGGATCTTGAGGCAAAGATTTCTATTAAAGTGCTATCCGTGGTTCCAGCACCCTGTAACAGACACGTAAAACCAGAAAGTCTGCTGTCAATTTACAAAGCCTGTGTAAAATATGCTTGTTAACGAGCAAAAAGCTAATTAGTGTGATAATGATGTGATTTAAAGCCTAGTTTCATTAGTTTCCCATGTTTATAATATGTCAATGCTTAGAAAAATATTTAATTATGTTCATGATCAGCTGACAGACCACTTACTTTCATGGCACGCGTAACCTCTTGACAGTCATACAGTCCTGGAGGAGTGACAAGAGCAACCAGCAGATCTTCAAAGTTCCCATGTGTGTCTCCTTCCAAATCATCGACTAGATTCTGTTGCAAATGCAACACACTGAAGTTCATTTCCTCCTTCTTTGAGGATATGTCACTATGCAGTGAAGCTGTGCTATCTGGTATCTGTCAGAGGGCAGCAGTTCTTACCCTCCCGGTTGCATCTTGATAAGCTTTACAGATAAGCTGGCGTTGTGAGCTGCTCCTGTGGGTTAAAATGTCAATCAGGGTCTTCTCAGTTGTGCCTGGAGATACACACAAGACCATCAGCTGCATTGATCATTTGAAGCCCTCCTAGTTCAGACTGAATGCGAATGTTTCAGATCTGGCTGCATTTAATTCTTCTTCTTTTTATTATTTAATTCTATAATGTGACTTTTGTCCTGCAACAGTTTCCCTCTGAAAACAGCTTAAACATTTTTGACAAGTATAAAAGACATTGCTTCAGGCTGTTTGTTTAACATCATAAGCATGCAGTCTTAAGGAAAGCATGCCTGTCATTTTGTCATTCAGAAAAAAGATGAGCTCATGATAACTACACTCCATGATTTAGGTCTCTGTGGGAAGAAACACTTAAGCATTGTGCCTAAGTTAGCTCAGTGTTCACGGCCATGTCAATAAACTTACCCATAGTCTACAGTGCAGAATGTATGAACAATCTAAAGACCAGTTCTGTCATATTACCAGGAAGATTAAAGGTGTATGTTTATTTTTAAGGTGTATTAGGGCATCTTCAGGCCACATATTTATACAGTATAGGAAGAGGAGGGTCAAATATGATTGCATGTGTGACCTGTTTCTTATTCCTCATGGCTGTTTAAGCAGGCCTGGGTATGGCAATAAAACTGTAATGCTTTACAGCTTTGAAATATTGGATAATGGTGGATAAAATATATTGAAAAATATATAAAAGTAAAATATATATAAATATTTAATATGTGAAGGTAAGCAATGTTTTCATATATGTAAATAATGAGGATGGTGTCCATGTGACATGCGTGAAGCGTGCTGTGCTGATGTCTCACCGATGCCCTCTATGGCCTTCCGCAAAGCCACTGCGTCCTCCCCTGCATTAAAGCCAGCTTTGTCTTTAATGGTTCCCCTCTCACCAGTCTGGAACAGAACAAAACATCCTGCAAGGGCTCATACAGGCCAAAAACACAGAATCACCCAGGTTATATCACATTTGCTCCAGTTCAGACTTCAATACAATTTAACTACCATAGCTGCAACTTAATCCTATAATCAACAGTTACAGATCTTTTTCATATAATATAAATTTCATGCATACATTTTTTGTTTGCTATTTCTGTCACTAACAAATGTATGTAAGACATGTACAATGTAACTTTTAATAAACATCAAGTAAATTATATATGATTGCAGTTTTTACTTGAATAATCCTTTGTTTATCAGGTGTATTACCGTTGTTGTAAAAGATGAAGGGGAATCAAGGAGAAGGTCCAATTCATCCTGGAATGGAGAGGCATCAGGAAAATAATTTGTGCACTGAGATTCCTTATGGTTTTAATGAGGTTTCTTGAACCCTGTTAGGGTGGAGCTAGACTCAGCTGTCAATCACAGATTAATTTGAACCAATCAAAAATGATTTTCTCTCATTGATTCTACATTGTAGCTCCTCCCATTTTACAGTGAAACATGACTCCACATCACTATCTGAGATATTAATGGAAATTCCCAGCTTTGAAATTTAGCCTTGTTTACATTACCCACTGTGCACATTATAGCTTCACTGTATTAATTAATGCAAGTAACATAATAGTCACCAGTGTTTGAAAACAAAGTGAAAGATTTATGATAAACCTGTAACTGGTGAAAGTGGGATATTGCTATATTTAGTTTATCTCTGTAGATTGTAGCAGGCAAAGCAACCTTAGTATTCCAGCACATTGACTCTTACCCATACAGATGCCATTTCAATAGATTTGGTGATGCTTCTGACTAAATCCTGCTGTCATAGAGGAAATGAGCAAATGAGGAAGTGTTGTCAATCTGTGTCTGAAAAATACCGAAAAACCATGTAATTACTCCAAGTACTATTTTTACATTTAAAAAATTCAGCCAATACATTTGTTCAGAGATAATTATCTCTGACAGATTTGTTTGTGTTGTGTTGTTTGTGAATGGGTATTTGAAAAGCCTCAGGTATTTTAAGCAGTAGACCAACACTAAAGTTTCAAGGAAAAATATGATGTATGAAGACTTCCTGTTTTACAATTAATAATTTAAGGAGGAATTGTTGACCAACTGCCAGAATGTGCAAACTCGCCCTTTTCTGCAACTTACCAAGCAACCATGGCTAAAGCAAACCCTGACTCATCGCAATTACGGTTGATCAGATCAAATAATTGAGATTTAAGATTCTTTGCATTTAGGTAAATTCCAGCAATTGAACGAAACAGTTTTGAAAATAATATGTTTTCATCAATGTTCAAATCAAAACTTTTCTTTCAAGGTACTGTACATTTTGATTACTGAGAGGTTTGACGAAAAATTCCTAGTAATCCGTAAGAGTATTTTACTGGAATCTAAACGTATAAAAGTATATCATTTATGCGATACAGACTTCAGAATTAGTATCTGGAATTTAACATAATTTTTTCCATTTGTACTCAAATAGTCAATACTTTTAATCCACGAGTGTGATTTACCTAATCTCAAATTTCTTGACATCAATCTTCCGCACTACATACCCAAAACGGGGCATAAAAACATAACTTTGCATAAAGACAGGAAAGGCGCGCACAGAACCGAACAATGACAAAACTTACTTCGGAAAACAGTACAAAGAATAAACGTATATTCACGTCGATTCAGAACACGAAAGACTTACCTGACGCGCAGTTCTATGAGTTTCCACCTTGAACCACGCCTTTCACAAATGTATCGAGTTACACCCAGAGGAAATGATGTCAGCCGGTGAAAAATGAAGATATGCCTGTGTTGAACCCTGATCATTGAAATTTAAATATGTACTGTACATACTTATGGCTGTACTTGCTAATGTTTCGAGGGACTATTGAAGGGATGCTGATATTTAAGAAGTATTGCTAAAACCAGTTCTCATTTTGTAGGCATTATAAATGTTTTAAATTATAAAAAATTAAAAAAATCTTTTTTTGCGTTCAGAAATCTATTACTTCACACTAACTGGAGATTATGTTAATTCTTTCTGCGGATACGTGGTGTCTAACGGATATTGCAGCAAACACAACTGAAAGGCTGGATGTTAAATTTTGTTACGCGATACTATCTGTTTATGACTTTTCACTTCGTGCAAATGTATCAAAGTTACATTAATGTGCCAATGCCACAGTATCACTGTGTTTTCAGGGTGCTCTGTGGAACACACAATTGGAAATATGCCAGCAGACATACTTATTTAACTCAACCAATTAATTCTGAATTATTGAATGCTGATGCCAAATGTGCTGTCATCTTGGGTACAAAATGGCATATGTTCCTAGTGCAGTATTAGGTGCATTTGTTGTTGACAGTTCTATTACACAAATGAGCCCATAATTTAACACTGATGGAAGCCAGTACCAAGCATGCGTGCATTGTTCATCCACAAGAAAGGCCATCTGAGCATGTTGTCATATGATGGAGTGAAAGCAAATAACTTTCCGCAAATATAAAATTTATAATAGAAGTGGCTCTTGTGAAAACAAATAAAAACCAATAGATCCTTTGGAAAACACAGGTTGAAGAGAAGATAGATATTTGAGGAGTGGCATATCAACACCATATTTTTAGATACCACATGTAGTTGGGTTTGTCTAACAGTAACATGATCAAATGACATCTCTGGGCAAGCTCACATTAAACTGGGTAAACCTGCTGGACTCCTAAATGAACATCTGCTATGAATGACATATTGTTCTTTAACCAATAAAGACACAAAACAGTGAAATGGTATATATTGGTTTCAAGTTTTTATTACTAAAAAGGCACGGAATACAGGCATCATACAATATTTATAGCATTGAACATTTTAATGAATGTTAGCACCAAAAATATATATACTGGTAATCTCCGAAACCTTCCACTGCTTCAGTGACAGGTACAGCCTTTGATGAATTACAAAAATATAGCGCTGACTGTAATTGAACAAAGGACACTGTTTGTAAATCTCAGTACTGCAGTACATTCAGTGCTGTAGAACCATATGAGGATGGTAATGATATTGAATTGTATTACCAACAGTTGTCAAAATACAACATTGCTTTCTTTTTCAGCATCAAAATACTTCCAGCACCAATGGATTGATCATTCTTATAGACTATGGAAGAAAAAAACTAAACGTACCATCTTAATACATGATATGAGAGTAATATAATAATACGTAATGCACAATAACACAAAGACGAAGATGTCTCAGGAGCACAGTATTCATGCTCACCATTACTGGGTTGTATGTACAATTAGAAGTACTGAAAAAATGAGACTGAGGCTGTCTGAGTCGTTTTGGCAGGATGTAGGCATATTGCCAAGACACAAAATGATACAAACACTGTTAATATGTAAAAAAAAACTATCTATTCAAATACAGTGGTTAAAAGACATAGGCTAAAGCAATTTGTGAGAGGTGGCAAACTCATAAACACAATCTACAGTAGTCTTCAAAGTGCACAGTCAAATTGAAAAACACCTTGTTTTTTGTCACGTTATCAACCTTACACTCATCAGTTTTCGCTTTTTATGTTTAGTCTCTTTTCATTAAAAATCTACTTTGGACAATTCATTTCAATTTAAATTTGGGATACTGCAGGATTCCTCTTCTGTGCAGTTGTCATGTGGAGGAAATGTTAATTCTGGCAGCAGGACTTCGGTTTTTGATGGATGGCTGTATCATCAGGTAATTGCACTTTAATAGATATTTACACAGCTCATCCAGACACAAACCTGCACTCACTCAAACAGTTCTCAACACTTGCATAAATCATAGTGGTTATAATGTAGCTCAACTTTTTGACATGGAATCTGCAACTGGATAACTGACAGAAAAATCACAATCAAAGCAAAGAGAAGTTAAAGTGCCTGAGCTACCACATGGACATTGCGAGGTTCACATACACTTAAAGAGCAGTGATGTTCATGTAGACTTTGAAAGCGATTTTCGACCACCTTGAACGTCATGAGTCTGTTTTCTTTGAAACCTCAGATTCTAGGTCTGATCTGTTTAAATGGTATCAGGTCTGGTGTGAAAATTAGGTTTAAGCGGTGTGATAGGCCTTAGCTTGTGAGGTAGCTCAGTTGTGAAATGATTACGCTGCATAGCTGGCCAGCACATTTCCCTTTTTTTGTGGTCATATAAAAATACAATAACAATATTTTTTCTTTCTTAATTACAAACAACAATAGAAAATACGGTTTTCAAAACAAAAAACTATCATCAGACCTCTGTGCCGTCGTTCAAGTTGTTGTGAAGTTTGACCTGCAGGTTGACCTGCTTGACCTTGACCCCGTTGACCTTGCAGGTCTCGGAGCTCTTGTTGAGGATGTTGACGTTCTTCACGGTGCAGTGCTTGCTGTTGAAGTTCTTCTCCATGCGCTCCATGTTCCTTAGGCACACCTCCACCTTGGTGTTGAGGGGGTAGTCCTCTGCCAGGTCCTTGGGTGCCTTCTTCTTCCCTTTCCGCCGGCACTTCTTGAACAGGAAGCAGGAGGCTAGGAGGACCAGGACAAGGAGGGTGACAGCCGCCACCCCGCCACCGATAGGGCCGCCCGTCTGGGGACCATACGTGGCCGAGGCCTCCACCTCCAGCCGGAGCGTCTTCATGTTGGTGCCATTCTTTACTTGGTCACCCTCGTTGTCATAGATGAGGGACTCATCCAGCGTGAGGCGCCCTGACCTGTCCACTAGATCGCGGCGGCCACGTTTCAACTGGTAGGTCAGCGAACGTTGGATCCTGGGACCTGAGATCGATTCTGGCCCAATCACATAGATCACTTGCAGATACCACTGATGCCCTGCCTCCACCTGTAAATCATTGCACAGAGATTAAGCACCAAAATATTACTGTGAGTATCTTTATCCAGTATGAACTAGCAGGCAAAACTG
Organism: Albula goreensis; assembly: GCA_022829145.1. Taxonomy (NCBI): domain Eukaryota; kingdom Metazoa; phylum Chordata; class Actinopteri; order Albuliformes; family Albulidae; genus Albula; species Albula goreensis. The sequence continues at coordinate 14,083,595 of CM040744.1, forward strand.
ATCCTGGATTAGTACTCCTGCTCTAAGAATCCTTATGACCATGGCCCCTGGCCCAGAGGACAACATTCAATTATATGTGATGCGAAGTAGATGTTTTCACATACCTTATAGAGGGCATCGACCTTCATGGTGAACCCATCAACCCCAGGCATCGCTGACATGGACTGAAGATCCAGGATGTCGGATGCAAAGCTGGCCTCGAAGGGCACGTCATGGAAGTACATATCGCAGACTTCTGGCTGTTTCCGGTCCTTCAAGAAAATAAGGTGAAACACTCGTCACATTTTTTTCCAGTTCTTTTAACCTTGATGTCTACAGCCAGCTTACAGTCGACAGCTCAACATAAATCAAAGTATTGATGAAAACAATGTACTTTATTTTTTAAGTGAGCAATTATTAATGTCCTGGCTATGCATGTACTGTTAACAAGTCTTTACAAGTTAACTTAATTCATTCTGATATTAAACATTCTTACTTTATGATGTACATTAAAAGTGCAAAGAAACATTTAGGTGACATTCTGACCATCTTTAGTGTCGTGTGAGTGCTGTGTGAATTGCTGAGAATGTGTACATTTTGCAGTCTTTGAATATGACACATCACTGCCATTAGTAAATACCTAGTGTACATAGTTGTGAGAGTGGTAGAACCAGTATTGGTAGCACAGTGCTTTCTGCTCATGCAGGAGTGGGAGGCTGACTTACCAGCAGCAGAAACCTGTGTTTCAAGTGCTTGTTGGGCTGGATGCAGCCGTACTGTGGACCCTCATTGTAGAGGGTTCCGGTGGGGTCGAAGAACGGCACATAGCCGTCCCTCCCTGTGCACAGGTACACTTTCTCCAGCTGCAGCCGGTATGCTGCGTTCAGGTTCTGCTCTGGGTTCCACAGTACTCGGCCGTACAGTGTCTGACCTGTGGGGGAGCGGGAGTGAGAACCAATATGACGCTAGCCTTTATGCAATGCATTACACAAAACCAAACCTGTAGCCTGAGTTAGAGGCCTTGCCATTTTACTGTACAACCAATCTGAGAATGCTGTCAACATTTAACTCTTTCTTTCCTTAAACAGCATACATTTTTTGTTTTAGATGCAATAACTTGGTCAAAATTCTGCAGGGGACAAAACTCACCCAAGTCACATCAGAGAATTCAATTAATTGACTTTATGTTCTGCGTTTACAGAGCTGGGTAATGATCACCTTCCTGTCAATGTGGCCTCTGTCTGCTGAATATTACTATTTCATACCACACATATTGGAATAAACTTTAATAAGTCTCAAACAATTTAGGCTAACCCCAAAACCAAGAGTCAATCCTCTTCATTGCTCATCTAGTACTCATCCAGTACCATCAATGTACTAGTGCAAGATAAGCATAGGATACTACAGAGACTGTCACCAGGTCAGTTGAGAGGACAGGATGCAGTGTTTACCCATAGAGAAGGCCCCTTTGTAGTCCATTTCAGCCATAGACATGTCTGCCGTGGCAGGGTCCATCATGAAGACTTTCTCATTGTTGCACAGCTGAAACTCCGTGTTCAGGGAGTAAACAACAGGCACGGGACGGTTCGTCTGCTGGAAGGCGATGGGAACCAGGAACCTGGAGGACAAGCATGATTACGACACTGCTGTTAGGGACAGGCTCGTTCACAAAGCTACCTTGCTGGTTTTGTGGAGTCTGAGGTTTGTGGTATTTCACACAAAATGATTTATTCCCTCTCCCATCCCCCGCTGTTGCACTGTCATGCCAGTCAACCTCAGGGTTTTTAAACATCCTGCATGTTCTGAGCAAAGCAGTGTTTCAGCACTTAAGTGTGCAACTTAAGACTGCATTTCCATCAAAAGTCATGAAATTATGTTTGATGTCTTTTGACCATGACAGTGGAATGACTTTAAGCCATGAGCTGGAAAAGGAGATTGGATGAAGGAGGCCATTTCAATTTCACTGTTAAAAGGCAAGCATTAAATCACAATGCTATCACACTTAACCTTGATAAAAAAGCAAGATATAATTAAAAGAACACAAAGTGATATATACTAGTATTATTGCTAAAGGCTGCAATTTGGGAAAATCTACAAACTGATTAACAAATGAAGTAAGATAATCTGGGCCAACATGTGATTAGCTTTGCATCTGTAGTGTGAATAGCAGTGGGGGAGCTTCACGATAGGTTTATTAACTAGGTCAAGGCAGGTGGCCGAAAATAAATAAAACTGGTGGTTGCATAGGAACATGTGTGAAATCATATCTGCAGCTGGGTAAGCTTGGGGATCCTATCCAGCTGAAAGTGGATGCGAGTCATGGGGTGCCGTACTTCTCTGGGGCGTGAGCTGTGCAGGACAGAGGCTTGTCTCCCGGGTCGATCCATGGTTGAGTGGGCTGAACTGTGCATGGTATGAGGAAGACAGTATACTCGCCAGAGTAGTCCTTCCTGTAACACACAAACATCGGCAGCACCGTTACTGTAAGAGGAGTGGCTGGAGGATAGGCTGAAAGCCACTGGTTACTTGTGAGCGAGGTGACAGCTCTCCTGCTCCACTTGCCTAGTTTTGCAAGGTGCTTGTGTTCTTGTGAAGGAGGCTGGTGGGTGGAGTTGGGAACAGCCATCTAATTGCGATCGTTATTGGGAGGTATACCTGTACTGTGTGTTCTTAACGTATTTAACCTGTTTCCTCCAGTTCAAGAGGGGTTGCTGGTTTGGTTGCTTGCTTTCTCTCCACCTATTGTTTCATTTTTGCATTTTATAGTATTTGCAACAACATTGTTCTCCAGGGTCGCTGCTCACCTGCTGTAGGAGCTGGTGGCCCTCCACAGCTGGTAGGGTGAGTCAAAGGTCTGGGCACTCCACAGCAGCTGCAGGTCGAAGTCAATGCCTCCCAGATGGTCCGGAGCCATGAGGTGGGACTTCTGGCCTGGAAGAGTGTGATGTTCTGGGACAAACTGACCTGGAACACACAGACAGGGAAAACAAAACTCAGTTTGGCAGTGTAACACTCTATAATCCTACATGGATGACATTGGATGAAAGAGGACACAGTCTGGTCCAGCACAAGTCTTTCCAGCTGATTAGATTAGTGAATTTGGAATGACAACAATCTGGGACAAAACTCATCTGGACCACACAAAAAGGAAAAACTCAGCTCAAACAGAGATATAACAAACCAGCAGCAGGCTCGATGGATGACATTAGATCAAAGAAAAACATACATGCATTTAGGTCTGTTTGTTTCACAAGTCTGCAGTTAATTGGATGAGCAAATTTAGCCCACAAGTTGTGTCTTACCTCTGAACTTGGCATGCGTTTTGAACTCGATCACCAAGCGTCCATCCTCTCGGATGTAGATCCTGATAATTTGGAGCCTGGCAGACAGAACGCTGTCCGTTTGAATACCTGCCAACAGGAAAAAAGAAGTGACATATTACAATGAGAGATTAACAAACAGGCATTCATCTGTGGGTGGCCAGTTGTATGCATGGGTGCAAACACAACAGCCTTAAAAGAAGCACAACAATAACATGCTGAAGTGAAAACCCATAACATACATCATTGATAAGGCACCTCTAAGAGACTATACACAGGTTGCAGTTAGTGGAGGCATTGATGAAGCTCAAGTGATTGAAATGTCATTGTTCTTTTCTTTTGTTGTACTTTTTTACACTCTTGTTTTACATTCTTCTTTTGCTACATATATATTCAAGTGTTTGAATATTCAATTCTGGGGGCCCTGTGCTCCTCCTTACCTGTCCTCCAGAGTACAGTGTCATAGAAGAAGGAGAACTCCATTTCAGTGTGGTGCTCCAGGGAGGCCCATCCCCGAGGGGCCGTCACATAGATGTAGGACACGTACAGAGGCACCTGCAGAGTGAGGAAGGACTGCGCGGAGTCCCGCACCTGTCTCACACACACACACACACACGCACACACGCAAGGGACATCCACCTGGTTAGATTTGCATACCAGTGCAGGGAGAGTATTCAAATACTGAATCATGGTAGCTTTGGTTTTGCTCGAGTTTTTTGATGATATCCAAATACAATGCAAATTCTCCTGGGGTGTCTGAGAGAAGGTGAGCAAGATCTACAGAAACATACTGAATTTCACAGCATGTTACCATTCTTGTATTACTACCTTTTAGTAACTGTTTATTAAGACCACTCTGTTCATTTCAAAGCTATTTCTGTGAAAAAAATGACAAAAGTCCACTTGACTTACTGTTAATCCCCGGGAACGTGTATGTTTGGCTGTACCTTCCACACACACAGCTGTACATTTAGCTAAGAAAATTGTTACCAAGTTACCCATTCTCTACATGGGACTCAAACCTAAAGCCTTGGAGCTACAAGTCCAGCTCCTTCATTGTTATACTACATGACACCCTCCACTGACCTGGAAGTCGGCTGTGACGGAGCCCCCACAAACGTCGATGAGCTCGGTCATGTCGTAGTAAGCGTCGAAGGTCCAGATGCAGCTCTTCAGGTTAAGGTGCTTATACAGCTGGATGGTCTTCGGCTCCCGGACGCTCGGGTTGAACTGGTAGGGCCGGTCATAGCCAGGGCCCAGGGAGATGCTGTCGTAGGACACATCATCCAGGAAGCCCGTCTCTGAAACCACAGACAACAGGCAGCTGCATGTTAATTTCTTCACTGTATTAGCAAGTATGCAGAATTACTGGAGAAAGTCTGATGCCAAATCCATGAAAGGTCCAAGGACCTTAACAAAAAGATTTCAAGGATGTTGTTTATATTGTTCACAAAAAAGTTTTGCTATTTTGGTTTGGTTACCAGCTTGCTCTACACCTCTTTTTCATTTTTGGCTTTTACAATATGCCAAAGCCAAGCACTTTCTCAGACCTTTACTACATTCAAAGTCACGCTTTTTCAAGGGTTTCATGGACCAGTGGGAACTCCAAATATGACATTGAAAAACCCTTCAAAAAACCCTTGAATGAGCTCAGTGCAGCTCTCTAAATATAGCCTCGCCTAAAAGGGGTGAAATTCCTTATGCTGTGTCTGCAAAGTTTCCGCAACAGCATCGCATTAACCGCTGAAACGAAGCCAGCGTTCCTCCAAGGCCTGAGAAATGGGTAATTAAAGATGGCCACAAGGGGGTCTGATGGCCTGACACACGGCTCTGGAGGACGTTCCTCACCGGAGATGCCCTGCAGGTCTTTGATGGTAACCAGGTTTGAGCAGACGTGCTGGTGGCGGTAGATAGACTCGGAGAGCAGGAAGTGAAGGTTGTGCAGGGGCATGGTGGACACCAGCGGGAGCATGCCGTCCTGATGGGGGATCTGCACCGAGATGTGGATCCTGCAGGGTAAACCACAACACAGGTCATATTTCATTATTTATTATATCCTTTGCAAGCAGCTATACCACTATGTGCCCATATCACATCAAACTGCTGAAGCCGAGCAGGTGTGGGCTTTGTTAATACTTGGAAAGTGAAGTATGTGGAAAATGAAGGCTGGGATCCAACCAAAGTCACTTAGTATCTTTAAATACTTTGAATTCAATGGAGACAAACTTTACATTAATACATTAATGTTTTCCAGTATTTTCTATTTTAAATGAAGACAGAAAACTTGTCCTTTAGAATGTGTCCCTTTGATAATAAAACAGATTTGAACATGCCTACATTCATCTGATTGGGCCCCAGCCAAAGCTGTTGCTAGAAAAGATCAGTGTTGCACTGTACATTGTGCATTCTGCTGCTGTATGCTGTCCTTTAGATGTCATTGTTGCAGAACAGTAGGGCTGTTAGCTAACAACGGTAAAATGAGATGGCATGATTCCTGAAACACGTGGAGCAACAATGAGCTGTCAATCACTCATCATCATGCAAAGGCTGCTTTTGCTGTGCGATTCGCAGAGAAGGTATCTTACAGAGAAGGTATCTCACAGAGAGGGTATCTTACAGAGAAGGTATCTCACAGAGAAGGTATCTTACAGAGAAGGTATCTCACAGAGAAGGTATCTCACAGAGAAGGTATCTCACAGAGAAGGTATCTCACAGAGAAGGTATCTCACAGAGAAGGTATCTTACAGAGAAGGTATCTTACAGAGAAGGTATCTCACAGAGAAGGTATCTTACAGAGAAGGTATCTCACAGAGAAGGTATCTTACAGAGAAGGTATCTCACAGAGAAGGTATCTCACAGAGAAGGTATCTGATGTTCCAATGATGGCCAGTTTTGGAAGCCACAAAATTTATTATAGTAAATGCAAATGTAACATCTGTGAAATACATCTGAAACATTTTACAGTCTTCTGAGAACACAACAAATTACAGTATGTATTTACCAATATTCGACAAATTAAAATGATTTCCCTTTGATGTTACCTCTGAACATGTAAAATATTATTCACACATGCATTCCGGTAGATGATAGGCTACACAGGGGACAGTCCCAAGCTGAGTCTGTCACATGTGGTGGCCATGTGACTTTGCTCACCGGTTCGGGTGCTCTTTGTGCTTCACATCGAGGTACTTGAGGGTGGCAATGAAGGACTGGGCCTGGAAGCCACGGGCTGTTCCCGTGGTGACAGGGGTGTGGCAGATGGAGCCCTCGGTGCCGATGGTCACAATGTTGCTTCTGAGAGGCGTGCCCAGATGTCCGGCCTTGTCCAAGGCCTGAGCCACACAGCGCACATGGAAGCGCCTGCTGAAGTAGATACTGTCCAGCACCTGCAACACACACACACACACACACACACACACACACACACACACACACACACACACACACACACACACACACACACTTCCATTTTTTATAATGTCCAAGGCCTGCATTACTTAGACGCAGATGTTAAGACTTGTAAATAGCATATGTGTCAGTTTGGCAATCAATGCTGTGCATAGAATCTTCACATACAAACATTTTTCTCCAGCTACAGCAGCTGTCAATAGGTGAAACCAAGCAACATTTCACAAGCTACTTGGCCCTCTTCTTTGACAGTCCTGTCATTTGTAGTCCTCTCACGACTAGATAGTGCACCCCCCATATGTTAGGGTTTTTGTGGCTTACCATGTGGTTGACACTGGTGTAGGGGGTGGTGTCGGTCACTGTCTCAAAGGGTGACCTGGCTCCGCTGGTGTCTGTGGGGGCTGCGACCTCCCAGCTGAAGCGGACGGAGGTCTGGTTGATGCCCGCCTCATCGCAGCGCTCCCGCATCACAGAATATTTGGGGTAGTGGGGGTCACACGGGGTCACGCACACCAGCGGGTAGCCAGGAGAGGGAGACTTCTTACTGCCTTCCTTCGACACCTCTTGCACATAATCATAGTCAGAGAGGGACACCACCTGCAGAGGAAGCACATACACAGTAAATATGAAATGCCTGACCTTCCATGCAGCAGCTCTTCTGATTTCTGTTTCTGGAAACAATTCCAGAATGTGGGAATTTTACCCAAGTGGAATTTTTAAATAAGAGTATGCAACAGACATCAATAAGTTACAAAAACTATACAGGTATATCAATTAGTGGGATTAATTAATTAATTGAACAATCAATCAATCAGCCTTTTATATCTATCTATTTATATATATTTATCTTGACTCATCCATATATATGTACATATACACACCCACACAAACATATACGCACACATAGCATTAGTAGTTAGTACAGGGTTACAGCGATATGTAAGTACAGGGGTATGTCTCTGTTCCTTCCCATGCTGATCAAGTCAAGCTCTTACAATGGGTGGGGCAGGGAGAATAAGACTTCCAGCAGCCTCTTGGTCCAGGATGGTCACTGTCGCCATGGTGATCTCCCCAAGCACTGCCTCCACTGGGTCATCAGGGCCAAGGACCAATGAGAAAGACTCATGCCATTCACGGTCCTCATTAGACAGAATCTCAACTTTGAAGAGGATGTGGTCCATGCCTACATAACAATAAGAAAAAAAAAGTGTCTTTGGGGAAGAAGTTCAAAATTTTAATCAAATTAAGGGATAGGACCAAGTAACGTCATTCAAATGTACCCTGCAGCTACGTATGACAGACATACATTAACATTTAGTCATTCAGCAGACAATGTTATCCACATCAGCTTACAAAGTGCATTCAAATAGGGTAGTGGGAATGATGAGCCAACTGATGGTATGTGTCACTATGCACACCACACCATTATGAGTCATAACTGTGCAAGGGAGACTGATATAGTGCTTTAATAAGCCTTATGATTCTACATGTATAGTGCTACACATATTAGGTAATTCCAGAGATATTAAATTAACCAAATATTTAATACATGTACAGTAAGAACTAGTGAATTTAACAAATAGGCAGCAGGAATGAATATGGTGAGTCAGGAAACACACTGGACACTGACCAGGGCTGAATTTCAACACTCTGCTCTTTGGGTTGTAGTCCACGCCAGACTGGGCTGACCCATCCCTGGTGCTGCATCGGATCTTTGACGTCCGGTCCTGGTCTCCTCGGCGGATGACCTTAATGTTCAGAACCTCGATGCCATCTGGACCTGGGGGCTCCCTCACTTGATATGTGGCTTGCTCAAACTCGATTGTGGGTGCTGTAAGATAAAACTTTTACTTTGCATTTCCAAATAAATGCAATATTCAACTTGATGTACTTATATATTTGTCACAATCTTGAGTAAAACAAACAAATAATTCATTTACAGTAATGAGATACTTAGATTCTTACCTACATTTGCTGATGACAGCATTACAGATTGATATTAATAACTGTGGTATCTCTTTTGTCTTATCATGATTATTTGCTGTTTATAATGAAGCCATATGGTATCGTGTTGTGTTGTACTGTATTGTACTCTGCTGTATTTTGTTGTACTGTATGTGCAGCTGATCAGGACTGGATCCACAGCAAATGACTGAGGAACTGCACAGAGGTTCAAAGCGTATTAACAGATAAACATCGACAACACAAATGTTTGTCACTGCCATCAAACAATGCCTAAGTTCTTATATTAGTGTCAGGAGCCATCTCAGGTTATTGTGAAGAGAATGTGCCTCACCATCTTCATCGTTGGTGATGGTGATGGTGGCGATGTCATTGACACCAACCATAGCGCCACTCCAGTGGTCTCCCTGCGGGGTCCCCAGATGCACCTGAAACTCCTCCTCAGGCTCGAACACAGAGTCATCGTTGATATGAACAGTGCAGTTCTTTACCTGTGACATTAAAACACCAACAGTGACAACAGCTTATGTCATATATCTGTTCCATAACAACTGCTGGCCTGGTGATTATGTATCTAAGCTGTTTACAGTATATATTTGTACAGCATATGTACTTCAACATAAATTGGAGGCTAATGCCTCTTGAGTATGGCAGTTTACATTCAGAAGCAATAATGTAAAACTTTAAATGTGTGATTATATGAGGCCATTGACTTCAGGAGATATTTTTGCTGAGTTGAAGTCGAATTTCATTAGCTCATTTATGCAGTCAATAAATAGCGTTTTCCCTGTGGCCCTTGGTGTAGCTTGCTTGGAATTCTTCCAGGGTACATGGTGCTGTCTGCTCTAAAGTAAAGTTTTATCTCAGAATTTCATGTGAATCTAACCAAAATCCTTCACAAGTTTACATGTTAAGATTTTGCATGTAATGCTGCCTAACCCCCTGTTATGAGTGTAAGTAAGCAGCACCTTTTCCCCCTTATGGAAGGTGATGAGCGAATCGTCTGAGTTCCTCCTCTCCTCGAAGTCATCCATTACCATGGCTGACATGGTGCGGGTGTAGCACCTGACCGAGGATTTGAAGGTCAGGTCACCCGTACGGATGATGGGAATGTGCAGGATTCCAGCTTTCTCTTTCACCGTGTAGACCACCTTCTCAAACTGCATGCTGGGAACTGAGAAGAAATGTCAAGCTATAGTTGATAATGAAATGTGCGTGTGTGTATGTGAGTGTGTGTTTGCATGTTGTATCCGGTCTTAAAGGTCTGGAGCAGCTAAGCCTTGTCTTGATAGGTGAATCACAGTTTCCTGTATTCTTAAGGCACCTATGTAGGTGGATCACAGTTTCCTGTATTCTTAAGGCACCTATGTAGGTGGATCACAGTTTCCTGTATTCTTAAGGCACCTATGTAGGTGGATCACAGTTTCCTGTATTCTTAAGGCACCGATGTAGGTGGATCACAGTTCCCTGTATTCTTAAGGCACCTATGTAGGTGGATCACAGTTTCCTGTATTCTTAAGGCACCTATGTAGGTGGATCACAGTTTCCTGTATTCTTAAGGCACCTATGTAGGTGGATCACAGTTTCCTGTATTCTTAAGGCACTGATGTAGGTGGATCACAGTTTCCTGTATTCTTAAGGCACCTATGTAGGTGGATCACAGTTTCCTGTATTCTTAAGGCACCGATGTAGGTGGATCACAGTTTCCTGTATTCTTAAGGCACCTATGTAGGTGGATCACAGTTTCCTGTATTCTTAAGGCACCTATGTAGGTGGATCACAGTTTCCTGTGTTCTTAAGGGAAACATGGGAATGCAGAGGAGCTTCAGTACTTACTGTCCTGGAAGGTGTCTGTGATAATAACTGATGCCTCGAATGGGTCGGTGAGAACTGCCCCTTGTGCAGAGCTCAGGAACACCACAAAGGACTCTGCCCCTTCAATGGTCGGGTTCTGAATGTCATCCATTATTGTCAGGCTGCAAGTCTAAGCAGAGAAGAGAGGACTGTAGCAACAACACGGCCCAAAGCCCAAAACTCACAATTGCACCAACTGTAAAGTAAATTATCCGTTTTTATGCTAAATACTGACTGAAAGGTCATCTGTAGTGTGCTCAGTCCTTAGGGAGCCTCATGGGCTTTGAGCCTTATCTGTGAGCCTGTCTAATCTCTCATTCTTATTTGGTACAAAACTTCCAACAGCATGGTTTTCTAATAGAATAATGCTCATGCACTACTTCAAATGCCAAGTCTATCATCATAAATGTGTTGGAATGGATCAGACTGCAGGAGACCTGGGCCAGAAAAGATAACAAAGTTATCAAAGTTATCAAGGTGTCAGAGAATGAGAGTACTGTACCTCCTCAGTCTTTCCAGGCTTGAACTCAATCTTCTTAGAGCTGGGGATGTAGTCCACACCGGGCGTGGCCGAGGGGGGGTCAGAGGGTCGCGTGGCGCACCACACCGAGGTGACGGAGGAGAGGTCACTGCCATGCCGCAGGACAGGAATCTCAATGGTGCCTGAGGTAGAGGCGAGATTCCCATTTTAACACCAGACTGCATTACTCCATTCACAGAGATGGTCAAAACAACAAGAATGAAAGTAAAGTAGAACCTTACAGTTACATTGACCAATCAAAGAAACAGCTTTTAACTTCTGGCCTGATCTCCATCTGGTGCATTATGTAGTTCAGAGACTTGACTATGCAAAGAGTCGTAAACCAGCATTTCTACACAGCTGTTTACCTGCATCCTCACTGAATGTGAAAGAGGCGTTGCCAAGGAACACGGTGGAGGCATCGTTAGGCCCATCGATCACCACCTTGGCCACTGTGACGGGCCCAATCCGGGCATTGTCCGAGGCATCCGCCAGCACCAGCTCAAACTCCTCGGAGAGTTCGTACTCGCTGTCGTCAATCAGCTTGACGTCGCAGGTGGACATGCTGACCCCCGGGCCAAAGATGACGCGGTTGTCGCTGGTCATCCCACGGGACTTGTAGTCGGAGCCAGACTCCAGCGCGTGAAGGCTGCTGCCCTGGGCAGACTTGGGGATGGTGTAGCAGAGGGCTGAGACTGTGCTGCTGGTGTCACCTGAGGGATAAGGTCACAGCATGACATTATAGAGCGAGACACAAGACACAGTGAGAACAGTTGAGGTCTGGTACATCACTGCTAGAGCCACTTGAAGCTTCTGGATCATGGCCTTTTATGTCATAATCAGCTAAACAGCCTAAATCTGCTTCTAACAAGGTTCTGCAGTTTAGCAAGAGTCAACTCACACTGATTCTGAGACAACAATAAGACAGTATGGAAGTGAGAGATTGTTTAAACACTGCTGTCACTCATTTGTATGTGTGTGTGTGCATTTGTGTGCAAAACTGCCCTTTTGTGCTTAAAGACCATGCTAACGACCATACTTACATGTCTACTTGGCACTTAGGCTAAATTTAATGCAGACAGAATATGCTACCAGTAGCAAATGACTCACATAAGGAGAGTGAAAGAGGAGAATGCAGGTTTTTAAAGTGTTCATCTGAGAAAGCAGAGAAAATGTTGGCAGAAGGGGTCCACTCTTTCTGATGAGCTATGTCTAATGTGTTCGGTCATGGGGCATAGCTGAGCACCATACTTGGAAATAAAGAGGGCCTCAGCGAGATGTCTCCCACAGCGTGATTTGGTCTCAGGAAAGTACACAATATGTAATTTCTTTAACACAACATTATTAACAATGCAGTAATGATGTATTATTACTGGCTCAGTGCCTTCTCTGGCCTGGGGAAAACACAGTTTAGGTTTGCATTCTGTGAGAACTGGCAAATTTTTACAGATTTGCATAATAAGCAAGTTCTTGGCCTGGTACCAGCATTAATGAGATTGGAGGTGATTGAGGACAGAATGGAAATAAATACAGAATCTTCCTTCTAATCAAAAAGGCTAATTGAGCAAAATGAACTGACCCCAGCACAGTATCCTTTTCTGCTGTAATTACAACAGAATTCATTGTTCGCATGGGAAAATACAATTATGAGAGTGTCAAAGGTTTGAGATATGAAAAAATGAATACATTGGCTTAGTAACACTACAGTTTTAGAGTTCTTGTTTGGTATTTCAAAAAGCTAACAGATTCCCTAGAAGGAACCAATAAATAAACCAGCCTCTCAGATTGCTTCCGTGTGACTGTGTGAGGACTGTCACGCACCTTTCCTCTCAATGGGGGCAAAGATGAAGCCCGTGCTCTCGTTGACGTGGTAGGTCTTCTTGTCGAACTGCAGGGTGGGTTCATCCTCCGTGTCGTTGATGAAGACCTTGGCCTTGGTAACCTTTCCGAGCAGCGCGTAGACAGGCATGCTCAGCTCCACGTTGAAGCTCTCGATGTTCTCGAACACCTGGTCGTCGTTGATCACGATGGTGCACACCTTTGTGTCCTCTCGCTCATCAAACTGCACCTGGAGCGAAACAGAGTACACATGATCAATCACATGTCAAGTTTTGGGATGTTTTGTCTGTTCTGGAATATGAGCAATGCTGTCACAATGTCAGAGGGAAACATAGAGGGAGGAGGGACTGTACAGAAGGTCCACAAAAGTCATGTGACACCAATATTTCATAAATAGGGTTAACATGGTGACTCAAAATTTACATTCACTTATGAAGATCAGTTTACTTAACAGTCATTACCTAGGCTATGGGGTCTAAATAGTACTTCAACTTGGAACAAATTACATAAGAAATGGTGATACTGGAAAACAATTAGTGCTCACAAAATACATTTTTATTTTTCAGTAATAGGTGTGGGTATATGCTCTGTCTCACTGCCTTAACAAATAATGATGCGTACTGAAATGTTAAAGCAAAACATTTTTTTTGGAATTGGCAGAGTGAAAGGACTGTCTTTTCTTTTTTAGTGTTTTAACACTGGATTCTTACACAAGTTTGCTGAGTTAGGTAACCCAAGTGGTAGATATGTGTTCACAGCAGAGGTGCCCTACCTGTCCAGCATACTCCACATAGTCCTGCTGCCCTGGTTTGGAGCCCACATTAGAGGTGGATGTAGCAGAGCCCTGCTCAGTTCTGCACAGCACGATGGCGTACTGGTTCAGATTCCCTGTCCTCTTCACCGTTACTGCCACTGTGCCCGCCTTCTCACTCACATTGTAGCTAAAGGGCACAGAGCATATGAGAAATCAGACCACATGAATGCTTTATCAAACAAGATATTCAGTTTAATAACATATTCAGCACTGTGTTGATTTGGGTCCTCCATGCTTTGGAGTTTTTGTATGTTTTTGACTATATCAACTCATGAATATGTATAATGAGCCAACAAATCAGAATAATGGCAGATATGGAAAGTAAATTTAAGTGCAAAGTAAACCAAGCTCAACACATTAAGCACATAGAATATCTGGGGTTTAAGTGCATAGTGTGTGCAATTAAATACAACTTTTGATCCTAAAGAGCCATGGCCATGTAGTGAGACATACTGCTACAGTACACATTGTACAAATCTTGATGGAGTAAAGAGAGGAAACTGAAATCACTCCAACCACTAACCTTGTGTGTTCAAAACTGATGAGAGACCACTGGATGTGGAACACGTTGTCACTGACCACGTTGGGCTTACTGTCTTTCACAAGGAACTTGAAGTTGTCCATGGTCTCCTGGATGCTGTTTTCATTGAGGACGTAGCGAATCAGCCCCAGGTTAATGTCCGCTGTGAAGCCAGGGTTGAAAGTTAACCAGATATACGCAACCACCACATTTTTATTTAATGATAGCAGTGAGCTGTCAGGTTTCCCCTGTCCATACATAAACTATATTCATAATGAAACAAAAGGTAAAACTGACCCTAGATCAGCACCCTTACTCAGAGATGCTTTTACAATGGGTATAATGAAACTAACAACTTGAAACTGTTCTTGAAACAGTTCTTGCTCATTGTATGTTGCTACTAAACCATGGAATTAATTTGAATATAACATTTTTGCGCTGCTTTATGATGGAATGTTCTCTTCCTGCATATTACATAGCATTCAAAGCAACAGAAAACACTACTGAAATTTCAAAAGATCTGATGGAATGTGGCCCATTCTCAAAATTCTGTGCAGGAATATGAATAAAGCTCCTATCTTTAAAATGTGCCCTTTGCTTTAGAGTCACCTTGAGTGAAGGTGGTGATGGGAGTGCCTGGTTTGAGTTTGGTTTCCAGGTAGCCGTGCTTGGGCTCAACTGTGACCTCATATACCAGCTGACCATCATCAGTGTCTGGGTCCATCGTGAGAAGTTCCTTCTTCGAGATCAGATTAGTAGCCTGAAAACAAGAGCTCTTGTCACTGTAGTATAGGGCTGTTAAGACTATCGTGCTGGAGGGCCACAATGTCAGCTGGTTTCAGGTGTCTTTCAAACTTGTGATTCATTTTTGTCATTGATTGCCTAAATTTTTGTCACTGAACCATTCATTTTGTTTGCTAAACCTTAACTGACTGCGGTGAGGAAATGCAGCACTCCACACTCCAGTTTAACATCCCTTTTTTACCATTAATAGCCTACTGTGTCCAGAAGGGGGAGCCAGTGAAGCATCACAAGCTTCCCAAAAATTCCCAGTGCAACCACCAACTCAAATTCAAGTCATTGCAAGAGCAATTTAAGAAACTTCAGTTGTTTTTTTTCTTTATATTTACCCTAATATTTTTTTTTCAAAATGACAAAATGACTCCTACTACATTCCTAAGACTACAGACTTTATTGCAAATGAGGAAATAACTAACTGTAAGCGTGCGCCATATGAAATCAGCTTCACCTTATTGTCCATATACTCCAGCCACTGCAGCCCAAGGTTGGTGACAATACGAGGGGTGCCGTCATCGACCGGAAGAATGTCGATCTTAAACTTCTGCGGAGCAGCAGTCACTATCTGAGGAAGGACAAAGGAAACAGGTGTTAAACAACGATCACCATGCGCTGACAGCACCTAGCCAGCAAACCCTTTCATCTCCCTGTAACTCTAGAACCGAAAACACAACTGCGTCCAAAGTCACCCGACTGCTCACACAGTATCCTGTTACAGACCTGGGGGAGCTGCTAAGAGGTGATCAGTGAAGCAGCGGCCACCTCTGTGATTGCATCTTAAACACAGAGAGGCACTTTGAACCACTCAGGAAACATTAGCTTTCAGGCGATTTGGGTATGTGGACGTCAGCTCAACAGAGAAAAGGCCAACAGCTGGCAGAGCAGGTGACCACACAAAGATTGAGTGTCCCCAGTGATTGGTTATCTGCATTGAAAGTGAAAAGGTAGACACCCGAGACTGGCATGGGGCAGACAGACTGTGAAATTTGTTCATTATGAGGTGAGTTCCTACTCAGATCCCCCACACCCACATACACAAAGAGCTGAGCAACAGCTGAACAACACCCCAAAACACCTGCTAATGGACAATTATAATGCTCTACAATCTTCACTCTAAGGCATAACTAACAGGAATGATTAATGGCAAAAGCTTACCTCTATGGTATAACTAAAAAAGGTGAATAATTACAAAATCATACTGCCTTCACTTTCTAAGCTACACCTGAGAGAAATTACTCATTTAAAAAGCCATATGAGCTTCATTTCAAGGTGCGCCAAACTGATGTGAATAATTACAAAATCATAAAAGTTTCATTTTAAGGTATCATTAATGGGGGTGACAAAATGCTGAGTCACAATTTTTCATTATAGGACTAACACAAATTGCATACAAATTCCAAATCATACAATTTTAAGGCAGAGGTAACATAATTGACTAATTAATATACTCAGCCACCACATTCATTTTAATATAGAACTGCTGGTTCCAGGGACAGGCAAAGACAGCGAAAGTTTTATCTAACCCAACAGGTTTGAGATCGGGTGTATAATTTGTTTCAGAGGGTCAACCTTTTAATCTAACGCAGCTTCATTTTAAGATAGAAACAAGCAAGGATCTGGTCAGTATCAGGGATCATGTTAGTCACAAATGATTTCAGAACCCAGTCAGTTCCAGATAGTGTTCATGATATATTTCAGCATGGACAAAAGGTCAATCTTGTCTTTATGATATGAAATACTCTTTAGTGAAAATACAACTGTTTATGGAAGTGGTTTCATGGTGGCTGGGGGTCATTTAAAGTGTAAACTCTACAAAGAAGCATGTTTACAGTGTGGGGAATCCTCCCCTTTCCGTCATTCCAGCTCACCTCCTTCCCTCCCTCCTCTACCACGAAGAACATGTTGGTCCCGTCAGCCACGGTGAAGGTGAAGCGGTCCTTGAGTGAGTTGCTGCCATCATGGTTGTAGCTGATCCGGTTCTGGTAGATGTCGTCCATGGTGAAGGTGCTGGTCTGCCGGTAGTGCTGGCCGTTGTTGGTGCGTTCGATTGTTCCATGCCGCGGGGCCTGAACGATTGTGAAGGTGATGGAGTCCTCCTGAAGAGAAGAGAGGAGAGGGATGAGGGAGAGTGGGGGGATGGGGGCAAGAGCCACCTGGTGAGCCTGGCATCCTCACTATAAAACATCTCTGGTAGGTGATGTAAAAATTAACTATGGTCATAAATCGCCTGCTTTGCACTCAATGGGCCTCACTGCTGTTGTTTTCACTCTCTGCCTTAGTTTCGGTTATGCCACAAGCAAAGCCTTCCTTGAAAATTACAATACTACACATTTAACAGTCTTTGATGCAGTTCCAGAGGCAAAAACCCTCAGTAAAATGCATGTCCAAAACATGTTGGATTTCTTATTTTATTGCTAACCATGGCTGCTGTCTGACCATGTTCAAATCTCGATTGAAGCCATATCATCTCAAAAGACACATCTATTGAACCAGTTTACAGCATAAAAAGAGGTTAGTTGGCATAACTGTGACATTGATTTATTTATTGTTATATGTAGTATTGAAATGTTAAGACTACTAAGACTGGCACATGGACACCACAGAGCCCTGCACAGAGCTGGGGCGGGGGCTCACCTCTGTGTCCACGTCAGTGGCCTTCAGCTCAAATTCTGTGATGGTTTTCCTCACACCCTCCTGGACCCTCATCCCTGGAACCTTGACCAGTGGCAGAGAGTCATCCACGGGACGGATGGTGATGTAGAAAGTCTGGGAGATCTTTAGAACACAAAGAACAATACCATGAAACAGAGGAAAAAAACAATCCTGCATCATCAAGTACCTGCAACATGTATGACAACTGTAGCCCAGTGAAAGAAAAACTACTCTTTCATTATGAATCATGAGCTACACTGATGATGAAACTAGGTAAAGCTAGCTAGGTGAAGCTTGGCTTTGAACATGTGCAACACTGCGGATGATAACTGTGTAAACCAAAGAAAGAAACACCACACTTTCAGCATGGAGCGTGCACTTCACCGGGCACATTACTAGGTCGCCCCAAATGAGACGTGCTCTTTTAGCATAGTTTGCGGATGATAGTATCCAACTTTGAGGATGATAGTATGAAACCAAAAAAATACCACTCTTGCACAGATGAAAATACTATGTATCCTTTAGGAAAAAAATCCCAATATTTCAACATGTAGCAAACATCAATGGCTCCTTCAGGTATAACAGCAGAGCAGTTCACTAGGGAGCCCTTTGATTGGCCAGAACATTGGGGGGGGGAGGGATGTGTGTTTACTCAAGCATTTTGGCTTCTCTCATTTTCAGCCTTTCAAATACTATGTATCCCTGGGAAAAAATCCGGGTATTTCATCATGCAGTAAACATCAACAGCTGAGGGAGGGTTAACCCCTTTGTGAAGAAGAACAGTATAGCGGTTGACAATGGGGCCCTCTGATTGGTCATAGCATGGGGGGATGTGTTTACTCAAGCACTTCAGCCCCTCATTAGCACACATCTGAAGCAGAAATGCGGTGAGTATCAATGGGGGCAGGCCTACCTCATTAGCGCCGTCGGACACTGTGAAGGTGAAGTCATCGGAGTGCTTTTCCTCCTCGCTGGTGTGGACGTATTGGACGCCACGGGACGCCAGGTCGGCTTGGGTGAACGAGCTGATCCGTGTTCCTGAAATGGTGAGATTATGCATAATACAGTTACACAAGCTGGCAAAGTCCCTGAGGAGCACCTTTCATCTAACTACTACTGACTTCAACTTCAAATTACAAACAAGCTGTTTTTTATATTTTACCCAGCTGCAATTATACAAGTTCTATTTGTCACCAAACATAAGCTATGAGAGCATAAGAACAATAGAACAGGTAATGATGAGAACAGGCCATTCAGCCCATTCAGATCCGGCTCATTTACCGACAGGATAGAGAGGATCAAACTTCGACTTAAAAACTCAGAGAATCTCTGCCTTTACTGCTTAATTATGTTCGATCTGAAAACAATTGAACTGACATTGAAAACAAAAACCAAAGTACTTCACTGCAACACTTTACGCAGAGATACGGACCATGTAACATAAGCTGAATAGAGTGCATGATCACGACTTATGCCAGCACGGCACGCTGATCTTTTTCACAGAGACATTGACAAAGGCTTCTGGGTAAAATGAAGAAAACTTTAGCACTGGGTTGCATGTCTTTTTTCTCTTTAGCTTCTGACATTTTTTTGCAAGAAATGAAGAATGTTCGCACATGCTTACTCATGGATAAGGACAACATGTACTGTGGTTATCACGTGAGTCTTGAGTGAATGCAAGGCGTAATTAGGCCATTATACATTATACATAGGCGTGATTCTCCAGGCACTAGTCAAATCTGTGGAGTTAAGTAACTGAGTAGGGCATGAGAGTACTCAGATTCAAAGCGGACATGCAGAATCCCTCTTTTCGACATCCGGTTTGGTCACAGTGGATTCTGCGTGACCGTAAACCCTGTTGGATTACCCTCTCAAGGGGGGCATCTGAGACATTTAAAAAAACCCACAAACAACTGCTTATTTCAGTGTTGGCACCGCACCACCCGTTCCCCTTTCATTTTCTCACCAGGAAGACTAAAGCCATGAGAGCGTGGGCCACTGGGAAAATATGCTAATTTCTTCTGGTAAAAGACCCTTCGAGACATTGGGAGCTATCTCCACTTTAATTATGCTGCTGTGTGAGAGGGATTGTGGTTGAGATCCACTTCATCTCTGTAATATATTTCACCTTGAGAGTTATGAATTGATTCAACATTTCTGCTGGGCTTCCTCCCCAAAGGAACATATCAGTGAACACAATTAAAAAGACATGCAACTGTCTTTGAAAACGATCATTAGCTACACTGTGACACATTTTTTCATTTTTTCATTTCTACATGTGCATATGTGTGTATGTGTGAGTGTATGAAGGTTATAAGTGTATATGTGTTTATGGGTGCCTGTGTATGTATGAGTGTGTTTATGGGTATGTGCATACACCTGTGGGAACAGCGGTGTACCTGGGGAAGCAGCAAGCTCCAGGTGACCCAGCTGGGTCTGCTTGGTGATGCGGTAGA
The DNA here is from genome assembly GCA_022829145.1 of Albula goreensis. NCBI lineage: Eukaryota > Metazoa > Chordata > Actinopteri > Albuliformes > Albulidae > Albula > Albula goreensis. Next base: position 14,103,717 of record CM040744.1, read on the forward strand.
CCAGCTCACTCGGCTCACTGTCCTGGTCAGTAGCAGAGAGCTGCAGGGTGGTGATCTTCTTCACTGAGTTCTCATCCAGCACCAGGCCCTTGTTCACCACCACTGTGGGAGGCAACTTGTCCTCTGTGGAGAAGGAGCAGGAATGGGGTCAGAGGTCAAAGGTCAGAGGTGAGTGATGGAAAGAGAGCCATTCCTCGACCAGCACTAAGCCTGTCTAAAATGGTGTACTGGACAACCAGATTGAACGCACCGAGTACACTGATGAAGAAGGACTGGTCAATAAGTTTGTTTCCTTCAGGGTCAACAAGGTTAAACTTGAAAGGGAAGCTGCCACCTTTCTCTCCTTTCTCGTGCCGGTATTCCACAAATCCTAAAAAAAGACACATAAAAATCAAATCTCTTCTTCAGAACTGCAGTTCCTGTGTCCAGAGCTCCAGGCTGTCCCCTTTACAATATTACTGGAAGCAGAAAATGTAATATTTTTGCAAATGATTCAATATCCGGAGCCAAAGCTTGCCTCTATAGAAGGTTGAACAGTCTATGACAATCACTGTGACTGCAGAAACACTTCAAAACATGCTGGTCAGCTCAAACTGAAAGATTCATGAGCACGATGAATAAATGAAACCTTTGTTGACATCATCTTGTGTGAAGCTCTTGACAGGGCCTTTAACAGAGACCTGGACCATGTCTCTACCCTTGGAGAACTGGAGTCTCCCAACAGAAGGGTCCTTAGTCATTACATATCTCAGCTTGGTGTTGTCTGAGTCCACGTCTGTCCCTTTCAGATGCTGATCTGTGATTTTTGAAATGGAACCTGAAGTAAACAAACACCACAGATTTGTTAGTTACCTCAAAGTACTTTAACATCTACACAAGAATCACAATCATTGTATTCTTTGCCTTTAAGAGAACTTTGGACATGCTTTGTCCTGTCAGGGCTGTGGTTCATTTAATTTCAGTTGAAGAAGTTAATTCTATGGGGCTTTTCAATTAAAGAACTGAATTTCAATTAATTTCCTCCACTGATTAAATGAACTTGACCCCGAATCCCGACCAATACAAACCTCCCATTCACAATAAAATGTCAGTATTCATTCATCTCTTAACTGGAGCACAAGTCTGACTGAATGTACTCAGAGCAAAAGTGTCTATAATAGAACATTTTTCATTTTCATCATATTCTTGTTACCAACTCAATCCTTGCCCATACATATATATTTTATACAATTTACATATACAGGGGGTCCTCGACTTACGAACGAGTTCCGTTCCTACGACTTGTCGTAAGCCGATTTTCGACGTAAGTCGGAATTTATACCTAAATTATACCTAAATTAACACCTTAAGTCACTCACACTGTACATACAACACATGAAGGACATATAAAATACAGTAATTAAATTAAACATTAATAAAAAAAGAGAACAATTTCTTATCTTTATTTCTGTGTTCGTATTTACGAACCAAACCGCTTAGGTCGAAACTAGGTTTTTTAAGTCATTTATGGGAGTGCGTTGTAACCACAAAATCATCGTAACTCGAGACCATCGTAACCCGAGGACCTCCTGTATAAACATATTTTTACACTCACACACACACATATATACATATTTTTCATTTACATTAAGGATTGAGATGGCTCATATTGCTAAAAATTATACATTTGTACAGCTGTCTAAGTGCCAAAACAGTTCAGGTGAAGTATCTTCCTCAGGGATACAAAGCAATGACTTACCTATGAACTGAACCTGCAATCTTTTGACATACAACCTAGCAGGCTGTAAATTATTTGTTATCATAATTTTTTTCTGAGGAAAGTGCAGGGTTGAAAGCAAAGATCAGATCCTCTTACCTGCAGCAAGCTGGAGGCCTCTGTTGATGGCGAGCCGTGGCCCCTCACTCTTCCTGGTGTCCATGGTGAACTCGAGACGCCCCGTCTCGGTGTGGACCCCATCCGTCACAGAGAAGCGCACCTCATCCGTCCCCACACTCAGGCTGTCTGGGGTGTACACCAGCAGCTCATCCAGGATGTCCTGGTAAGTGAAGGTGGAGCCCTGGGCCAGGACGCGCCCATTCTCCAAGGGCTGCGAGTAGAACTGGCGCCTCCGCAGTTTTCCTGTGGAGGTAACCATGGAAACACATCGTATTTGACAAGGGCTCACAGGCGTAAACATAAATTGAAGCAGCACATCTTAGTTCAGGGTAGTAGGGGCATCTCTTGGTGATGGAAGAATGATGTATCATGGACACAAGGTTTTACTGTCCCTGGATTTCTCTGGAGTTCTGTCCATTTTGCCCCGTCATTTCAGTAATGTGATATTTTAGCTTCATGTATCAAAAAAATTAATTCATAAATGGCAACTAAGAACTGTACTTGCATCATCTTTACTGTGAAGAATGCTGGGACATAAACAAGGAAACTGATTTGAGATCAGCAGTCCAGGTCAAGACCACATGAATAAGAGCCCTGAACTCAAGTGATCAGACTTTGGCAGTTTGTGAAAAAACTAAACACTACTCAACTTTCAAGGCTTCAAACCCATGTCAGTGTATTGATTTATCTATTCCTGTGTAAAAAAAAATCCTGCGCTTTTGTTTTCCTGTCTTTATAAGCTGCTGAAAATGAAACATTTCTTCAAGCTGGCAGTAAAGGTGCAATACGGTATCATAAAACGTAGCCCACTGCAGCTCCTTCCAGCTGTGTCCTTTTTACTGCTCCTCCAAGATGACCTTAGAGGTTCCACTGAGCCAGATAGCACCGCGTGGTGTGACACAGACATCAATCAGCCAGGGCCCAAGCCAGATACCAGGACCAATTAAAGGACAAGATAAACACGGGCAAGTTGTCACCGCACGTCAGGGACACACCGTATGATGGCTTCTTGGTGATGGTCAGAATGATCTCATTCTCAGGCGTGTCAAGGTCCAGCACAGACAGGGAGGAGTTGGTGATAACCACCCCGGAGTTCTCCTCCACATGGATGTTGTTAACGGAGATAACTGGGAATTTTTCTTGCTTGCCCTGCTTTAAACAACAGATGGCTTGACTCAATCAAATTCAGTCGCAACAACGGTATTTCCTGTTTTATTTTAAAATAATACATTTTAAAATAAACATTGCCAATGACTTTCACAGTTTAAAACTGGAAATGTCTATAGATTTAATTCCTTCTAAACAATGTTTTTAGAGTCTATGATCGAGAGTGACAAATGATCCCTTTGAATCAATCAAAGCTGCCATTCAGAGAAAGTTCTATACAGTAGCAATTCCACATCAATCTACTGCTACATGACACTAGACAATTACACCTAGCTTCATTGCTTAAAGCTGGCTTCTTTCAAAAACCAATTAAGCCATCTTGATTGAAAAATATAATGCCTATAACCACTGAAATTCCTATAACTTTACTGCTAGATTAACATGGAATCATTTCACTTCAGATAAATAAAATTACTTAGATAATTTGGGCAGTTTCAAGTTAAGTCTGGTGGTAATGTTTATCAACATGTCACAAGGTTTTGCTGTCAGAAATGCTCTTTATGGCAGAGCGAGGGAATCAGATGAGGCCACGCCACCTGGATGTCGATGATGATGTTGAAAGCTTCGGTCTGGCTAGACCCGTCACTGATGTAGAAGCTGAATTCATCCTGGTAGTGATCAGCCTTCTCGTGAATGCTCTGGACATAGGAGATGTGGTCGGACGTGAGGTCCTCCATGGAGAAAGGGACTTCAGGGCTGATGACCCGGGTGCCACCTGCAGCCCCACCTATGGTCACCAAGGAGACATGGCAATAGACGCTCAAATGTCAACCAATAGGAAAAATGTTGACTAAATTTAGGCCATTGACTTTCTCATCTGGTCATAATAAGGAATCTGAGGTTTGAGTCATCCAACTGGCAAATAGCATGTGATGATTCAGTATGTGCTGCTGACAAGTTCATTGGACGACACAAGCCCTGCCCCCACACTAACCTGGTTTGGTGTTCTCAATGAAGCCATACTTGGGCGGGCTGATCAACCACACCAGCAGCTCTTTCATTGGTGTGTCTGGGTCAGTTGCTATAATGTGATTGGCAGAGAGCATCACTCTGCCCCCATCCTGAACCTGGAAACACACATTAGAAACAGACTAAAGTTTGAAATAATTATTAATAGTAGCAATTATTACTTAATTTTTTTAAAGAAAGAAAAAAGCGACATCACTTACAACTGGCTTAAACACACTTTACATGGTTTCTATGAGGTTTACCTTAGGTAACGGATTTGATTGCTTTTTAGTGTAAGGCTTTCCAACACTTATTTTACGATATCTAATTCACATATAAATGGTTTTTACAACCAATCACATAAGCTGTCCAGGCAGCTATGTGCCATGCCTGACAACAAGCCTTGAGACAACAGTGGTCTGATCTGAGAAAATGTATGCACTATTTCTAAGGAATCAAAAGCAGCAGGTGCTCCATCCATTACCACAGAACACAACGGGCATTTCAAAGTGCAGAGGAGTAAAACAGGTAGTAAGAGGAGCTCCACTCTGCTTTCAGAGGTGGGCCATGAATACTTACCTCAGTTACAGGCACAGTGGACACCAGATGTATTTGAAAATGAGGGAATGAGATTGATTGGATAAAATTGAGCCTTTGTCTGCCAGTGGGTTGATCAGCACCAAGGCCATGGAATACAACTAATATCCATTAAGGCCTGCTGAATTAGTCATGTATAACAGGAAATGAATCACCATAATATCTCCAGAACAGTAATAGCCAGCAGCCATTGGCTGCACTGTGCTATAATTGTTTGAATAATAAAACTTTCCATGGCAGGCACCCAAAGTTCCCGTGAACTGTTTTACACTGCCATGTGCTGACACATGGACTGAATATAAAGAGGTGTGAGACAGTACGTCTCTTCTCCCCCCACCTTGATGCCACTGCGGACCGTTACCACCGGGGGCTGCTTCTGCGCAGATGTGATGGTGATGGTGCACATTTGATTGTCAAGGCGATTGTTGTCACCATCATAGACGATGAAGTGGAAGATGTCGGTGACCAGTTGCCCCCCAGTCTCAAAGGACGTGATGTACCTGGGGACACAGAAAAGAGAGAAAGGGTTCTTCAGCAAGGCCTCTCTGACAGACACTGTGAAATGTCAAAGTTCCAATTTAAGTCAAAACTGAAATGTTTTGGAGGAGAGACCATGCATGTCTGCACTTTCCCAAATTAACAGTCAAAGCTGTGGTAAAGAGTTCAATATCTGAATATATTTTCATTCCATATTGGGATTAAAGAAGAGAAAAGCACAAAAAATTAAGAAATCCTAGCAAAAAGCCCAGACATAATAAATACTTAATGCTAACATTGCTAATAACCCATTGAGATGAGTGTGCAAAGCCAGTAGGGAACATATATGGAGTCAAAAATTTTGGAAAAATAACATATAGTTTAGTTCATAATATTTTGCACAGAGATACACTGACACACACTCCAATGTTTCAGCCAAGCTTTTCTCCTTGTGTTAAATTGTGCTTCCTTAATATATGAGTTTACTGAAGACCACAAGTTTTAAAAACATAGCTGATGTGTTACTTGACGTGTTCAGTTGAAGAATTACTGTGCCTTGTCAAAATCTGGTGTATTTTTAACCCACAGGAAAATCTCCTTTTGAAAGCCTTGCTGAAATGTTGGCTGTTGTACTGACCTATCTCCCTGTCTAAAATTGAATAAGTATATTTTTTCCCAAAACCCAGTGGACTTCATTCTTTGTATGCGCTCCCTGTTGGCTTTGCCTATCTGACAGACACCTCTATAAATATTCTAATAGACATTCTATGTCCTCTTTAATATTAAACAGACCAACCATTTGCTCTTTGCAGCGTCATGTTAATCAAAATTTGATAATACAATCCCTAAAATTAACAGAAGCACTTATATCATGGCAGTTACTGATGTGGCCATTTTGAGTGTGATGGCCTGGGACAACTTCTCTTAAAGAAACAGAGCTTGGGTTTTTACCAGTGAGCTTCATGCTGTACCAACCCTGAACAAGAAGACTAGAGGGGATTTGTGTGATTCTTTGAGCATAGTTTTATTCCTTATTTAGCTTAAGATGAGGTCTACAAGGCAATTAAGTGAACTAATGGAACATAAAGGAAATGGAACCCGGTTGTGTTTGATTTTCATTTTAAGACTTCAACACATCATTACATTTCTACACTGGAACACTTAAAACAAATAGATCCAATCTGTTAATTCATTGTGAGAGAAAAACAGGACTAAAACCATTAAAACTGACAAATTAATTTCAGGCCCTGACAAATAACTTAATCAGCCATGTATACAAATGAATTCAGCACAGTCACAAGACACAACCTCTGCCCCTTCACTCTAAACCATTTCTCAGTGTCAGAACTGTACATTACGGCTGATAGGGAAAAGCCCTGGAACAAATAGACTTCCTTCCAAATAAAACACTCAATAAGATAAGAAAGACAGGTAGTCACACACGTCAGTGTAGGCCTACAAAACCAATTTCAGGAGCAGAAAAGTAATTTCTCCTGCCCATGGTAGGGGTTGTAGCTACAATCCTGATGATGAAATATAAACAGTTTTTGCATTGGCTGCCATGTTTGTTTTGCACAACTCGTCAACTTGACAAACACAGAAGTTTACTAAACAAGGAAACAATTTAGATGGCCTATATGCAGACATGAGGAGCTACAGAGAGAGAATGTGAGGTGGTGCTACCGTATTTTCTGGCGGTTGATGTCCTCCATGGTGAAAGAAGAGTATTCCATAAGCTCCTCATGATCGGACTTGGAATTGGTCCGGGTCAGGATGCCATACATGGGCACAGACACCAGCTGGACCCGGATTTTCTCATCTGGGGAGTTATCATCCTGCACAAGAACCGCACTGCCTTGTCATGTAAACTCACAGATAAATATATTGTACATCAACTGCAATGAATTCTCAGGTTGGATCCAACATTATATTTTTGACTTTGTTTATGGATCAACTTCTACTTTATGGAAAATCTATTTATAATGCCTTTAGTATCGTATCATAATATCTTTATAAATCATACATGCGTAATAGCATAAATAAACAGAAATTATCCAACAATCCCATATAACATGATGCCACTTGCTGAGTGGTCAAATTTCTGACAAACTGCCATTAATGCACAAAGGACTTTAGTGATTAATGGAAATGATACATGCTAATAATAAAGGTGTTACACATGCTTCACATAGATTTTTGTAATATATGACAACAGGTGCCTAATCAAAGAGGGGGCAAGGAGGCTCATGATGGTCTCTGGTTGCTATCGCAATTTCCTGAGTTAATTATGTAATTGCTTCAACAATTCTCATGATCTGCCATGATTTAGCTAAATGACATATGACATATGACACATTTTACATATAACAGCCAACCCTGCTCCCCACCCCCCCCACCATAACCATTAATCCACACTGTTCCACTTGCTGCCCATGTTCTGGGCCTCACCATATAGCCGAGGTGCATGCGCCTGATGACGGTGCTGCTCTTCTCTGACACCTCCATGGAGAGCAGAGCACTGGGGTCCCGCCGGGGCCCGTCGCCTCCCATCCCCACCACCAGGACCTGCACGGTTGCGGTCGTCATGGAGATCCCATCAGTCACAGAGAAAGTCATGGAGTCTTCGTCAGTAGTCACCCCATCGTGCTCGTACTGCAGGATGTTTCGGGTGACATCACTGAACGTAAAGGTGTCACCTGTGGACAGTGGCATCTGTGGTTAGCAAAAGATGATTGAGCTGGACCAAACAATAGGTGAAGCTATGATTAGCTGTCAGGCGCTGCCTCATGTGAACCAACTAAAAGACTTTTCCTGTTACAGCAAAACACGATGGACCCATACAAGTACTCTGAAGTAGCTACCCCTATCTATGTCTATTCTTTCCTTTTCCCATGATTTCACGGACCAGAAGTGACTACTGATTGACAGGGTGAGATTTCAGTCTTCAAGACACTGCCAATGTTCCAGGAAACCACTGCTTGATAATGCATGATAGCTGCACTCATTTTGCAGTCCATAGTGCAACATTCTCCTATGACTTCGCCAGGTTGAGCCAAAGGCTGCCCATGTCCACTGCCTGCTTACCATTCACCATTGCTGTCTGGCCACTGAAACCATCGACTTTCAGGAGGGTTCCATGGACCGGGGCTTCAACAAGCTCAAACTCCAGCTCATCAGGGGCAGTGTCTGCATCAGTGACCGCCAGCTGCTGACCACCTATGCAAGAGATGTGGCATGTCCTCAGGGTTAAAATGACTTACATTGAGCTGTCACTGACTTGCTTGAACCAATGAAAATGTTTTTCTCAGAAAATAGCAATGGAAAGAGCAGGCTCATCAGCATTTCGATGATGAAATGAAGAAGAATGTGACTTACCTACAAGAGCTATACCTGTTTGAACCAATCAGCAATATAAATGATGATTTTATCACAAGAGAGCAGGGTGTGGCTTACCTACAGGAGCTCTACCCCCAAGGCTAACCTCCAGCACAGGGTCCAGGATTTGGAAGACTGGGGGTTGCTGATGGTTGGCTAACAGGTGTATGGCAAAGTCCATCTCGGGGGTGGTGTGCTCTCCATCCGACACTAAAAGGAAAGACATGCATTGCTCACTCCCTCATGGAGACATAAGCACGCACATATATATACACAAAAACTCACATTCATGCTCACACGGGCGACAAATAACTTCTTGGTATTGTGATTTTATACTCTAGAAAAGTAAAACCCTATAACCTAGATTGAGCAGTATTATCTGTGTTACAGTCCATTTAGGAGAATAACTAGCTTTTCTCTATTCATTAAACAGGAGTGGGCTGAATTATATTGACTCTTTACTGTTCCTGTGCCTGCAGCATTTTAAGAGGCTCTGACACCAAGCCTTGAAGCTGAGATACAACAAATGCTGCAAGCTGTTCTCCTCACAGATAATGATTTGCTTGCTTTTATAAGAAACTGAAATTACATCATTCCCTTGATCTATGACATAAAACTATTAAGCAGTCTAGCCACTCAACCATTGAAGTATAAAAATGAAGGAATATGATTGAATGAAGGCCAGCAAATGCTTGTTGTTTCTGCTGTTCTGACTATAATAGAGGACTGACAACACTAGTGGAGAAGCTTTCACAGACATTGCTTAAAATGCAGAGAATAATTAATGAGGAGAACCAATCAAACGAAATGAGGGAGGGAAAGGACCAGTTTTCATTGATGTGCTTGTTTTAAGAGATTGCACACAACATCCTGTAGACAGATTTGGTGATGCCAGTTGTAAAGTGAAGAATAATTAATGAGAAGAGCCTAACATCTTACAACAGTGGTGAACATCAGAGGGCACAGAGTGAGAAGAGAAACCATGATACCCACAAGAGAGAACTATTCCTTCCCTTTGGCATAGAAAGACCATTTTTACCTGGCACCTTCTTACAACGAAACAACACCACATGTGGAGCTCACAGCCTCTGTGTTCTAAAACATCTAAAACGTGATTTATATCCGCTCTACTGAGTGGGCCGTGTCTTATAAATCATTGATGAGCCAGTGCAAAGGCACCCACCATCGAGCACTGTCGAAGACAGGCCACTTTAAGTTAGCGTTCAACTGACAGCAAAGTTACAGAGAGCAGATGTGTTGGCTATAGAGCCTTTGATTCCTTTTATCTTAATACAGGCAATGACAATGGCTAAGATGCAAAACCAGACCTGCAGGTTTGAATCCCTTTGCGCTGCTGGTAGGGCGCCCAAGGGAGTTTTGATGAATATCCAACACCATAAATGGATAACATGTAAAGCAAGCCACCCTGGATACACACAGATGAATAATGCAGTGGATAAATACTGCATGCTTTTCTGTGCGCTCAGTGTTGAGATGGAACTTATGTATACCCCCCTCGGGCAGACCAGAATGGCAACATGACAGCAATGGTTACCAATCCCATAATTAAAGACCATGCCTAGACCTATGGTGTCAAAGCCCATTACCATGAAACAGGTCAAAAGCAGAGCGATTTATTTCATAATTCAATCTCCAGTAATTGCTTTCCATAACTGGGTAGATACCGCTGACACAGTTACCTGCCCCCAGTGGATCCTGCGCTTACCCCAGTATGGATTCTGATTCATGTTAACGGCAGCCTTGTGATACGTTGCTCTATCTCCACTTCGACAACATGGAGTGTGCTGTTATAGTCGACAGAGGAAGGGGGAGGGGATATCATGTACACTGGGACAGACCCATAAATAACATCACAGAACACGTAAGGCAGCAGGGGGTGAAAGAGAACTCAAAGGGGAATTAGTGAGCAGGGACAGAAAATTAATCTGATTTTTTTTTGGGGGGGGGAACACAATTGGGGAGGAGGTTGTGACAATTTTTGAACCACCGCCTCCAGAGGCAACGTACCTGTGAAGTAGAAGTTCACCGACTCAGGTAGACCTGGTGGAATAAGGCACAGTTAAGTGAGGCTCTCAGACTGTGCATCAACTAGAATGACCGCCGCACTCTTACAAACAACATACTCAAGCCCTGTAAGAACATTCAAGAAGTCAGCCAGTACTGGTGATGGGAATGTGGAGCAGTGGAAAACTAACGAATTCATCCACTCAGCAAAATGCGCTGTTTAAAATCAAATCTGATAGAGTAATTTTGAATCTAAGAGAGTACATTTACTCCTTACTGGACTCAAATAATCTCTGCCAGAGTTGATTTAACATGGAGCTTTTTCAAATCAACGCATTTTTGTAATTTGTTTTCTATCTCTTACAGAAATGCAATATGCAGCAATATAATTTTCAAATATTCAGACAATATTTCTGCAGGGGATCTTATATACAAATTCACAGCAAAATGAACTCTGATAGGGTGCTAAATGGAGTAGAGTGCTAAACTTTTCTAATCATGTGCATTTTGTCCTCTGTATAAACTCTTTTGGATTTGACACTGATCGTACAATCCACATCCACTAAACATCAGTGCATTCAACAAAGCTCATTCAATAAACATACCATGCACTGTAAATAAATGAATAAGTAAATTAATCAATAAGAAAAGATAGTATATCAACAGTTAGTGCTTGAGAGAAATCAGTCTCTGATACATGATCCTGTTGATCAAATTTACTGTAAGCGTTCAGAGGGCAGGTTTGCACGTTGCCAAAAGGTCAGTGGAAATCTCGAGTAAACTGCTCACCAGTGAAGGAGTACTGATACTCGAGTAAACTGCTCACCAGTGAAGGAGTACTGATACTCGAGTAAACTGCTCACCAGTGAAGGAGTACTGATACTTGAGTAAACTGCTCACCAGTGAAGGAGTATTGATACTTGAGTAAACTGCTCACCAGTGAAGGAGTATTGATACTTGAGTAAACTGCTCACCAGTGAAGGAGTACTGATACTCGAGTAAACTGCTCACCAGTGAAGGAGTATTGATACTTGAGTAAACTGCTCACCAGTGAAGGAGTACTGATACTTGAGTAAACTGCTCACCAGTGAAGGAGTACTAATACTTGAGTAAACTGCTCACCAGTGAAGGAGTACTGATACTCGGGTAAACTGCTCACCAGTGAAGGAGTACTGATACTCGGGTAAACTGCTCACCAGTGAAGGAGTACTGATACTCGGGTAAACTGCTCACCAGTGAAGGAGTACTGATACTTGAGTAAACTGCTCACCAGTGAAGGAGTACTGATACTCGAGTAAACTGCTCACCAGTGAAGGAGTACTGATACTCGGGTAAACTGCTCACCAGTGAAGGAGTACTGATACTCGGGTAAACTGCTCACCAGTGAAGGAGTACTGATACTCGGGTAAACTGCTCACCAGTGAAGGAGTACTGATAGAGCTCCTGAAGGTGGGCGGGGGCCAGGGGGGGACGGTAGACGATCTTCCCTTGGTTGACATCTGCTTGGGTGAAGGAGTTCAAAGGAACGTAGTGCCTATCCCTGTGTTCCAGGGCACCTGAGTGACATAGACAATGAGCCATTTTAACTTATCTTATTTACTTAAACATTTGCTATAATAAGACTAAAATACATAACAGGCAAATGTATCATAAATAGGCTACACAGCGCTATATGCTACTTGCAATATAGAAATCAAAAAGAAAACATGGGTGAAGAGTTTAAGCATACAGTAGTTTGGTGGTATCAGTTGTTTGCACAAACGGGACACCATCTTTGTTCTCTGTGTCTTTGTGTAAAAAAGGTTGCTCTTATCTGGAGTGACGAGAGGTTTGTTTAACCTTGTCCCTGGGCTAGGGGTTTGGTGATGTTGTAGACAAGCTTCTCGCCGGGTGTCTCCGTGTCCACAAAAGAGAGGGCTGAGGGCGTTATCACTGTCACTCGATCTTCCAGGGCCTGTGTCGAGAGGAAACCGCCGAAAACGATCAGCATCAGGAAAGCGACCATGAAGATGATGATTATGCGGGCTCAAAGGCCTCTGCTTGGCAGTTTGAAGTCATGGAGCAAAGTATTATATCACATAATGTAGGTGTCATTTATCTGAAAACCAAACTTTGTGTTATATTTGTATAAGGTAAATTTCATTTTACAGCAGTTTATAATGAAGGTGTTGCAGCCACATACATGCTGCACTGTATTTGTGTGAAATGGATGCCACACAGTTTTAAATTAAACATGGAAGCTGTTACTAAAGGTAATATGTTGGCTATCTCACCATGAGTAAGACACAGCCCAAAAGTCCAAAGTGGAACACCTGGGGCTTGATTTACTAAAGCTGTTTCACTGGCGCAAAAAGACTAACAGAGCATGTGATTGGTAGTGGTAGTTTATTTGCTCTAGTCTCAAATCATGTCACTGAAACTGCATATGCAAAAAAACATTTCCTTAAGGTTTTGATAAGTCAAGCTCCTAGTGGTGTAAAGTTGCCCTTCTTGGCGCTCCCACGTACTGTGATCTGCAGGTCTGAGCCAGGGGACAGCTGGGGGAACCCTGGGGTCTGGGGCATGACTCCGATCATGAAGGTCTGCGCATCACTTAGCGTATCCGGGGACCCTTTGCTCGACATCTGGGTCGACCAACATCAGAAGTCATGTCAATAATCATCATTGCATCCTTCAGCGCTAATTGAATATCCTGGTGAGGCCAAAGGCAGACTAAATACTGGAATAAGTGGCTCAGGGAGAAAGTAGCTGAATACCACACTGGAAAAAAACCCGAGGGGTAGAATTAGTCACCCCTGACAGAGGTTAGAGACCATGTCAAAGGCAGAAAGTGCTACAGGTGAATCCAATTACAGCAGTGCATATTTCTATCCTCCAGCTAGTATTTTAGCGCGTGTTTTGACACACGCTGATGTGATACATACTGTAAGTATAAATCACCCCAGAGCAGCTCATAACATCAAACAGTAAATCACTCCTAACAAACTGCTATGCAGTGGTGTTAATTAAGGCTTGACCGTTTATCATATTGCAGAATTGACACGGTGTTTGAAGATCCATTTGAAAAAAAAACTCAGAATAACATCTGTTGATTCTAGCAGCAACAAGTTGTGATTTTATTGGAACACATCAGCCGTCCTGTTAAAGACACTGAGATGATATTTATGTGCATAATCAAACATTATCGCTGCAGTTAAATTGATACACCCTTATCCATTGAGCCAAAAAGCCCACAGTGAAAGAACGCGGTTTACCAACGCGTACAGATGACTCCGAGCACTGTTTCTTTGGCTGCGGCTCACTGCCGTTCTGCCAGCAATAATTAGGGATGGGTTAATCATGCAAATAATAAAGCCATTTGTCATGAGGTAAGTGAATGCCACTTTTACATTACACAGATAATCCTTGCTTTAATTCTAATTTTGATCCAATTGCACTAATGCTGCTCTGTGATTGGGGTTAAGAAGGAGGCAGAAATGGCAATACTTAAGGACAGAATTAGACGGGTTTATCTCCTTCTGCAGCGTTTTTTACAATTTCACAGATTAAGTTAGACAACAAATTCTCAAAGTCCACAAAATAAATGCAATGAATACAAAAAGGTTTGGAGGAACTAGAAAGCATATGCTATGGATGAAAATAAAGGATCGAACTGATATATTTCAATAATAATTGTGTGTGTGTCTTGTTCTGCTTTGTTTTATGTGATTTTTTGCTGTTAATGTATAGTGTGTTCTACTGTAATGTTGTTACATTGTGTCCTTGCTTTGGAAAAGACACTTCCTAAAGCTACACATTCCACTCAAACCTCCAGGGACAGTACTCTGTGTGCAGACACACCTTACCTGGCCAACATTTCCTTGCCTTCACAGCCATCTCCCATAGCGAATACCCTGCCAGTCATGGTGTGACATGGGACAAAAGAGATTTGTCTGCACACAGAGGGGTTTTTGTGAAGCCCGTCAGAGAGGAAGGGGTGCAGTTATGCTTCAACAGAGGGCATGTTAGGAAGGGGATGGGGGGCGTTGTTTGTGGTTTGGGACCCTCCGAGAACCTGGGGGGTGGTTTGAAGCTGATCGCTCACCTGGAACTGAAAGGTGTCCTCCAGCGAGCCTGCGCCAGAGTGCCGATACCACACAATGCCCTCGTTGATGTCCTGCTGGGTGAAGGAGGTGGTGGGTGTGGCGGCACGCCCGTCCGGCAGGCGCTGCCACCCGTCGGCAGGCCCATCAGCTGGCATGGGCACCAAGAGCACCACCTCACCTACTCAAGAAAGCGCAATTGAGTCATTGTGCATTCCACACCTCAACCAATCACATTTAGCGACACCTTTATCTGAAGTGACTTACATGAGTGAACTTAAGTGCTGCAGTGGTACAGACCTGGGTAACAACACTTCAAAATCAGGTAGTGTAGGTGCAACACAAAGGTAATGATGTTACTATGTCACCTTATAACCCTGATAAGCCATGACTAATTACACAGTACCATATTCCATTAAATTCTATACTTCACTTCAACAGAACTGCAACACTATCACCCGATCATATCACCTAACATGTAATAGTTGCAACTACAAAATTTGTTACACTGCATGATTACATAAACTAAAAAACTATGACTGGATCAAAATTTGTAAGCAAACTGGCTTTTTATCAGCCGTATGTTAGCTTGAATTCCAGGTGGGGAAATACCACTGTATTCTTGAGCAGGGTTGGAATATCCCGTGGTTTTTAATAATAGTATGTAAAAAATGAAGTTGTGTAAATTTCTTTGGGTAAGAGCGTCTGCTGTGCAAATAAATAATATAATAGATTACAAGTGCATCACAAATTGGCATGACAAACTGAGGAATAAGAATGTACAATCCATGCTTGCAGAGGATTGTAAAGGTGCAAAGGTATTTGCTGGCTGAGGTGAATGGAGAGATTTTAGCACAGCCTGGATGTAATTGCTTACCAAATTTCGGGCTGTCTTTAGCATTAATGATGCTATAGTGGATCTGGGGGTCGCTGGAGCCTTTGTACTCTGCCTTCAGGTATTTCTTGGTCAGTTGCACCATGCCTCCCTCTCTAACCCAAGCAGTGGGTCGAGACAGCAAATGTGGAGCGTCCTGTGAAAATTGTCAGAAATGATAGAGATTAACCTTGGACTAAATTGGCTCAAGCTAATAAACAAACACTTTTGCAAATAAAAACATAGCATGTACATTATATTTTCCCATTTTAGACTATCCATTATTATGATTATTTAACATTTTAGCTAGCTTTATCTTGACAGTTCTCCCTTCAACAGAGCTGAAGGAAGCAAATTCTTTTTTTATTTTGACTGATTCATGAAAATATTTTGGGTTTATATTCCACCCCCACCCCCAACCATCCCCCGGAGAACACCATGTTGGCCTGTGATTTTCGCATCTGAGTACTTGGAATCCACCCGTGTGGATGATGAGGTACGTGAGCTTAATGAAAACACAGCCTCAGCAAGAGCCCCAAATCGCTGCAAAAAGCTACAGAAGCACAAAGTCAGCAGTGCTCCTCCATTCCAGTCGGGGGGAGTTCAAAGCCGTTCCATGGCCTCAGACGAGGGATTCCAAGGACTTGCAAGGTTACACATACAACAAAAACGAGATGATTCACTGAGGGAATACCTGCGCTCCACTGCTACATTATCATAAGTTAAAGCAACGTCTCAAATGATACATCTCGCTTGGTGGACTGTGCTGGGCAAACTTGAGCAGACAATCTCTCTGGGATCCATCAGATTTTGCTATGATAAAGTTGCTGCTACAAGCTCCAAAAAGATTTAATGAGCCCTCAGTGAAAATAAATTAAAAAATTTCCAAAAAGTAAACAGCCATATATTCAAAAAACAACACACAAGTGTATCTTGATGTTTCAGCCTTATGTTGCTGTGAAGTCTCCTTCATAATATTTGCTGTTTTGACATCAAATCAATATTTCTCACTGATTACAATGTCAGCGGCTTCCAACTGAGCTTCCAGATGAATTATAGCTCTCTGGTTGAGGAGCTGTTAAAGTGACGCATGCAATTCGAAAGCAATGACATGGCAATTTTTCATTGGTCGTATTTTGTACTGACACAAACAACTCAAGCAACGGCAAAGAGCTAAAAGTTAACACTGTATCTGGGCAAACGCAAGCACAAAAAAGAGTGTTTCCTTACTGATGTATTACATTAAAAAGTCAGACTGTCCCTTGAAAATACTGTCTTTCACAATGTCTTTGCAGAAGTTAAGCTATCTCGATCAGAATGGCAGCTTTCATTACCCCCAGTGTCTGCTGTAATCCTTCATAAAAGAACAAGGCCTTTGTAGGTAGGTACTTGAGGTTTAAACAAAGTAAGGCCAGTTGCCATAGTCTTTTGATACAGTAGTTTTTTCCTCCCTCTCTACATCAAAGTACAAGGATAAGTAAATGGGCTATTGAGCCTAGGGGGCCAATCTAAATCTCGGATTAATCATCGCTGCCAGGGAATAATAGACTCGATGATTTTTCAAAAGTTTAAAGAAAAAAAAACATGCAAAGGCTTCACGCAAATGCTAACTGAGAGCAAGGGCTCTTTTTTCTCTGCTGCAGTGCAACAATAAGCCACTGAAATCTTTCCCAGGGCTGAGACAAGGAGCTGTGCTCGACGGGAAGAAAAAGAAATCAATCACTGCATCATTAAAGCCTAGTTACTGTACAGCCTCATTCAATAATCCGGCCTACCGGAGCCCTTTCATCTGGGGCATGGCCTGGCACCGGCACAGACGACCCCGCTGCCACGGTTGCCAGGTAAGCGCCAAGCGACGGCTGCTCCCATGATGAATGCCTTGCGCCCGGGGCTCAAACACAATGCACCATGGCCACTGATCTCTGTGAGCGACAGGTTTCCTGTCCGTGAGAGCAAAGGAACTTTGCCCTTACTTATTAAACAACTTTAATAAGCACCAGCAAAGGAAGTAGCTCTAGATTAGAGTGTCTGTAGTGTAATTGTAATGTTATTAGCGAGCCCGAGGGAAAGAAGCGGCTGTCCATATCAAATGTCAAATGTTTCACCATGGACTTGAAGACGAAACTCAAAAGAGGCTGTTGTGTGGTATTGAAAAACAATTACATAGGGAGGCCCTGGTAATTTGAAGAAGGCTTGGGGGACAATCATCCATACAGAGATGTGTGTGTGTGTGTGTGTATGTGTGCATCTGTTGGAATGAAGCAGTGCCTGTAGGGAACACTGTATGGGAATCAATGGCAGGAACTGGAACAGGCCCAAACAGACTGCTGCTATCTGTCTAGACATCACCTCCGTGGAGGCAGGCCCTGCCTTGTTCCTTTTCCCCTGGCACTTGGAAAAGGTGATAATTAGGAGAGAAGCCACCTTGGCAGAATGCCAACCCTGCGTCGCTTCAGGTGGCTGGCTCCGATGCTTGGCTGATAGGGACGGACGGCCCACTTACCTTCTGTCCCAGTCACCGCACTAGCTATTATCATACCACCGGAGTTTTCAGGACCCTCATGGGAAAAAAGCTGTTGCTTTGTGCTTTTTTCATTATAATGAAAAACAATCTAATCCTCCCGTCCCCACCCCAAGATCTGTATCAAATACCTGAACCCTTCAGACATCAATAACATGTACTCATGAAAGTTCAATGAGATATGCACTTTGAAATGGAGCATCCAAGCCTTGTAATACCTTCTGAGCCACTTGGACCTGGAAGAGAAAGTTCTGGTAGCTGTGGCCGTCGTTGATCTGCAAGAGGATCTGGTCTTGGGGCTGGCTGGAGCCATCATGGATGTACTGCAGCTGCTCACGAACCAGCTCCTCCAACTTGAACTGTGGCACCAGCCGGTCACCATGGAGACGGGCCAGGCGGCCATGCCGTGGTGGGTCCAGTACCATGACCAGCACTTCCTGCGGGTTGTCGTCGTCCTCAATCCTCAGCTCCGCCCCAGTGATGGGCGCAGCCTCCCCTTTGTTGACCAGCAGAGGCTTGTTGCTGAGGACGTAAGGCGGCTGCGCAGAAAAGGGGAAAGTTACTTTAGGCCTCACGTCAGGTCTCAGAGACTGCACTGTGTCATCCTCTCTCTATCCGAGAGGCCCCCCTGCTGCCAGTGAATAAATATTTGCACCTGGTGAAATATGGTCTATCATCTCATTCTGTGGACTCAGATGAAGGGGGTGAGCAGTTGTGGCATGTTTCCATTCGCCTAAGTCAGCTACACCTGAACTGTGTCACGACAGCCAGGGTTCAGAGAGACTACCCAATTATGGAGTGAGGCTAAACTCTCTTCCTACAGAGATCAAAAGCTGTGGCAGACCACCTACTGTGCTGCTGCTTTTTCATGCAGCTATGTGTTCGCAAAATAAAAGAGCAGCCACATTATCAGAGGACATTTTGAACATATTAAACAGATTTAGTTTCCTTCTACAAATATACATTGTGACTATACGCAGCGGGAGGGCCAGTGATGCATTGTCCTTTGCACAAATGTGCCTCAAATACAGATTATACATCAAGGACACCAAATTCAAATGTTAATTCAGGTTCCAAGTAACAGAAATACAAAACCAAAAGGACATTTTGGAGGAAGCGCTAGAAATAGAGTCACATCACAAATGCCGAAAGGCAAGCATGAAAACTTGTGTTTACCAGGGCACATGAAGTAGAATTGGCCCACCCTCTACACTGTGGTACGCTCATGAGACATTTAACTGCTGCACACAGTTCCCCTGCTGTGACTGAGAGTCTGCGCTGTTGGTGTAAGTTTGGAAAACAATGAGATCAGCTCCCTGCATGCTGCGTGCCACAACACGAACACTGTTCCACAAGGCCTCAGGCACATATAACCCTTTAAAAGGTCCATGCTTTGCCTTTACTTTTTGCAGAGTAACGAGCAGGTTCATATCTTGAGCCAGTTGCTGGCATGCAGGCCCCAATTGGTTCCTTCCTTTTTGAGGATGTAGATTCTTTTGTTCCATATTCCTTTTTATTTTGAATTTGGATGTTGAGATCTGAAAACCAGAGCATCAGAACTCAGAGTTTCAAAACTCAGTCTTCCCTCTGGCAAAGATCCTCTGAAAAGTCCTCCCAGCTACCTAATCCTCAGCAAAGGACATAAATTAAAAAATAGTTTTGAAATGTCAGGTGCACAGTTTCTGTTTTAAATGTACAATTCAATCTCCTCTAGGAAATAGATGCACAAAAAGCAGGAGTCTAGGGAAATGTCACAGACTTCATGGCTACATGAAATGTATTGGGTTATTCAGAGGTTCACATAACAGACAGTGTTAATGTATATGTTCTGTATCATTATCAAGGGATTTGTCACTTTGGGTTATTACACCTTGTTCAGACCACAGGGAAATAGGATTCTCTGCTTTCTACTGCTAAAGCATCTTAAATTTCACTATGCGGCACTAAACAGCTGAGGTCACCAACAAAGCCAGATCCTTAGAGACTGCAGATACTACGGGTAATATTTTAAGCTGCATAATGACGTACAGGAAGGAAGAACAGAGAGCAGTGTGAGAAAAGAGTTTTCACTGAACGTGTCCCCGGATACATAGTTCCACACACAACACACACACACACACACACACACACACACACACACACACACACACACACCCTCTGCTCCCCCATCTGGGCCAGGTGAGGAGGCATTGAATTTGCACCTCATGTCTCTCTAAATCCATGTTGAGGATTCCTCCCACAATCCTCTGCGGTCCATCTCGCATAGAGAGCACCCCCGCTGCACGGCCCGGCTGAGGACCGAGCGCAGTGACTCAGACTGAGAGGAGAGGGGATTGCAGACAGAGTACGCCGGGCACACTCCACTTTATCACTGTCGAGAGCAGCGCAGAGGTGGGGAAAGGCCATTAGTTATCAGGCCTCATGTCTGGGGGCTGGAGGTGATGGAGGGGGGTGGACTGGGGGCTCCCGTTACCTGCAGGGACACGGCCTGGATGTTAATGGTCTCCGGCTGGGAGAAGAGCTGTGGATCTGCGACACGCAGGGAGAAACGTCCGCTCCTGCAACAGAAGCAGACTATGTGTTAATTAGCCTTGAATTAACAAGCTGGTGGCATGGTAGGGAGAGGGGGGCAAGGTGAGGGAGGAAGGAGAGGAGAAACAAGTGCAGAGTGAGAAAACCGAAGAAAAATGTAGAGTGTGAAACAGAGGAAGAGAGAATTAAGGAAAAAACTAAGAAAAAGGATGGGCAGAGAGAGACACCAAGAAGACAGATCAAGAAGAGCATGAGAGACACCAAGATATGACAGTAAAATAAAAACAGAGCAATAGAAAAATGAGCTGGAGAAATGCAGAGGAAGAGAAAGAGGGAAAGAGAGTGAGACACATTGAGAGAAGTAAAAAGCGACAGAGAGCAGGGTGACGGAGAGATTGGATAAGGGCGAATGAAAAAGGGGGGAGAAAGTAGTCAAGAGAGGGAGAGAGAGGAGAGAGGCAGGGTGGAAGGGGAAAATGGAGCAGAGTGACAGAGAAAGAGAGAGAGATGAGGACATTTCTGCAGAGGCTTTCACGTACGACTTGATCTGTGACTCCTCCCCTGGTGGAGAGCTCAAAGTGCAGAACGCTGTGAGGACCCGCTCAAGAGGAGGGGGACTGAGTAGACGAACTCTACGTGAGGTCATTACATTTAATTACCTCTGTGGAACCACTGGGGCATTTGACAGGAGATCGGCTCCTCTCACCCCCTCCTCCCTGCATCAAAAAATGATCTCATGTCTGCCGTCCCTGCTCAACTGACAGCAAAGAGGGACCACAACTCGCAGCAAAGCAGCTGCTGCTTCAGTCAACCCTACACACCTGAGCATCATAAACAGAAGGCAATACTACAACATGAAAAGGGTTGCCAAAAAAGGATGCTTCCTCTGAAGTTTTCAACAGTTAAGAGAATATTGCTGCCCTGAATTTTTCCACACAGCCTCATAAAAATTCTCCAGATATTTTCGAGAAAATCAAATATTGATTAATGCTTTTCAAACATATGCAGAAAAGTTGAAGAGTGAGCTCACTTTTGATGAGCTACACAGTATCTCACACAAATTCTGGAAGGGCCTGATACTACGTGATCTGCAACCGAGATAACAGCATGCTTGCTAATTTGAACCAAGGGAAATCGCATCTTGTGTCATGTGCAGTGACCGTCACCGGTAGACTACAAACGAGTCGTTGTCAAGAGGTAAATCCTTGCAGAATTGGAAGAGGTGCCTGGGGTATGGGGATTAGCCCTGAGGGGAGGCACTGCTCACTTTGATTTGTCTTTGGCATGGGTAAAGCGGATGACTTTGTCCCTCAGCTCAGCGAAGGTGAAGGTGTCCTCTCTGCTCAAACCCGTCTCCTTCCCATTGGCCAAACGAACCAGCCTGCCGTTGCTGGGGGGTTGGACCAGCTGGAAGACCAGGTTCTCCGTGTCACTGTCTGGGTCCTGGGCAGTCATGAAGGACAGGTCCAGAGGCCTGGTTCCACCAATCTTCACCAGCAGTGAGCCATTAACATGCAGGGATGGGGCATGACTGTTTACTGCAGAGAGGGAGAGAAAAGGTGCATCATACACTTTAATTACTATTATTATTAATTTTACTATTTTTGGCATATACTCATTTTTTTCTCTGCAATCAACAGCTATGCCTTGTGACTTTATGCTGTACCATCTGCAAGTGTGCAACACTTCCAATGCACTCACTGATTCACACTGTTGTAGTCCACACTACATGATAATGATAGCAATGACAAAGAACACATGTGCAAAATTTAAATTATTACTAATGTGGATTTGCAAAAAAAAAGTCAAACTGTGTGAGGCATGCAGTTTCTGCAGTGTTTCCAAATAAAAAGGGACACAGACGGCTTCATTCTATGATGGTATTGTGAATATTTTAATTATTATGTTGCACTCTGCATGACTTGTTATGACACCAGCCTTTATTTGAGAACAGGCTTCCATAATAACCATGCTCCATATCCCTGTTCCAAGATCCCTGTATCTCCCATGTTTGCCTAACAAACATATAATTCCAGCATGTATTTTACTTACATTGACACAAACTAATTCCCTGATATGCTAATTGAACAGCTTATCGTTTAGAGCAGTCGTGTTAGGCTGCACTCCTGGAGGGCAGAAGTTATGATATGGTTATACAATATGTTCCAGCACTTAAGCGATTAATTTAAAACTTTCAATGGTTAAAGAAGCAGTACACTTGGATCCCAAGTCCACCGTTTGCAAGCACTGCAGCGCAGCAGGAATTTTGACACCCCTGTTTTAAGGTGTCTGAGAGAGGGGTCTCCAGTACCTTGGCAGGTTCTAGTCTTGGTGTCAGTGTAAAACCCAGTTCCACAGTCCGCCGTGCAGAGCCCATTCTTCAGGAAGGTCTTGTCATTGCACACTGTGCATTGCTGAGTCCCCTCACACTGCACACAGTGAGCAGGGCATGCTGGGAAAAGAGACTTGACAGTGAGCTTGCCGCACAGCAGGACTATTGGTTTCCATAGCCGAAACATCAAGCGTACTATCTGAAAGGATTTGAATTTAGAATAGTCCTGTGGGTACAGGTTGTGTTTTGGGATGTTAGATCACTTTATAAATTTGATCAATCAGTGGTTTGATAATGAAAAAATTATCAAACAAATTCCTGCTATGCTTTTTCACAAAGAGTTCCTTAATTACATGCTTCCTTTCGGAGACATTTTTCTGTTATCAACTAGATTTTGTGCATGAAATCATGTTCATACCACTCTATCAGTTGTTAATGCTCAGTAATCAAACTGATATGGAACTTTCACTTGGTTTCAATAAATTACTGCTTTTCTGTCACTTATCAGATATCCTTCTGTAGTCTAATTTCCAAAACGGTGGGTACTCTTTTAAATGCAGTTTTACCTCATTTAAATCCTCTGTGATTTAAATGAGGTAAAACTGTTCTGTTAAATGTTCTGTGAGCTTTGTGAATGCACTGTGACACTTTCATAGTGAAAAGCTGGTTTTTATTGGCTGCCTGATGTCAGAGGAGGAGGGGCTCACCAACACAGTGCCACGTCGAGGAATCCAGGAAGTGACGCTGCCCACATTCCTGAACACACTGGCCCTGCATCAAAGCGAAGGGCATCTGGCACCGACGGCACTGACCGGGGCCCTGGCACTGATCGCAGTGGGCATCACAGCCTGGGCACGGACACAATAACGAAGAGATCAGTGAACACGCACAGACTGGCACGCTGGCACACATGCTGCCACACAGGAAACTCAAGGGTGTGCCAAGGCCAGTCACACTACAAGCTACTCTTTACAGGGTGCCTGGATGAAATGTCATAAACTGGATGAGGATTCATTAGTGGGAAACATAGATAGGAAACAAAGGCTTGTATTCAATCAACATTTCTCCCTTTGACAGTCTTATGGTCCTCATCCTGGACCATAATTAATGTAATACAGCGACCTATTATTATTGACTTTATTGTCCCCTTAGGGGAAATTTATTGCAGATAGTCACATTTATATAATCACAAACAATATAGAACAAAAAAAAGCCAATGAAAACAGTAAAAACTCAGTGAGACAATACACACACACTGCTCCATAATTGAACATCAACATAATTCAATGTCAAATTCAGTAATTACTGAAGAAATTGTTATACACAATTGTATTCTGTTTGAACAGTTTTGAAAACAGTTTCATTTGAATCTAACAAATAACAGTATGTCACTGATATTTAATGTTCACAGGATTGTTCTAAGTAAGGAATTATGTGGAAGATACTAAGTACACTATGGCTGACCAGACAGGTTTTTGTGAGACAAACAAGAAGAGTCTACACAATGAAAGTTAGGCACTGACTTAGACAGCTGTCTCCTTCCTGGTAGGACCCCACGGAGCATCCATGGACACAGACGCCATCTTGAAGGACATATCCCTCCATGCACTGCAGACAGTCTGTGCGCAGAGGGCCACTGCAGGCGTTGCAGCTCCAGTCACACTCTATGAGAGCAGAAAGGGTGGGGGGGACATGACTGTCAAATGACCGTCTCATAGGAGAGCACCAATGACATCCTTCTGTCATTCTGAATTCCTGTCCTGGGTTGACTTCTAACTAATTGAACTCAGTTCTGTTATGGAGCTACATAGGATCTACTGTGTCACCTTAACAGTATGGTCAGTTGTGTTGAATTCAAAAGGCTTAGTTGTGCAGTCACTACTGTAATGCCTGCCGTACTTTTTTTGTGTTTGCACCACTTTGAGTTGCTTTTTTTTCTTGGAAATCCTCTGTAAATGCTTTAAAAATGTTTGGAAAATAGTCTACTCCTGTCCACAGTATCATGGGTTCTTTTCTACTTGTATATAATCTTCAATTCTGCCAAGATGGTCTGCTTAAATGAGCCACTTCCCTTTTGAGTAAGTAACTACCATCCTTAGATCACTTGGGAGTCACAGAGAGACCATAGAAATACAAGCTGGGAAGCTTTGCTTGTGTTCACAGGTAAATGTTGGCTGACTTGTGCTACTGGCAGGCTTAAGCACATCCGGCTCGTTTCTCATACTGCCATCTCACCTGAAAAATCCTGTCACCTGTTCCTGACACAGCGACAAAAAAGCCACCACCCTGCAGAATATGTCTCCCCATTGACCCCTCCCCCCATGGGTTTAACTTAGAGCGCCTCAGAGCTCAATGCATGTCAATCTTCCCTCTGAAAGTGCAAGTTCAGCCACCGCCAGTTCCCTCCGGAAATGAAACTTCTCTTCCCTACCCTCCACATTAACTCCCCCCTCCATTTTCAACTGAAGGTACTGTGTATTTGATTTCTCGCTTTCTGTGGTGCTTTGTGTCGCCCCGAGCTGGCCGGATCTCATTAAGTCTGTTTCTCCACAGGAAGTGCAGAGCCGGGAGAAACATAATAGCTGCTCCCTTTGAGCCCTGGTTTGCTTACCCATAAACAACAGTGGAGTGCCAATCTGTATGTAATAAAAAAAGTTGCCAAACCAATCCCTGAACTTTTTTTTAAACAATTAGTCAGAATGTATGTACTCTGAATGTAAGTTTTATTCATTACTTAATGCAAAGCATTATGGCTGATTATGCAAAGTCCCATGTCAAAGAGGAACACCAGTGGCTGTCTACTTTACTAAGTACAAATATTGAGTAATTAAATCATGTATAAATGTAATTACTTCCTTTAGTGCCCTTATGTGAGCCATCCAAAGAAAACATAAAAGCATACTGAGGTGAGAGTAGGTCTAGCGTGAAGCTATCCCTATGTGGAAAAAATTAGCAACACACAACACAGAGTGGTACAGCCAGCTGAATGTTTTTGTGATCAGGAGGCTCATGGGAAATGTAGTCCAGGTTAGGCTTACCTCTGCAGGCACGAGTGCTGGTATTGAGGTAGTACTGGTGGGCACAGCTCTCGTACTGGCATTCACCAAAGAGCAGAACCTTATTGAGGCTTCTGCAGGAGGTGCACACTCCAGCCGTCTCACATGTGAGACACTGGCTGTCACATGCTGTAGATTACACACACAAAAACAAGTCATGTTGGACTATTGTGATTGCTATGCTTTTAGAAACTTGCCTTGTATAAGTACATATGTGTCAGGTCCAGCACCTACCCTGACACATCCTGCTATCGTCCACATAATGTCCAGGGTGACAGCGTGGGGCACATAAACCAGATGGGGACAGGACCATGGGGGCAGGACAGGAAGTGCAGGACAGAGGCCCCTCCCCACTGCAATTCTCACAGGATGGGTGACACTCTGGAGGAAAGAGAGAAAATTATTATAAACATAACATGCTATACCACAAAATAAAAAATGAATGGCTATACTAGTCCCACTTTATATCATGGCACAAATACTGAGCATATACATGATTTTATTTTAAATCAATAATATAAGTGCCCACGTGTGTTAAGTGAAACATCCAAATAAATCACAAACACAGATTGACATGATAGCAGATCTACAGTGGAATCCATGGAATGACTCTAGAGAAATGTGTACCATGCAGAAAATAGACTTGGAGCTCTATTCTAACCTTCTAGCTCATGGAGCAATGGTAAAATATATCATATTTAATTGAACAACTGGTACATAATTTATTTGAAAACTCAGATTTTTCAACTTTGCAGGGCAAAGTTCTTTTAGTGCAATTGGAAGTATAAACACAGCAATTATTCAAAGTAATGCACTACATTTTCAGTGCTCTGCCATGAGTTTAGACCAATAAAATGGAGCCCTTACTTTGACCTCATAACTCACCTCAAAATCTGTTTTAAATGTTTATGACCACATCCAGATAAAAGTAATATCAAACTTAATACAGGTGTTTCAAATATTCTGTTGGTATGAAATCCATTTGCTCTATCGAGTCAATTATTGTTTGTAAATGGATAAACAATCTGTACATTTGGAGTATCAGAGATGGTATGAAAAACTGTTTTGCATGTCTGATTCTCACCACCATCAAGCACGCGCTTGGACTCCCTGGTCGTTAAGGAAATACTCCATATTGCTGGCCAGCAAAGGTATTTCTATGTGAAGCCTTGTTTATCTCACACTGCTCAACACCAGCTCATCGAAACATCAAAACACCAAGCAGATCAATATGAAATCTGATGTGATTCTAAAGTTGAATTTAACCTGAGCTGTTTTCCTTGGCATGGATATGCATTTAGTTCGCTATACTTATTAAGGAACACCTTGTCTTGTTAACACAAGTTCCTGATTGCAGTCAAGTGTACACACACTACTGTATCACTGATAGTATTAATCAGATAAAAACAAAGCTAACAATACATTTTAATGGAAAAGAAAAGGAGCATGTCACCATCAGAATTTAAATGAGATTGCCTGTCTAGACATAAGTTAATTTCCTCTGGCAATGAAAACAACAGCTTGTTCAATAGAAAATATGGAGAGAGTCGCACAGCAGACTGGTTTAATACAAGACCACAGAATCATGTGGGTAACTATCGAGTTTCACGTAATACGTGCATGTTCTAACACAAAAGGTAATGTTCTGATGAAAAACAAAGACTGTAATAAGAAATTCAACTCAAAACGAGCCTTTTTCAGAATAACAGTACACAATATTAAACTCTTCAAAAACAATGCAATCATTTCAAGTACAAACAAGTGTGTTTCCATAACATTACAGAAGTTATACACACAAGAAAATATGTAAAAAATCTGAATATACAGTCTCAAATTGAAAAAATATACAGATCATCAAACACATATTCTATGATTTTCATATGCATTGACTGTGTGATAAAGGGACATAAAGAAGGACAACTACTACAACTAAACCAATTATTCTTATTGAATAATCAGCTGACTGGCATAACACGTAGCTAGAAATGTCAGATCACGTAAATAATTTGCCAAAGTAATGATGAGCAAAAGCTGATGTGAAATCCGTAGGCACATTTGGTCCTACTTGCCCACTACTTTTGTGGCAGTAAGGGAGAGGCCAGTTAGACTCACTCTTGCAGGCTCCATGATGGGTGTAGTACCCAGAGGGACAGTAAGGGATGCAGTGTTCCCCCAGAAGCAGGTCCCTCTGGCCCCTACACCACAGACACACACTGCTACTGCCGTCCTGAGAGTCTGCCACACAGCGCTGACATTCGCCATGGCAATCTGAGAGAGGGTAGGGAGAGAGAGAGATCATTATTATTATCATTATATCATTATTTTACAGAAAGAAGTTGGCTTCCTTAATATGACATTTCGTATGTTCTAACATTGGTAGACTTTTGCTCTTAAAACATATTCAAATCCAGGAATCCTGTAATTACTTTGAGAGAGGAATTGTGTGAGAAAGAGGCACATACACAGTGCCTGACGCAGAAAGACATGCTCACAACAACAGAGACAAACACATCTACCAGCAAATATATTGTAGTTGTTTGTGTTGTTTGTGCACTTGTTCGATTTGTGAAGTAAATGCTTTGCAAATTAAACACAACACCAACTGTCATCTTTCAAAGAGAGAAAGGGTGTGTGTGCGAGAGACAGAGAGAGTGTGAGAAAGATGGAGTAATCAGTTCAGGGCTTGTTGTTACCCCCATCACAGCCGTGCTAACTGACATGCGAAGACACACTGCTTTCATCTTAGTCTAGCTCAATCAGATTGGTTGGAGGACGTGCCTGACTGCCTGAGAATAAACCCTCAGTCCTAGGTGTTAAGATCTAAGGCATCTACAGACAGAAACAAACCACACAATGATGGCACAAAGCGCTCGGCTTGAACAGGGGAGGCGAAGCGTGTTCTGGAGATACCGCACAATTATGCAGCCATTATATTTGTACAAGAACTTTGTCTTAGAACACAAAACCTTGCGAAAGAACTATAACCCACCTCTGGGCTGGAGAACAAAAACGTAACACAAAACCAAGCTCTCCCAAAATTAATCCTATTCCTGGACCTTTCCCCGATCCGCTTAGCATAAAAATGAGAGAGACATTAGGAGGCTTAGGTATTTGGAAATCACATTTAATGAACTCCTAACTCTCCAAATGTCAACTTTCATACCTGGTAATTCCTAAATGGCATATAAATTAAAGTAAGAAGTCAAATCTCATTTTTGGGAGCAGCAAAAGTTTGCAGCATGAATGATGATGGTTGCAGGGTTCTGTTTCTGTGCATTGAGGAAAGGAAGTTCTTGATTTGATAAAAAAATGGTGGATCTTTTGATTTTGAGGTAGGCCCTGATCACATGCAAGGTACTGCACTCAGTAAACACCTGCCTTGGCAGAGCTCTGACCTCTGCTTTTGCTGGGGTAAAATCAGCACTATTGAATGTAATCCCCCTCTAAAACACAACAAACAACAAAAAAGAATATAAAATGATTAGCAACATGTGCCTTTGGACCTCACCCTACATGTCACCTTCCGTCCAGTCCACTGAAGCTAAAGATGATCATGAACCATGTTATGCAAAGATTAAAGATTTGCCCATTCTTATCGTAATTGCAGAATACTGTAACATACAGCACAGTGGCTTTCTGGCACTCTTATCACAGAGGCGCTGTAGCGGCACTATGTTTCCATTAGCGATAAAAGCAGAAATGGTGAGGAAGACATCAATGTTTTATTATATCCCATCACACCAAGCAGTGGAAACAATGCATGTGAAGTCCCCAGCATAAACATTGGACAAACATAGGAACGGGTACACAGTGATTCAAAGGTACTCCGAGCTGTCACGCACTGCACAAATGATCATGAAGAAGTCAAATAATTGTGTCATGGAGGGTTTTTGTTCCTGCCACATGAACAGGCTGTTGCCTATTTATCTTCACCGATAAACAATGGATAATGCAGCGCATCATTCTGACATCAGTTCATAAATTAGCTTGTTTAAAAGCCATCGTTGGGAACATGTCCTTGCGGGATAACTGAATTGAATGATATGAAATGTAGGCTATAAATAAATTCTAGTTAAAGGTTCACTTAACTTATGTGATGTTTATCAGCTCCATATCACTTCCCATAGTTTTACAATGATGCTGCACAATGATCAAAGTCCAAAAATTGATGTCAATGAAAGTATAAATATTTTGGCAGTAAAAGCCAATTTTCTGAATTGATCCTAAAATGATTTCCCACATTATGTAATATATGTTCTTGATATCATAGATGCGATGTAGGTATCCTGTTTGAAAAGTTACCAGACAAATGAGGGGGTATAACTTTTTCTGTTAGTTCCGTGACCTCTCATATCACCACTCTCTGCTTCCATTTAATGAGTATTTCTTCTATAAAAATAAGGAAATGAGGCTGGCTGGAAAGGGCATGTAAATATTACTGTCTAGAAGCTGTTTGGACTACTTGGGCCCCACAGCCCTGATCTCAAGTACCATCAGAAGATAAATCAGTATCAGATTACTTATACCAGAGAAAACATGAGGGCACCATGGATATCTGAACCTTGTCAACATACATAATCCAATTTATCTTGCTATTTCTACATCCAAGCATAATAGTACTTAGCAGGTAGGTTACAGTATGATAAGGCTATGGGAAGGCAGTGGTGGTAAATAACACCATTAAAAACATATACATACAGCACTCTTCGCTGAGAGCCCTGATTAAAGATTTAAAGTACGATCCTCAGGGGGCTAACTCAACAGCTTAAGAGGCATCAGAGAGACTAACATGCAGATAAACTCATTCAGCTCAATGCTTTAAACATTTAACACCCCCACCTCCATTCAAGAGCTGTTTACCAAAAATTCAAATGCCGGATAGGTCACCTTGTGACAGATGATGAATTGGCTGATTAGCTTCAAGCAGTCCGGCTGCTGCCCTGACTGAACAAAGCAATCGCTCCACCTGCCACTGCCTCTCTCTGAAAGCACATCAACAAATCTGCAGTTGTTCAAAATTACTGCATTTGTGAGTTTTTCGTTCGTGCTATTCTTTTTTTCCTTTTTTATCCCAATGTGGATTGAACATTTGTGCCTGATGAATTACCGGCACTACTACAGCATGGGTTCATCACAGGGATTCTTCCCATGTGTCTCAACTGTGAGCAGGCAACCATTTTACCTCCCTGTGGACATAATAGGCGAAGCATATCTGTCGATGACACAAACTGGTAGCCTGTAGGTACTGTTTGTATCAATGGCAAGGAAATACAATAACAGTATTTGGCTGGGTTAAAACTAACCTAAACCTGGTGGGACTGATGAGGGCACTGTGGACTTGTAGTCAGCTGATGAGAAAACTAAGGCTGGGGCTTGACTCTTCTACCCTCACCCAGTGCCCTTTAGGGGCCCTACTGAGCCACTAAATACTCCTTCTTAATTGATTTCTGATCCTGTGATGCACATTTTTATTGGTGATGGCTATTTTTCAAAGTCTACACTACCTCCCTTGTGTCCCATTACTAAAGAGTTATATCTGCATAATTAGTCTGAGATTTCAATTTGTCTTTTCATTCTCTTCACATCTTTGAACAGAGTTACTCCCCTCCCTGGATATAAAATCTCTCTTTTATGAGAGCACGGATGCTTGTTCACCTGGCATTCCCTTGAGCAGCGAATGACTTATTTGGGCATTACGCAGCTGTGTGTGTGTTCTCACCCATTTAATTAAGCCTGATTATATCACAAGCATTTCCTGAAACCTGCACGTAGCAGGAGCAGCCAAAACCCAAAATGTCAGGCAAGGTCATGCCCGCATGAGCACAATCTGAAAGGTCAACATGGTGTAGCATGTAACTGAGAGTCTGGCCTGTATTCAGTCAACATTTGTCCTTCACTTTGACATCATGACAACATGTCTGTTTGGTAATATAGCATATGGACAAGCAATCTAGATTGGTGGATTTGAAACAGACAAAGGCAAAAGGCTCACATTGGACAACATGTGGGGGTCGTGCCACAAGCCCGTCGTCATCTATTTTTACCCAGGAAAACAGAACATATCAGTGGCCATAGAAAGGGAGATGATATAAGGGCAGTAAATCAGATGAAAATACTTATGAAAGTACCAGCAGGGTCATGGGAAACTAGCAAAGAGGAACCAGTGACCCTGCGAGTCAATGGTCTGTTGAATGGCTTGATATCTAATGAGACAGCACAGTTTATAATGGGATCATAGACAGGCAGGACAGAGCAGGGACGTCAGTCAGCTGAAGGCTGAGAGAGAGTAGGCTATCCTGGGGGAGGAGGAGCTCTGTTAGTTCATGTGGATGAAACAAACCTATAACTGCTTTGTGGGTTACTGAGGCAATGCTGGAGGCTATCTTTTATTAACCAAGCTGGGTTCCGGACGATCGGTTACAACACATGCACACTCAATCGCGCTTACATTTCCACACACTCACAGTCTCTCTCTCTCACTCACACAAACACTCCCTAACACACACACACTCACATCCACAGCCATAAAAAGACACACACACTTTCAGACATCAATTAATACCCATCCAAACACACCCACACACACACACACACACACAAATTCGCACACAAACATGGAAGATTCCAATATTTGAAAAATGCATTTAAAATCCATTGAATGAATGTTGCTCCCTCTTTTCCCACAGGAGCGTATCTTGGTTGTAAGAGCGCAGTTTATCTTGAGTGAGGGGGTAAATTAATTACTCGTCACAGTTTTAATCATGGGAGGAAGTGATGAAGCATTTGAAACACAATACATTCAATTTCATAGTGCTAACTCACAGGGGAGCTGTGGTTTATCACATTCTGTACTGTAAACATATTTGTCATTTGAAGGGCGATGAAAAGTGTTATCTACTTTAACTATGGTGGTTGCTTCTACAATATCCTCTAACACTTTCCTGGAGGAAAATGCTGACGAAATTATAAATAATTGGTTTATTTCACAGATTTTCAAATTTTTTGGGTGGAAAAAAAATCAATTGGTTGAGAAAATGAAAAATGGTAATGTGAGTTAAATTGTGTTTTAACTAATGATTTCCTATGAGGATGGAAGCAATGTGCTGCTAAAATAGAACTACCAGATAAGTTGCAAGTCTATCAATGAGTAATGACTACGGTTTACTTTATGACTGTCACTGTGGCCTAATCACTGTCACTGTAGCTTAATCGATTTTAAGCCAGAGCCAATCACTTTAATAATATGCACTTTTACAAAGAGAAGACTTCCTAGAGCTACTTCCTAAGACACAGAATCGTTTGTTTCTTAAGAGATAGATTTGTTTCCTGGTGCCTGCTTTGGGTGTTTAAACTTTGTTGATGTTAAAGTATAGCTTGTCGTTTTAGCAACTTTTCTGCTAACATGAAGGACACCTTAAAAGCCTTCACACCTCTCATTTCCGATTTCAAAGGAGGTGTCTGTGTTTTCAACACATAAGGGGAAAAAAAGGTTTTAAAGTGATGAAAGTGTAAAAATATCTCAGAAAATATCTCCCTCTTTCTTTCTTTCTCCAGCATTTCTGTTCTCTGTTGCAATGTCGCAATACTGTGACACACATCTGGGTTAGCCAGCCTTCTGAGAGACGACAAAGCAATTCTGACCCAGCCGATTATATCCTCTCCTCAAGATCCTACTTCACTGACAGCAACAGATTGACCTGCCGCTTTAGATAGCACACATGCCCCAGAATTATGATGTCAAGGCTAGCCAAGCAGCTACAGAGCAATATGCTCACAGACAGTTCCGGAAGACCCAGTCGAGGCAAAACAGGGCGACCAACATAACAAAAAAATTGCCACTCTTCGATTTCCTTCCTTGTGAATTATTCAAGCCTTCTGTTTTGCTGACACATCAAGTTCATGCCAATGATGGGTGCCAATATGACGAGAGAAAACCCGCTCAGACCCTGACCCGTGACTCCACCTACACCTCCGCCCTCCGCCCATTACAGTCGCCAGTGTCAGACTCTGATCAAGACTCATTGTGAGTGACGCAGACTTTAATCACTGTAACAAGGGCGAATCAATGACCAGCACCCAACTGTTCCTTTGTGGGGTCTCCACATGACTAACACAACGTTGGACTCCCAGTCCTATTCACAACATCCATAAAGTGCAAAAGCCGAAACCGAGGGGGGGCCACCCGCAGGTCCTTTTGACACATTACTGGGCAAAAGCCAAATTAAGTAGGTCAGATGACATCAATATACATGGAGCTCAATAGGCAATCATTGTGCTATGTTTTGCAGTTTTGATGGAGGTTAGAGTCCAATAGTAGAGTCAATTGCATATGTTACACATAGCTCTGAACTTCATTTCCCAACAGCACACAATGTATGCATTCTTGATGTGACTCCAACCCCCATATCTTTAGAGTTCCTCATTTTAATGATGGAAGTAAGAGGATTCAAAACCCAAAATCTTGCACAATGTATGCCGGTAATATTTCCTGGTTTGCGCCCTCAACGCGCGTGACTATCCCATTTTAGTTAAAGTTTGATGTTACTCAGCAATTAAAGTATTTGATAACACAATACCTTACCTGGCCTCTTGAGTCTGAAGACAAAAATCAACCACCCTTTTTGGCTCTGGCACTGTAAATAAAAGGCACTTTGCACTTCATTTTGGTCAAGGGTGAATACACTTGCACCGAGTGTGTCAGAAGTTTGATGTTAACTGGCCCAAAAATCAACCATTTGGTAGCTCATCCAATGCATGCAGTGTTAAGAGGCTCCTCCTTAAAATATTTCCACCAGCTCCAAGGCACTCACCAGCACAGTATCCTGCAACATTGAGGTACTGCCCCTCGGGGCAACTGGTCCTGCAGTAGCCATCATGGAGGGTGGCGTGCGGCAGGCAGGCGGAGCAGTCGGCCTCCGAGGGGCCCAGGCAGTCCCTGCAGGCAGGGTGGCATGCTGGGGACAGGAGATGGAGGGTCATCATTCGGTCAGAGAAACACATCAGGCAGGTCCAAAAAAAAAGACCACAGGATCGGGTCAAAACGAGGTGCTGTTATTCATTTCAGCCGCTGTGGTTAATTCATTCCATGGCAGAATTGTGCACAGCCTGGCATTAAACTGGAGGCAGACTTTGAACTTGATGGAACTTGCAGAAAACATTAGGCTTCAGCTGAAACGAAGGCACTTAAGAAACTTTTTGGCAGGAACAAAAAAAATCTTCTAATTTGGAAGAGCTCAACTTACTGAGTGTGAAAGTGCTCTTTCTGGATTTGCTAAATCAATCTCACTGATGTAGCCACTGGGAATTCTGCTACAAAGACCTTTCTAATGCCTTTTCAGTGTAAGCATCATATTAACAACAAACAAAGCAGATCCATAACAATAAACCGGGAGTTATTCTGGCAGATGCTGCCAGCATTGCTTGTGCTTATGACACCTCAATGCCATTTTAATCCCCATAAGTAAAATATTATTACCCACAACTGCAGCAGACGGGGAATTACAATAAGTGCTGCATGAAGACGGCAACGATCTAGACAATTTGACATTTAAAGACCCATCTATGGAATGCTGTCTCATCAATAATTTTAAAGTGTGAGTCTCCTAAAAGTGTTACAATGTGGTTTATCAGACAATCGGGGAGTGTGCTAGGTGTAGCAAGGGGTGTTGAATGTCTGAAGGGGAGAAGAGATACCTACACACTATATTTAATGCTTCAAAGCAAGTCTTACAGTGCAAGTTAAGTTTGAAAGATGTAAAATTCTTTATTAGGTACAGCTGACTAAGTCCTTATTGATACAACTTGTTGCCCTCTTTCCTTCACCAGTCTATTTCATAGCAGAAGCACACCTTTCAAATGTCCAGGCTTGTCACAGTGCTGGACTCCTTCTAGATGTTAGGTAACATTAGGTAAAATGCTAAGCTAAACTGGGTTGAATGGCCTCTTCTCTTCATTGTGTTTATGTTTATGTTGACATTCTCATTCTTATGTTTATCCCATTCCCCTGTAAATTTTGTCGAATGTTTGCTCACAGTACAGTCAGACTCTGCTCTGATGTTGAACGTCTACTCACCATAACATGTGCCGTCTTGGCCATAGAAGCCCTGGGGACAGCCCTGTACACACTGTCCCTGATGCAGGAACCTAGGGGCAGCACAGGAAGTGCAGTTGAATCTGCTTCCAACGGTGCACTCTGCACAAGACACGTCACACTCTGAAAGGGACACATGCAGAGATCAGCTGCAGCTTTATCTTGGAACATGGTAGCATTGTGTCCACCAATTGGTGTAGTTCAATCAATCTACCTTGCTGTACATATCAATACCAGGTCAACAATCAATCAACTATCTTACCACATCTTACCAAAAACAGCTTATCAAACAAAATCAATGAAATCACAAAGATGCCTGGGATAATTGGCATAATATAGAGTAGAAGTTGGCAAAGATCCAACTCTAAAATCCTCAGATTTACAGCTGTCAATTTTCATGTTCTCTTGCAAATTTCTATTTCCCTATTAACCAATGATGTACAGGTGAAACCTGGCCCAAAGGATTGTAAAGAAAGGAAAATGGCCAAATCCTCCAGCCCCGTGACCTCATCGCATCGATTAGGAAACCCCTGCACACAGCTGTCAACACCTCAGGACCTGGAGTTATGGCTCAGAATGAGTTCAATAAGCACGCCGTCACACATTTCAAAGGCAGCGCCACAGCCCTCAGAGCAAGGCAGAATTTTGAGTCGCTCTTAACCCCATACTCTCCTGTCCCACACCTGCCAACCTGTCAGGGACGCACAACCCACAAACAGCTCAAAGGCACGCATTTAAACACTTCACTTTTGGGCAAATAAAAAAAATCTGTCCTGCTTTTTTTTCCCCGCGTGAGTCTTCCCAACTCAACTCGATGACACTTGTCATCACTTAAGGCAGCTGTGGGGGGTGGGGCTCCAAGTGCCCCCCCCCCCCAAGTCTTTTATACGTTTGTCTATTTTGGCTGCTTATGCTGTCACTGAAAGAGAAAAGCCTCTCTATTTCAGTAATTAGGTTTTCTTTCCATTCTCTCCCTGTCTTTCCTGCATTGACAATTAAACACCACCTAAATCTGTGTTCCATTACTGCAATAAAACAAAAGAACATGAACAAAGTAATTTAATTTCTGTTATTTCATTTCAGATCTCTGTTTTCATATGGTGGGTGGGAGGCAGGCTGAATATTGATATGATGAAAAGATATTTTTTGCCTCCCTTGATATTTTTCTGGAAGGATAACAAAATGTCAGGAGTCTGGAGACCGACGCATACATTATTATACTCAGATAACTCTAGATGTTGCAAGAGTGTGTCTCCCTGTAGGGGCATTCCCTCAAGGATCCTATCGTCTGAGATTTCCTCTCAGCTCTTTCTGATAGACTCAAAGGCCTACAGCATTACTGCCTCATTTGGTCACCACCAATCATAATTCCATAGCATAAACTTTGGCATGGGAAAACCTTTCCACTGAAGAGTGCCCTGTCTGTCTGAGCAAGCAAAACAGGGATTTTCACCCTGGAATTTCCCCTAGCAGATATCCAATCTGTCAGCAGGCAGGGGTTACCCTCAGATCCCTTCCCCCTACCCCATCCCCATTCCCGGCCCCTCCCCCCAGCCCCATATCCTTCAGGTAGTAGAGTTTCCTCACCCTCGCAGACAGTAGCCTTGAGGAAGCGTTGCATCTGTCTGAGCATGCTCATTCAAAACAATAGGCCCCAATGAGGTGCCTAATACTTGTCTCCACTTCAGGCTGTTACTTGACAGAGACCCTTTTGACATGCACTTTTGCCTAGAGCGGTTGGTCTGGCTCTTGCAAGGACAATGTTCTTTCCATGAAGCTGATTTAATAGTGCAACTAAACTAACGCATTTATATTTTAGATTTCATTAACATGGAAAATCTTTCTGAGGGTCCAAGCCAAGGCTAGCAGTCAGAGCAGGTAGCTGGCATGTTTCTCGGGATAACTAGTTCAAAAAAGTACCCAAAACCATGAAAAAGAATGACTTCAGAGATCAAAAAAATATTATAATTGAATTGCATACTTGGCAGTACAAAAAAGAGCAGGTGCAAGGTACAAAAATGAAGCAAACATTTCGGATTTATGCCAATATCAATGCTGTGCAAACCTTAAGCGGTGACAAATTCACATATAGAGAACATCTGATGCCAAATTAGTTTAAATGAAACACGCGTTTCAATTTCATTAAAAATAAATGGAGAGGATTTATATCCATAAGAAGAATTTGTATAACTAAAGAAGTTTTCTTTGCAGTACCTGTAACCAAGATTAGGAATTCATCTGATACTTAAGAAGATCCCAGCCCGGAGCTGCATTTGGCAATGTTTAAAATGTGGTGTATACTTATGTATACTGAATACTTAACCGAAGCTTGGAATGACCACAGACATCCCTTAGTACCAGAACATAAATGAGTTATACTGAATAAACAAGCAGAGGTATTGTTTACTCTTGATAACCTAAAACCCCTGGTTCAAATTTTATCACTGATAACCGTGTTCAAGGTCATTTGTCCTCAGACCATATTTGTTTTGCTTTGCCGATGACCGCAGCTGAAGAGTGAATGCTCACAGACTGCACAGTGTGACTGGCATTTATCTAACGTGGGAATAGAGTGCAAAGGAATGCTTGGAGATATGCATGTTTTAAAGGGGTCACTGAGAACCTGAACTGCGTATAGGTAGCGCATTAAAAATGAATGTGCCATAAATCATGAGTGTGATCCTCACACAGCAACGCTCTACCATTCCCATGTGACCATCTCTACTCTTCGGCAGCATCAACATGTACAATTCTCCATAAACAGATGGGGAGACTTTCAGACTTACAGACTTGCACTGACTGCAAAAGGTACATCAGGCAATAGGTATTTCTCAACTTGTCTTGAACAACAATGAAATATAATGTAAATAAATCAGAAAAACAAAACTGTATTACAGAAATAGGCCTAATCTACCTTAGAACTCTACATAATCACAGGATTGGTAATGATTTCAATGGTTGTATTGCTATCATACATCATCATTATTTCATCTGATTATGAACTTAATCCATTATTGTCATCATCATCATCATCATCATCTGCCATCATAACCCATCATTATCATCATCATCATCAAATCATAAATATCATAATTGTCCTTATTATCACCATAACCACCATCCAAATCTTAACTATGATCATCATATTCTAGGTTCATCCCCTCATCTCTTTTCATCACAAGGCTCAGACACTTGCCTCGGCAGGTTTGCTCAGAGTCCAGGTAGAACTGGGCCTTGCAGGCAGAGACACAGACGCCATGGGCCAGCCGGCCGCTCTGGGGGTACAGCACTTCCTCCGGCTTCAGGCAGCTCCGGCAGTCCGAGTGCTTGGGCCCCACGCAGGACCTGCAGGACCTGTGGCAGCCTGGGGTGGGGGGGGATACAGACAGGGGCCCTCATTAACTGCCTGTCTCACCGCCAAGCAGGCGCGCGTATCCAAAACCCAGCCTCTCAAACAGCCATTCGTCTTCGGCACGGCAGACAAGTAGACTCATTTAAATTCAGCACCAACGGCACTCTCCTGCAAAGCAGCTCTGACTGATGCTTGAGGACAATCCAAAATGCTGTGCCCGGAGGTACAATTCAAGCTCTAAGGAGCACTTAGTTCGTCAGCAGCAGCGCCTATGGTGCATTAAATGCAGTTCAAATTCCCTGAAGATGGGTTTTTAAACATGGTTCCAAAGATTGCTCTCAGAGCACTCATTAGTAATTTACTTTACAATTATAATTTAACCTGCATATCAGATTGGGCCAGGAATTAATTTGTTAAGTAATTAAAAAAATAACTGAGTCAAAAAAAGTCAGAGATTGTTTAAAGCTTTAAAATTTTGTTTGGTTAGAATTTTAGCTTTCAGTTGGTAATATCATACATGTACTGACCTTTACGTACTATCTGTCCCATTACAACTTGATTTTAAGAATCTGATATGACAATGTCACTACATTTTATTATCATACAATATGATTACTATGGTTCCTTCCTAAGCATTGCTCTGGTTCTCTGGTTAGCTGTTAACATTGTTATACTGTAGCTCTTCAACAGAGGTTAATATGTCACTACTGAACAGCAGTATAATAGTTCAGATAAGCATACGAATTTTGGCTTGCACCCTTACTTTTGCAAATCCCATCCTGGGGGTATAGACCCTCTCCACAGCTGTCCAGGCACTGACCCAGATACAGAGCTAGCGTCCCGGAACACAGGGTACAATGGGATACTGATGGACCCGAGCAGGCTGCGCAGGAGCTGTGACAGGCTGAGGGAAGGTCACAGGTCAACACATACTCCATCAGCCAATCAGAAAGCAACAGCACAATGCATAAATTATGTACCATATCCTGTCAAAAGTATTTTTCTGCTCGTTATATATCTTTTATATGAACCCTCAGACACGTTTTCAAAAGGCTTTCAGCATGTTTTAGCTCTGTTTGTGTAGAAAGAGAATTATGTAACATGCAGTCAATAAACATTAATAATGCATGCCAGTACATTATGCTACACACAAGAAGTTTTTAATACCATTCTATACCAAATGGTAAATGGCAAAACATGAAATACATAGCCCAAGTAAAAAAAAAAGAAGAATATGTTGAAGGCTGGGTAGACAACATAAGATTATGTTCAAACTCCAAACAAAAAGGACAGAAAACACCTACCCCTGCACCTTCCATGGCTGTCCTTGTAGTGTTGATCTGGGCACTGAGAGACACATTTCCCATGATGCAGAGCAGTGTCCGGTGGGCAGGTCAGGCAGTTTTGATTGTCAGGGTAACAGGTCAAGCAGGATTCATCACATGCTGTAGAAGCAAAAACATAAAATTAAAATTAGGAAAGAAGAGACAGCAAGTGACAATGTTACAACTTTGTCAATGTTAGATTTTATCAGATTGGAAAGTATACAACATTTACATTTGTATACATAAAAACACATGCACATGTACACAAATACATATGCATGAAACAGTGCTACATTCTACCGTGAAACTTCTGAGAATCCAACAGAGTTCCGCTACCTAAATTTCAGTTAAGATCATAATAACAGTAATAACATTAAATGACAAAAAGTGATGTAAATCTCCTGTCACTGCAGGGCACATAAATACTGGCACACGTTAAAACAGGAATATGACTTCAGCCCCTATCTCTGAGATTTGCATGAGAGAGAAATTCCACATGCTTGAGGGGACAAGAAAATCCCTCATCACCTCCATCAACACAATAAGAAAAACCGGGGGAAGAACATACAATGCAAACATACATAGAGTTTAGGATTAGGCTTTCCCAGTTCACAAGTCTGTGGCCTTTTCAGACATTTGCCTATCTTGTTTGTGTCTGGCTTGGTATCCACAGTATTCAGAAGTGGTAGACCATACGGACAGTTGCACAGTTATAGATGGTGCATCATTATGTTTTCCTCACCAACTTAATTACAAACATTTGAGA
This sequence comes from Albula goreensis, assembly GCA_022829145.1. NCBI lineage: Eukaryota > Metazoa > Chordata > Actinopteri > Albuliformes > Albulidae > Albula > Albula goreensis. The sequence goes on from CM040744.1 coordinate 14,145,112, forward strand.
GAGAGAGACCCTAGGGATAAGCCTGGCTGAAAATAACCTCACCGCGCCATGCACAGACAGGGGGGAATTTATGTTTGCTTCTTGCAACCATTCTTTTGTGAATACAGAAACCTTGCATATGTATATGGTTTTAACAAGGGAGAGTCTCATTAATAAAAAAATACCAAAAAATTATTGCTTGACATTCCTTCCGTTTTGGTTACCCATTGTACAATTGTAGATTGCAGCACACTTACACACACACACACACTCACACACACATTCACCCACTCACACACAAACACATGCACCACAGTCAGTCTGTTCATTAACCTTGACTAATGTGGAAAATGCCAGAATATTCGCACACTCACCATGACAGGTGCCCAGTCTGGTGTAGAAGCCGGGGCCACAGTCAGGAACACAAAGGCCGTCTTTGAGAAGGAGGGATGGGTCGGAGCACGACAGGCACTCCCGCTGCCCCGGCCCACGGCACGCCGAGCAATCGCCATGGCAAGCTGCCAGAGAGGGACGACTCAATCAGTTAGGTTTGACTACGTACTCACACATTCATTTTTTGAAGTTCATAGGTTAACTCTACCTCTCATTTCCTCCAGTGTATAACTTGCATCCCTTGAGTTAGGGAATAAACACATAATACCATAAGACAGAAACACTGCCACGTCCACAATGGTTTTGCCAGTGGTATCTCTGCTATTGCAGTTGTAGTTTTCAACATTACCTCTGTGAAATATATAACCCATAGTTAGATATAAGTTCCCCATCTTGTTTCAGGAAGTTAAAAATGCCTTTACTGATATAGCATCAACTGAAAATCTGAGTAAAAACATGTTGCACCAATGCATTCCAGCTTACTTGTCTTCATCGGGAAATGAGGACCTGTAGTTGGCATATATTTGAAAAGTACTCATTTCCCAATCAAAGAGAGATAGAGTTCTCTAGACTATACCTCTACTGTTCACCTGTTCTGTGTTGGTGACCAAGGGCAAAGAGAACACATGTGAAACCACTTGTTCTGAGAGTGCTTAAAAAACACTGGGCTGGATCCCCACAAATTCATTTTCAACTGAGTACCCCCTGATGCTCCTTTTTCTCCGGAGTCCGTGAGAAGAAATGCCAACATGAGAGGGAACAAAAGGACATCTTTATGAGTCCCAACAAACCGGCCGTCTCCGGAGGAAAGCAATAAAAGTGGCAGTCAGACGCAGGGATTCCAGAACCATGGCTCTCCGAGAAAAAAAAAAACATGGAGTACACAACTGAGCTATGTGAAAAGCACAAAGCTTCACAGGACCCTACTAACTGCACCCTCCTGCGATACCTTCGTTATTAAGTCGTGCAGCAAGAGCACCAGCAGGGTATGAGTCCTAATGGAGGGCTTCTGCTGGCAGCCTGTGAAATTACCCTGAATATTGCCTTCGAAGAATGGTGACCCCAGGAGACCAGAGACTTCAGAAAAGGAGTGACGGGTGTCTAATTCGTTTATCATTTGCATTTTGATATTGTGTGGCACCTTAACCTGGTCCAGAAGTAGCTGGAACAAGTTTACCGTAGGGCAGCTAGCATGTGAAAACAGCTGGCTTTCGATAAAGAAGGCGTAGCACATTGATATGTGATGAGTGTGCTTCAACTGATCGACAATTTGCAAGATGTGGGTGCGATTACTGACTGCTGCTACTCTTAATGTGAGCAAAACGTCCACGTGACTGAATGTCGCTCCGGGGCCAGCTGAATTAATTCAGGAGGACTATGGGAGTTTCCCAGGGTTATTCCCACAGCATCTTCAATTATATCCAACTATATCCCATGATCCTTTGCTCATCTACTGTAATGCTAAAAATAGACACAATAAGTGTAATAGAGAGACTATTCCCAGGGAGGAGGGCAAGGCCATATCAGAGCAAACAAATAACCTTTGAAGTGAGTTTAATGAAATCATTTGTAGTTACTGTACAAAAAGAAAAGCACCAAAAATAAAGTTTGCTTGAACATGCATTTAATGCAGTGTCAGAATAGAATGTCCCACATACATCCTCTGGATTTATGAGTTTTTTCTGTATCACCTCCATAGCCTCAGCTGCTACAATGGATCACTAAACAAGCTCTGTGATATTTATACCTTTTTCCATTATCTCATTCAGTTATTTATGTGTTTTTGAGAGTGAGGACTCAAAACGACATGATATGCTCGCATCAAAGGAGAAAAACAGCATCAAAGCATGAGACAATTTCCTCCTGAAGGGTACAGACTACGAGGAGGTAATATGCCTTCTTCACAAGCTCTGGTGGAGAAGCAATTTATTTTTCGTTCAGCTGTGTCAAATCCTCAGCCACTGTAATCCCACTGGAACAACTCAAAAATGCTTTGAGCAAAAATGTAATTAAATAATTGGATAAATCAACTAAGCATACACATTCTTCTGCTACCTGATGACCGATTTCCCAATGCTAATGTGAAAATTTGACCCGTCCATTCTCCTGTGACCCGTTTTCAGTTTTGCTCGTAGTTTTCAGTTTTTGTAGTAGATGTGTTTTTTATCTTATATGTTAAAAAGCCATTTAAAGGTAAAATATAACATAACTTATTACAACAGTATAACTTGCGACTTCACCCACACCTCATCCCTGAAGGAATTTGCTTCTTAAAAGCTCTTTGAAAAAGCTTTCATGTTTGCCATTGCAGGCAAATAGGGCAGAATCAGAAAAACAAACATTGCAAAAGGTAGTAATTCTAAACATTTTTAAACATCTTCTCTATGTTCAAGCACGTCAGGCAGCCGCTGGGTCAGCCACCCGTTTCTGCCCGTCTGATGGCAGGACAGGGGTCGCCAGGCGAAGTGAGGGATGCTGATGTGACGAGTGAGATAAGAGAGGAGTCTGTGGCCCGTAATCTCACAGGGGACGAAAGCACGGGAGTGTAACCGGGCTCCCACCAACCCCCCTGGGGCCTCATTCCGGAGAGCCTGGAACCCCGCCAACGGCCCCTCAACTCAGCTCCACGACCCAGGGCGCTGTCCGGTGAAACACGGCGTGTGTTGCGTGTTTGAGAATTAGCAATGGCGCAGCACAAGTGGCAGGGCCAATAACTCAAACCCTTGGAGGGGGAGAGAGGGCACAGGAACAATGGCTGCAAGATAGTGCAGAACCGCAGCTGCCAGCCTGGGCTAATCCTCACCTTCTTTCATCACCTCGCTACACGGACATTACTGTCAAACGAAAACATATTCCTGCGTTCCTGCCTCACACCCATAACTGGGCATTCCATTTAACAAGTCTGAGTAGGAGACTAACCCATGAGTTTAATCAAATTGAGTTGTGGGGTGGCATGAGGATGACAGGTTATTTTTAAACTTAATTTGATTATATTAGAAGATATGTTATACAGCAAAGTAAAAAGTCATTTAAAAGATTTCACTACACTGAAGCTGTAAACAGAACTGCAGTGTGTATAGTACTTTTTACGCACACTCAAACCTAATATGACTGTGCCTCCTAACCACCATTGTCTAGATTTGTAAACCAATCCCAAACACAATAAAAAAACACCAGTAGTGAAGACCGGGAGTGCCGTTTTTCTTTTAGTAGGACCCTCCTCAAAGTCTTTACCACACAGGTTGACAGCAATGGGAAAATCCATGGCAAAGCCACGCTAATGGGCTGCACACAAGCGATGGATTTATGGCCCATTTGGACAACAGATTGAATTCCAATCTCTTGGCGATGTTCATTAAAGTGTGAAATTGAACTACAGTATGAATCATGTAATTACTTGGAACAGACTAGAGGCTTTGGCCTGGGCCCTGCAGATGTACTGCTATTGCTAAGGCCTTTGTTATTCCATTACATTCTGAGATCTATATTGTACTTCACTGTGCCAGCTGCAGAACCAAATCAACCCTGCATTTCTTTATTTTCCCTTTACATTTTCAATGGCATTCAGTAAGCACTTCTTCCCTTGGGAATCTACTCTTTTGAGACAAAGAACAAGGACCAGATTTTATCTTCATGGCAATGTGGTTGGTCCTTAAATATCAGCAATGGTGGTACACATTTCCTCACACAATGTTTTGAGTCTTTGCATTAAGCATAGACATTTAACTCAAATTAACGTACACAAAAGGTGCACCTTATTAAGTTCAGCACTGCAGTGGGTAGCACACAGATTTTTCTCCCCTAAAAACACACAAAGGTATCTTAATTGCAGCAAATGACATATACTTCCTTAATGCCATGACCCAAATAAAATGCTTTTGGGAAACTAATTGTTTTAGTACAGTTATCTTCTGATGCAGAGTAAACTGGCCTTTTAGAGCATGACTGGTTTCTGTGAGGAGCTGCAGGACAGGACAGTTGAAAGTTGCACACTAACAGACAATGGACGATACTCACGTGCACAATTCTGGTGATCCTGGTACAAGGCCCTCCCACAGGCGGGTACACACTGCCTGTTGCTCATCAGGAGGGAGTGGCCACAGGACGTGCACTCAAAGTCGTTCACGCAGGTTTCACATGACTCCAGACAGGCTGTAGGGGGAGACAGGTGGTCAGGGGGTGCGGTCTGGTCAGACGTCGTTGCTAGCACTGCCATGCTAACCAAACAGCCAATGCTATCACCCTGGCAGGAGATCTACGGCAGCTCCACACAGCTGGCTCCCCGCCCTGCACTGCATTTATGCGCCAAAGATCTCAGTTCATATTAATGCATTTCCCTTTGAACACAGCAGGGGTGAGAATAGACAGCCGGGGGAAGATAGAAATCAAACTCTGTTTTTTGCAGACTTCGACAACAATGGAAAACAGGAGGATTGTTCCGAGGAGATCCAATTATGGGCTTAATAAACCTGGCCAAAATCTCAAAAATACATCACCACTACTGCCTGCATTGTGCAACAACAGTTGGTTACCCATCTCGATCTTTCTTTCACATTGACAGAGGAAAATATAGTGAGAAAGAGGTGAAAAGGGGATGGAAAAAATGAATTGGGGGAAAACGCTGAGCCATGTCAGAAGAAATTACGTTAGCCAAAGAAATAGGCTCCTCCGGGCGGGATTAGATATTCAACAAGTAACGCCTTAATCCTCTGACTGCAAGCAGAGAACTTCCCTCCGCATTTAAATTCCGATGGCGGTCCTGGTCCCTGTTCCGACTTGTTATCTCCGAGTGTGGCACGGAGGCAGTCCCAAACAACACTATGCGCTCTCTGTGTGACACTTCCAGGATTACAGCGGCCATGAAATAAAAAGGTGGGGTGACCCACTTTTCAGTCAATGATCACTGAGTGAAAGCAGTCAAAATCCAGGGCTAACTTAACTTGACATGTTTTTACTACACTACGAAATATGGACCATTTCTGAACCATAATTACTTTTAATGATATGCACATTAACCTGATGAATATTAAATTCTTATTTATCTTTCAGACATATTATCTTTGAGTTCTTAGCCATGTGGACCACACAGCTAGAGATAAGATTAGCTGGTTATTCTAAAGACCACTAAAATCCACTACATTTGTACTGCGTCTTCAGGGTTGACACAGCATTTTGCAGTGGACATTCACATATTTTTTGATTCCATACATTGCAAGAAAGAGCGAAGTGCGTGTTTGATATGTTACAGAACAGCTGGCTGGAGAAAGACTGTGGGAATGATGGAGCTGCCCCTTACCTGCACACGCTCTGCCGTTTGGGTAGAACCCGCGAGGGCATGTCTGCAGACAGCGGCCATCCAGCAACATGGAGCGGGGGTCTTTACAGCTGTCACAGTGTTCCGGGGTCCGGGAGCACGTCAGACAATCAGGGTGACAGTGAACTGCCACACACAAAGACACAGACACACCCACAATAATGTCAACAACAACAAACAACTCAGCTAACAGGCCCTCAGACAAATCCTGCAAAAGCATATCAGATTGTAGGTGGCTCACCTTTTTTTTACATGCGAACAATTCTGAAACATTGTGTGTCACCACATGTTAAGAGTCAGTCAACTGTGAAAGGTTACGGCAACCATTTGCAAAGGAAATGCTTTAAGAGGTCAAAACATAAAGTATGACCAATTAGCAGTGAAATATATATGCTAAGAACATTTCATACCATGTTTTGTTTTTTTTAATTACTTGATGGTTCTTGCTGATTTATTAATGAGGAAAAAAGGAAAACAAAGGTTTTGATAGGACATTAGCAATTTCTCCCATTCACCCTGTAAGCAAGCGTGTCTCTGATGGAAACTGAGAAATTGCTTCTTGGCAGTTAGTCCCTGTGTAGGGCTTGCAGGGAGAGAGCGAAGGGCTCGAATTGAGATGCTGACAATGTTCTCCCCTACTGAAAGCCTAATTGGATTCCAGTTGCCGTCTGATTATCTGTGAAGTATTCATTACCTATGGAGAATGGGCCAGTTTTCAGCTGGCCTCCTTTCTACCAACAATGTGAAACAGAAGTGAACACATCTGTGAAAAAAATGCTTTATTCTTTTAATTATGCAGGAGACGGTTCATGAATTCCACAATCAATTCATACAAGACTGCTCATTTATTTACTCTCACATTCAAGGGCCAGACAAGGTTAGAGAAGACAATGGCAATTACGTTTTTTTTACTATAGCCATTTAATTGGCAAAGCTCAGGATATTAGGTATCTGCCAGGACTGGACCAATTAGCTTACTCTAAAGCCAAACTCTAACAACATGCAGGATGAATTGCTGTGAAAAAGTCTACAATGTGGTGAGAAAAGGTTAACCTGTTTTCCAATGGAAGTCTTTTGCAACTTTAAATAAATTGTTTCAATATGAACATGTGCATGCACATACACGCACATAAACACACATCATGTACAAAGACACAAACACACAAACACAAATAAACACGTCACACTGGAATTAGACAATCAATGAGATGCCCTCTGTACTTAGTTCATTTTTATGGCAGTTTTTTCGCTCCTCTCATACTTTTAAGTCTCAGAGCTGTCACGGTGTCCGGACTAAGGACTGCACAGTCAGTCTTTTTCTGCAGCTAACCCAACAGAAGGTCATGGGCACAAATTGAGTGGACCGTGGCTCTAGGGAATGAGAGAACCAAGTATCCATGTTATTTAACCAGGGAGAAATCTAAAGCCATGGTTTCAGCCCCGTCAGAAGAAAGAGGATTAAAAGTGCATGCAGTTTTTAAAACTGTTCCCAGAATTATTCATCTCGGCATTGAGGGACCTGACGGCATTTAAGAATACAGAAGCACATTCATGAAAAACACCAAAACATCTCAATCTCTGGAAATACACATGGAAAAAAACCCTGGGTCTGGATTATTATTATTATTATTATTATTATTGTATACCAATATTTCTATCATTCCCTTGGCCACATATGTTTTGTAAATAAAATTTAAGTTGACTTAAATTACTGTTTTTACACACAACTTGCCACGAATAATATGCCACCATGTCCATTATTTGGAGATCAGGGGAGCATGTTCCCCTTTCCCAGAAGCCTGTGCTGCACTCACCTTTGCGGCACTCAGGACAGCACTTCCCATCCACGGGCAGTGCCAGTGTGCCCATGGGACAGGTGGGGCACGAGCGCTGGTAACAGGTCACCTGGGAGTCCCGACACTCGCACTGCCTGCAGGGGCTGTCCTGCCAGGTCTCCAGATTCTGAAGGAAGGACACAGAACCAAAGTATAGCTGGGCTGTACACACCCTGCATGTACACATAGATAAATTCAACAAAGAGGATTCAGGGAGCTCTGACTCACAGCAAGATGCTTCTGGCCATTCAGATCAGTCTGTTGCCCCTACGAGGATAAATACAATCATGATTTAACACCACGTGCACACTGATGTGATGCGAATTTAAATAACTCTCTGCTCCAAACGCTGCTCCTTGTTGCTATCGCAGTTCTTTGTTTGGCACTTCCACTATGCTATGAGATTTTGATTTATTTTATTGTCATTTTAAGCACTATGTACACACTCGTATCAGATTGGCAATAAGCTTGATGCTCGATCACTGATGTGTGGCAATACCTATTTCCTTGTTCCTGCAACCCCTATGGAATGTGTTGTCTATATCTGCTATGATGATGTTGTAAGTCTGGCCTCCCAACAAGCATGCCAGCCACATAATTTAATATGAATGATACAATACCATACAATCTTAACATTGAGAGCACAGCATTTACAGTGGGTGGAAGAAGCTTCATTAAGAAGAAACATAAGAATTATCTGGGCTTCAGTGGGAAGAATATGCCCTAGGGGCTGGTGTGGACAACATACACCTGGCCTGTCAGGTTGGAAAAAAAAAATCACTACTTTTTGGCAATAAATTTGAGAAATTTCCTCTGGCTAACTGCCAGTCTGCTTTTGAAGGTGCCGTGGAAGTAAACTTCAGAAGCTACAGAGATTCATAGGGATTCATTAAAAAGCAAATGTTGACAGTTATCTTTCAGAAAGCAAAATTAAAAATTATATGCAAGAGATATGAAGACAATATTTTCCTACCATTTTAAATTACATGTGAATTTCACGATGTGTTGCATCAGAAACGTTGTTCCCTGTAAGTGCTCATTTGGGCAATTTAGATTTATAATCTGCATTAGTCGGCGAGAGTGGATGGTAACTTTGATTAATGACCCACACACAGGAACAAAGAGTGCAAATGAACAAAGAGTACTCTTCCATTAAGCTGTAGGCCTTTTACCCCTTTGACTTTCTCCTTGTACACACAGAAGCTGCTCATGGACATGCATTCAGGACAGCACTTTCCCGGGAGGTGAACCAATTCTTCTCCCTGTTGAAGAGTTTGAGATGTGTTTACTCATTTCCTCTCCGTTAGGCTGCTTTAACAAATGATTCAATGCACACACACAATCTCCAGTGGAACCAAAACGTGTCAAACCCAATCTATTTACAGCCTGTTTTGAGCCTCCCATCAGCAACCTAATTGGTATTCATGAGAAAATCATTGTTTGTTTTTTTTAAATGACCTGGGTTTTTTTACCCAGCCTGTGGGGCTCTCACTGGAAGCTTGACTTGGGTTTATTAATAGAATTGAAATTTGAAATTATTGGAAAGTTAACTCGTGAAAAACAAAGCAAAAGGCTTAACTGCAAGGCATTACTGCCAGGGAGAGTCACCATTTTACAATTCAGTCTTGTTGATGATATTGATAGAACAAAAATATAGATCAAAGTTATAGTTATTTGTCAGACATCATGAGAGATGGGATCAAATATTATTTCATAGACCCTGTTAGATTTTTGTAATGTTTAACTTAACTTGTTAACGTACTCTTATTTTGCTTATCCCTAAACAAGAGTACGTTAACAAGTTAAGTTAAACATTACAAAAATCTAACAGGGTCTATGAAATAATATTTGATCCCATCTCTCATGATGTCTGACAAATAACTATAACTTTGATCTATATTTTTGTTCTATCAATATCATCAACAAGACTGAATTGTAAAATTAAATGAAAGATAACAATAAAAAATGCAGAGATTTATGAAAAATGCATGCCTTCACAATTATTCATAGGATAGACAAATAATAAAAGTCAGGTACTATTGCAGTGCACTGATGTTGTTCAATACTATTTAATTTAGCTGAGATAAAGTGTTATCCTAACTCAAACACAAAATAAGCTCCTTTAAGACTCGCCTTTCTGTAGTGCGACCTCGGCAAAATTGTACTGGAAGCCAGCCAAAAATCCAGTTTATCATAAAGGGAAACACAAACAGCGGAGCACTTTTCATATCTTTTAAATGATTTATGGTGGGTTACAGATTTAATGTTCCAAAGCCAACAGCCATAAAGGTAAAGGAAGGGGAAATTTGGTCATGAATGTTTGTGAATACTCCATTTTTACATTAGATCAATTGAGGGAAAGGCTGATTGCTGTATTCTTTAATGATCTGTAGATCTGCACTCAAATCTTTTGAACATAATCCTTATATTTGTTCCTTAGACTCCCCAAATTTCTAAAGCATGTTTCAATTTCTAAACCACAGTATGTGGCCAGGATCTCCAGCTGTGTATGCTGGTGAGGATTTTTCATCTTTGTCTGATGAATCCAATGTATGGTGTGAATGAATAAATCCAGAAGTTGAGAGGGATTATTTTTAAGAGGTCATGTTTTTTTGTTTTTTTTTCCATACACAAGCTCAAATAAGTTTGTTCTGTTTTTTTATTATTTCTTCTGGAAGAACATGACGGGCTCTATAACTTCTATAACCTGTTTGCAATCTGCTTAAGTCCAAAATAAAGATTCAATGATTTATTTGTTGATTGACAGATGGACTAGTGAAGTGATTAATGGATTGTTGAATTGATTGATTGTCGCACATGTTGCGTCACATTATAACATTCTTACCCAGGAGCACTCCACTCTGGCACACTCCGCCTTCTGGCACAAGACCTGCCCCCTCTCGCACAAGCAGAACTCACAGCCTGTACTGTTCCACATTTCGCCATGGTAACGGACAGTGTTCTGATACTGGCAGTTCCCCTTGGAGGACACACACTCATCACAGCACTGGCCCTCCCTCTTCACCTTGATCTGGCCCTATTAAGAGGGTAAGGATGACAGGATTAGGTAAGGTGTCCAGACCAGGAGGTGCAACATAGACCTAAAACTTCCTTCAGTGGTTATTACAAATTTTTTATTAATTTTGTACAGGTATGACAACGCTCAGGTATGACACACAGAAGTGTCAGTGATTTGTGATTGGGCAGTTGGAAAAATAAAAGGAACAAAATCAAAACTGACGCATCATTGGCTACTCACTCTTTCGCAGACTCGTGGGGAGCAGGTCTGAGAGTGGCATCGTGCCTGTCCCTGGTCACACAAGCAGGTGGTGCAGCTATTCTTCTGCCACTGTTCTCCATGCTGGGGAGAGCACACATATACGCAGGGCATTAATAGTAGACACACACACACACACACACACACACACACACACACACATACTTATGTATCCACATAAGTAGTTGCATACAGGTGAAACATAGAAAAATGCACACATGTACACGTTTTCACACACCCACAAACAGATCCGTGTGCTTGCAAAAACAAATACACGCAGAGACAAACACAAATGCAAATACATGGTTCTCAGCTCACAGATCTTCAAAGCATGGTTTTGTTGAATAAAAATGAGAAAACTGTTGATGAGGAAGAAACAATGGCACTTCTGACAGGAAGCATGCGTGAGCCCGAAGGCGACATGTGAGCGACCGCAGGGGGGTGATGCTGGAGGAAGAGAATGTAATGAGTCCCCAAACAGTGCCTTACCTTCCTCTTGCATGACAGAGGAGGCTTTTTAAAACAGACCTCTTCAATTACTTACAATAGACAGTGTCTCGCTAGAACACGCCATCCCAGGCAGAACCTTATAATAATACATACATGCATCCAACCTGTTTGGATGTTAAGAGATTAATCTTGCCCTCATAAAACATTGTAAAAGTATATATGTATGACACCTGCAGGAAGATACCATTGTCCTGGCAAAACCTTGACAGAAAGTAAACCCTGACAAAAGTATGTACATGTATGTTATTTGTTTGGAGGGCAAGGACCTCACCTTCCCCTGATAAAACCTTACATAAGTTTATATTGGGTTTGGATGGTAACCTGTTTGGATGAGAGGAGCATAATCTTGCCCTCCTCAGACCTTACAATGGTTTGTGCATCTGTACAACCTGCTTGGATCGCAGAAGAATAATCTTGCTCCAAAGAAACCCTATATGAGCAGGATAGTGCATTAGTCAGAACAGCGGCTCAGATGATCAAAAGACAGGAATTCCGTAGAGCGGCGGAGCGCGGCGTTATCAGCGCTATGCTCTGACTGTGCCGATGAGAGAGCGGGCCAACGACGGGCCTACTGTCGACTGCCAGCGGAGAGAGAGCGAGTACGGGGCCCAGCTTATCGGGAGACACCCGGCACCCCGCCAAGAAAAACCTGGGCGAGCAGGATAGATCCTCCGCTGAATCTCTGCCTTTTTTTATTCCACTCTTCACACACCCTCAAAGCCTGTCGAGCCTTGTTATCTGCTCGAACCCCACGCCGGGGGTGGGTGAGCCTTAGCTTTGTTCCCCCACAAAAAGAAAAAATGATTAAAAAAACCATGCACAGAAAAGGCCCCTCTGAACCTAGTTCAGTCAAGGTTACCTTGTACTCCTTCCCTGCCACCAGGCAAGGGTTTGGCATACACTGGGGGCAGCAGGTCCCAGGGAGGATCACAAGGTTCTCACGCTGAGGAAACACACAGCAGTATTATGAAGAGAAGAACACTGCTTAAGAGACACTGTCATTTCTTCACAGTCGAAAATGAGTAAGTACAGACAATGACTTTGAGTTGTCTCAATATTAATTCAAAGACAAGCACACATAATTCAAAGAGACTCAATACAAAGAACCACTAGGGCAAACTCCCACTGGAGAAAGTATTTCTCCATACATAGTCACACAGATCCATGAGACTCCAAATAATGCACCGTTAGACCTCTTGAGTTGTAGCCAGGCAGACATTTTAGCAAATTATGACCGTATAATCCAGGAGGACCTTATGTCTTGGATTTTTTTTCTGTGGATGTGAAATACTTTCTGGTATCCAGGCCACTTCACCACACCATTGCTGGTCTCTTTGATGTGTGTGTGTTCAGCAATATCCCTTATTTCTCAGAGGGCTTTGCTCTACAAGTTTGGTTGATGTTCTGTGTATTTATGGGAATATCATTCTTTACAGTGGGACTTTGCTCTAATAGTTTTGTATATGGTTTTATTTGTGTCTATATATGGGAATATCCTTTGTTCTCATGGGTGTTTGCCTTAATGGTCCGGTGTATGGAGTTATGTTGATTTTTTGATAATATATGGGAATATCCTTCATTCAAATGGGAATTTACTGTAATGGTATGGAGTCACTTTCATTTGTACATGCATGTGTAGGAAGATGCATTTGTCCAATGGGAGCTTGCACAAAAGGCTTAATGCTGTATGTGAAGTGTCTTTGATCTATGTGAATATCCGTGGTAACATGCTTTTTTCCCTGTAGGTGTTTGGTCCAATGAGAATATATATGGACTTGGTTGAGCACTACTGACCGGCTTACAGACAACAGGCTGGCATTCTGCAGCAGAACACTGGGCCTCTCCAGCATGGCACACACACTTGGTGCAAGGTGTCGGCCGCCACTCTTCTCCATCCCTGTATTCTTGGCCTTCTGAGGAGCAGGAAGCTGTGAGAGAATGAAAGGTGAGGAAAAACACATGTATTACACAACAAAGAACTGAGATGACCTGAGGAACCTACCACTAATTCAAAGCAGTGCTAAAACTTTTATAATGACACACTTTACAGTACGCTTAAGATAGGATATCTACAGAAATTCTATATTGGTAGAATATGACAGGTAATATTATGCATCTGCCAAACACATACTGGTCTCATAAAAGGATACTCACACACCTAGCGAATTCTGTCAAATTCTTCATAGAATAGTCAATAACAAACAACATACTACTAACCTTCATACACTTAGAAATCTATAGAAATATCTCAAAAATGGTTGTGCAAACCAGAAACTATGTCTGGTTAAATGATCATAAATACATGATGGGACAGGCACTAAGTGTTAGGCTTAAGTGTGGATGAGCAATCCCATCATCCCACTTACAGCCCACTTGTTTTCAACCACTGCAGCCCATACATTTCAAGGTTCCCAACATAGACTCAACATATTGAACTGTAAGAGCATCATTACCAGGTTAGGTTCAATGTATTTAACCTTATTTTGAGGACCTAAAATGCCAAAACTCTGGGAGGACACTCCCGCACTGTTGTCCAGGGCTGACGGCTCACCTCCGTTCTGCACACATTTGGGACAGCACTCCCCAGGCACGGTGAAGCTGCTCTCGTCCCTCCTGCACTGGATTTGGGGGCAGGGCCTGGGCCCACAGGACACTTTCCCTTGAGAACAGGAGCAGACCGAGCACTTGGAGCCACTCCACTGGCTGTCATGCTACGACAGAGGGTAGGGAAAGAGAGGAGGGGAGAAGAGGGGAGAGGAGGGGAGGGTGGGGGTTTAACCAACACTTACATGTGCTGTTTCCACAGCTCTAATCCGTGTTTTACCTCTATTAACTCTTCCCAGCAGGGAAAATTAGGGCCGCGCCTTGTTACCCCCCGAGCCTAGTCTCACAACTACATTTCAGTAATTTTACTTTTTTTTCTTAGGCTTTTTCGCTATTGTTTTATTAATGTGTGTGAAGTTAGACTTGGAGGTTCAGCTCAGAAGAGCAAAAGAGTGACTGAGTCCTTTCTCACAGCGGGTGGGGGGGGGAGGGGTTGTGGGGGGGGCGGGAGGGGGTTTTCTTTCGGTGCAGGCTACTTGAGTGGGGAGGCACGCTGATGGAATCTTAAACAGAGCCCAAAGTGGCTCCTCGGAGGTTAGGCATATGAAGGGAAAAAAGATGTTTGAGCAAAACAGAGCTGGGGTTATCGAGTGGCGAAGGCAATCAGTGGGCGACGACTGGCAGAGGAGGAAAATGGGGCTTGTTTAACACCCACTCCCTGTTCTTTTTTGCCTTTCAACATGGCCCGTGGGAATGTGTGTTTCACTCACCCCGTAGATGGCTCCTTCATGCTGACAAGAGCCCTGGGACAGTGGGAAACACTCCGGACAGCATTTATTAGGAGGTATTCTCAACCTCTCCCCCTGCAAGAGAAGACAACAAATGTCATGTACAAAATTATCAACTTTACAATGAGCACAGTATGAAATTTTGAGAAATTACAACTAACATGTTACGAGAAAAGTACTACTAGAACACGTGTAAAAAAATATAGATACATTTGTCAGTGATTAGGACTAACTGTTGTCTGAAAATGCATGAAAATGAATAAAAAACAGAATTGACCACTTGTGCAACTGAGTCTTTATTGGTAATTAAAATATTGAAACTGTTAAACAAAAAGAGTCACGTATGACGTTTAAAATTGGGCATGACACTCATGTATTGTGGACCCACGACTGTGCGTGGACAGAATTGTTGATTGGCCCCCAAAGCCCTATAACAGTTCTGTCTACTCAACATTAGGCCAGACGTGTCCTCAATGTGTGATTCTCATGCACACATCATGTGTGAGACTTGAGGGACACATTGAATTTCAAGTGAAGCAGAGAACTAGGATATCACAGGCAGTAATTGTGCCTCCATCCAGCAAAGTGCATTACTGAAATGAACATCACGACAGACCTGGGATCAGCCTAGATTATGGTGATTATCTGGGATTTCTTTCTTGATGTCGATAAATACAATTATGTCAGCATTGGTATGTTAACATCCTGAATGAGTAATATTGATTATTATAATTTGCATAAGGATGACTTGTATTAAACCTAAATTCAGCAATGTTCAGTGTTCAGGTCTCGTAAATATTTCAGAATTCATTCATGAGAGAGAGATGGCACAAGTATTGCAAAGTCAGTTTAACCTGACTGACTTGGAACACCAAAATAGATATCAAAATATTACAATATACAAATGTAATCAGGACACGATCAAAATGAAATCTGATAGACGATAATGTCATTTCATCGCCCAGGCCGAGATGAACCTGGAGGAAACTGATTCTTTGGCAGTTGCCTCGGCCGCATGCAGGAGATGAAACTTGGGGAACAAAATCTAATGAAATCTAATTATTTTGATTTGCCCAGTTTCCACGGTACCTTCTGGAAGTCACACTGGGGGTTTTGGCAGTGAGAGGCTTTGCAGATCACAATATCACTGAGGCAGGTGCAGTCTTGGCAAGAGTCAGGCCTCCAAGATGTATTATTCTGCAAAAAAAAGAGGAAGAATTAAGAGACACATCAACTTAGAGGGAGAAATTCTGTGTCTTCCTCAGTACAAGTGCATCTTTTCAATTTTTAAGACCCATGCAGCATTCTCCATGCAGTGTTTTAGCACGTTGTAAAACTTTCATGGCTTCTCTCATAAAAACTAAATTAAAAGTTTGTAAAATTACTTTGTTACTACAACTGAGTACAAGAAAGAAATTAGCCACAGACAAAGTATCATTTTTATTGAAAGCAACAGAAAATGGAAGATAAGTCATGATGATGTTCATTTAACTCTCAAGAGTGAATTAGGTCAGCATCTTTGTACCCAAATTTTGTTGTCTTTCAGAATGTAAAGAAGAGCTCAGCCCTTTTAATGATTATTCACAGACAAAACCAGAAAGAACATGGATATGAATATTTTAGTCCACACTACAAAAAGTCTTTCAATGTATAGTTGTTTTTTCAGACTGGGTAAAGCCATGGGTGATAACTTCTCTTCCTATTTTGTGGCTAACCTTGACCACAATGAAAAGGACCTACATGGATTCTTCACTTTAAAGAAGCCAAATCTAGCACAAGTGTGTGTGTGTGTGTGTGTGTGTGTGTGTGTGTGTGTGTGTGTGTGTGTGTGTGTGTGTGTGTGTGTGTGTGTGTGTGTGTGTGTGTGTGTGACTGTGATGCGCAACCGCATGGTGTTAGAGTTTACATGCGTATGTCTGTGTGTGTAAAAGTGAAGAGAATGGAAATAGCAAGTACTAGTGGGAATCTATGAGAGAGAGAGACTGGATATCGTATTGGTAAAGGGGATATCGGATAATGCTAATGGTACAATATATAATTACATTTCTGCGAAATAAATGCTGTACACTACTTTAAATACCACTCATAATTTCCTTTGCCAATTCAAATATTATTAGATATTAATATTAAATAATATTATTTAAACAATACCACTCGCGTTAAAGTGCATAATGTCGCTAAAACAATAATTTTTGAATTGTGTTTCAAGGGGCGTTAAAGCGAATTTGCGTATTTTAAGTTCGCGTAAAAAATGAATGCACTAAATTAGCATTTAATTCTCCTTTTCAAATAGCCTAAAGTCGCAAAAGCCCACATGGAGTTTTTACACATCAAAGACATGTTGACACATATTACTGATAAGAGGAGGTAAGAGGGACCAACAAAAAAACAAGAAAACGAATGTGTGCAAACAACTACGAGACATTTTTTATGAGCAAAGGCTGGTAGTTTAAGCAAAAAAGAGAGGAGAGATAAGCAGGCCGTAATGGCTGGGTGCTGCCTGTATGGAGACTCCCTCTGCCTTGAATAGATGTGTCAGAGAGATATGCAGATGAGGAAGAAAACAGGCCCTTTGAGATTCAGGTGGCCTTTTCAACCTCAAGACCCTCCCAGGAGCCATTCAGAGAGAAGCCCCCAGGCAAACAGGACAGTGGGCCAGACACTGAACCCACTGAGGGCTCACTCAGGTCAGGCTGACCAAAACCACCAATTAACTCAGCATAAGAATGCATAAAATCTGCATAATCTCTGACTGGCTATACCAAACATCAATTAGCATTAGAGTTCAATTAGCATTAGCATTTTTAGTTTTTTTTTTTAAATGCACATGTATAATGGAATAGATAGGGATATTGGCAGGTGTGGCAGCAAATTGATTTGATTGAATAGTAGGTCAAATCAAAAGATAAGTTATTCATGATACATAATTAATCTACTTTATCTGTCTTACAAGTATGCAGCATAAGCAGGTCTAATGATTTTTTAGCAGTCCCGACTCGGTTTTATGATATGCCACATTTCTGTTGTGGCTCTCAGGGGACATCTGTGTTATTATGTGTAATTTCAGAGAAGCTGATGACAGTAACATGCTATGGAGGCAAACGCCACCTGAATCACCATAAGGCAACAATGTCTAAAACAACACCCGAGAAACAACGTAAGTGTACACACTACCCACGTTGAATGAATGCAGCGACCCTCTACACTGCAAGTGTCAAGTTGGATGCTTGCATGGCATTGCTGGAATACTCTCCCTGGAATCATGAAATGATATGTGGAAATCTAATACCCGTGACAAAAATACAGCAAATGTGGAAGCATTACACTTGCTAGCTTCCAGAATTCATTTCCTCACAGCACCTCAGAAAATACTGTAAAAATTTTACAGTTAAACAAATGTTTGTGGGGATTAGAGAATTTAAAAAAAAAAAAAAAAAAAAAAAAAATGCTGCTCCGTAAACGGCACTTTGAGGTTCAAACACTGAAGCAACAATGTTAGAGTCCTCCAGAATCCCCAATAAAACAAATACTTTTCAGCATACCTGCAATAGACAGTGGCTTTAGTAATTAAATTTAGCTGGCCATGAAATTGCCCGTCCAACCCATTGCCTTACCAATTGACATTGTCCCATTACTGAAGCAGTTACACACTGTTACATCAGCAGCTCCCAATATAACTGCTTCACACTAAATGTCAGAGTGCAGTGGTGTACTTTCAGTAGGTTTCACATCAGCTGTTTGACTCTGAATTGTGTGTAACAAATATGTGGCAGAAGGTCGCCCCAAATAAAACTTTAATCGTGTGGTACTTTAGCAATGACCAAAACTGTACTTTCCCAGCTGCCTCTGCGCATTGAGGTGGGTACACATTGGTAAATGGAATTTTCTCTCAGCTGCATACTTCACTGGACTGATGGTTCCAAGCAAAAGCCTTCAGAAAGAGCTGAACTTGATAGAAACATAGAGACTCAGGGGAGATGGAAAGGTTCACAAAATCTAGTCTAGAGAAAACTATCGGTTAGTAGTTCTGGAAGTGATACCTGCATTGTACAGTGATTACGTAACTGTTATATCTCTATCCCTCTTGGTAGCCCAGAGATGGTCACATTCTGCTAGGGCAGTGTAGGGCTCTAGAATTCACAATGGCATCTTGGGATGTGTAGTGGCTGTTCTTCCACAGAGTGCATGCTCTATGCTAGGGGTATCTTATCTCATCTCAAGAAGTGTCAGTATGGATTTAGTCGTTTGTTACAGTCCTGAGTCCATGAGTCACCTCATTAAAATAATCAGCCAATCACAGCCTTCAATATAGCACTTATTTAGACACCCCGTTCTAAGTTGCGGCAAGTGTTGGAAATCCTTTCTAGGAAAGGCACTTGATCACATCCTGGAAAAGTCACAACTGAAGGAGAAACTTTCTAAAACCTGAGCAGATGGCAAGACTACAGTTGAGAGTCTATATTCTGTAATTCTCTGTGAGGACAATAGTTCAGCTATTTAAAGGGTGAAAAAGGGATGATAACTTTCATACCACACACTTAACCATCTGTACATTTATTGGAGCATTTCAGGTCACATTCTTGTCTCAGGAATACAACCTTCAGGCCCAAACAAGGAAATGGACCCACAACCTTCAGGGCCAAACAAGGAAATGGACCCACAACCTTCAGGCTGTAAGCCCAGCTTCTTAACCACAAAACCAGGCCCACTGCCCATGCCATTTATAGTCAGCTGACATCAGGTACCTAACTTTTCATACAAGTAGGGATATGTGTAGGAATTAATTCAGAATATCCAGTACCATTTATCCTTAACTTTGGCTCACAACTTAATACAGATGTTCAATAACATGAACTAGCTTGGTGGGCACACTTGCTATAACAATCTATAAAAATCATTTCATGATAATTTCATGGATTTTATATTGTATGTCCAAAATGCGGGTTTGTCTGATCATGTCACAATGTCATCTTCATCACTAGACACAATCCCAAAGTCAAGTCAATGCAAAACACTTCATGCACATGATATATTGTTCCAGCACTTAAAACACAAAAATTCACTCTTCACCCAAAACCGTATTTCTATGAAGGCATTTGTTTGTAAATATCAGGGTCTGACCAACTCTGACAGGTATTTGCACACCAACACAGATTTGCAATGTTATGCATCAAACATGCCCACAACAACAGAGACACAGTCAGTTTCAAGCTGCTCTCAAATTTCAATGGGAAGGAAAAAGCCACACTGTCCACTTTAGATTCTGAGAAACCTTCAAAAGTGCGGCAAATAGCTTACATTCCTGCAATCTGAACACTGACATGAAGGAAGGCATACAAAAGCATGACACGTTTGGCATACATACAGTCATGTACGTGCATGTCCACACATTGAAATAGTCTTAAGTCTTTGTCTGCACTGTTTAACATTATTTATTCAAAATAATAATAATAACCCTGATGTTCTCCTGGACTCTATGGTCTAAAGTTAACTATGTCCTGATTTAGATAAGAATATCACACATACTTTTGGAGACAGCAAAAAAAAGACACAAGGTGCTAAAGATACACTACACTGTTACATTGCTTAATTTAAGCCTCGCGCGATTGAGCTCGTTTTACATTTGAACACGACTGGACTGTCTGCCCTTACTGAGTAACTATTATGGAATGATGGCACTGAGGATGCACTTGATGGAATGCAGTCCTGACAGAATGTCTCTTTATAGAATCAGCTGCATTTAAATAGTTTTATCCACTGATCGGGGGTCAGTTTTAGCATAGTTGCATGTACCATGGGCAAGGCTTGCATTGTTTTTGTTATGTTTTCATATTGTTTTTGTTTTAAATGTTGATGTTGTTTTACCATTGTTTTTCATTTTCTATTGGTTTTGTACATGTTTTATACTGTATATATAAATATATATAATGAGTCTATACTTTTGTCTTGTGTTTTCTTTTTTTTGCGACTATTTTTCATGTTTTTTGCAAGCAATGAAGCACCAGTTTCATGTTGTGAGTGTAAAACAGGTACTCCAATAGCAGTCTCCTAATACCTTGGCTTGGCAGTGCTATTAGAACGGTGCAGGAGCAGGTTAGATTTCCCATGAAACTTGGAAGGGCTGGACGTGGCTTGCCTGCCGCTGGTTTTGACACATTTACGCCGAGGGACCAATCTTGTAGGCAATGGGACGTTTCTAACCCATATACCCTCATATCTCCACTGAGAGTTTTCACTGTCAGTAAAAAAATGGGCTGCCACATCTGATTTACTGCAA
Source organism: Albula goreensis (assembly GCA_022829145.1). Taxonomy (NCBI): domain Eukaryota; kingdom Metazoa; phylum Chordata; class Actinopteri; order Albuliformes; family Albulidae; genus Albula; species Albula goreensis. Next base: position 14,166,029 of record CM040744.1, read on the forward strand.
AAACCTCATTTTGTCCCCTTGAGCATGAAAAAGTCTGGATTTCTTTCTTTCTTCACCTCTTTCTAAGACAAACTTTATAGCTGTTGAAAACTACTTTGATGTACAGCATGTTACATATAACTGACTTCTGCTTAGCATTACAATACCATGACACACTTCCCTTAGCTTCTTATGAAGTTAAAAATAAATGAATAAAATGACAAACATTTAATGATATAAGCTTTAGTTGGTTTACTTTCTACACAGAAGGAATAGCCTACAGCATATTCATGTGGCAGGTGTGGTGGGTCTCTTGCCAGGCACTGACAGTATTCACTGCCAGCCTTCATGAGAAGGTACAGACATCACAGCCCCAAGCAAAAGCAGTTGGAGATTAATGGGAAAGGTGTCAAAATGAATCCTATCTGAGGGTCTGTAAGATGTTGTACAGTCACCTGAACTGGGGGCATTCACCTTATTCTTCTACAAGCCTTAGAATTGAGGCTGTGGAGGGACCCCTGCCAAGTTTTCTGACTGTAATTGAGCTAAAATTGAGCTGGCCTAAAAATGAAGAACACCAAAAGCAGCTGGAGCCTAAGTCATTACCCAGCTCTCTTCTATCATAAGAACCAATAAATCTCTGTCTTTGGAACCCTACTGGTATGGATCAGCACCCGGCAAATACAGCCATTACCACGGTAACTTACAATGTGAGAAGCCCACACAGCTGACACAAAAAATCAGTCTAGGTAAGCATCTTCAATCCATAGGTTAGAATGTATTAAAACAGGGAAGGTGGGGGGACGGAGGGGGGGTTGGTTAGACTAGAGGCAGATCTTTTCCACACATTTGAGAAGGTGCTCCATTTAATCATTTGAATAACATAAATAAATTCAAGGGAAACTAAATTAAACAAAACAAGGTTTCCACTCTCTGCCACAAATCAAAACAGTGCAAGGTTGGACCCTTGAGACACATAATTCAGTTTCAACAATTAGAAAAAACAAGAAAATCAAGGAATGCATTATCATGATTCAATTTATCTGTCAACGTATTCTCTTTTACTTGACTGCTGATATGAATCAGAGGTAAAAATGTTGTTTGACGCTGGTATAGTCTTATCAGGATTTTATTGCACTTTTTTCCATGAGAGACAACAGCTGTGCACACACTTTGCCTGGAATAAATCCAGGGTTAAGCACATTCAAATGTATTCTGTCTTGCGGTTTAATTGCTCTCCCCACAACTTCCTTGAATGTCACACGTTCTTGATTAAATGCAAATTTCTTGCAAGGCAAGCTGTGCAAATGAGGAGGTCCCACAAAGGTGAAGGACATCTAAATATCTGTCACTGTGTTTCCTCACAAAACTGTATTTATTCTGACAAAATTACAACCTCAGCAAATGCTCAGGGAATTTGGAGTATTGAACTTTTACATTACACTGTTTATTAATTACACTGTAGTGTCACTCCTGTTTTTTTCCACTTAGGCTGAGAATGCCTCTTTGTTGACCCTCCTTTGTTTTTGCGTAATTATGACTACGTCCATAATTTGTTATCAGTTGCTAGAATCTACTAGTGTTCCTGCAAACTTTTACCTGATGTTGCAAGTGATGTACACATCCTATAATCACCATAACTGTTAACATAAGTATTACGTTTTGGGTAAAAGGACTAATTAATGATTCATTAATCCATCATCGGGAATTTTAAAAGAAAAGAAGTACAGAGACACAATCCAACTTCTAGTCCCTTCAACAATTAATCATTTGAAATACTACCTAATGGTCACTTTAGGTATAGTCTTGACTTCATTGCCTTTAATGATATTTTTATGAAAGATTTGAAAACAAAACATATAAATGATTCTACTTTGGAGGAATGTGTTTGCAGTGAAAGGTTTACTTGGGAGGGGGACACTGTTCAAAAATACTTCACCACCCTGCCCCTAATGCTGAACACAATGACTTGTAGATTGTTGACTCTTTCTCATGTTGACAAATGACCACATATGACCCTTGACCCTTAGCATTCCAAATAGCCCTACTGTGTCTACATGTTTCCAGGGACCCCAGCGTCTGTACCCACATATTAGCCTGCTGATTTACACGGCTGAGTTTGTGGGAGGTCAGCCAAACTGGACATTTCTTGGCCAGTGTACTTACAAGTAACTGGCAGTGGGCTCTCATTGCCCTCTGATTAATCTTTA